>CM045740.1:34393224-34450724 GCA_024760905.1 Plotosus lineatus | reverse complement strand
ACAAATAATAACTTCACTCAAATAAAAAATTATGTGGCAATTTTTTAAATAGACAGCAGCAGTATTCATGGATATAAGTAAACTGTACACAGGTCTTCCCAGATAAACAGTGTATTGTTCAAAAAACATAACCTATGAAGTCTCTTCTACTTACCTAATTTTACAAGAACAGTATGATTCCACGACTGTCTCCATTCTGCAAAAGTTCAACTACTATGGGCCCGAGCACCTTGCAGTTAAGCATAGACAGGTAATCGTGCATAGTACGGATAACCTGGGCGGTAATAGGCCTATTGCAGGGACAGCTTGAGATATTTTCTTAAGCTGGCAGAATATTTTTGTAAGTATTCATAATATGTTTGGACTCTCATAAAAAAAAAAAAACAACAAAAAAAAAAAACTAAAATACACAGTGGAAATTCACGCAAAGATGATGAGAATATAGAAACAAGCACAGAAAGGACCTACTTGACAAGCAGTTTTAAACCTAGAACTTTTCATGTGAGGTTACACTGCTAACTACGGCATTGAACCACCCAATTATTATTACAGTCAGCCCTCTACTTAATGAAAACCTCTGAGTACGAAAAATCCAGGTTACGAAAAACATTTTCCTAAATTTTCATCCTCTTTTTACGAAAACAACCTTTTTTTACGAAAAGCGCCAAACACACCATTCAAAAATTCAAACACGCCATTCAAAAATTCCAACAATGCGCGAGTTGCTCTCTCATTGGCTGTCTTCCAACATCCCGCCACGCTGGCCCCCCATTGGCAAGGAGGGAGCTAAACTGTACTCATACTTCCTGTATCCATACTTCCTGTTTGTCACACGCATGAAGGATAGTTGAACAGGCTGTTGGCTTGTTTTGAGATTGATCATTGTAGCGTTATATTTCGTTATCCATCATGGACCCCAAGAAAGTGATTCCCGGTGACACAGAAAAGAAGAAGCGGGCTCCATTATCAATTGAAGTGAAGCAGGAGATAATAAAAAAATGCAAAAGTGGGATGCGGTTGACCAAAATTGCACAGGAGTATGGCCGAAACCCCTCTACAATCGGGACGATATTGAAGCAGGAGACCTTAAAGCGGAAATACAGTGACGGAGGCGATTAGTTCGGCACGATATTGAAGCAGATGGAGGTATGAAAGTGCTCCGTGGGACAAGACCTCCGATCTCGCAAGGAAGCAAGTTAATATTGAATCAATAAAATTGAATCAACCTCTGATCTTTTAAACAAGTACTGTAATTCTGCTTTAAATGCATTACCCTAGATGTACGCTTTAAATACATTACTCAAATGCTCCGTAGGTTGCATGCTGCATGTGGGTGGAGCCTGCATTTGGCAAAACACAGCAGAGAGACAGAGAGAGAGAGAGAGAGAGAGAGAGAGAGAGAGAGAGAGAATTTTGTGTGTGTGTGTGTGTGTGTGTGTGTGAGAGAGAGAGAGAGAGAGAGAGAGAGAGACAGAGAGACAGGGAGAGACAGAGAGAGAGAGAGAGAGAGAGAGAGAGAGCGAGAGATAGAGAGAGACAGTGTTGTGTGTGTGTATGTGTGTTAATAAAAAATGTTTAATAATGGTTTAATTAATATGTTAATAAAATGGTTTAATATGTTAATAAAATGGTTTAATATGTTAATAAAATGTTTAAATGGTTTAATAAATGCTTTTCTTTTACTTTTAACACATATTTCATACAAAATGTGTGTACTTTTATCATTTTTAAAGGGTTTATGGAGAAGTCTTGGGAGCCTGGAACGAATCACACGTTTTACATGTAATATGCGCCTCTACTTACGAAAACTCCAGGTTCCGAAAAAGTCTCTGGAACGGATTAATTTCGTAAGTAGAGGGCCGCCTGTATTAAGTTTATGGGAATAATGATTTGCTCAAACAGAGTTCAGTACAATGCAAGTCAGTAAATCTGAATCAGTGTAATAATCTTGAAAATCATTTAGTTGCTACTCTGAAAACAGTAGCAATTCATTTTATGAATACTTCTCTCTGTCCACACAACAACATATATTAGTGTTTAGGAACAACTAAAAGTTGCCTGAAGTTGTTCACATTGAATGTAGAGTTAGGTTATATTTTAAAAATGGACCTATCACTAAGCAACTGCAACTTCCACCTTTTTGGATGTGACTGCTAAATTATCTACGTATGATTTAAATCTGACCACTTTAACACTGGCACAGTTAAATCAAAATCAAAATTCACTCATCTTTCATTTTCTGAACCGCTTAATCCTAATTATGAGTGAGCTGAAGAGGGGAGTGCAGAGGAGAGGACCAGGTCGCTGGATGTTTAGAGAGATTGTGCAGAGAGGAATGGTCCAAGATCCATCATCATCATCATCATCATCATCATCGTCCGCTTAGTCCAGGGTCGGGTCGCGGGGGCAGCAACCTAAGCAAAGAGGTCCAGACGTCCCTCTCCCGAGCCACTTCCTCCAACTCTCCCGGGGGGGGGGGGACACCGAGGCGGTCCCAGACAAGCCGAGAGACAGTCCCTCCAGCGTGTTCTAGGTCGACCCCGGGGTCCAAGATCCATTTCTCTGTATTCCCCCATTGTGAGACACATTATATTAGAAGATTGTGTGCTGTTTTGTTGGCAAAAGGAGGTTGTACAAAGTATTAACATCAGGAGTGCTAATAATTATGGTACACATTATTTGCTGAAAAAATGCTTTTAATGTAGGATTTTATTGAATAAAGGAACTTGAATTAAACTTTGGATTTTCCTCTTTTTTCATTGTGCTCTTATATTATTTACTGAAAATATTACAAGCTAAAGAAACTTTTGCCAGAATACAAAATGCAAACCGTAAAGACAAATTTGATACCGGATCGGTTGAGGCCCGGGTTAACAATGACCGCCATCAGTGCTGTTAACCAACAGGGTGCTGGTGGAAATTGGACTACTGTTGGTTGAAGAAGGAGAGGTCGAAGAAGGAGAGGCGGGAGACGTGTCCGTAGGCAGAGAGAGAAGAGGACGAGCATGATCTAGGACTTTGAATGTTGTAACTATGACAGGAAAAGGTAGAGAGCAAGAAGAAGCAGAAGAATAATAATAAGAAGAAGAGTTGCCGTATCCAATGTTTTGGTATAGAATAGCTGAACTTAATGTTGTGTTACAGTGCAAAAAAAAAAAAAAAAGGAAAGGGCAACTCCATGCCAAATCACTTAGAAGTCCCTACATATGCTCTGTCTTCTTCTTCCTCTTCTTTTCCTTTCGGCTTTTCCCCTTTTTCAGGGGTCGCCACAGCGAATCATCTGATTTGCATGTTTGATTTGGCATTGGTTTTTACGTCGGATGCCCTTCCTGACACAACCCTTTATCAAGGGACGGAAACACGCTGACTGCTACACAGCTCCTCCTTACGAAAGTCAGCAATGGTTCTTTTACATGAACCTCTCAACATAGACAGTGAGAGACTTGGCCGGCCTTTGATAACCCAGTTAGCTGCACTGGTGGGGGTGGGTGACAGTGACAACCTTGTGGAGAGTGGGACTCGAACCACCCCAACTTTAAGATCAGCGATCCGGCATCTTTATTCACCAGGCCACCACGGCCCTCTACATCCGGTACTCTTTGATAATACAATGGTACAGTATTATAATCTAAAACATCCACCTCAGAAAACTATGTTTGTTGTATCCCTAAGTAATACCAATCCATGGTTCGTCACATTTTCTGAATACCATATTACCTGTCACATGACACTTAACATGCTCATCATATCAATATACTATGTGAGATAAAATACGTACATTTTTTGCATTACAAATCCTACACTGGTGAACAAGTTACGAATTCTACACAGCTAAAATATTTTGTATACATAAAAATATTCTGTTCAATACTGAGCAGTCTCAAATACGCTGCATTTTAATAGTCAAATAAAACTACAGTATACACCTGCTTACACAAAAATATCTTTAATTGTTTGTTTGTTGGTTGGTTGGCTAGTTTAGGGCTGCTTTATAACCATGCATAAAAATTAGGTCACATCTGTTTGATGTGTGTGTGTGTGTGTGTGCGCATGTGTGTGTGTGTGTGTGTGTGTGTGTGTGCATGTTATATCAGTTCAGTTCATTTTCTGTAACCGCTTCATCCTAATTAGGGTCGCGGGGAGGCTGGTGCCCATCCCAGCCAACTCAGGGCGAGGGCAGAATACACCCTGGACAGCTCGCCAGTGTGTGTGTGTGTGTGTGTGTGTGTGTGTGTGTGTGTGTGTGTGTGTGTGTGCATGTTATATCAAAAGCTATAAAGATGTTAAATTGTACACATTAAATATTTCCCTTCCCCTTCACTGGCACATTTTTCCAATCTTGCATCTGAAGAGATCCTCCAATTAATCTCAGAGTGTACAGTAATCCTACCACCCACCCCCATTGGATCCCTTCCACAATGCCTGACCATCTCACAGGAAGCAGCAATCCTTTATTTTCCAGTCACACAATTAATTATGTCTGTTGGAAAAGAATTCCATCAGTCAACCAAGACATCTGTCTCTCTGTCTATTGGTCCCAGTCTACCTCATAGCCAAGGTCTGTTTGAACCCCCAGAAATCCCCAGCTTCCTGTATTTCCATTTCGCTGAGTCAATTCCCTTGTTCCAAATCAATTTTCCTTGTGACGTAAAAGACGCATACTTCAGCTACAGTATATCAACTATGACATCGAACTTAACAAGCATATGTCTATTGTGATGCGGGAACCTACCGCCTCTGAGCTCTACAACCGGTCTACGGCCGTCTCTCCGGATGACGACATAGCTAAGCTATTTAACTGTGATCCATTTTACCTTCACTGACTCAACCCAATAAACTGTCATATTGACTTCCTTTATCTAACTTGAATTATTCCAAATATTTCGAGAACATTCATTAGACCATTACACCCCTTTATTTGGCACTTTTGGCCATTTCAATCCCTCCCACCTTAATTTACACATTTACATTGTTCCTATTTCCCATTATTTTCTGACTCATTTCTGTACCGCTCCTAATTTGATGTCATCCACCCCTTGGTGACATCATTTCCCCTCAAAAAAATTCACATTATTTCTGGCCTAAATTGGGAGGTTTTATAAAACTTGCTTATAAGTAAGTGTCTTCTGCAAGATTTGCCTCATTTGGTGGAGTTGAACTGGTTAAACGGATTATCTTGACTTCACATCTCACTTCAAATCACCATGTGTAAGTAGCTTATTTTCCTTTTTATCTTAATGACTTAATCTAAAATAGGAAGTGTGTGAAAAAATAATTGATGTTAACTACATTTCTTCTTTAATATATTTTAAGTACTTTTACAGTTATTGGCATACCAATGAGGGGAAGTGGTGGCCCGGTGATAAGGTGTTGGATTACCAATCTCAAGGTTGCTGGTTCAAGCCTCATTTTCAAAGGTTGCCACTGCTGGACCCCCCCACGTCCACCCCAGTGCAGCTAACTGGGTTATCAGAGGCCGGCCATGTTTTTCACTGTCTGTGGTGAGAGGTTCATGTAAAAGAACCATTGCTGACTTTTATCAAGAGTGGGCTATATAGCCGTCAGTGTGTTTCTGCCCTGCAATGGCCTGTCAAGCTGTCTGGGCTGTACTCTGCCCTCACCCATACGTGCCAGTCTCCCCATGACCCTAATTAGGATTAAGCGGTTCTTAAAATGAATGAATAGCATACCAATGTGATACGTATGTTCCCACAATGTAAGTACATGTCTTGGACCCTAAGCCTTTACGTGTATCAGTATACTTGCTTATTGCCTTTGCACAAGATTCTACTTGATTATATAGTCACAGGACATTCACCTTATTCACCAAATTCTTTGTCTCCTTTCTTTAGCTCAATCAGCCTGTGGTGCCCCTTTAAGGAGGAGAAGAAGCATCATACAACATCACCATCCACTTCAACCATCTATATTGTCTGCTGATCTCCTTGATTTCCTGGAGTTTCTAGCAGCTGCCCATTTCCGGCCGGCACCACCTAGTACCCATGGACAGGCCACCCAGTCACAACCGGAGACCTGTGACCAGTGCACTCAGACGGATGGTCTTACGTCTGATGGCTATTCCACTGCTTCATCCTCTTCTTCAGACTTCTATATTCCTTTGGCTTCCGACTACTCTTCCTCAGAGCCATCCCCACAGACTCTCATCATCGATCAGCCTGTGGATTGGCCTGACTCTCGCACAGACTATTCTCTAACATCTCCTGTGGAGCCTGTGTCCCCTCTTGCTTCTTCTGATGTGGTTTTTGTCATTCCCTTAGATCAGGTTGACTGATTTGTAATGTCCAACTTACTCAATAATTTTTTCCTTTCTCATATAAGCTTCAGTGTGGTTGTCTCATTGGTACACTAACAGCTCTTTGCCATACATGATTATCACACTTGCATTTAGTAAAGTTTATCAGTTCTTATCTTTACATGTCTGCTAGATCATTACTACCATTGAACATTTTTATGTGGCTAGTTACCAATGAATCCTCATTTATCCCCCACAAACATATGAATTTCTCAGCAGACTTCTTGATAATCACTTACACTGCGGATCAACCACACTTCTGAGCTCAAATTATTTTTCATGACCCTGGGCTTGGCAGTGGTGGCCTGGTGGTAAAGGTGCAGGATCACTTATCCTACGGTTTGGGGTTCGAGCCGCACTCTCAATGGGTTGTCACTGTCCTCCC
The DNA here is from genome assembly GCA_024760905.1 of Plotosus lineatus. Taxonomy (NCBI): domain Eukaryota; kingdom Metazoa; phylum Chordata; class Actinopteri; order Siluriformes; family Plotosidae; genus Plotosus; species Plotosus lineatus. Next base: position 34,444,026 of record CM045740.1, on the reverse strand, counting down.
AGTGCAGCTAACCGGGTTATCAAAGGCCGGCCATGTCTCTCACTGTCTATGGTGTGGGGCATGCAAAAGAACCGTTGCTGACTTTCGACAAGAGTAGCTGCATAGCTGTCAGCATGTTTCTGCCCTGCTAGCCTGGCTAGCTGGCCAGGGTGTACTCTGCCCTCGCCTGAGTCAGCTGGGATGGGCTTCAGCCTCACTGCGACCCTAATTAGGATTTAGCACTTACAGAAAATGAATGGACCATGGGCTTCTTGGCCTTTTGTATGTTACAACATTAATGAACAATGGACAAAATAAGCTATACCTAATAATTTGCATGTTTATCCATTGGACCTGCCACTAAGCAACACGGTACTGTGATCAGTATCTTATGAATTCTACAATCAATTGTTATTACTGAAAAATTTTAAAAATATAATTTAATTTTTGAACTGCTTTAGCCTTAAGTAGGGTTACAGGGAGGTTCCTGTCCCAGATGACATCAATGTGAAGGTGGGATACACTCTGAACAGGTCACTAGGGCATCACAGGGCCAACAAAGACATACAACCACTTACACTCAGATTCACATCTGGGGCAATTAAGAGTATCGTGTTTGCCAAACATGAAGGTCTTTGGACTGTGGGAGAAAACCAGAGCTCAAGGAGAAAACCCACACCAGCCCATTGTTGCTCCAATATCTGTTCTTACTGCAGGTTTTAATTATCATCATAAGCATCTTAAATCGTCCTTCGTTATTTATGTTTTGCAAATAATGATCCCAGTACTATGCTTTACAAGCACAAGTGCTCAGACTTCTTGTATTTACACATGTCTGATAGGTTCGTGCCACTTTAGGATTGTTTTGCAGTCTTTGAATTTTTGCCATATGTACACGATTGCGATGAAAATACTGATTCCCTCCTGATGCAGATAAAAAACAACAGCATGCAAACAACAAACAGTTCTAGCTATATTCACTGTGCATGCGTGTGTGTGTGTGTGTGTGTGTGTGTGTGTGTGTGTGTGTGTGTGTGTGTGTGTTAGGGTGCGTCTAAATTTCAGTTTGGAAATTTGAAATTAATGCAGATTATGAAATTATGAAATGCAATATGAAATGCATTAACTGCATTAATTTCAAATTTCCAATACTTCAAATTTCAAATTTCCAATACTAGTCCTCAAAAAATTACCATATTGTGATAAAGTTCATTATTTTTTGTAATGTACTGATAAAAAGAAGGCGGGGCATGTTCAGTCGGTTGTTTGTAAACAATGGACATTGCGTCATTACGTCAGCGTGCTACGTAGGTACGTCTAAACTCAAAATTTAACTTTTTTTTGGGGGGGGGGGTAAACAAAAATGTAAAACAGATGAACGCAAGTCGGGGAGCGTCTGTACACACATACCTATATGCCCGTATATACTAGTCCTCAAAAAATTAGCATATTGTGATAAAGTTCATTATTTTCTGTAATGTACTGATAAAAATTAAACTTTCATATATTTTAGATTCATTGCACACCAACTGAAATATTTCAGGTCTTTTATTGTTGTAATACTGATGATTTTGGCATACAGCTCATGAAAACCCACAATTCCTATCTCAAAAAATTAGCATATCATGTTCAGGTAGTCTAAACGAGCTATTAACCTAATCATCTGAATCAACCAATTAACTCTAAACACCTGCAAAAGATTCCTGAGGCTTTTAAAAACTCCCAGCCTGGTTCATTACTCAAAACCGCAATCATGGGTAAGACTGCCGACCTGACTGCTGTCCAGAAGGACATCATTGACACCCTCAAGCAAGAGGGTAAGACACAGAAAGAAATCTCTGCGTGAATAGGCTGTTCCCAGAGTGCTGTATCAAGGCACCTCAGTGGGACGTCTGTGGGAAGGAAAAAGTGTGGCAGAAAACGCTGCACAACCAGAAGAGATGACCGGACCCTGAGGAAGATTGAAGAGAAGGGCCGATTCCAGACCTTGGGGGACCTGTGGAAGCAGTGGACTGGGCTACAGGTGCCGCATTCCCCAGGTCAAGCCACTTTTGAACCAGAAACAGAGAAGCAGCACTTGACTGTTGCTCAGTGGTCCAAAGTACTTTTTTCGGATGAAAGCAAATTTTGCATGCCATTCGGAAATCAAGGTGCCAGAGTCTGGAGGAAGACTGGGGAGAAGGAAATGCCAAAATGCCTGCAGTCCAGTGTCAAGTACCCACAGTCAGTGATGGTCTGGGGTGCCATGTCAGCTGCTGGTGTTGGTCCACTGTGTTTTATCAAGGGCGGGGCCAATGCAGCTAGCTATCAGGAGATTTTGGAGCACTTCATGCTTCCATCTGCTGAAAAGCTTTATGGAGATGAAGATTTCATTTTTCAGCACGACCTGGCACCTGCTCACAGTGCCAAAACCACTGCTAAATGGTTTACTGACCATGGTATTACTGGGCTCAATTGGCCTGCCAACTCTCCTGACCTGAAGCCCATAGAGAATCTGTGGGATATTGTGAAGAGAAAGTTGAGAGACACCAGACCCAACACTGTGGATGAGCTTAAGGCCGCTATCGAAGCATCCTGGGCCTCCATAACACCTCAGCAGTGCCACAGGCTGATTGTCTTCATGCCACGCCGCATTGAAGCAGTCATTTCTGCAAAAGGATTCCCGACCAAGTATTGAGTGCAGAACTGAACATAATTATTTGAAGGTTGACTTTTTTGTATCAAAAACACTTTTTTATTGGTCGGATGAAATATGCTAATTTTTGAGATAGGGATTTTTTATTTTTCTTTACTTTTTGCCAGAATTATTAATATTAAAACACTAAAAGGCTTGAACTACTTCAGTTGTGTGTAATGAATCTAAAATATAAGAAAGTCCAATGTTTATCAGTACATTACAGAAAATAATGAACTTTATCACAATATGCTAATTTTTTGAGACGGATTGGTGTATATATATATATATATATATATATATATATATATATATATACAACCTTTATGAAAAAACAGACATTTGCTCACAACATAAAAAAATTTGTTCAGTTTTAACCCTAAGCCTAAACCATAAGCCTAATCCTAGCCCTAACCCCAAACCCTAACCCTAATGTATAATGAGTTAATTTAGCATTATGTATTTATAAGAATAAAAAATGTCCATAACACATTGTATATATATATACAATATACATATACATCATATATATATACTGTGTCCATGGATTATTGTCAAAATTGATTGGAAACTTCCTTGGTTGTTCACCTATGCACCTATAAAAACATTATATAATTCCCTGAAAAACTGTGGAAGTTTCTCACAAACAGACAAATTAATATCCAAACAAATACAGTCGGGCCTGTGAAAACATAACTTTTTGCAAATCGCACTAAGTAATTAATCCAGAACTTCAGCAAAGGCAGGATACACCCTGAACAGCTTGCAAGGCCATTGCAGGGCATATTACATATCTTCTTCTTCTTCTTTTCCTTTCGGCTGTTCCCTTCAGGGGTCGCCACAGCAAATGATCTGCCTCCATCTCTCCCTATCCTCTGCATCTTCTACTCTTACTCCAACGACCTTCATGTCCGCCTTCACCGCATCCATAAATCTTCTCTTTGGTCTTCCTCTGGGCCTTTTGCCTGGTAGTTCCAACCTCAGCATCCTACGACCAATATACTCACTATCCCTCCTCTGTACATGTCCAAACCATCTCAATCTAGCCTCTCTGACTTTGTCTCCAAAACATCTAACATGTGCTGTCCCTCTGATGTACTCATTTCTGATCCTATCCATCCTCGTTACTCCCAAAGAGAACCTCAACATTTTCATCTCTGCTACCTCCAACTCTGACTCCTGTCTTTTCCCCAGGGCCACTGTCTCTAAACCATACAACATTGCTGGCCTCATCACCGTCTTGTACACTTTTCCCTTCATTCTTGCCGATACTCTCCTATCACACATCACACGGACACTTTTCTCCATCCATTCCAACCTGCCTGCACGCGCTTCTTCACCTCTTTTCCACACTCTCCATTGCTCTGGATTGTTGAGCCTAAGTACTTAAAATCCTCCACCTTCTTTATCTCTGCCCCTGTAACCTCAAAGTTCCTCTTGGGTCCTTGTCGTTCACACACATGTATTCTGTCTTACTAAGACTAACCTTCAATCCCCTCCTTTCCAGGGCATACCTCCACCTCTCTAGATTTTCCTCCACTTGGTCTCTGCTCTCACTACAGATCACGATGTCATCTGCAAACATCATAGTCCATGGAGATTCTTGTCTAACCTCGTCTGTTAGCCTGTCCATCACCATAGCAAACAAGAAGGGGCTGAGAGCTGACCCTTGATGCAGTCCCACCTCCACCTTGAACTCTTCTGTCACACCAACAGCACACCTCACCACTGTCTTACATCTCTCATACATATCCTGCACCACTCTAACATACTTCTCTGTCACTCCAGACTTCCTCATACAATACCACAGTTCTTCTCTCGGCACCCTGTCATATGCTTTCTCCAGATCCACAAAGGCACAATGCAGCTCCCTCTGACCTTCTCTGTACTTCTCTATTAACATCCTCAAAGCAAACACTGCATCTGTGGTGCTCTTTCTTGGCATGAAACCAAACTGTTGATGATGCATATTACATATCTATCAGTGACAAATGTGAATTTTTGATGTCAGTATCTGTTATGACCCCTTTTGTATCTCTTCTACTTCCACTTGATCTGAAGTCGGGTCGCAGGGGCAGAAGCCTAAACAGTGAGGTCCAGATGTGCCTCTCCCCACCCACTTCTTCCAGCAATTCTGGTGGGACACCAAGGTGTAACCTGCTGAGAGACATAGTCCCTATAGTATGCTCTGGGTCGACCCCTGTCTGAAAAAAATTAACATTTGTGTATGTGCTTGACTGAAGTTAAACTCATAAAAGAGGTTTTGCTCTGCTGAGAAAGGAAACGAGACAATTCACTCATCCATACAAGGATTTTTATTGTTTTTCAGTTTCCCCTGCAGGCAATTCCATCTCTGCTGAAGTGTGAACTTTTGGAGATAAGGGTATGTTTGCATTTTCACACAACCTGTTTGTGACACACACACACACACACACACACACACACACACACACACACACAAATGATAGGATATAAAAGACTCCAGATGAGAGGGAAAGTTACCTATTTCTCTCGACCATGAGTAGTGCTTGCGAGACTGGTGTCCTGCGCAGTATTTCAATCAAGTTTGCTTTGCTATATGTTCTTTTCTCTAATCTCTCTTTAATTAGTGTAGGCTCCTGATGAATTTCCACCACACCTCATGGCCTCTTTCCAGTTGGACATGCCTGAAACACCACACCAGGGAGGGGTTCAGGAGACATTTTTATCAGATGCTCGTCTCACCTCATGGCTCCTTTCAACGCAGAAGAGCAGTGCTTCTACTCTAAAGGGTCGGTCACACAGCGTTTTACGGATTAATTACGGCCAAAACCCGTCCAAAAATGCTTTCCCGTGAAGCAAACAGTGTTGTTCGTGTTCATGATCGAGTTTAAGACGTGCTACAGTCGATTTTTAGACGTGGCAGGACGTGGGAAAAATTTGAACGGCGCTGGACGTGGAAAAAAGTTTTGAACTGCTCAAAATTTTAGACCGCGGACAACCACGTAGTAAAGATGTGCTAAAGACGTGCAACACACGTGAAACACACGTAATAATCCATGTTCTGGCAGTGATAAAAACTTGGGGAGACGTGATAAGATGCAAAAGTGGCAATCCACCCTTCTGACGACCCCAAGCCGCAGTTATTAGTGATTAGGCAGTGCTACAGCAGTGCTAAGGCAGTGCTATGGTAGTGGACTGCCCATTTTACGTCCACTTTCAAGACGTGATCGGCAGTGATACAGATGTGATGAGACCGTGATTAGCCGTGGTAACTTGCAGTTTTTTTCCCACGTTCGAACACGTGTTTTGCCTAAGTTGCCTTATATGTTGCTGGACATGGTTAGCCATGCTTAGGCAGTGTTTTAGCAGTGGAACAGCCGCCGACGGCCTTACCACGTAAAAAGCACGTACAAACCACGGCCAAGCCAAAATTGACCAAAAGTTATCACTTACGACCACGTCCACCAGATTTTCAGAACTTTTTGTACGTGATTTAGACGTGGAATGCTGTGTGAACGGGGCTTAAGCTACTCCAGGATGGCTAAGATTGTCATGTTATCTCTGAGAGAGAGAGACCTGCCACCCTGCAAAGAAAGCTCATTTTGGCTCCTTGTATTCATGAGATTGTTCTTTTGGTCATTCCCCAAAGCTTGTGACCAATAGGTGAGGATGGGAACATAGATTAACTGGAAAATTGATAGCTTTGCCTTCTGGCTCAGCCCCATCTTCACCATGATGGACTGGTACAAGCTTTGCTTTACAGCAGACGCTGGACTGATCTGCTTGTTGATCTCCTCATTGACAAGACCCCTTATATACTTAAATTCCTCCACTTGGGGCAGGACCTAATTGCTGACCAAGTGGGTGCATTCCACCCATTTCCGGCGATGAGCCATGGTCTTGGACTTAGAGGTGTTGATTCTTCTCCTGGCTGCTGAGACGAGATCTTTTGGCCAACCGAGAACCCCTCAGTGCCTTGGCTGCATCCTGAAAATATATTATATATATATATATATATATATATATATATATATATATATATATATATATATATATATATACATATATATATATAGGATTTTCTGAGTAGATCCTTCCGTAGGAGAGTGCTCAATACTTTTTGGTAGAGCAAATAAACAAAAATAAAAGGACAGGACAAAGACTTTCTATTGAAACTCCATTTATCACTACAGATCTGTTTCGAGGGGTGGTGAAACCATCCTCTCTCTTCAGGTGATTATAGAAGAATTATTCTTATAAGATTATTCTTCTATAATCACCTGAAGAGAGAGGATGGTTTCACCACCCCTCGAAACAGATCTGTAGTGATAAATGGAGTTTCAATAGAAAGTCTTTGTCCTGTCCTTTTATTTTTGTGTATATATATATATATATATATATATGTGTGTGTGTGTGTATATATATATATATATATATATATATATATATATATATATAACAAAAATCTTTTGTTTTTTGCTCTACCAAAAAGTATTGAGCACTCTCCTACAGAAGGATCTACTCAGAAAATCATATATATATATATATATATATATATATATATATATATATATATAGTTTGTTTTAGTCTTTTAGTCTGCTTATTCTGCACCTCAGGCCAGTGCCTATGGTAAAGTAGCCTAGAGGTCCTTCTTGATTCTTCTGCTTTTCTTTACTGTGATGTTTTTTGTCCCATATGCTTGCAATATGATCAAAAATAGAAAAGATCTTTTTTCGTGTTCTCCAGCTTTCCAAATAGCCTGCCCCTTTGCAGACTACACAACAAATGGATTTACTTTGTCTTGATGCATGATTTGGTTGGCTGTCAAACTTCTAATTTTACAAATGCAATCCAGGCCTGACAACCGCTTTTATTTTGAAGAAAAATGTCGAAACTCTTCTTGGCATCCACACAATTCTGATAACCTACAGCACAACTGTACACCATGACAAAAGGGATAAAATCACACACAAAACAATGTTCTCTGCAATGTAATGTTTCACAAGCAGGTGGCATTTGGTTTGTTTATTAAATCTGACATCATGCAGCAAAAATCGCTGTTGACTGCTGAGCAAGAACATCAGTTAGCTCAGCACAGTCTGTGCACATAAAAATGTATTTTTTTATGAATTAATTTAGAAAGCATTTTTAAAAATTAATTCAATTAAACACCCATTTAACTTACATTTATGTTGGGCTTGGATTTAATGTGTGATTCTCCCATTACTATATTTAGACCTTGGAATTTCTTTTAAAGAAAGCCCAAATCAATGTCAGATATCAAACCAACTTTATGAGCACACGCTGGAGACATGATTTACAGCAGGATTAATCAGCAAAATGCATTCTGATACACAGACACTATTTATATATATTATTTATAAAATGTTTATTTTCAATCATCGTGATTCAAATCAAACCTCTTTCCACTTTCATGTCATAAAAACCTTAAAAACTTTATTTCAAAATCTACCTATAAAGCATGTTTTTTTCCTGTGACCCTTAAAACTACACACATATATTGACAGAGTTATTATTATTACACTATTTAGAGGACAGTGACCTTCCAGCAAAATGCGTCATGTTGCAAAAGTACCTCAGAGCTCTTTAATCATATGGATAAGACAGTGAGTGATTAAATGAGGTCAGTTTTCAATGTTTTCCCAAAGATGTTCACAGACATTAGAAAAAGGGGTTTTATACAAATTTCCAATCTAATATTGAACTATTTAAAATACAGGGATCCCTCGCTACTTCGCGTTTCAATTCATGTGGCTTCAGTGCATCGTTTTTTTTTTGTTGTTGTTTTTTTTTTTGGGGGGGGGTGGTGGTTTAATATTAATCGAATTAAAAAATAAGGAAATTAAGGAAGAATAGGGGAAAAGTTAAGGGTAAAGCCATAAAAACAAGGCAAATTATGCAAAAAAAAAAAAAAAAAAAACCTTAAACAAACACAAAACAAGTAACAACCCGAAACCTCCCATCAAAACTAGTTCAAAGTGCGTACACGCGCATCTGTGTGCATGCGTGTGCATATGTATGTGTGTGTGTATTTATATTGTATTTACATCTAATGCATTATTTTTTAATGTTTAATTGTTATTATAAGCATTTATAGCATTGAATACGTATTTATTGATATTATAAACACATATACAGTACATGTACGTTTACGTCAGTTGGGGGAGGGGGGGTGATCCTACTTTGTGGAATTCAGTGGGATCGGTTACAATTAACCGCGGAAAGTTAATGGAAAAACTGGAAAAAATGGAAAGTTGGATGGAAAAAAGTGTCCGGTGTGATGTGTGATAGGAGAGTATCGGCAAGAATGAAGGGAAAAGTGTACAAGACGGTGATGAGGCCAGCGATGTTGTATGGTTTAGAGACAGTGGCCCTGGGGAAAAGACAGGAGTCAGAGTTGGAGGTAGCAGAGATGAAAATGTTGAGGTTCTCTTTGGGAGTAACGAGGATGGATAGGATCAGAAATGAGTACATCAGAGGGACAGCACATGTTAGATGTTTTGGAGACAAAGTCAGAGAGGCTAGATTGAGATGGTTTGGACATGTACAGAGGAGGGATAGTGAGTATATTGGTCGTAGGATGCTGAGGTTGGAACTACCAGGCAAAAGGCCCAGAGGAAGACCAAAGAGAAGATTTATGGACGCGGTGAAGGCGGACATGAAGGTCGTTGGAGTAAGAGTAGAAGATGCAGAGGACAGGGAGAGATGGAGGCAGATCATTTGCTGTGGCGACCCCTGAAGGGAACAGCCGAAAGGAAAAGAAGAAGAAGATATACAATACATGTACGTTTACGTCAGTTGGGGGAGGGGGGGTGATCCTACTTTGTGGAATTCAGTGGGATCGGTTACAATTAACCGCGGAAAGTGAGGGATCCCTGGATTACCACAATATATGAAAAATTGTCCATGTATTTGTTTAAACAGGAAGAAAAGGCTACTTGGTTACCATTAAAACATGTCATACCGATTGTGATTTTAGAGCATTACATGACACACGCATGATACCATATCACACGCACCACAATAAAACTGCTGAAGTATTTATAAATACTTTATAAAAAAAAATAAAGATACTGTAATAACAATGGCTTTTTTCTGTAGAAATGAAGCTTTGTTTTAGTTTTAGTTTCAAATTTACACCCAGAATCTATAGCTCAGGTATGTGCAATAGGCTTCATTGCTGTTTTTCTAGGGACAGTGTAGGTGCTGGTGTGAACTCTTATTTTTTTTTCGAAGGATCCGCTGACTGGTTTAATACAGACGTTAGCAGAACTGGTGAATTCAAACGTATTTAAAAAGGTGAAGGGTGAGATTAAAAGTCTTACGTACTGTACTTCCAAAACCTATTATGAAATACATCCAAAACGTTTTGGTGGTTCAGTTCATCAGTTCAGTTCATTTTCTGTACCCGCTTAATCCTAACTAGGGTCGCGGGGAGGCTGGCGCCCATCCCAGCCAACTCCGGGTGAGGGCAGAGTACACCCTGGACAGCTCGGCAGGCCATCACAGGGCGGAAACACGCCGACGGCTTTGCAGCCTACTCTTGTCGAAAGTCAGCAATGGTTCTTTTACATGAACGTCACACCATAGACAGTGAGAGACATGGCTGGCCTTTGATAACCCAGTTAGCTGCACTGGGGGGGGGGGCAGTGACAACCCTGTGGACAGTGGGACTCGAACCACCAACCTTTGGATCAGCGATCCAGCACGCTATACCACTAGACCACCACTGCCCTTCGTTTTGGTGATGAATGTGTTCAATGATTAACAAATGATTTTGTATAAATTGGATGGGTTTCCTTTTTGAGTCCGGTTTCTCTACAGATTTCCTCCGTGTGTTGACTGAGGGAGCTTTTCTTTAGCACAGGCCTGCTCATTAGGGATGTACAGGGTTAACAGAGAAATGTTTGAAATCACAATTTTAATTTGGTACCAAACAAAGTTTGTTAACTTACAAGCCAGAAACATTTTCATTTTACATTTTTTTTTAGGAAAATCATTAATCATATGTACAAGTACATGTGATATATTAGAAGGTGTATGATGGTAAATTTCATGATAAAGTTAGAAAAGTTTAACTGAGTTGGTAAATATAGACAGAGTGCACTGGCTCAAACTACAACCTGTCTCTTTTGAGATTTCTGTCAGTCAAGCATATCCACATCCTCTTATTTTGTATTAAAATAACATTTTGACAAAAATATATATACATTTCTGGGGGAAATAAGAAATCCCATATTTAAACGTGTCATGCCTCCAAAAGTGTAAAATGAAAAGATATATTTTTACTTGTTTTTTTTTAAACCTTAGCATCCATGAATATCTGTAAGTATCTCAATATCACTGGTTTTGTTTTTTTTGTTTTTTATCGGTATCCACTGGATATGAGCAATTGTGCATTCTGATTGGCTACTCTACTACTAAGCTATCACTTCATATACCATTGGTAGGTACATCACTACAGAAAAAAACTGAAATGGTCACAAGTTGTTCCAAGCTGGCTAATGCTGGTTTTGCAACATTTAAAATGTAAGTATTTGATTGTTAGTAACATTTAATTTTTTATTTATTATTATTTTTTTAATTTAAGAATGACCAAACCAGCTTTATTTGCGTGCTGCAAGGAACATGCTTTGAGTCCCTGAAGTGCAGCGAGAAAGCAAGGTTCCCTTTAAACCCACACACATATCGCGTTATCATGCTGACACTACACAGCTGGCGCTTCTGTTTACGTTCAGCTTATTCCAAAAAAAAAAGCAACAAAATTTGAAATGAAAACATTTGATAGTATGAACTTATTTTTTTTTTATTTTCAAGAATTAGACAGATTTTATACACAAAATGTGAGTTTATCAGTCTGCTGTGAGGAACAGGCTTCCAGACCTCGGCATCACCTGATGCTGGTGACTCGGGTAGACAGCCCTGTAACTGGTCTGCTGCAACCAGAAATTTGGCTAGAGGTGAGACTCCCCTTAACCCAACTGCTTAGGGTTATCATGATACCGCTAGTCAGCTGCCTCCATTTCTTCTGGATTTATTCCCAAAAAGCACCAAATTTGGAATAAAAATATTTGATGGCGAGAACATGTTTTTTTCCAGAATTTGACCCCCATCCCCCCCATGCAGCTTTATTCGCTTTGCGCTTTATGCTAAATGCCTCTTATGCTAATTATTTGCTGGTAAGAAAGTATATTTTTTCAGTTTCAAGAATTTGACTAAAATAATAAAAGCTTTTTTTTCCCCCCTCTCATAATCCAGTGCGTGTGGATTGAATACAACGGGTATTCCACCCCTTCTCATTGGCTATAGTTGATTGCCAGCTTGGTGCTCCATGCCGTACAAGCTGTCAGGTCAAATATGATTCAAGGTCATGGAAGAACTGTTACATATTTAGGCTACGGCTTTAATGCAGAGGGATGGTTTATATGATTAAATACAACATAATACCATTAAAAGTATCTCAATATATTAATGCGGATATGATAAAGTCTGGAACATATTTGGGAACAGCGAGGACACTGAATCAACTCACTTAAATGTAAGTGATTTGATGAGCTTAGCATTTCCAATATTAGCAAGATGATAGAAGAGCCATGGAACCCATATCCAGAAGATATAATTCAGCCATCCTCCAAGCCTGTGTTGTCTTCCTGGTCTTCATTGCTGTCTTCATCACTGTAAATTGCCTTTACTTTAGAAGTGGAATTAGCAGGAACAGTGGTGCCTCGCTCCCTACTCATGTCAAACTTTGTTTTTGTTGCTTCCGATTTAACTGAAAGAAAATGCAAGAATATGTTTTAGTGTTTTTAATAGCAATATAAATTATTTTATATCAGCATCTAAATTTTATAATGTACTTTTAGTGAAGGCCCACACTCCAATAACATTTTTTATCCTAAATGTAATCATATCTTATATATTCCAATGGCAGGGCCTCATCAACACAAAGAATGTAGTAGTTCGTTATCATTGTGATCCATTCGTTTGGAATTTAATTTCACTAATTCTGTTAGATTATGTTTGTAGATTGGTGACACAGTGGCGTAGTGATCGGGGAATCAATCTCACAGCAAGGAGGTCTGGGGTTCAATTCATGGGCTCAGTAAGGGCGCTTTATCTGTAGAGTTTACATGTTCTCCCAGTGCTTCGGTGGGTTTCTGTGGGGTACCCCGGTTTACTGATACAATTCAAAGACATACACATTATGGTAATTGGCTGAAATTGCCCCAGGCGTGAGTCCATTCACTCATTTTCTGTAACCGTTTTATCCTAATTAGGGTCGCGGGAGGCTGTCGCCCATCCCAGCCAACTCTGGGCAAGGGCAGACTACACCCTGGACAACTCGCCAGGCCATTACACGGCGGAAACACACTAACGGCTATGCAGCTACTCTTGTCAAAAGTCAGCGATGGTTCTTTTACATGAACCTCACACCATAGGCAGTGAGAGACATGGCCGGCCTTTGATAACCCAGTTAGCTGCACTGGGGGAACAGTGACAACCTTTTGAGAGTGGGGCTTGAAACCCCAACCTTAGGATCAGTGATCCAGCACCTTTACCACCAGGGCCACCACTCCCAGGTGCCCAGGTGTGAGTGTGTATGGGAATGTTTATGTGCGTGTTGGCCCTGCGATTGGCTGGACAGTTATTGAGGGTGTAACCTGCCTTCACAAAGAGTCCGCTGAGAGACTGTTAATCTTCCTCGTGACCCTAATCGGCAATATGCCAGGTGAATGAAGGTCTATAGTTTTGTGAGACAAGAAAAGTATGGTTGAATGTTTGCTTTGGACACATGTTGCAGTGATGGGATGAATTTACAAATGCATAAACATAGACACCATTATTTTTACTTCAATATCTATTTCTTACTTAATAGTCATAAAATGTTCGAAAAATTCATTTCTGGGGGAGTAAATTGTGCAGATGTTAGCGTAAAGAAAATTGTTCAAAATGGATGAATTATGGGCAATGCAGGATTTTTGAGTGATGACGGTGAGCAAAGTATGATTAGTATTTTTTTTCACATTCAAAAAAAAAAAAAAAAAAAAAAAAAAAAATCATTATTACTAGAGCCTAAAACAATACTGCTGAAGTATCAATTTTGTGGAAGAGATAATAAAAGCACATAAAAATTAGAATTTGAACTGTTTAACAATGAAAGTAAGAGAATTTCCATTAAATAAATAAATACACACACACACACACACACACACACACACGCACACACACACACACACTTGTTTGTCTATAGCTAATAAAAAAAAGTTTTAGTTTGTTAGCATTAAGATTAGACAAGGGTGCAGAGGGAAAGGGTTGGATTTTGAAAAATAGAGATTGAATTAGTGCAGTGTAATGGACAAGTCAGGATAAGAAGGGGAGTGCTCACCTCCACTGCAAATCCAGTGGTCCCAGTCAGTGGATTTCTGAACCTGGGTTTCCTTAATTCCTGCATTCAGTTGTATCACCATTTTCTGCTTCAGTACTTGTTTAATCACTGTCTGGATCATGTTGGTTGTTTTGTTTTCAATCTCAAATTAAGCAAGCCTGAATCAGAAATCTCTGTCCATCAATCATCATGCTAAGCAGCCTGCATGTCAGTGTATAGTGATTCCCCTTGACTATGCCAGGCTTGTATACTGTTTTCAAGATCCTGCGTATAATGTGGCTTTTGTTCAGATCCCAATGCCTGAACATTTTTACAACATATCAGCTTCAAGAACTGTCTGTATATCAGACTCAGAATCAGAATATTTTATTGATCGTGGAGGAAACTGTGTTGCTCCCTTCCAATTATGGGATAAAGATAGAAAGATTAAAAAAAAAAAAAAAAGTCTAAAATTAGATATTACAAATGTTTACATAAACAAATAAACAGTACATACACTATCATTGTTTATACAAAACAGCATTATCAATCTGATAAATTCTTATTAGGATCACGAGGAGGCTGGCACCCATCCCAGCCAACTCTGGGCAAATGCAGAGTACACTCAGGCCATCGCAGGGCAGAAACACGCTGACGGCTATGCGGCCTACTGTTGATGAAAGTCAGCAATGTTTTCTTTTACATGCCTCTCATCATAGACAGTGACAGACATGGCCGGCCTTTGATAACCCAGTTAGCTGCACTGGGGGGGGGGGGGGGGGGCAGCGACGACCCATTGATAGTGGGGTTTGAACCAACAACCTTGGGATCGGTGATCCAGCACCTTAACGACCAGGCCACCACTGCCCCAATATGATAAATCGTATCATAGAATATAACTAAGAAAAAATGCAATGTCTCACAGTGGATGTTGTTATATGGAGGAGATTTACAGTTTAATGGCCACATGTAGGAAGCATGTCTAGTGTCCACTATTGTCATTAACATGGACAGCATTCGCTTCACCAACACAACCGTCAGAAAGTAGAGATGCATCCTCACGCTACTGTCCTTGTGGATCAGTTTGGAAGTCAAGTGGCATTCCCAACACTCAGCCTTGCTGCCCCAGCATGCAACAGCAAAAACGATAGCCACAACAGACTTCTGAGCATTGTTTAGCAGATGTCAAATGACCTACGCCACCTCAAAAGAGAGATGGCTTTGGCCCTCTGGTGGAGTGCAGTAGTGCTTTTAACCCAGTCAGTTATTGTCAGTTTGATCTCCAAGGTATTTGTAATCCTTTACCAGATCCACATTGACTTCCTGGATGGAAAAAAAAGGTTGTTTGTATCTTGAATTTTATGAAATCCACATTTCCTTGGATTTGTCATATTATGCTGCAGATTATTCTGCTCACACCATGTGACAAAGGAATCCACAGCAGTCGGATATTCTGTCGTCACACCTCCATTGATACATTGGTACGTATCACATTAGTATCATATTGGTTGGTCTACTTCAACATTCTTCCTATTAAGTAACACACAGTAAAGTAAAAAAACTCATGTATATTCATGATTTAAGTCATGTTTATTATTATATATAGATATTGAACATGATAAATGAAAACATGCTGACACTACATGAATTCAGCAATGTTCAGTTTGTCCTCATCAGACTTGGACAACAGATATTTGATTCTTTTGTCCATGTGCTACCACTTGCTCCACTTGCCGACTGGTCGCCTGTCCATCTGAAAGCGGTCTTGACCTCAGAGGCAGCATCCTCTTGGTGCAGCAGGCTGATTCACTGGTAGATGTTGGGGTGATCCCTGGCAGCCAGACAGCCGGTTGAGTCTGTAGTGCTACTACGGCTAATTTTAATAATAAATTAAAGTTTATATAACTTTAGGATTGTATAATAATCAGTTTTTATTTGATGGGTAATAAATTTGGAGTAGACCAAATGAGAATGGGGTCCATGTGGGATTTTTCCAGTAGACGAAGAGGGATTTGGGGAGTAGATAAAATAAGTGTAGACCACATGAGTATAAACTGATGCATCCAATTACAGCAGAGTCATCAGAAATCTTCTGAAGATGGCAGGTTCATAGCTGATGTCTGGTGTGTAGGCGGTGAAAAGGACTGTCCCTTGTGGGGCTCCAATGTTGCCATACTGTGGTCTTACAGTCAGGTAGGCAACGATGATGGACACAAAAGAGTTTCTTACTGTTTATTACAGTTAGCTTCCCACCCAATATCGCCTGATAGTATTAAATGAATTGGAAAAGTACAAAAAAATTACCCTCACAGTGCTCACTGGCTTGTTCAGGTGGGTAAAAACATGGTTAAGTTGGTAGATGATGGCATCCTCCAAATAGAGATGAGGCGGGAAAGCAAACTGAAGGGGGTCCAGGTATGGTGATTATGTGTCCATAATGCTGAGGGACATTAGGATGTGGCATCTTTCTTATGAGGAATGATGTCTTCCACAGGAGTGGAACCATCTTCAGACTCTGGCTCATCATGAAGATGTTATGTATGACTTCACAGAGCTGGGAGACACAGGTTTGAGAGGGATGTCGAGTCTATCACAGGAGGTGAAGGAGCAAATAGGGGGACCTGGCAGGGGATTTCAGGTTTGCTGATGACAAGTTAGAAAGTGTCAAATCAGTTGAAAAATAAATTCAGCTCCTTCACCCTGTCCTCACAGCCCTCAGCTCCTCTGCTGTTGGATCACGTAAAACCAGTAATGGTCTTCATCCCACTTTGAACTCTTGTTTTTCTGGAGTTTCCGCTCCAGCTTCTTCCTGTAATTATACCTAGACTCTCTGATCTTGATTCCCAGTCGTCCTTGGATCCTTTTTATTTCTCCTCTTTTGCCCACCCTGAACACCCTCTTCTTGTCATTCAGGAGAAGTTTGATGTCTTCAGTCACACATGGGTTGTTATTTAGATAACAATGGCCGGCCTGAGCTGGAACAATGGAGTCAGTGCATAAGGCTATGTAGTCTGAAATTCATTCAGTGAGACCATCAGTGTCATCCTCATGAGGCTCACAGAATGTCTGCTAGTCTGTCACCTCAAACAGCCATGTAGTTCCTACAAGGCCTCTTCCAGCCATCTCCTAACAGTCCTTATAGCCCCATGCTGCCTCTTCACAACAGCCAAATAACAGGGGGTAAAATGAACAACGTTGTGATCTAATCTTCCAATTGGGGAGAGGAACTGTATGCATTCTTAGTATTTTCATACAGCGGGTGTCAAGTTCTCACCTTGCTGGCAGGACTGTCCCCATACTGTATAAAAGTCGGCAGCATTGTACCCAAGGCGAGATGGTTGAAGTCACCTGAAATCACAAAGATTGCTCTCTGGTGATGTGTCTGTAATGGTATGGGCTATGGTAGCATGACCACTGTCACATGCAGCTGCGGGGTTTGCAAAACGAGGAGCATAAACAGTACCAAGATGATATGGGAAATTTCCCTAATCAAATGATATGGAGTCCAACAGCACACAGTTCAATGTCTGGTCCACAACTCCAGTCTATGATAATAATGGGGCAGGATTACCCCATTGGTTATTGACAAGAACGGCAAGCCCCCCTCCATTCCAATTACCACTCACGGCACACTCTTTGTTGGCATTGACATGCATGCAATGGATGCATTGCCATTGAGAATTTCCTGGTGCAGCCATGTCTCCATGAAGCACATGAAACTACATTCCTGATACACCCTCTTACTCCAAGCTCGCGCTGTCAGGTCATCCAATTTGTTCGCCAGTGACCTCACGTTTTCTGTTATGATAGACAGGAGACATGGCTTATACCTAATCCTCTCTGTAAGTGTCCGCTGGATCACCATCGCCCTCCTTCTCCTTTTTTTTTGGCCTCCACCTTTGCATGCATAATCTGTTTCATCCAGATTTCAGCTGGTATGTCCATTGGTCTGGCTGCCAAGCCGGCCGGCATCAGGGCTGTCAGCTATTCCCTGGAGTAAACAAAGCGTGCGCCGTGGAGTTAAAATGACAAAAACTCTCTTAACCGACATATTGAGAGGGCAGATACTTACACACAATTAAAATATTACAAAAAGTCAAAGTAAAAAGGTAAAATAGTATGGAAAATGGCAGGAGCAACTGAAACAGGTTGCAACACATGTACTCTCTCTCTCTCTTATATGATGCTGAATATATCCCATCCAAATGACGGAGAGATTATCCCATTACTACTGTAATGAGATAATCACTACATACATCCCATGGAATAACCTTGTAGTAGTTTTAAATAATGACTGGAATATGTAATAAAGTTTGACTCATTTGAATTCTTAATTCTGATTGGTCAACTACACACTGTGCAATGGTCAGTTATTTCTTAAGAAGTGATTCATTAGCAAAAGCAATACATAAATAAAATCAGTGAATAAAGCATTGTTTAAATCAATGTTCTGTATAAGTAGTTGTATAATAAATGTGATAATGAGCCTGTTATTACCTCAAATTAAACTTCTTTAGGATGATGCAGGGCTCATCCCCTGTATGTTGGGGACCTGAACCCCCAGTTCGAGTTTACTTCGCGATAGTGACAGACTTGCTGTACATTATCCCTTGCATATAGTATGTCACCCACTTCAAGGTCACTCAAGTAAATTTAATCTTACTCTCTAGGTTTAAATGCTTGGCACCAACTGCCTCACTGCCTCCAACAGCATCGTTGTCCTCTTGATTCATTTCAACTATCCGTTGTCTTGCACTTTCAAAGACTGACTTTAGCACAATGGAATCCTCAAAGATCTGAAAGCATAGTACATGTACTTAGAATCGCAATTACCCTAATCTGATAATATAAGAATTTAACAAAATCTGTGTATCATGTTTATAACAGAGGTTACAAAGTACATTGATAATTACTCGAAAAAACTTGTAAGAAATATATCCTCAATTTTCCATTTACTAGAAATAAAGTGCACTCTAACGTAGCATAAATCAAAATTAAATGTTTCCTTGACTACAATAATGCTTAAGTTCCAAATTTGCCATACTAGACTAGCAAAGATGTAGCGTTTTGCAGTATTTATTCCCAGTGTTGCCCATTATACTGAAAACATTGCTTGTTTTTTATCAATTTATTTGGATAAAATTTGACTGGACCAAGAGTAGGCCTTTGGGGCATACCTGGGATCCCTCCAGGTTGTAAGTCTGAGCATTGTGGCACATTTGTATTATGTCTTTCTCCAAGTCTGCAATGCACCTATATTTGTGATTCCGTACTCGTTCCTACACACACAAAAAAAGAACTGTTAAAAATAATTTACTAAATGGTCATGCACTAATGACATATGGATATTTTTATTGTTTAAATTATACAATATTATTATTATTCCAATAGTTTAGAATCATACCATTCCCAAATTACCCCCCCACACACACACCCACCCAATAACTATAACTCCCTGACCAAATTGAAGTGAATTCTTATAAATCCCATACCAAGATAAGTTCCTGAGATGAGATGTTACTAATTCTCCCTCAATCCATGTTTCATTTATTTATGTGTCTGTCTTAAGGTTAAGACCCAAATGAATTCCAGTTGCTTGATGTTTTATAGAACATATAAGCAATACTGTTTTAAAATCACTAAACGGTATCTCATACAATTAGTCCATGTTTATTATTGTTGAAAAGGTCATGCTGTTGAAAATTTTTATTGTGATGTGTGCATCCATATAAAATTTAACAGCTTAATGCTTCTTTAATGTTCGATGACCAGAGCCTGCCCATATCACGCTCACAAGGTGAGTTTGAAACTAGATTAGATTGGTCCTTAAACTTCTCAACGAAAAGTTCCATGCAGAGAGAATTTCAGTGGAGTAAGCATAGAACACAAGAAAGTATGCATTGAGCAGCATGGGAAAGCAGCTGAGAAAGAAATATGAAAAGAGGGGAAGATTTTCCAGACAGACTTTGGAGGTTTTGAAGAGATTTGTGAAGTCAGTCATTCGCAGCCTTTAGGCTCAGGCCAGACTAGGAAAACCAATCACTTGCTGCCAGGATGTTCAGCTCACAACAGAAATTGTAACTCTGCGGAGCATGCACCAAGACAATGCAAACTGACACGTCATATCCACACATGACTTGCCATCTTGATGGATCTCAGGAGCAAAGTTCAGATTAAGGGATGGGTAGCACAGATTTCCAATATTCTGGTGACTCTGGGGCTTTTCTGTTTGAGCTGGTTTAAAAAATAATCAACATACTCCCTTGTTAGTCTCTGTAAATATTTGTGTTCCTGTACAGTCATTTCCACAATGAAACTATAATTTCCCATAGTTGGTCTTTGTGTCTTTTTGTTTGTCATAGTTATGAATGAATGTATTTGTGTTAATGTTCATCATTCATTTTCTGCAACCACTTAACTTTCTGCAAAACTTAGGGTCGCAGGGAGGCTGGTGCCCATCCCAGCCGACTCCGGGCGAGGGCAGAGTACACCCTGACCAGCTCACCAGGCCTTCACAGGGCAGAAATACGCTGATGGCTATGCAGCCTACTCTTGCCGAAAGTCAGCAATGGTTCTTTTGCATGAACCTCACACCATAGACAGTGAGAGACATGGCCACTGCTTGATAACCCAGTTAGCTGCACTGGGGGGGATGGTGGCAACCCATTGGGAATGGGGCTTGAACCCCCAACCTTGGGATCAGTAATCCAGCACCTTTACTACCAGGCCACTACTGCTCCTTGTGTTAATGTGTACATCTCATTTTTTTAAAATGGAGGCAATTAATACTGAATAAATATTGAATATTGAAACTGAATATGGTACTGTTTAAACCATAATTTTCCCTTTATTTACAACAAAACTTATTTCACCTGTGCAAAAGTTTGGTGTAACTCATTTCCTTATTTGAGCTCATCAATCAGTCACAGTAAATTCCTCCAAAATGTGTGTGTTAGAACTGTGATTAATAATATAATAAAATAACATCCTACCATAGTTCCTATTACAGCTATAATATCTACACATGAAATATGAATTAATTTAACATTTAACTAATAGAGAGCACTGTAGTGACATTTATCATCTTGAATCTATGAAGAAACTGTGTATTTTTTTTTTTTTTTTTCAGTTTAAACATTGTGCTAAAATTATTACTTTTTATACCGGTGCATATCAAAAGTTTTATTACATTGATTATGAAGTGTTTTAAATATATTGTCATGTATATTGTTTCATACTGAGACTGTAACCAATGTACAGTGGTACCTCACCTTACGATAGTCCCAGCAAACGAAAAATCCAGGTTATGAAAAACATTTTCCAAAATTTTTTGTCTCTGTACACGAAACAAGTTCCCCTTACGAACTGAGCCAAACGTGCCATTCAAACATTCAAACAATGCACAAGCTGTTTTCCCATTGACTATCTTCCAACATCCCGCCCCGCTGGCCTCCTATTGGCTAGGAGGGATGATACAGCTCCCTCCCATTGGCTAACTCCCAACATCCCGCCCTGCTGGCTTCCCATTGGCTATTATGGAGCTGCATTTCCCATAATGCTTTTCGTGTAAAGCACAGAGTTACTGTTTTTTGACTCAGGCTTTTAACCTTCCATAAACATTTGTAAGATTATAACTCTGCTAAGAAGACATGGTCAACACACGCGCGCACACACACACACACACACACGGGCGCGTGATTTCCGATGCGAGTGAAAAGAGGAAGCAGGCTCGTGATATCACAAAGGAATATGGCCAAACCCGTCTACCATAGGTACGATATTGAATCAGAAGGAGGTCTTAAAAGGTATGCTTTTATCATTTTTAAAGTGTTTAGGGGGTAGTATTGTGGGCCTTGGAACGAATCACACGTGTAACATGTAAAATGCGGTTCAATTTACAAAAAATCCAGGTTAAGAAATTGGCTCTGGAACAGATTAATTTCGTATGGTGAGGTACCACTGTATGTGCATTTGTAAATAAATGGGATAAATGATGCAAACCAAGCAGACAACATCTGAACACAGTTCAAGTTCATTAATGTACAGGCAGAGGTGACAAAATCAGACAGACAGCACAGCAAGAATAATCCAAACCCAGAGTAGTTGAAACAAGCAGAGGTCACACACATAGGCCATAAATCTGGTAGAAAATTCGCAATTGCAAAAAAAACTGGATCATAAACAGAAACAAAATCAAAATAATTACACTTGACTTAACCAGCAAATAGTGACAGAGACACAATACTGTGCGTCCCACTGAGCAGGGCAGAACAGCGTGCTTAAATGCAACCAGTGGAATGTGAGCAAAGTCCACTGTGAGCATGTAGCATGAGTCATGTGTACAAAGCCATGTGACAGGGAGTGGTGAAAGGAATTCTGGGAAGTGAAAAGTGCATTTGGAAAGCCAGAGAAATGGGTTGTGGAGGTGACATATACTGTATGTCTTCACCCTTCTTGAATCTTTCCTGCTGCAAAAATTTTAAATACTGTAGTAGTATTGCAAATAATTTCCATGAGAAGTTGCATAAACAATTGAGTGGCGATAACGTGTAACATGATCTCAATGTAAAGATGCTGTGAAAGGCCCAGAGCATGTTGGAAAACATTTATAAGCAGCATTGTGAATGTCACACCATTTCACAGCAGAGAAGAAGGTTCATGCAAGTTGGGTTTCAAAAGTACATTAATAATTGACATGCAGCATATTACAGAAATGCAGTTCAATAAAGTGAGCTTAAGATTGCAGAGTTCAGGGAAGCAGTCAGACAGAATATCAGAAGCAGGACTGAGATGAATAAGGCAAGTGGGATTTATATACAAAAGTTCTTCTTCAATTCTACATACCAATTAACCAAAACCTGAAGAGTTTATGGATTCTGCATGACTCCAGATAATTAGATGGGCGTGCGGGTGGGGATGCGCGTAGGTAAGATCACAAGGTCATTTCTGGCGCATATGAAAAGATAGCTGGTTCCTTGACATAGTCCTATTCCAGGATGTTAAATGAAGAATTTAGTCGGGTCACTGATTTGGGCTGAGGGTCTCCTGCTCCACGATGAACTGGATAGTTCAGATAGGGCATCAGCCTTGGTCTTACAGGATCCTGGGAAGACACTGTGAAGTGGAATCATAAGAAGAGTATGGAGCAACAGTCCCATCATTGGTTTTGTCTCTTGGCAGTGCAGAAATATTCTAAATTTTTATGGTCGGTGTAAACCATGAACAGCTGTCAGACACCCAAAAGCCAGTGACGCCATTCTTCCAATGCCACGTTAATTGCAAGCGGCTCTCTGTCTCTCACGTCATGGGTCAGCTTATATATTAAGTGATTATGTGATGATGTGATTGTTGCTTTGGTGTTGGGCCTGACCCCTGTTTCAAAAGCATCCTCTTCCACTGTCAAAGGTTTCTCCAGATCAGGGTCTTTGGTCAGGGTTTCCCAGTGCTGATGTGTTGTGTGAGGGATCCGAGTGATATCAGCATAAACTGGAAAATATAAAAGGAAGGAGTAAGATAGCTATGGGGTGAATGGGTCTTTGGTCTTTGGGTTTACTGGTACTGGTGTCTGGTGCGAAGGGTCTGAGTGAGACTAATACAAACAAGTGATAAATAAGCAGTTTGATGTAATTTCTGATTGTTACTTTGGTGTTGGGGTGGGATGGCTTTGACCCCTGTGTCTGGTTCTACTGTGTAAGGTTTCGCCAAGTCAGGTTTTTTGAGAATAGGAGTTGTTAAGGTGGCTGTTATTTTTTCACTCCTTTTTCAGCGATCAAATAAGCGGGCAGACTTGTGTACTAAAGTTTCTGGTAAATCACTGATTGAAGCTGGTGAAAGTAAAAAATGAACAGTGATTTTGTCAAGGCTTCAGTAATCTATACATGGTATAAGCCATCCACCCATTTTCTTGGCAAAAAAAGAAACTTAGCAATGTTGAAGACATAAAGGGGCAAAAGACAAAAAGTCTTATTTTAGGGATTCGTTTATCTACCCACCAATGACTCCCTTTTCAATCCAATTGATTGGCTATATTCAATCTTTAAAGTAAAAATTTCATCGATGCAATCTAGTGTTATGGTGAAATTGATGAAGGCATCAAGTGTAATTTGTTCTGCATGGCATACAAGTTCTGTGAGAACCTTGGAACAAAGTTTGTGGCAGCATGCTGCCTTCAGGGACACATTATTTCATCCAATCTCCTGTGAAATGGTGTAAATTTGCAATGCATATGTTATATCTGTTGTGGTGGAGGAGCATTCTCCTGAAGCATGAGGAACTTTGCCAGATTCAAGCTTCACTTCAAGAGCATGATCAAAAATACAGTGAGTCATCATATGTCCAAGTTTTGGTAACGTCTTGTTGACACAGCAGTAGCCCAGCAGGGTACTTGGCCAGTGAAAAAGATAAATTAAAAAAATGTAACCTTCCGTTGATCAGTGGCACTGGAAAATAGAAAGAACAGAAAGCACCAAATCAGGAAACCTTAAAAACGATTGTATCTCTGTCATGCTTCTTGGACTTGGCTCCAGATAGAAGTGGAAGAATGCGCATGCTGGCAGGTGTTTCTTGAGGTGCCGGTGGTGATTCCTGTCCCAGTATCATGAAAGAGCTGCAGCAGATGAACCTTGATGGCTTGTAATTGTTGGTGGTAATTACCAACGCTTTCTCCTCTGGGGTTGATGGCTTGTCTGCAAGCTACTGAATCCGCTGCATGGCATATAAGCCATGCCAGATATTCGATTATGCTGATTTGACACATAGAACAAGGCAGATGCAAGCTGCAGATCAACAGCACGTTTATAAAAATGCAGCACAACACAGAAACAACATTCAATAAGGTTAACCTTAGACAATGAATGAATAACGTAAGTGAGGCAAGTGAGGATCATATAGAATCCTTCAAAGTCAGAGGTTAGACAGGGAACTATAAACATGAGGCAGGCAGAGATCATAAAAAGAGAAACGAAACACAAGCGTAAATGGCTTGGTATGCGTTGGCAATGAACACAGAGGCAATGAGTTTGTGAAATGAGCATGCATTGTTAGTGACTTGTGTAATTAGGTGTGAGTGCTGACAGATGTGCTGGGAGTCATGTGATGCATGTGAAATTTGTTTTCAAAAATGCATATGTCAAATTGTTTTAATTATGAGACCAAATATTTTAGTAGTTTAAACTACTCCAGTAGCTTTAAAAGAACGTTCTCAGTTCTTCTCAAAACCTTTTTTCAGTAGCATTAAAATAAAGCTACTGAAAAATAATATATATTTTTTGTCATAATTATAATCGGACTTATCTGTCTGTTTATGAGAACAAACGTCATGTGTCAAAAGTCAAGTGATGAGCAGCTGACACTGTGACAATGAAGACTGGTTATTATTATTATTATTATTATTATTATTATTATTATTATTATTATTATTATTTTAAATATCAAGTTTGGACATTCCAGAGAAAACCATAAAATGATCTTCAAACATTAAAAAGTAATTTAGTATAACTGTACAGTATTTCTGCCCAAATATAAATTGGTGAAATTGCTAGTTATTTTAAAAGTTGGCAAATGAGAGTGACCTCCAATGATCATATTACAGATAGGCTTTGTTCAATTGTAGAATATCTAATATCGGCTTACAGCAGTTTTACAGCTTTGAGAATTGTAGACTGTATACCATCTATATTTAAAAGGTTTTGATTGCTTATACTCATTGCAGTCTTTAAAAATTATTATTTGGAGAAAAGCCATATTGGCATTAAAAAGCAAGAGATTCTATTTACCCTGATCCTCCGAAAGTCCACAGGCTTGCGAATAAGCTCGTAGTATTCTGGTACCTCTTTCCTAGATGGCAGCTGAACAAAGCCTTTACTGATCTGCCGGCCCAACCTGTATGACAGTATAATATAACATAATATAACCACTGGGATACTACTAAGTAACAATATTACATAAGAAAAGCTGTTTAAAAAAGGATAATGATATATAAATTAATTTCATTTAATTTTTCAAATATTTCTGAATCATGTAACAAACAAATGAATACATTGATTTGTAAATTGTACAGATTGTTTTAAACAAGAAATACATAGTAGTACATTTTAGGATCCATTTTCAAATTCATGGCATGTACATAAAAATAACGCATTGTATATATTCATTTCTAGCAGCCAGTTCCATCGTCAACATTCTTCAACCAATATACCTGTGACGGACTGGCTTGTGCTCTGGAGATACCTATAATAACCCAGATCAGGCAGAGTTGGTTGGTATAACAATTTATTGAATTAGAGATAGAAAGGTCGGAGGGAGTGTACACAGGTCGGCGTGGGCTGGTGATGTGTAGGGTCTTGGTAGTGTTCTTGGTTGTCTTTGGTCGTCCAAGGTTTGGAGCGATCTGTCGCAAAAGAATTACCGCAACAGAACCTTCTCATTTATATCATCGTTTGCATCACAACTGGTATACACCTCATAGCAGATCACCATCACAGCATGTATATATGTCGCAGTGGATTGCAATCACTACCAACCTACTATAAGAAACAAAATGACAGTTGTAAGGCAAGCATGAGAATGAAATGGCAATCGTCACACATGGCATTTTTATATATCTAGGTTGTGTGTGGCCTTGGCTATGTTGAAATATCTTAAGATGGAATAAATACTCCTGTGGCTTTAATTGAAGAGCAGTATACCTCAAAAAGTAGTGCAATTAGAATTAGGGGTTATGCCTTCTATTCAGGAGCTGAGTCAGTTTGTCTGGGGAACATCAGTGGAAACATCAAAGGCTGGGCATTCAGCGCCAATGTCATTTAATTGCGACAACACAGCACTCGTATCAGTATCACTGGCATCTACAGTCAACAGATTTATCAATATGGTATTGACATCAGCAAGGTTCTTGCATACCTTCTGTAGAAACACTCTATGGTACTCTGGACGTTTTCTATAGTGGGTATATTTGGTACTTTCTGCTCAGGACCCACAACGTAGCTTAAAGAGGTAAAACTGGGCTGACCGAACAATTTGAAAAGACTTTTATGACTTATGCATTCTCTTCTTTGTCTTTGTCATCTTTTGCCGATGGCATTGTTTTGTTGGTTTTGGGCTTGGCATCGTTTCTATGGCGACACCTGCCACCCACCAAATAATTTCCCAAGAATAATGAAACACCCTCTATTCATAGGTACGAAATAATGGCAACTACTATGGGGCCTGATTTCAAAGCTGGTTTATTTCAATGTTATATAAGGGGGGTGTAATGCAAACACCCTCGAATTCTTCCAGTATCAAGGATTTACAGATGGCTGAACTTGACAATCAAAGTTAACACGCCTTTTAGTAACGCAGATTGAACTGCCCCAGTATCCTGCAAGATCTTAATGGGTACGAGTTTGGTCATACAAATAAGTGGCATTGTAGCCTTGGATACGTAAGTACATATAACATTCAGACTTGACCTTGTCTTCTACAATGTTGACAGATCGGTTCTGACCTGATCTCAGGTTTCTTTTCTTGGGCACCTATATATATATATATATATATATATATATATATATATATATATATATATATATATATATATATATATATATATATACATATATATAGGAAATTAAGGAAGAATAGAGGAAAAAGTTAAGGAAAATGCCAATACAGTACCATCTGTATGTGTGTGTATTTTTATTTTATTTACATCTTATGCATTATTTTTTAATGTTTAATTGTTATTATTGTGGTTTGTGCTGGCTGGCGGAATTAACTCTTCTTTAATTCATTGCAGGCACTGGCGAGGGGCGTGGCGGTTGCCGGTAGGCGAGTTCCAAGCAGAGCACACCTGATTCCTATCTGCAATCAGCAGCAGCCAGCTATAAATGGGAGCATTGCGCTTTCCTCCGAGGTCAGAAGATTGTTTCCACGTGATTCTGCTCCTCGGCTTTCTCTCTGACCCCTGGGTCTTGCTTTGTGCTTTACCAGTTCCCATGACTTAGTATTCCTGTAATTTACTAACCCTAGTGTTTAATAAATCGTTTGAACCTTCTTTTGGTCTCCTGCATCTTTGGGTCCTACGCACACACCCCAGGCTTAACAGAATCTTCTGACCAGAAACATGGACCCAACGGAGACTTCAGAAGCGCAGCTTCGGCAGACACTATCCAACCAGGGCACCCTGCTGGGATGACACGACGCCACCTTGCATCAGATGATGGACAATCTCCAGCACATAACCACCAGCTTGGCGCAGCTCGACGGAAGGATGGATGCTGTCGCCACTCACCTCGTTGCCGTGACCCTGCCCCCTCACCCTTCACTTTCCGCTTCAGCAGCAGCACCAGCGCCAGTGATACTCCTCGCACATCGAGAACCTCTCATCCCCACGCCAGCCAGGTATTTGGGTGCGATCGGCTCCTGCACACAATTCCTTCACCAGTGCTCGCTCGTCTTCAGCCAGCAGCTGCTCACATACGCCACTGATCAAGCTAAAACCGCCTTCATCATGAGCCTACTCACAGAGCAAGCCTCGTCCTGGGCGCTAGCGGTTGCTACCCATACCCTGGAATTATGCTCCCAGGTAGATCAGTTCATGCGAGAAATGAAGAAGGTTTTCGATCGTCCAGCGAAAGGGAGGAGGCGAGCTCCCAGCTCCTACGTATTCGGCAAGGCTCACAGTCAGTGGCGGAGTACGCCATCCGATTCCGGATTCTCATCATCGAAAGCGGCTGGAACGACCCTGCGCTTCAGGGGGCTTTCCTGCAGGGGCTCAACAAACGGCTGAAAGACGAGCTCGCGGCCCGAGATGAGACGACTACTCTGGAGGAATTAATCGCCTTGTCTACCAGATTGGACAACCGGCTGAGAGAGAGGGATAGATCCCGGAAGGAGGTCCCACCTCGAACTCACTCGCCATTTCCCCCTCTGAGGGAGGATGACGGCAAAGAACCCATGCAGGTGAACCACACCAGACTGACGGCTGAAGAGAGCCACCGGTGGCTGGCCAACTGCCTCCGTATCTACTGCGGCGAGAAGGGCCATTACCTCACCCAGTGCCCCACGCAGCAGAGCCCAACTCGATGAGAGGATCCTCCACAGCACCCGGAAAGCGCCTGCAAGTTCAAGGTACACTACACTCCGCGCAACACTCTCATCCTGTAGAAGTATTTATTGACTCAAGCACTGACGCTATCTTTATCGATCCAGGGATGGTTGAGCTCCATGACCTACCCGTGTATGAACTCAAAACCCCAAGAAGGTAGTGGCCATAGATGGCCGACTCATTGCTCACGTCACGCACAAGACCAAGCCTGTTAAGCTCAGTTTGTCCGGTAACCACCAGGAATATTTGGAACTGTTTGTTCTCCCTGCCTCTCTCTCTCCCTTAGTGTTGTGGTGGCCAGGGTTGCAGACTCACAATTCCCACATTGATGACTGTCGCACCCTCATCATACACAGCTGGAGTGACTTCTGTCTGCAACACTGCCTAATGGTGGCCGTACCTTCCCAAGCCTCACGAACCCCTGTCGACCTGGAGGATCTGGACTTAGCCGGTGTTCCCAAAGAATATCATGACCTGCAAGAGCAAGGACGGGGCTCGCTCCTTACCTCCTCATCGACCATACGACTGCGCCATTGACCTACTCCCATGTTCCACGCTCCCTTCCCAGCGACTATACAACCTCTCTAAGCCGGAGAAAGATGCCACGGAGGCATACATTAATGAGTCACTGGCTGCAGGTCTCATTTGGCCCTCATCTTCCCCGGTAGGTGCGGGATTCTTCTTCGTCGAAAAGAAAGACAATTCCCTGAGACCTTGCATCAATTACACGGGCCTGAACCAGATCACCATAAAAAACAAGTACCCTCTCCCCCTGATCGATTCAGCCTTCACCCCTCTCCACGATGCTACTGTTTTTTCCAAGCTGGACCAGAGAAATGGCTACCACTTAGTCCAAATTCAGGAGGGGGATGAGTGGAAGACGGCATTCAACACGCCCCTGGGGCACTTTGAATAACTGGTCATGCCATTTGGACTAACCAATGCCCCGGCGGTTTTCCAAGCTCTGGTCAACGATGTGTTTAGGGACATGCTGAACCGCTTTGTATTCGTATACCTGGACGACATTCTGATCTTCTCCAGAGACCAAGACAAACATCTCTGCCACGTGAGAATGGTACTGAAGAGGCTCGGAAGACCAGACTATTCGTTAAGGCAGAAAAATGTGAGTTTCATGTCCCCTCAGTCTCGTTCCTGGGGTTCATTTTGGAGAAGGGGCAGATAGGACCCTATCCGGCGAAAATGAAGGCAGTGGCAGAGTGGCCAACTCCAGAGACGCGGAAACAGCTGCAGAGGTACCTGGGGTTCGCGAACTTCTATCGCCAGTTCGTGTGGGACTACAGCCACCTAGCAGCCCCCCTCACACAGTTGACATCACCCAAGACCCCGTTCCAGTGGTCCCCAAGTGCCCAGGTGGCGTTTGACAGGCTGAAGGCGAAATTCGTCCACGCGCCCGTACTGATCCACCTGGACCCCTCGCTGCAGTTTGTGGTGGAAGTCGACGCCTCGGACTCAGGGGTGGGGGCGGTCCTCTCCCAATGGTCTCCCACAGACCAGAAGCTCCACCCATGCACCTTCTTCTCCTGTCGCTTGTCCCTGGCGGAACAGACTTACGATGTTGGGAATCGTGAGCTGCTGGCAGTGGTCTTGGCGCTCCAGGAGTGGAGGCACTGGCTGGAAGGGGCAGCCCACCCCTTCATGGTCTGGACTGACCATAAAAACTTATCCTACCTCCCTACAGCCAAGAGGTTGAACTCCCGTCAGGCACGATGGTCACTCTACTTGGGGAGGTTCAACTTCACACTGACATACCGACCTGTCTCCCGGAAGACTAAGCCAGATGCTGTCTCCAGGCAGTTCTCCTCGGGTGAAGACACTACGATGGAGACCATCCTGCCCTCCTCCTGTATACTTGGAACAGCCCAATGGGAGGTAGAACGACTTGTTCGGGACGCCCATCAGGGGGAACCAGAGCCCGTCGGGTGCCCCAAGGTAGACTATATGTTCCCCCGCCGGCCAGAACCCCAGCACTCCAATGGGCTCACTCCTCAAAGTTAACCTGCCACCCCGGAGCCCACCGAACTCTCTTCCTGCTCTGACAACGCTTCTGGTGGCCAACGATGGCAGCTGACACCAGGGAGTTTGTGGGAGCTTGTGCCACCTGTGCCCGGAGCAAGTCTTCCCATCATGCACCCACGGGTCTCCGCCAACACGTACCCATTCCCCATCGCCCCTGGTCGCACATTGCGGTGGATTTCGTCACAGGTTTACTCCAGTCTGAGGGCAAGACTGTTATCCTGACAGTAGTGGATTGGTTCTCCAAGGTGGTCCATTTCGTTGCCCGACCCAAACCCCCCTCGACAATGGAAACAGCTGATCTCCTAATCCAACACGTCTTTCGCCTCCATGGCATCCCCCAGGACGTCGTTTCAGACCGGGGCCCCCAGTTTAAATCCAGAGTTTGGAAGGCGTTCTGCAACACCTTGGGAGTCTCCTGCAGCTTGACCTCTGGCTACCACCCTCAGTCGAATGGGCAGGCGGAAAGCACGAATCAAAGCCTCGGATCCTCCCTGCATTGTGTCGCCTCCCGCCTCCCAGCCTCCTGGGCCACATACCTCCCATGGGTCGAATATGCACACAATTCTCTGATCTGCACTGCCACCGGGATGTCCCCCTTCATGGTGATTAATGGATTCCAGCCCCCACAGTTTCCCAGCCAGGAGGTTGAGGTGGCCGTCCCATTGGTTCAGGCACAGTTTCACAGAGCACGCCGGGTCTGGAAAGAAGCACGGGCTGCCCTGGAATGAACAGTGGCCCAAAACCGGAAGATTGCCGATCGCCACCGAACCCCGGCACCTCCCTACATGTTCAGGCAACAAGTGTGGCTCTCCTCCCGGGACCTGCCCCTGCAAGTTGACTCCAAAAAACTCCCAGATACATTGGGCCCTATGTAATAGAGAAAATTATAAACCCCAGCGCCATCCAACTGAGACTACCACCCTCACTCAAGGTATTTCATGTTTCCCTAATTAAGCCCGTGATAGAAAGTAATAACCTTCACGCACAGGTCTAGGTTGTGCACAAACAAGACCTACAGTGATGGGGAAGTGGCGAAGCAACAGGTGTAAATGACCACTGGCAGTTGTAGTGATGAACCTACATGTAGACTGCTTTGGCATTGATCCTTCTTCTTTGAACCCGGGGCAGCAAAGAAGTCCGGCAGCATCCATAGCAACTGAGCAGCCCTCTTCAGGACAGCACTGTTCATCCAAGTATGGGAAGGGCCTAGAAAAGGTGGCCTGAAAATTGCCTGCCCTACCATGTCTGGCCAGCCCACCGCAACTGGCAGATCATCCCTCTAAGTGGTTGAAACAATAAAAAATGAAGAAAGAAGCTCATACTAGAGGCATAGAACATCCATACCTACGTTCTTTTGATGGAGAAATTTCAGCCAGGATTCAGAAAGCTAGTCAGGCACTAGGCAGACGTCACACCAAAGTCTTGAAGCACAAAAGCATTCGTCTCACCACAAAACTCAAGGTCTACAATGCTGTGGTCATAATGTCCTTGTTGTATGGTTGCGAGACATTGACTGTGTACTGAAGACACATCATAAAGCTTGAGCAGTTTCACCAACGCTCCCTCTGCTCCATCATGAAGATAG
Organism: Plotosus lineatus; assembly: GCA_024760905.1. NCBI lineage: Eukaryota > Metazoa > Chordata > Actinopteri > Siluriformes > Plotosidae > Plotosus > Plotosus lineatus. The sequence continues at coordinate 34,411,297 of CM045740.1, read as the reverse complement.
GGTGGCAGGACTGTGTCACAAATCAGGAGGTATTAGACAGAGCCAACACCACCAGCATGAAGGCCAAGCTCATCAAAGCCCAACTTCGTTGGACAGGACATGTCATCTTGATGGAGAAGTCTAGAATTCCACTCCAACTCTTCTATGGAGAATTGGTTAAAGAAAACCGCACCCAAGGTCGACGAAAGAAATACAAGAAAGAAAGAAATACAAAGAAATACAAAGAAGAAATACAAGGCCAAACTCAAGGCAAACCTCAGATGGACAGACGTCAAGCCTGGCCTACTCGAGCTGACAGCTAATGACAGACAGCTCTGACACTCCTTGACCCAATGTACAGCTGTAGCCTTTGAAGAGGACTGCCGCTTGCACCTTGAAGCAGTCCACCAACGGAGACACTGAATGTCGTCTTCTGTCACCTCTACAACAAGCGTACCTTGCCCAACCTGCAACCGAGTGTGCGCTTCAGCCTTTGGACTCCAAACTCACATGCATACTCACCGATGAGAGCACAACCAATCATCTTCCTCGATTCGAGAGACAACCAAGAGAGATATATACACTAGTATTTCTATGTTAAATTATGTGTTAATTTAATATTGGTTTTTTTTTTTAATAAAAAAAGTGTCTACTGTTTTTTTTCTGCAGTGCTGCTGGAAAATGTGAATTTCCCTCTGGGATGAATAAAGTATCTATCTATCTATCTATCTGTCTGTCTGTCTGTCTGTCTGTCTGTCTGTCTGTCTGTCTGTCTATCTATCTATCTATCTGTCTATCTATCTATCTATGTATGGAGGTCTTCCTGGTCTTGAGCCAGTCCCCCTGGCAGCAAGCCTCTTTCAACTAAGTCCTTTTGTATTGCTTCCTTGACATTGTTCTTTTTTTTCAACATCTTCACTTCGTTCTTGAGGGATTTAGTGATATCTCTCAGCTGTTTTAACTCAAAAGATTCTAGGTCCTGTAGGGAGAAGTTTTCTATGAAGTCTGCCATCTCAGTCATTATGGTCTCTCCCAAAGCTTCAATAAACTTCAATTAGCTTCGACCAGCTTCGATCTACTTCAATCTACTTTGATCCTGGATAATCCCCCAATTCAGGTGAAGGATTGGATCTGACCTCATACTTTATCCCAAAACAGTCCTACCTGTGCTGTCCCACTAACATGTACATTTCTCAATTCCTTCATTCTTACCAAAAATCACAGCATCTTTATATCTGCCACTTAAACCTTTGCCTCCTGTCTTTTTGTTACCATTTTTAAATCACACAGTATACCTGGCCTCAATAGTGCCTTATAAACTTTCCCCTTCAATTTTACAGATACCCTTCTATCCCAGATCACTCTAGCCACCCTTTTTCACCCATTTTCCCTCCCAGAACTTTTTTCTTCATTTCTTTATTACACTCCACATTATCTTGGTCATTGGCCCCACTTATTGAACTTAATCTATATTCATTGGCTCTATTTCTTCTAATTAGACTCTTTCATCACCTCCCTCTCATTCATTTACATTAACTCTGTCTTACTCCTGCTGACATGCATACCTCTTCCTTCCAGTGTGTACCTCAACCTCTCCAGACTCAGCTCCACATTTTCCCTGCTCTTGTTAAATATCACAATGTTAGTCCATGGACACTCCTGTCTGACCTCAACAGTCAACCTGCCCATGACCATCAGAAACAAGAATGGCTCAGACCCAATCCATGATGCAATCATTGATCCAAAATTGCAGCGCAGCTACTTCAGACCAACCCTGTATTTCTAATGTCCACAAACAAAAATCTTACCTCGGTTTTGAACTACTCTTTCCCATGATTTAAAGTATTTGTGCTACTTTTGAGATGCCAGTGATCCTGGTTCTTCTGCTTTCCAGTGATCTTGGAGTTCTCATCTTAGAACCCCGTTGCTCTTGCTAATGATGTTTCATATAGACCTAAATATACACTGTGAAGGCAAATTACACAGTTGCAGTGTCTTTCCCACATGAATTCTGCCCCTACCTGTAATCAAGTATAATAAAACACCATAATCAATCAATATACTCTCAGTTATAACTGTAAAACTCTGCTGCAGAATGTATTGTACACCAAACACAAGTGTGAACACGTAACGAAAAGGAAATGATCAGGAAAATAATGTCAGAGAAAAGTATCTAATAGTCTAGCTTAAGAAATAAAGCCAACAGGAAAGTATCTGCAATACTGAGGTCAGGAAATAACCAGATCGGTGGCAGATCCAAACCAAAACAAAAGGGTAAGGTAATTGAGCACATAATTATAGCAGGAGTCAGACAACTATATAAAAGGTTGTAACAAGTGAGCTCTTGGTCTTTTGACCTTCATATGAATATCAACTTGTTGTGTGACTACTTGACTTTGTGCTGTTTTCTTCGTGGACTGAATAAACATCTCTAGATTATAGCCTTCTACAATTACATGCTGACAAACCAGATTTTATGTTAAACTCTAGTGAATTCCCTTCTAGACAGTTTGTATTTTTATATGGTGTCACTGGTGTCACCCAAGGAGAATGGGTTTCCCTTTTCAGTCTGGTCACAAGCGGATTTAGATATAGACAACTACTCAGGATATCTTTTAGGAGTGGCTAAAAAATTTGAAATGATATTTATGCACTCAGTGTAATCTTTTAATCTATGGCAAATCCAGCACATGAATGTGAAACAACTGGAAATATCAAGTGCTGTGGAGGGTTAGGAAAAATATTTTGCAGCCTACCCTGTAAAAATGTCTGTCAAGAAAAATCATTGAGAATAGATTTGCCATTTGTCAGGTTTAACTGAAAGAACTAATATAGCATAGCATAAATAACAGAAGATAAAATATTTTTATATAAAAGGTTGGTAATGCTCATCAGGCTGGAAAAGTTTACAAAACAATCTCTCTTTTTTGCATTGTTCTCCATCAGTTCATCAGTTCTTTTTCTGTAACCGCTTAATTTGGGTTCTCCATCAGTTCATCAGTTCTTTTTCTGTAACCGCTTAATTTGGGTCGTGGGGAGGCTGGTGCCCATCCCAGCCAACTTCGGGCGGGGGCAGTGTACACCCTGGACAGCTCGGCAGGCCATCGCAGGGCAGAAACACGCTGACGGCTTTGCAGCCTACTCTTTACGAAAGTCAGCAATGGTTCTTTTACATGCCTCTCACCACAGACAGTGAGAGACATGGCCGGCCTTTGATAACCCAGTTAGCTGCACTGGGGGGGACAGTGACAACCTTGTGGAGAGTGGGACTCGAACCCCCAACCTTTGGACCAGCAATCCAGCGCCCTATACCACTAGACCATCACTGCCCCCATTGTTCCCAATTTTCTCCTTAATTTAGTCGTATCCATTTCCTACCCATCAGGTATTGCCTTCCCTATCACACGACCACCACTGGCCAGGGAGAGACAAAAGCATGCACACACCCCCTCCATGACATGCTGTGGTTCATGCACTTTGTAGGCAGCCTAACACTTGGAGGGAAAGCCCTATCCTCCCTCTCGTACAAATGATCTTACAGTCACCCATGATTGGCAGACAATTGCTGTGAGTGACAGAGAAGCAATCATATGCACCCCTCCTTTCTGAGAGAGCTTGGCCAATTAGCTCCCATGGACTCCAGAGGCTTTAAATTGGGTTTTAAACTTGCAATCTCCGGGTTAATAGTCATGTACCTTGAAGATCGGCTATTCGGGAGCTCACAAAACAATCTTTAACTTGGACTCAATCAAACTACGATCCACATTAAAACTTACTGTACAAATTGAGAAAATTTAAATCCATTGTTACCCTACCAAAGTGTGTAATAGTCAGCATAGTCACAAAGGATACGAGGGTAACTTCTAAGTGACTGAAGGCCTATTTTACATTGGTTAATGTTAATGTTCATGAGTCAACCATCAGGAGAGCACTGATAATAACAATAGTGTGCATGGCAAGGAAAGCCACTGCTCAACAAAAAGATCATTGCTGCAATACAATTTGATAAAGATCACAAGGACTAACCAGAAGGCTACTGGAAAAATATTTTGTGGGCAGATGAGACCAAAATATAACTGGTTTGACCCAGAAGTGTTATGAAAGGACTGCTATAGAAAAAAAAAAACTCTGGATTGCAACAAAATAATCACATCTGTGAAATATGGTGGTAGTATCATAGTTTGGGCCTGTTTTGCTGCATCTGGTCCAGGACAACTTGCCATCATTGATGGAATAAGAAATTCTGAATTATACCAGAAAATACTAGAATAAAATGTCAGGACAATTGTCTATGAACTGAATCTAAAGAGAAAGTGGGTCATGCAGCAAGACTATGATCTTACACACACAAGTTGTTCTACCAAAGAATGGTGAAAGAAGAATGAAAGAAAGTAGTGAATATTTTGGAATGGTCAAGTTAGGATCTTAATTGTCAAGTGGAATGGTCAAGTCCGATCTTAATCCAATTGAGATGTTGTGGAAAAACCTAAGGCTTCATGCTTCACTTCATGCGAGGAGACCCACAAAGGGTTTAACAGCAGTTAAACTTCTAACTTGTAACTTGTAGCTTCTTGAGTGGGGTCACAGAAGATGTCAATACCTAATCTTCTCCTCATACAACCATCTTTCAAGGATCAGCTGTAGAGTCTTAGAGGTGATGTTCCCAGTGATTTGCTGTTTATATATCCCGCATTGAAGCCCCTTCCAATGGCTTGTGGATGAGTGCCCAAAGGGAATTTCTAGCCCGAGAAAGCAGAGTCTCTGATCGTGGCTATGTTTGAAGCACCATATTTTGGTAGCCAAGCAACTTCATGTCAGGTGGATGCCGACCCAATGGTGAGCAAGTCTGTCAGCTTGCTAATTCACAATGATGCTAACATAGCCAACAACATAGATCCAAAACACACATTGGAGGGGGCATGGTTCCCATAAGATCAGCCAGTTAAATGGTGGCTGTCCAAAGCAAATCCTGGTAAGCACGGCCATGGAATCACTTGCAAAATAATTGTCCTTGTATCTGGACACAGATTAGGCAGGCACAACATGGCTTGCTGAATGGCCTCAAACTCCATGCATGTGCTCCTGGTGTAAATGTCATGGCATCCATATCCTTCCAAGATTGTAGAGTTGTTTTGGCAGATCAAGTAACCCTATCCTGGTTTCTTGGCAGAAGATTTCTCCCCACCTGGTTTCTCTCCACCTATTTATCAGAATATCAGGTGACACAGACCTTGATTGGTACCTTCAGGCCAGTTCCTGCACTGTCTGCTGAAGGCAGGTGAACATCCCAGTGCATGGTAGTGACCAGAGATAAACCATTGCCTCATCAACATTGGTCTGGCACCAGGAACCATGCACGATGGTGAGAAAGATTTTGATCTTTGCAGATCGGTCACCACCTTCCTAAGCCTAGCAGCCCCAGGCCAAAACGGAACTGACCTGTTGCAATCCACTTGCTTCTCTGGGTTTATGGGGCTTAGGAGATGATATCGCTTACAGGTGGACCGGAATTCATCACCCAGGCAACAACAGTTTAAGCAGTTCTATACAGGGAAATGGGCTAAAATTCCTCCAAGCCTAAAAATTTAGTTACAGTTACTGCTCCAAAAGGGGATCACAGCTGCTGAATCAAAGGTTCACATGCTTTTGCAACTCACTATGTATTCTTGAATCATTTTATGCATAATTAAATAATTGACCAAGTAAAACATTTTTTTCTCAGTATTATGTGGGTTCACTTGATATATTTTTAGGACTTGTTTGAAAATCTCATGATATTTCAATTCATTGTACAACTCACTGTGCCAAAGTAAATCATTAAGTTTTCTCTTGTAATATTTTATAAGACTGGAGAATAAAGAGCAGGGCTTATGACCATGCGTCCGCATATCATCCAGGGTTCCTGGTCCTGGGCCATTACTTGTGCTCTCTTCTCTTCAGCTTTTCACTGGATTTCAGGTCAGAGAATTGAGAAGACCATGGCAAAAACTTGATTCTGTGGTCAGCTTGCCATTTCCATATTCATTTAGACATATGCCTCAGATCATTATCCTGTTAGAACCTCAGATTACAACCAAACTTAATTTTCCTGGCAGAAGCAGCCAGATTTCTACTTCAAATGTCCTGGTATTTCATGAAGTCCATGATCTCATGCACTTTAACAAGGTTTCCAGTGCATTTTGGGGGAAAAACATACATTACAGTACCCCACAACATTCACATAAATGGAACCTGTTTAAAATTGAGGAAAGGATGTTTCCATTCCAGCTTTCCTTCTTTATAAAGCAAGTCCACCTTCAATATTTTAAGGACACAACTCTATAATTTTGTTCCAGACATTTGCATTTGTGGTTAACTGACAGAAAAAGACTTTTTTTTTTTCTGGCATATATTCACCAATAATTTGTTTGTACTGAGGTAGTCTCTGGTGATTTTGGATTCTTGGTATCCAGAAGATTTTACTTTTTCTTGCCTCGGTTACATTTCACACCGCACATTGGAGTAAAATAAGCTTGGTTCCTTTTTCAGGTAAGTCTATCACAGTTCATTTCATTTCAACTTTATTTGTATCGTATTTTTACACTTAATATTATTGCAAAGCAGCTTTACAGAGGAAACCATTTGGGTTATGAATTTAAAATGCCTTCAACTGTATACATCCTCCAATGCACAGGCCTATGGAAATGGTGTCAAGAAAAACCTCCTTGGTTCAACTCAAAAGGGAAATGCATTCTCATTAGGGTGCATAGAAGATAATGTAGATTGTAGAGATAATTCATAACTGTGTCGTATGGTTAAAAAGCACAAAGCATGTTGGAATAAATTCAGTATAGTTTTAACATGCAGTCTAGTTTGTTGTTTAGCAATAAGGGCAGTTGTAGTGCTAAGGCATGTAAACAAACCTGTTTGTATGAACAGCATTCTAAGGCCAACTTTACAATGTCTGAATCCATGTTTAGATTTATATGGGCCATCATCAGCAGGAGCAACTGGTTTCTTGGATGGTTACTTCAACCAGATGTAGGACATCAAGATAGATCACACTTTTGTGTTATGACCCAAACAGTAGAAATTTGTATTTTTTCATCAGAATAGATATATTTTATAACCACTTCCTGATTTTATAACCACTCTCCCTCATTTATTGTGTGTTCTCTTATCAGTCCCAGGTCTAAGGGAAGACTAAGATAATGTGACATCATAGACACAGAAATTATTTCTTGAATGTTTCTATACTCAAATCAATTAAACATGTACATTTAAAAAAGGGGGCAGTGGTGGCCTAGTGGTATAGGGCGCTGGCTCGCTGATCCAAAGGTTGGGGGTTCGATTCCCACTCTCCACAAGGTTGTTACTGTCCTCCCCAGTGCAGCTAACTGGGTTATCAAAGGCCGGCCATGTCTCTCACTGTCTATGGTGTGAGGCATGTAAAAGAACCATTGCTGACTTTCGACAAGAGTAGGCTGCAAAGCCGTCGGCGTGTTTCCGCCCTTCGATGGCCTGGCGAGCTGTCCAGGGTGTACTCTGCCCTCGCCCGAAGTTGGCTGGGATGAGCGCCAGCCTCCCCGCGACCCTAATTAGGATTAAGCGGTTACAGAAAATGAACTGATGATGATGATGATGATGATGAGATTTAAAATAGAACACATGCATCAGTTGCATTGTACTCACAATATGTGTGTTGTTGATTAGGAAAAAATATTTAATGAAGTGTATTCTATTTCAAGGGTGGATTTTTCACGTTTAGAGCAGCACAGTGGCACAATAGATCGCACTTTTATTTCACAGCAAATCCTGAATTTGAACCCCATCCCCGAGCGTGTGTGAGTTTCGGGTTTCTGCCCACAGCCCAAATTCAAGTACAGTAGAATAATTGGTTGTTTCAAATTGCCCATAGGTCTGAATGTGAGTGTATAAGGCTGTGTGTGTGTGTGTGTGTGTGTGTGTGTGTGTGTGTGTGTGTGTGTGTGTGCGAGAAAAAGAGAGAGAGAGAGAGAGAGAGAGAGAGAGAGAGAGCCCTGTGATGGTCTGGTGAGCTGTTCAGTATGTACCTGTCTTTGCCTGATTTCAAAGATGGACCTCCATCCAAGGATAAAACAGTTAGGAAAATTGCATGAAATAATAAAAAAAAAATCACTCCTGCCATGGCCTGGTGAGCTGTTCAGGGTGTACTCTACCTTTGGCCAGATGGGCACCAGCCTCCCTGTGACCCTAATTAGGAATAAGCGGTTCACAAAATGAATGAATGAATAATACATTTATTTTACAGTGTGATTGTTATTTGTTAAACCTTTTTATTCTTTCCCAGGGATATCAAAAATCACTTGGCACTGTGTAGCCACTGAATTTTAAAAGGTTACTGCTGTTAAGACATGAACAACAGTTTCGAAGGTATTTCTCAAGGCATGAAAGAAAAAGGATTGGTTGGAATAATTACTGTTTTTAGTGTTTGTGTTGATTACAACTATGGCTATTCATGAAGCAATACATCAGCAAACCCATAGACTCCAGATGGATGTTTATTTTATTGCCTACAATCTTATAATTCATATAGAATTGTATTAGTCTTTTCTTTTTCTTTTAGATAAGTACATCAGAGGGACAGCACATGTAACAGGTTTCGGAGACAAAGTCAGAGAGGCTAGATTGAGATGGTTTGGACATGTACAGAGGAGGGATAGTGAGTATATTTGTAGTAGGATGCTGAGGTTGGAACTACCAGGCAGAAGGCCTAGAGGAAGACCAAAGAGGAGATTTATGGATGTGGTGAAGGAGGACATGAAGGTAGTTGGAGTAAGAGTAGAAGATGCAGAGGATAGGGTGAGATGGAGGCAGATGATTCGCTGTGGCGACCCCTGAAGGGAAAAGCTGAAAGGAAAAGAAGAAGAAGAAGAAGAAGAAGTATTGTGTTTCATTCATCATTCATCATCATTTTCTTAAGGTCGCAGAGAGGCCAACTCTGTATGGGGGCAAAATATATCCTGGACAGTTCATCAGGCCATTGTAAGGCAGAAGCACACTGACAGAAATGGAGCCTACTCTTTTTGCCGTGGTTGTTTAATATGCCTCTCACCAGGGAATAAGAGATATGGCTGGAATTGATAACCCAGTTACCTGCAATGGAGGTTGTATTGTATTTCTTACTTTGAATTTTCTACTCTCAGTTGTTTTTAAAGGCAAAGAAAGGCATGTGTGTTCACAGGTAGCGGTTAAAATGGCCGAACTGACACCTCACTCAAGACATTTCTGGAAATTCAGAGATGCGAAGTACATGCATTACAATTAAATAACTATATGAGCTATATTTAATAAAGAGTGATCAAATAAAACCTCCCACATTTCAAAGGAAATGAAAAAAATCATGAAAGATAACCAGACTATTGCATATTATTGGTTGTTTATAGACATCCTTTAAATCAGTGGTTCTTAACTTGGGTTCGATCGAACCCTAGGGGTTCGGTGAGTCAGTCTCAGGGGTTCGGCGGAGGTCGAGACACACACCTGACTCATATTCATGACGACACGCCCTGCTTGGCCATAACTGGCTGCAGGTGATCACGCTACATTGCTTGGCCAATCTGTGCTGCAGGAAATTTGGTGCGCTCAGTAGTCGAATTGTGACTGTTATGATGGTACGTCGTGTGATTTCTTTCTTAATGTTTTAATCCATACTATGTTGAGTAAAAAAGAAAGTGGTCGGACGAATATGTACAACATGGATTCACATATATAATGGAACGGGATATTAGTCGGCGTCTTATCTGCATGATTTGCAAAGTAGGATCAACCCTGTGCTGACTGACGTATATGTATATGTACATATAATATCAATAAATACATATTCAATACTATAAATGCTTATAATAACAATTAAACATTCAAAAATAATGCATAAGATGTAAATAAAACAAATACACACACATACAGACGCACGTACTGAGATGCGCACCTCACATAAAAATGTAAGTAGTTGTGATGGGGGAGTTCATGCATTGTATTGGTTTTGTTCTTTGAACACAGTGATGTTAATGCACGGTTCATTTTGGTGCCCCAATAAAAACATATACCTGTGTCTTGAATTTGAAAAAAAAAAAATCATATTTTATTTTTCACTAAAGAAGGGTTCGGTGAATAAGCATATGAAACTGGTGGGGTTCAGTACCGCCAACAAGGTTAAGAACCACTGCTTTAAATGGTGGCTTTATCTATACAGCATATGCTTAGAGGCGATTTCTGAAGGCTGCCATGCCTCGATGGGCCATGTCAGGTGGAACAGCGGTTTTCTCCTGCTAAATAGCAACCGTAAGAGTTTGCGGTCAATGAATATGCACTTGTGATTTAAGGTAGCCGAACAGAAAAATATCACAAGGAGAAAATATCAGGAGTACAGGCTAGCCACCCAATAATCACCACACAATGAGCTCACCTGATCTGAAAACAATTTTCTCTGCATGTATAAGAATCTTCTAGCTATGTGCGCCGTAGCTCAATCTTTCTGAAACCAAAATTTAACAGGCTTAAAGTGTTCAAATAGAGGACCTGCATGTCCTTCCATGCATGCCCAGAAATACTTTTTGCGCATATATCATGGAGTCAGCTGAATGTACAACTGTAATTTCTCAGGTAAACATAGAGGAGCTCCAAGCTTTGGAGTCCAGTTTGACTCCTGATCCCGTACTTGTGGCAGTTTTTCATTTACCCTTTTTGAAACATCTTTATTTTCAACTGTTGCATGAACAATGAAAATCAGTTTCACAGCTCTTTGTTTAGCAGCAGTTATAAAAAGAAAGATATATATATATATATATATATGTGTGTGTGTGTGTGTGTGTGTGTGTATATATATATATATATACACACACACACACACACACACACACACACACACACACATATATATGACGTGTGTGTTTATATATATATGAATAAATATAAATATAAATATATATATATATATATATATGTGTTTATATATATATGAATAAATATGTATAAATACACATATACTATAAATACACATATACTGTATATACACACACACACACACACACACACACAGGGATCTCTCACTTTCTGCAGTTAATGGGGACTGAGACACACACCACACACACCCCACCCACGCCACCCGTGCAACCGCTGATTTCCGCAAAGTAGGATAGACCCCCTGACTGACATATACGTACATGTATATGTGTACATGATATCAATAAATACATATTCAATGCTATAAATGTTTATAATAATAATTAACCATTCAAAAATAAAGCAGAAGATGTAAATAAAATATTAATACACGCACATACATACGCACGAACGCACACACACAATGCACACACACTCAGGTGCGCACCTCACATAAAAATGCAAAGTTTTGTTGGGGGGTTTTGGGTTAGTTTTTTGTTCTTGTTTTTGGGGGGTTTTATTTGCATAATTGGCATTGTTTTGTGACATTTTCCTGAACACATACATGTACACGTACATATTTTTCCTTAATTTCCTTATTTTTGTATTTTTTTGATGAATATTTTTGAGAAACCCACAATGCACTGAAGCCGCTGAACCTGAAGCACGAAGTAGTGAGGGATCACTGTATATATATATATATATATATATATATATATAGATAGATAGATATATATATATATGTATATATATATACATATACATATATATATATATATATATATATATATATATATATATATATATATATATATATATATATATATATATATATATATATATATATATATATATATATATATACACAGGCATTCCTCGCTACTTTGCACTTCAATTGATGATGCAGCTTCAGTGTATCGCATTTTTTTTTTAAATAAAGAAATAAATCTTCAAGGAATAAGGAGGAACATGGGGAAAGTTAAGGAAAATGTCATTAAACAAAGCCAATTATGCAAAAAAACAAACCCGTAAACGAACACAAAACAACAAACAGTCTCAATTAACCTCAGAAAGTGAGGGATCCCTATATATATATATATATATATATATATATATATATATATGTATATATATATATATATATATATATATATATATATATATATATATATATATATATATATATATATATATATATATATATATACACACACACACACACACACACACACACACACATATATATATATATATATATTTTAATTATATACATTATTATTATAAACATTTATAGCATTGAATATGTATTTATTGATGTTATATACACATATACATGTATGTATACGTAGTCAGGGGTGTTGATCCTACTGAGCGGAATTTGGTGGTCACACGGGGGGAGGGTTCTCAGTCCCCTTCAACAGAGGAAAGTGAGCGATCCCTGTTTATGTATCTATACATTCATACATACATATAGACAGAGATAGATACATATATCTCATATACTCCTGTATCTATTCACATATATAAGAAGTAGAGCTTTTACAGCAGCAACAGTACCAAAGTTAAAATGGTGGTTAAGATACAGAAATGGCTGTTTAAAAACAAAAACAATTAGACTTGGTAGAGACGTAAGTTACAGATAACTAGTACCCATATTATCTTGAGAGAGTGTGAAGTCCCCCATATTTGCAATCTGACAACCAATATTCAAGCACGCACATAAAAGGGATAAAACTTTTTAAGACCCATTACCTTGAAATCATCACCATTATCGCTGCGGCGCCGCTACTTCCTCTTAGCCCATGTTTGTGCATGAGAACTAATTTATCATCTATTTGGCCACATTTCTCACAAAAGTCTGCCAGTTCAAGCCCTCTATTTCATGAATCACTTTCATGATGGCTTTATTTCGTTCATTTCACCCTCTAGAATCCACTACAACTCTTTTTGTGGTTGAACACTACACAAATCCTTTTCTTATCCCTGTTTTATAAGTGGTGATTTTGCAATAAAACCACTCTGCGTGACTGTCTCTTTCTTTCTATCTAGGCAAGAAAATCACTGTTGAGTCCAGGACTGCGGACTCTTTGTGTGGAGCTTTCTGTATAGATAGCAACCTTGTAACATCATAAAAATTATTTTACTTACTTTGTGCATTGGCAACATATGATGCGCTTGTATGGCACTCTTTATACATTATTCCCTTTTTAAAATGCCTCCTACCGACTTGGTGAGTTGAGGTCGGCTTGAATTTATTGTATTTTCCCTTATTTCCATCAGGACTTCTTCTTCTTTTCCTTTCGGCTTTTCCCTTCAGGGGTCGCCACAGCGAATCATCTGCCTCCATCTCACCCTATCCTTTGCATCTTCTTCTCTTACACCAACAACCTTCATGTTCTCTTTCACCACATCCATGAATCGTCTCTTTGGTCTTCCTCTAGGCCTTTTGCCTGGTAGTTCCAGCCTCAGCATCCTATTACCAATATACTCACTATCCCTCCTCTGTACATGTCCAAACCATCTCAATCTAGCCTCTCTGGCTTTGTCTCCAAAACGTCTTACATGTGCTGTCCCTCTGATGTGCTCATTCCTGATCCTATCCATCCTCGTTACTCCCAAAGAGAACCTCAACATTTTCATCTCTGCTACCTCCAGCTCTGCCTCCTGTCTTTTCCCCAGGGCCGCTGTTTCTAACCCATACAACATCGTTGGCCTCAACACCGTCTTGTACACTTTTCCTTTCATTCTTGCCGATACCCTCCTGTCACACATCACACCGGACACTTTTCTCCAACCATTCCAACCTGCCTGCACACGCTTCTTCACCTCTTTTCCACACTCTATTTCCATCAGGACTAACATAGAAACAAGTGTATTATAAATGTTAGTCCTGATGGAAATCGATGTTAGACTCTATTTCCATCAGGACTAACATTTATAATACACTTGTTTCTAAGCTTATTGCCCTTATATAAAATGAAGAAACGCAAATGCTGATCCATTACATGGTTATTAAAGCATCTAAACACACAAAAATTATACCCAACATTTTGACTCTGTCAGTCCAGCCTCAGCTTATATATTACCGACAGTCCCTGCGTGACTTTAATCCAATATGGTGGGTATGCTTAGTATCACTTAGTATCACGTCTCCTGCCTCAGTAAGTTTCCTGTGCGCAAATAGTGATGAATAACAATCAGTGCATTAACTTTGATGGGTGCAAATGATGATTTAATTATATATTTATAATATATTTCATTTACCTTTGAAATGTGGGTGGGGTTTTTTTGGGTCATGTTGTAGTTTGGCTATGATTTTTGCAATATACATAACTGAATATAAGCCTAGTAGGATTAAACTGTTTGGCAAATTAATAAACGACTACAGGCTGCACTTCAACCTCACAGCAAAAAGGTCCTGGGTACGAGCCATGTGCCCAGCAGTGGCGATTATATGTGGGGTTTGCATGTTGTCATGTTGTCATGTTTATGAGGGATTCCGTTGGGTGCTTCATTTTCCTCCATCAGTTCAAAGACAAGCACGATAGGCTTTATTTGATATGCTTGATTGCCCCATTGTGTGAATATGGGTGCGAATGCCTGTATGTCTGTTTTTGTCTGTAATGCTCAGGCAAGCTGTTCAGCCTACCTTTGATAGGAGTCAGCTGGGACGGGCTACATTATCTCATATACCTCAGTGTGACAGTTAAAGAGGAGGCCGTTTCGCGAAATAAAAACAATCATATCACTGCACATATGTAGATTTTAACCCTTAACTTTTTTTGTTAAATTACAATCAAATCCTGAAACTGAATTCCTGACTTCTTTTGGAAAAGTGTGACAAACAATTAACATACACCAAACCAGGCTCTAATGGGACAAGATTCGGTTAATTTTCTGTAACCGATTAATTCTAATTAAGGTCGCGGGGAGGCTGGCGCATATCCAAGCCAACTCTGGGCGAGGGAAGGATACACCCTGGACAGCTCGCCAGGCCATTGCAGGGCGGAAACATGCTGACGGCTTTGCAGCTACTCTTGTCGAAAGTCAGCAATGGTTCTTTTACATGAACCTCACACCAAAGACAGTGAGAGACATGGCCAGCCTTTGAAAACCCAGGTAGCTGCCCTGGGCGCGGGGGGGGTGTGGGGGGTGGGGGGTGGGGGGGGGCAGTGACAACCTGCGGTGAGTGGGTAAGGTTGAATCCCCAACCTTAGGATCAGTGATCCAGCACTTATATTACTAGGCCACCATTGCCCTATGAAACAAGATTTGATCTCATTTGTCCTACGACTGGGCATCAGGAGGAAATAATTAATCCATGTTATGTTCCAAAATTAGATCTAAAATCTCATTTTCCTTCGTTTTTAAATGTCACACAATTTTAAGCTCCAGAAAATAAACTTGTTGCACCTTGTCGTTTTTGCATCTTAGCTGTATACTGCTTATTATTATTATTATTATTATTATTATTATTATTATTATTATTACAGTTAAATGATATGCAGCAGAGAGGGACCGGGTGATTCTGGCACATCAGGCTTTGTGAGGCTCATCATCAGCTCAGGGCCCTCACCCTTTCTACACGCAATCCAGACAGCGAATGGGATTTCTCCGAAGAAGCACTGCCTAATCGAACCCACCAAGAACGTTCTGGAGAATATGGAGACTCGCCAACACTGTACCTTTCTGAATTGCCAGACTGTCAGAAGAGCTGTGCTTCCGGTTTCAAACCCGGGCACTCTCTTGATCTGTCAGTAGATCAGGAGGTACCAAACCAAGGGCACCGAGGATAATGAGGAGTTGGATAACTGTGTCATTTGGATACAAGCGAGACATTTCATAGGCAAGGTCTACGTATTTTGCATGTTTTTCCTGAATTTTGCCAATCACATTGCTGCCAAAAGGGACAGAAATTTCAATAATACATATTAATAATTTCATTGGCTTTATCAAACAGAACAAGATCAGGCTTATTGGCTTCAATCTTCTTCAGGCTGTAAATGATGTATATGGGCCGATTCAATAGAAGCTTAAAATCATAATTTTCCATGACGCCCTGGAGATGATCAGGGTCGTACCATGGGTGGACCTCTGAGTCAAAATTACAAGCATGACGAAGACGGTAGTAAAATGAGCGTGCCAGGCTATCATGTCTTTTCAAATAAGAAGTTTGTACCAAAGCAGGACAACCTCTGACAAGGTGTTGAACAGTCTCACTAAATTCATTACATCATCTACATCATTTGTGATTGACACGTTCCCTTAAAATATTACATTGGCGATTGCGTGTAGGAAGGGACTGGTCCTGAGCGGCATAAAGAAAGCCCTCAGTTTCACTTTTGAGACCAGCCGACTTCCTCCAGGCGAAGGAGTCAGTAGGATTACTGTTCTGTTCAACACACTGCACGTAAACACGGTGCAGTGGCTTCGCAGAAACTTGCTCCTTGCAATGGCGACTCTGAGCTGACTTTGTAAATGACTTCACCTGGCTGACACACATTGATGTACCGTCCAGCAGTACCTCGCCATCAACACAATCAAGAGCAAAATTGAGATTCTGAGCAACAACCCTGGCACGTTTGAAGTCGCTGTGAAAGTCCTTGCTTTCATCGTGAGTCTTCACATACTTCACATGAGGATCATCAGATCAATAAATATGTGCAAAAGTGCACAGCAAAATACGATCATGAAGAGCTTCCACATTGATCAAACCTCGCCCTCCAGAATTGATTGACATATATAAATGATTGAGAGAGGAGCGAGGGTGGTGAGCTCATTTGTTTGACATGATCCTTCTTGTAAGGCGATCAAGGCCCATGAGATCATCTTTTGTCCAGTCTATGATACAAAACGAATATGACAGGACAGGCACCGCAAAAGTATTTGTGGCTTTGACTTTGTTTCTCGCATTCAGTTCCGAACTCCAGATCTTTCTAAGACGAGATTTGTACTCTGCTCGTAGCTTTTCTTTGATGTGGGCTTTCTGGAGCTTATCTCGAACTTGCATCCCTAAATAGGTGTAAGATTGGCCTTCCACGAGATGATCAATAACTCCTCCCCCTCATAACTCAACAGGTCCATTCTATAAAATTGGGTATTATTATTATTACTACTACTATGGTACCTCACTTTACGAAATTAATCTGTTCCAGCGCCTTTTTTCTTGACCTGCATTTTTCGTAAATTGAACAGCATTTTACATGTAAAACGCATGATTCGTTCCAAGGCTCCCAATTATACCCCATAGACCCTTTAACATTTATAAAAGCATACCTTTTAAGACCTCCTTCTGCTTCAATATTGTACAGATGGTCGACAGATTTGGCCATATTCCTTTGTGATATCACTTAAGCCCGTTTCTTCCCCTCACTCGCACCGGAAATCGTGTGTGTGTGTGTGTGTGTGTGTGTGTGTGTGTGTGTGTGTGTGTGTGTGTGTGTGCGCGCGCACGTGTGTTGACCATGTCTTCTTAGCAGAGTTGTAATCTTACAAATGTTTAAGCCTGAGTCAAGAAATAAAGCATGAAACAACAGTAACTCTGTCCTTTACACGAAAAGCATCATGGTAGATGCAGCTCCATAATAGCCAATGGGAGGGAGCTGAGTCATCCCTTCTAGCCAATGGGAGGCCAGCGGGGCGGGATGTTGGGAGAGCACCAAAAAGAGGGAGATGCGTCATCCCTCCTAGCCAATGGGAGACCAGCGGGGTGGGATGTTTGAAAGTCATTGATGAGCGAGCAGCTCATGCATTGTTTGAATTTTTGAATGGTGCAGTTAAATTTTTTAAGATGACGCTTTCGTAACGTGAACTTGTTTCATATCCAGAGACAAAAATTTTAGGAAAATGTCTTTCGTAACCTGCATTTTTCATTTAGTGAGACTTTTGTAAAGGGAGGTACCACTGTATTACTTTATGCAGCAGAGGACGGTTGTCTGGTCCAGGTACAATCAGAGCCAAAAAGCACATCATCAACTTAAGTATCCTTGCCCCCTATATATGCAGTCCAGGTAGCGAATGGGATTATTCCCAGAAACACTCCAAGGACTTTCCGGAGTTTATACAGACTTCACTAAAGCAGCTTTCTGCATCACACACACCACCAGAAGCTCGGCTCTTCGAGCAGAAAACTTTTGCACACTCTTAAACTCCCGGGTCAGACTGAGAGGAACCAGGCCCAAGGTACGGAGAG
>CM045740.1:34368224-34388224 GCA_024760905.1 Plotosus lineatus | reverse complement strand
TGTAAGAAGTTTTGGAGACAAAGTCAGAGAGGCTAGATTGAGATGGTTTGGACATGTACAGAGGAGGGATAGTGAGTATATTGGTAGTAGGATGCTGAGGTTGGAACTACCAGGCAAAAGGCCGAGAGGAAGACCAAATAGAAGATTTATGGATGTGGTAAAGGAGGACTTGAAGGTCGTTGGTGTAAGAGAAGAAGATGCAGAGGAAAGGGTGAGATGGACTCAGATGATTCGCTGTGGCGACCCCTAAAGGGAACAGCCGAAAGGAAAAGAAGAAGAAAAAGAAGAAGATATCTACACTATAAATTTTTCTGTCATCTAGACAACATCCTATACTGTACTGTAGGACAATAGTTAAATTTTAGCCCCCCCACCCCCAAGGAGTGATGTCAATGTTTCTTTTACAGCCGAACACCACAGACAGTGAGAGATATGGCCAGCCTTTTGAATAATGACTACTTGTCCTTAATTGCTGCACTTCTGCATCAACTGTCCAATGAAGTCATCTGTCATGACACATATATTTAAATTGTTAATGATTATACCTATAAAAGAGCTCTTGTATGATTCACTGTTGTATTGGAGGATTTCTGTGGTGATTGTATGGGGAGTTTAGTACTGGATTGAGAGTAAGATATTTTATTTTGGTCATTATATATTGTATGGGTTTTGCTTGACTAACCTTGATAAGAAAACAAACTGGTTGCCCTAAACAATGGGTGGCGAGGGAGGGGGACACACCCTTCACCTCCAACTCGAGGCATGCTGAGACATGTTGGATTGTTATGGCATAATGTATGATGTCATAATCAAACAATCAGAACAAGGTCAAGATGTCCCAGGATGTCATTGTAGACCAACCAGAATGGGCACCAGATAAGCTGCTCCAGAATGGAGGTCCACGTCTTAGATTTTTCTCATGAAACAACTTCTTATGTGTGATTGATTGATTGATTGTACTCTTTTCTTTTCCTTAAGGCTGAATAAATACCTGAAAAATGAGTTTGGATCTCTGGTATCGTGAACTAGAGACGTTGTGAATATAAGCGGCTGAAATGAGCTTCTTTCGCAGGGTTGCAGGTCTCTTCCTTATGACAGGGTGAGAAGTTCTGTCATCCAGGAGAAGCTTGGAGTAGAACTACTGCTCCTGTGCATTGTAAGGAGTCAGTTGAATTGCCTCAGGTATCTGGTTTGAAGGCATCCCGAACACCTCCCTGGTGTGGTGTTTCGGGCGTGTCAAACCAGGTAGAGACTAGGGGTGACCCAGAACATGCTGGAGGGACCACATCTCTTGCCTAGTCTGGGAATATCTTGGCATTCCTCTGGTAGAGCTGGAAAAAACAGACGGGGAGAGGGACGTTTCTGGACATCACTGCTTAGGCTGCTGCTCCTGTGACTCGACCCCAGAACAAGCAGTAGTAAATGAATGTGACAAACTGTTAAAAAAGTAAAAAATACACCTGAATTTTTAGTTCATTGGAACAGTGTACACAAAAAAGTATACTGACTGCACACAAAACATCTACAGAACTGCCAGCCAGTCAGAACAGTCATGGAATTAAGAAAATGGAGGAGACAGATCATCATTGTCCGTTACATAAAAAAAACACACCCATTGAAAAAAGTGTACGCTTGTTAGCGATAAGCCCATAGAAGAGTGCAAAAATGTACCTGAGAAGGAACCACATGTGGTATAGATGTGGCTTTTTTCAACACATGGCAACAGATTGCAAGATGACTGTCAAGTCTAATGAGTGTAATCATAACACACCCACTGTGGCACTGTATTCAGGCCCCAGATCCGCAACCACACAGGAGACTGCAGTTGACTGAAATGATAGCAGGGAGCCAAGGTCAGTCACTTCAAAGTGTACAAAGATGTGTAGACACACCAACAGTGCATATTCATATCACAAAATTTGTTTGGTGAAAGCATATCCTGCAGGAAGAAGACAAAAACACCTCATGTTCTGAGAAAATAAAAACTACTGCCAGAAGAGCTCACTCACTAATTATCTATTTGCCAAACCTCTTATCCTATTAGGGTCATGGGTAGGCTTGATCCTATCTTCACAGTCACGCCTAGGGCAATTTGAAAAAGCCAATTGGAATACCAAAATATCACATTTTAAAGGGATCCCCACCATAAATTAACTGTCACAAGACAAAGTTTGTGATCATTTAATTGATTCAGCATGAAACAACTATTTATAACCAAACATCTTTCTATCTTTCCAGAATAAGCTCCCTGAGCCTAATTATTCTGGCTTAAAAGCAGCACATTCCTCAGAGACTGCACTCTTGGCTGTCACAAAGAGTTACATGCTTCAAGATCAGCCAAGATGTCATCCGTTCTCATCCTCCTTGACCTTTCAGCAGCATTTGACAAGATCAACCACACAACTGTCTTGTCCATCTTCAGATGTCTAGGAATTTGTGGTGTAGCATGGCAGTGGTTTGCTTCCTACCAGGAAGGTGGCTCATATTAGATTACATGGAGGGGATCCACATCTTCTCCATGCCAATTTTCCACTGGTGTTCTCCAAGGCTCAATTCTTTTTCCACTTCTGTTCTCGCTTTATACTAGGTCCCTTGATGATGCCATATCCTCAAATGGGTTCTGATACAGAGATGCAGATGACATTCAAAGTGTTCTCTCTTTTCCTCCCTCAGACACTGTTGTTTCTATCCGGATCTTTGTATGTTGGGGAGAGGGACACATGGACCTCACTGCTTAGGCTGCTTCCACCTGCAACCCGATTCTGGATTAAGCGGGAAAAAACAATGATGATGATGTGTAATGATTTATGATGGACCATTGAGGTTTTCCTGACCCTAGTCCTAAAACTGTTGACTTACTGAATAAATTGATAGAAAGAGGCATTCTTACTTAACATGATTTTAACACTGAGGTTGTGGCAGCAATGTCCTGAATAGTTCGTGCAAATTAGAGCCAACAGGGCCAAAGCATTCAGATCTTCTTGTGAAAAAAGGAACTCAACACTAAATGACTGCAAATTGTTCAGTTCAACAGTTCAGTCCTATCTCAGTGGAGTCATCATCTAGCTCTAGGTTGGGTGCCTTACTGAAAGTAAGTTCAGTTCATCCTCATCCAGGGGTTCATCAAGGTGTCATGGAAATGGGAAAAAGTTTACAACTCAGGAAGAAGCTGGGAATAAGGAAATCAGAACCAAAGACAGCAGTAAGAATTCCTCAACTAGAGTTCAATACTGGTAAAGTCAGTTTTATTGGATCTGCTTCAATATGGACTTTAGATTGGCATCCCCCAGAAGAGCTGAAGGAAGTGGCTGGGGAGAGGGACATCTGGACCCCACTGCTTAGGCTGTTGCCTCTGTGATCCAACCATGGAAGAAGATAAAGATGAAGTTGAATATGAAGACTCTTTTCCATTGCATTGCATGGAATGGAGTGCATTGGCAGTATTGGTCAGGCAATGTTTACTACCAAGTTTGGTCTAATAAAAAGGGTTGGGTTGGTTCATTTAACCACCCAGAGCTTCTGATATTTCTGAGTTCATGATAGACGATGGTATTTATGATGAAGAATTCTCCTTCTACCATTTTTGCATGATGAACATGGTGTTTGAGAATCTTCTTCTTTTACTTTCAGCTGCTCCCTTCAGGGGTCGCCACAGCAAATCATCCGCCTCCATCTCACCCTGTCCTCTGCATCTTCTTTTCTGACTCCAACGACCTTCGTGTCTTCCTTCACCACATCCATAAATCTCTTCTTTGGTCTTCCTCGAGGCCTTCTGCCTGGTAGTTCCAACCTCAGCATCCTACTGCCAATATACTCACTATCCTTCCTCTGTACATGTCCAAACCATCTCAATCTAGCCTCTCTGACTTTGTCTCCAAAACATCTTACATGGGCTGTCCCTCTGATGTACTCATTTCTGATCCTATCCATCCTCGTTACTCCCAGAGAGAACCTCAACATTTTCATCTCCGCTACCTCCAGCTCTGCCTCCTGTCTTTTCCTCAGCACCACTGTTTCTAACCCATACAACATCGCTGGCCTCACCACCGTCTTGTACACTTTTCCCTTCATTCTTGCTGATACTCTCCTATCGCACATGGTGTTTGAGAATGCCCCCATTATAATGTCTGCCTTGATAATGTTGTGGTCAAGTTAAGGTCAGATGCTGAGTCCATTGCTGAACAATTCTCCTGCATTCTCAATGAGCTCTTAGCACATGTTGATTCAAATGTCATCGGTTATGCACAAATCGATGGTATTATACAGATATCTTGAAATCAATAAAAAAAGAGATGATTAACAGTATGAGCAGAAACACTTCACTGATCTTAAAGATTTCAGTCAGATGTATAGGTATGTCAGATGAGATGCATGTGCAGTCACAATTAATGCTGCTACATTTGGGTACTATAAAGCTAATGGTCTCTAGCTTCAATAACCAGCAACTGTTTCAGATGATTGACACCTTATTCCAGGTTAAGGCTATGCAACCGTTTCCTTCTCATGGCTTACTGATCAAGCAAAGTCTTTTATAATAATACCAAGAACCTGCCTGACTCGAAATCTGACATCTGAATAACTCCCTGTTTATGTTGATCTTGTGCCTTGTCAATCCTCATTTCTCAAATAAGGTACTGTGTCCAAGAGGTTTTCAGGCAAACTGCTTGGAAAGTCCTAGGCAAGGTTGGCATGCATGACTCGGGAAAAATCTTTACAAAAAAATCTTCCATCCCCACTGCAATTACTGTCCTTGGCAGTATAAACTAGACTGCACATGTTTTTAGTTTTTCTATCTGTTTTAATTGGTTTTATGTAGTAAAAAAAAAAAAACGTGTTTTTTGGATGTGTAGGGGTGTTTTTCTGTCTGACAGCTTTGACAAAAGAAAAAAAAATTTTTTATTTTAAAACAGACAATAAAGCTGTCTATCTATCTGACTGTCTGTCTGTCTGTCTGTCTGTCTATCACTTTGAACTATGCTCTCAGGGTGTTGGATTTCTGCTTCAAAACTCTGAAACTCTCTTCCTTCTGATATTAGGAACTTAGCAAATTAGTCTCAGATACAAAATTAGTAGAATTTTTTTGTAACAGATGAACAAATGTTTGTTATTTGTGATCCATCTAAAACTTAAGATTCATTAATATATACTAGTATTGCTTTCCCCCAATGTTCCACTGTCCGAGTTGTGTGTTCTGTTGCCCATCTAATATATTCTTTTTATTGAATGATATTTGAATCTTTCAAATACGTATTGAATTTGGAACTGTGTACATTTAGCGTATTTTGTTTGATTTTGCTAATGTGAACTGGTGCTCCGAGGAGTTTTCTGTTGCTAACAGCTAGCATTCTGGCTAGTGGTCTATAGAGTCGCATCCCTTGGTTAAGCAGTGCAAGGTACTTAGTGTTATTTGTATTTAAAAGTGATTTCTATTAATATTAAACTGTTTATTGTGGATATAGCACAATTTCATACACACGTATGCTCAATGCGCATGAGACCCCAGCGCTCCCTCCGCCCCGGGCACCCGTTGCCACGTTGTTCTATCCTTTTGATGTGTTGATTGTCTAAATCATGTGCTTATATATACTCAACTGCATAATTTAGGTGGTACAGTGAAAGTGAAAAAGGTAAAGTCCCTTGGGCTTTTTACATAGCCATAGTGGCTCATCAGGCCAGTGCTTATTCCCGGTTTCCATAGCATGAAGCAACTAGGAGTACAACTCCTCCTGGATGGGACGGTAGTCCATCACAGGTTACCTTCCCAGCATATTTTTACTGGTACCCATTTATACTGCTGGGTGAGCAGAGGCACACTTGTGGTTGAGACCTTGCCCAAGGGGTTTTAGCACAGTGGGGGTCTAACTGGGATTTGAACAGGCAACCTCCCGATCATGAGCGCAACACCCTAACCACTATGCCACTGGCCCCACAAAAGAGTTAAAGTACTGTGCTGTAAATTCATGTCTCTCTTGACATATTTGTTTAGGACATATTTGTATAGTTATTCATTTTGTTTGAAAGACTTCCACACTAACACACACACACACACACACACACACACACACACTGCCCTCTATAATTATTGGTACCCTGGTTAAGATGTATTCTTTAGCGTCCGATAAATTCAGTGGGTTTTTTTTTTTTTTTTTTTTTTTTAATTATACATGGACAATGAAAAAATAAAAAGTAAAATCCAACCTTGAACTCAAGTGCATTTATTCAGTGAGGAAAAAAAATCCCACATTAATAAATTATTCTTTTCAATGGGGTTGAGGTCTGTGTGCTCAGGTTGCCATGGGAGGAGCTTGATTCTGTGTCTAATGAACCATTTATGTGTACATTTGACCACATGTTTAGGGTCATTATCTTGTTGAAAGACTAAGTGGTAGCCCATTTTCAGCTTTTGTGCAGAGGCCATCAGATTTTGATTTAAAATGTCCTGGTATTTCAAAGCATTGATGATTCCATGCACCCTAACAAGGTTCCCAGAGCCTCTGGAAGAGAAACAGGCTCATGGCATCACCAGACCTCACCCATAATTCAGTGGGCATGGTCTCATCGACCAAAGAACCCAATTCCAACTGAAGTCCCAGTACTGCTTCGCGAACTCTAAATGTTTGTGTTTACGATTGTGAGTGAGAATAGGTTTTTCTGTGCATGTCTCACAAACAGCTTGCTGGCATGTAGATGGGGCGTGATAGTTGTTTTGGAGTCTTTGTGACCCCAAGATGCTTCCATTTGATGCAATTCTTTTACAGTGAGAATTGGAGAACTTTTTATTTCTTGTGCCATCCTCCTCACATGGTGGCAAAATAACCTTGTGTACTCATACAGGCTTGTTTACCACTGTTCCAGTGGTTTTACACTTCTTAATGTTTCCTCTGACAGTAGATATGGACAGGTGCAGGTGAGGGGCGATTTTCTTATAGCCGTTTCCTGACTTGTGAAGGTCAATACACAGCTGCCTTACTTGAATGCTGTGTTCCTTTGGCTTTCCCATGTTGAAGAGCGGACAAGAGAAATGGCCTCTATGTCACATAATATTTATACCCAAGGGAAACAAGTAGTGATGAATTACTAATTAAATGTTCCTAGATACTCAGATCAAATTTGTAGGAATTGTTAGGGGGGGGGGGGTCAGTAACTGTGGAACAGGTGATTTTATGAAAAATAATTATGTCTTAATCGGGGACTTTTTCCCCCTAAAATTCACTTGAATTGAAGGTTGTTGTTTTTTTTATAATTTTCAGTGTGAGATATAGATTCCACAAGCACTTGAACATATCTCTTTTAACCCAATATTTTTAATATGAGACTTCAGTTGATACAAACTGCATTAGCATTGATAAGTGTTGTTTAAGAAGCTTCGTGTATGAGGTTGTGTGGCCCTGTTGTTCCATTCTGCAGTGTACAGGTTTTGGCCACACCTAATCTCTCTCCTCCACACACACTTTGTTTAGTACAAACTGTTATGGTCTGTGTTATTATGGTCTGTTATGGTCTGCATCATATAATGCAGCCATGAGGGGGGGCACAAGCCAGTGTTCACCCTCACGCCGGTCCCAAGCCTGGATAAATGCAGAGGATTGCGACAGGAAGGGCATCCGGCGTAAAACTTCTGCCAAAATTCTCATGCAAATTATCAAAACGAAATTCATACCAGATCGGTCGAGGCCCGAGTTAACAATGACCGCCATCAGTGCTGTTAACCAACAGGGTGCTGGTGGAAATTGGACGACTGTTGATTGAAGAAGGAGAGGCGGGAGGCATGTCCGTATGCAGAGAGAGAAGAAGAAAGGCGTGAGTCTAGGACTGAGAGTAGGGACTTTGAATGTTGGAACTATGAAATAAAAAGCTAAAGAGCTGGCTGACATGATGCAGAGGAGAAAGGTGGACATACTGTGTGTTCAGGAGATCAGGTGGAAAGGTAGCAAGCCTAGAAGCTTAGGAGCAGGGTTTAAACTGTTTTATCGTGTTGTGGATTGGAAGAGAAATGGAGTAGGAGTCATCTTGAAGGAGGGGTTTGTCAGCAATGTTCTAGAAGTGAAAAGAGTGTCAGACAGAGTGATGAGTCACAAGTTAGAAATTGAAGGCTGATGTTCAATTGCAATGTTAGTGCTTATGCCCCACAGGCAGGATTTGAGCTAGAAGAGAAGGAGAGATTCTGGAGTGAGTTAGATGAAGTGATGCAGAATATCCCCAGAGGTGAAAGAGTGGTCATTGGTGCAGACTTCAATGGACATGTTGGTGCAGGCAACAGAGGGGACGAGGAAGTGATGGGCAGGTTTGGTATCCAGGACAGGAACACAAAAGGACAGATGTTGATCGATTTTGCAAAAAGGATAGAAATGGCTGTGGTGAATACTTTCTTCCAGAAGAAACAGGAGCATAGGGTGACTTACGAAAGCGGCGGTAGGAGCACACAGGTATACTACAGTGACTGCAAAGTAGTCGTGGGTGAGAGTGTTGTCAAACAGCATAGGATGGTGGTGTGCAGGATGACACTGATGGTGAGGAAGGTGAAGAAGGCAAAGGCAGAGCAGAAGACAAAGTGGTGGAAGCTTAAAAAGGAAGAGTGCCATGTTGTCTTCAAGGAGGAGTTGAAACAGGCTTTGGGTAGTCAGGAAGTGCTTCCAGATGACTGGAAAACCACAGCCAATGTGATCAGGGAGACAGGTAGGAGAGTACTTGGTGTGTCCTTTGGAAGGAAAATAGATAAGGAGACTTGGTGGTGGAATGAGGAAGTTCAGGAGCATGTACAAAAGAAGAGGTTCGCTAAGGAGAAGTGGGACATAGAGAGGACTGAAGAGAATAAACAGGAGTACAGGGAGGTACAGCGTAAGGCAAAGGTAGCGGTGTCAAAGGCCAAACAGAGGGCGTATGATGACTTGTATGATAGGTTGGACAGTAAGGAGGGAGAAAATGATTTATACAGGTTGGCACAGCTGAGAAATAGAGATGGGAAAGACGTGCAGCAAGTTAGAGTGATTAAAGACAGAGAGGGAAATGTATTGACTAATGACAGAAGTGTGCTGGGAAGATGGAAAGAGTACTTTGAAGAGCTGATGAATGAGGAAAATGAGAGAGAAAAAAGAGTAGAAGGGGTGACTGTTGAGGACTAGGAAGTAGCAAAGATTAATAAGGGTGAAATGAGGAGGGCATTGAAGAGCATGAAGAGTGGAAAGGCAGTTGGTCCTGATGGCATACCGGTGAAGGTATGGGAGTGTCTAGGGGAGGTAGCAGTAGATTTTCTTACAAGAATATTTAACAAGGTCTTAGAAAGTGAGCAGATGCCGGAGGAATGGAGGAGAAGTGTGCTGGTGTCCATTTTTAAGAACAAGGGAGAAGTGCAGAGTTGTGGCAACTACAGAGGGATAAAGTTGATGAGCCATACGATGAAGTTATGGGAAAGAATAGTGGAAGCTAGACTAAGGGCAGAGGTCAGCATTTGTGAACAACAGTTTGGTTTCATGCCAAGAAAGAGCACCAGAGATGCCTTGTTTTCTTTGAGGTTGTTAATAGAGAAGTACAGAGATGGTCAGAGGGATCTGCATTGTGTCTTTGTGGATCTGGAGAAAGCATATGACAGGGTGACGAGAGAAGAACTGTGGTATTGTATGAGGAAGTCTGGAGTGGCAGAGAAGTATGTTAGAGTGGTGCAGGACATGTATGAGAGATGTGAGACAGTGGTGAGGTGTGCTGTCAGTGTGACAGAAGAGTTCAAGGTGGAGGTGGGACTGAATCAAGGGTCAGCTCTCAGCCCCTTCTTGTTTGCTATGGTGATGGATAGACTGACAGACGAGGTTGGACAAGAATCTCCATGGACTATGATGTTTGCAGATGACATTTTTATCTGTAGTGAGAGCAGAGTGGAGGAAAAATCTAAGTGGAGGAAAATCAAGTGGAGGAAAATCTAGAGAGGCGGAGGTATGCCCTGGAAAGGGAGAGGAATGAAGGTTAGCCTCAGTAAGACAGAATACATGTGAGTGAATGACAAGGACCCAAGAGCAATGGTGAGATTACAGGGGGCCATAAAGGAGGTGGAGGATTTTAAGTACTTAGGCTCAACAATCCAGAGCAATGGAGAGTGTGGAAAAGTGGTGAAGAAGCGTGTGCAGGCAGCTTGGAATTGATGGAGAAAAGTGTCCAGTGTGATGTGTGATAGGAGGGTATCGGCAAGAATGAAGGGAAAAGTATACAAGACGGTGATGAGGCCAACGATGTTGTATGGTTTAGAAACAGTGGCCCTGGGTAAAAGACAGAAGGCAGAGCTGAAGGTAGCAGAGATGAAAACAAGTCTAATTATTAAAAAAAAACAAAAAACAAACAAACAACAAAAAACTCCAATAAAACTACTTACATTTTTATGTGAGGTGTGCATCTGTGTGTGTGTGCTCGCATCTGTATGTGTGTATTATATTTTATTTACATCTTACATGTTATTTTTGAGTATTTAATTGTTGTTATAAGCATTTATAGCGTTGAATATGTATTGATTGATATTATATACACATGTACATGTACGTATACGTCAGTCAGGGGGTCGATCCTACTTCGCGGAAATCACAGTTGCAGAAGGTCTCGGTCCCCATTAACCGCAGAAAGTGAGGCATCCCTGTATATCGTGTCAGACTATGATTTATAGTCATTTATTTGGTTTAATGGTTCACCGTTGTGTGATAATTGTGTAAAGTTAAATATTTTCTGTGCATATCTTGCAAAGATCTTATTTGATATCTGTTCTTGAGAACTGCAGCAGGTAAATGATGAGTGTTTAATGATACATTGGTGTATTTGTAGGCTCACAGTGGTCATCAGTGAATGAAGTTAGTTGTTAATGAAAAGCAATCAGTCTACATCATTCTCCAAATTTCACCTTACTTACATTGCACATTGCATTTTTCCAGTGAACAGCAATCTCTCAAGGCAAAAAAAAAAAAAAAAAAAAATAGTCAATCTGTTTGTTAATAGCCTTCAGGAGCAGATCTGGGGGTCTCGGCAAACTGTGATGTTGGGATGCTGTCACTCTCTCACTCTACATGCTCACCCAGGTCTGCTAACAATGGAGTGGCAGATTGCCAAATGTAACAGGGTACTACAAATTGTCCTCATTTTCCCCCCTCACACTGACATTTCTGTCTGAATGTCTGACAAGTATTTCATCATGGATGGCACCTGACCTGCTGAAGAGTAATACCAGCCAGACTGAACTGCTGTTCATCCCAGCTGACTCCTTCCTGGACAACTCTGATCTCTCCTTTGGTCAGGTCAAGGGTATACTACTGCAACTCTCTCATGACAGGTCTGCCTTCAGGCACCATTCGACCCCTTTAACTGATCCAGAATGCCGCGGTAGAGCTTATTTTCAACATTCTTGAGTTCTACCGCATCACTCCACTGTTATGCTCTCCCCATTATTGTCCTGGAGCTTCTCACATTTAGATTAAAAACATTAATGCTTGCCTGCAAATGAACATTAAATCCAGCCTAGCTCAAAGCACTTATCACACCCACACTGCACTTCTGTGTTCCCTCCAATCATCTAGCGTCATTTAATTCACACTGCATGGATTATTGCATTACGGTTCTGAGACTTGGCTCGACACTTTCACCCCGGATGCCATGATTGAACTAGCAGGCCATGCTACCTTCAGAGCAGACAGACCTAGAATGTCCAGTAAGAAACGCAGAGGAGGCCTGTGTGTTTACATTATTAACAGTTAGTGTTCCAATGCCATATTGGGGCAGTGGTGGTCTCGTGGCATAGGGCGCTGGATCGCTGATCCAAAGGTTGGGGGTTCGAGTCCCACTCTCCACAAGGTTGTCACTGTCCTCCACCCCCACCCGCCCCCACCCCCAGTGCAGCTAACTGGGTTATCAAAGGCGGGCCATGTCTCTCACTGTCTATGGTGTGAGGCATGTAAAAGAACCATTGCTGACTTTCGTAAAGAGTAGCTGCAAAGTCGTCAGCGTGTTTCTGTCCCTTGCTAAAAAGGGTTGTGACAGGAAGGGCATCCGACGTAAAAACCTCTGCCAAATCAAATGCACGAATCAGATGATTCGCTGTGGCAACTCCTGAGTAAAAGGGAAAAAGCTGAAAGGAAGACAGACAGTGTTCCAATGCCATATTCAAAGATATTCACTGCTGTATGGATATAGTGTATCTGATAGTATTCTACGTGCAGAAAAAGCTCATGTCTGTAGTTATAACCGCAGTTTTTGTGCCACCCCAAGCTAATACTAAACTAACCATGGAGCTGCTACAAAAACAGCTCGCAGCGCAGCCGGACTGTGTTATAATTGTTACATAGGCCAAATGGATTCTATCGGACGAGCCCCCAATTTTGTTATGTATGGAATTTAGAAGTAAATTGTCCTGTAAAACCAGTAGAGCACGACAGACCACGACATAAACTATACAAATTTTAATAATATAAACAAGGCAAGGCAAAATAATACTTACAGCTTAAACTCAACCAAAATACAAATTAAACAAAGGGTCCCATAGTCACCAAGCCCCTGCAGCATGGTAAATTTAGAAGCGGCGCGCATGATGGTGGGGAAAGGCTTGTAATCCCGCGTTAGACAGACACAAATGATTAAAATCCTTATGTTGGCTGTGGGTGATCATGGACGACAGACTTTGGCGATGAAGTTCCGAACGACGAAACTTTGGTGACGATTTCATGATCCACCTTGGATGAGATGAGCCGCCACGATGAGTTTCCTTAGAGGATCTGCGTGCCGAAGAGACCCAAAGAGACTGAAAGGGCCTCGAAGAGACTGGAAGAGGCTGCACGGGTTGGGAAGAGGCTGGAGCCAGTCGGCACCAAGTCCTTAATATAACCTCTCCAAAGTTCCAGAAAGTTCCATTCTCAAAGTTTCTGAATCACCTGACCCGCCATCAGGGCGCATGCGCAACCAGGTCCATCTCGATGTTTCCAGACCCCCTTACAGCTGAGTCATACCATGTGACACTAGTTACTGCACACTCTGAATCTATTTATGTAAACCATTTACACAGTCACATTTATATACATGCCCCTAACATAATCGAGGCAGAAGACCATGCAAACTTGAAGTCTGTCCTACCCAGATTAGACAAAAATGTGAGTTTTCTGACGAGGGGAAAAAAAAAAACACGTTATAAGGTCTACAATAACATTACCGATGCCTATAAAGCCACCTCGTGGCACATCTAGGACTCTCAGATCACCTCTCTGTCCCTGATTCCTGACAACTTAAAATCTGTATCCAAAGATCAGCGGTTAAGACAGTTCAGGAGTGGACTGAAGAAGTCACCACAGTTCTTCAAGAATTTTTAACCCTACAGACTTTGAATTATTAGCACAAGAGGCAGACCTGGAGGGTTACACATCAGCTGTGCTCTCATAAATTACGACCCTGAGAATCTTTCTTTCTTCTTTTCCTTTCGGATGTTCCCGTTCCAGGGTCTCCACAGCAAATCATCCGCCGCCATCTTCATGGAAATAATACTAATGATTCGCATGTTTGATTTGGTATAGGTTTTTACGTCGGATGCCCTTCCTGACACAACCCTTTAGCAAGGGGCAGAAACATGCTGATGGCTATGCAGCTACTCTTGTCGAAAGTCAGCAAAGGTTCTTTTACATGAACCTCTCACCATAGACAGTGAGAGACATGGCCGGCTTTTGATCACCCAGTTAGCTGATCTGGGGGGACAGTGACAACCTTGTGGAGAGTGGGACTCAAACCTCCCAGTACTTTTACCACCAGGCCTCCACTGCCTGCAAATTACTACCCTGAGAATGTGAACACAAAAAGAGACCGTTAGTGTTCTTGAAACAAAAACTGTGCTACAAGTTGTTAAACGTGTAACCCCGCCACCGCCACCACCACCACCACCACTGTCACATGAACCAACCGAATAACCATCATTCGGACCATCTTCCTGGACATTGCAATACTCATGTTTAGAGCAGGTCTTGAACATCATAACATTATAGCATCATGCACCCTACCTCTCACCCGGTGTATGCCTGGATGCACCTTTGGTATATGTATATCCTTCTGTACATGTGTGTACATGTGTAAATAAGTGGATAGATGTATATGTCTGGAAAAGTGTCAGTATGTGAATAGATGTATATATATATATATATATATATATATATATATATATATATATATATATATATATATATATATATATATATATATATATATATGTATATATGTGGATATGTGTATGTATATGTGTCTGTATGTGTACGTATAGTTGATATTCTCTATTGGATGGAAGAAAAATGATATATCAGTACTGGGGTTTGAATGTAATGTTGATACAGCATGCAGAAAGCCACTTTTCTAGGTGTTCTTGTTAGCACATGGCTAGCTATTAAACCGAGTTGATTAATGCAAAACAAGCCACAATCTCAGGCTGCGTGACACAAGGGCATATTTATAAAGAATTAAGTCTGCACTGGGTGTGTTTTTCAGGTGCATTAATTCCAGATACATTTGAAAAGAAAAGCTGAAACTGGGCAAAAGCTGGTTTTAACAAGCATTAGCAAGTAAGATAATTTAAGTAAGCAGTTGTATTTTTTCTTTCACAGGACCAGAACTTCACATCATTTGTGATATTAAATGACATGACTCAAGTACAGAGTCCCCATGATTTCACGTAGACATATGTTATAGAACGTTTCCTTATCAATGAGGCTCCGCCTGGTAGCGCTGGTTATTAAAAGAAGACATCACTGATTGGCAGAGGTAATAACCCACATCTGGGCTATGCACAATTCTTTTTTGATTAGTCATGCGTAGGAGTGGTTTGGGTTGAGTTTTCTCATCATGCCGGTGCTTATCCCCGGTTTCTGTAGCGTCAAGCAACCAGGAGTTCAACTTATCCTGGATGGGACGCTAGTCCATCACAGGTTACCTTCCCAGTATATTTTTACTGGTACCCATTTATACTGCTGGGTGAACAGAGGCACACTTGGTGTTCTAACTGGGATTTGAACACACAACCTCCTAATCATGAGCGCAGTACCCTATCCACTACACCACCGGCCCCACCCATAGCAGTGGTGGCCTGGTGGTAAAGGTGCTGGATCATTGATCCCAAGGTTGGGGGTTCAAGCCCGACTGTCAACGGGTTGTCACTGTCCCCCCCCAGTGAAAGTAACTGGGTTATCAAAGCCTGGCCATGTCTCTCACTGTATATGGAGTGAACATCATAAGATTATAGCATCATGCACCCTACCTCTCACCCTATGTGAGGCTGTAAAAGAACCATTGCTGACTTTCGACAAGAGTAGCTGCAAAGCCGTCAGAAGGCCTGACGAGCTATCCAGGGTGTACTCTGCCCTTGCCAGGAGTCAGCTGGGATGAGCGCCAGCCTCCCTGCGACCCTAATTAGGATTAAGCAGTTACAGAAAATGAATGAAAGCGTGAATGGTCATCTGTAAGAATGATGATTGTGTACAGGTCACTTCTATAAATGAGTGCATAAAATAGGCTACACGGCGTTGGGTTACCTATCAGGATTTTTAGGCATTTTAATATTTTTCTGCACATCTGTGATTTAAGGAGGGGGGAGGGGGTTGCAATGCGACTAGATTTGAACACTTGATTTTTTTGCAGGAAAGTCTCCTCCCCAAAGCTGAATGTATGCGGGATTCAAGCAAAGCTGCATGCTAACTGGAGACTGTGGTGTCTACTCTTTGTTTACATCCACCGTGAAGACCCACTGTATTGCAACACACTGAAAAGAGAAGTGTGAGAACAGGCGATGCTCAAGGAGCAGACAAATGAGGATATTGCTATTATTATTGCTAGTATTGGTGTAGTGTTTGCTATTTGACATACTACTACTGCCTTATACAGAATTAGCTCATCCACAGATGAAAATGTTGAGGTTCTCTTTGGGAGTAACGAGGATGGATAGGATCAGGAATGAGTACATCAGAGGGACAGCGCATGTAAGAGGCTTTCGAGACAAAGTCAGAGAGGCTAGATTGAGATGGTTCGGACATGTACAGAAGAGGGATAGTGAGTATATTGGTAGTAGGATGCTGAGGTTGGAACTACCAGGCAGAAGGCCCAGAGGAAGACCAAAGAGAAGATTTATGGGTGTGGTGAAGGAGGACATGAAGGTAGTCGGTGAAAGAGAAGAAGTTGCAGAGGATAGGGTGAAATGGATGCAGATGATTCGTTGTGGCGACCCCTGAAGCCGCGGGCATTCCCGATACAACTTTCCTCTATTCATATCACAATTCGTGATTTCAATCACATTTCTGTTTGAACAGATTATGGAAACTTTATTTCCATGTTATTGTTTTGACTGTGCTGTCAGTGGACCTTTAAATACTCCCACCATTCTTAATTGCCAATGAAACTACTGTTAGCTGAAGCCATAAAATTATTTTAAACTCAACAGACTCTATAAATCAACGGCAGTGGTGGTCTAGTGGTATAGGGCGCTGGATTGCTGATCCAAAGGTTGGGGGTTCAAGTCCCCACAGGGTTGTCACTGTCCCCTCAGTGCAGCTAACTGGGTTATCAAAGGCGGGCCATGTCTCTCACTGTCTATGGTGAGAGGCATGTAAAAGAACCATTGCTGACTTTCGTGACGTGTAGCTGCAAAGCCGTCAGCGTGTTTCTGTCCCTTGCTAAAATGGGTTGTGTCAGGAAGGGCATCCGACGTAAAAACCTCTGCCAAATCAAACGTGCGAATCATTGGCTGTGGCGACTCCTCATAAAGGGAACAAGCCGAAAGGAAATCTCTCAGACTCTATAAATCAATATTTTGTGTCATATATTTCATTTATTTAGAAAGTAGCTCTGTTCTGAATGGCATATTATACAGTGAACCAGTCATTGCTCTATTAACCCTTTCATAGTGATACAAGAATATGCATAAAGCTCGATACATTTTTCTTAAGTGAAATGGAGCACCAGGGGAGGCCAAAACCGGGGATTTAGCTCAGTTGGTAGAGCGTCCACTTTATCCTCCGGAAGGTCGGAGTTCGAATCTGGCCGCATCATACCATAAGACGTTAAAATTTGGCAGTTGTTGCTTCCTGCTTGGCGCTCAGCATCAAAGGATAGAACAACACAATAACTGGCGCTGCACAGTGGCGACAGGTGCCCAGAGCACAAACCAAATTTCAATGTATGTAAAAGTACTTTGACAATAAAGAATTAGTATTTTAAACTAATTCTTTATTGTCAAAGTACTTTTACATACATTGAAATTTGGTTTCAAATTACATTTCAAATTAAAATACAGCTCGCCAGACCATTGAGGTCACAGCATACACACAACCATTCGTACTCCTATGCACACCTACGGCAATTTGGAACAGAAAATTAGCCTAATATTCATGTTTTTGTACCGTGAGCGGTAGCCATGGAAGCACTCACAGAAGCACTCAAGGCTAGGACTCGAACCCGTGACCTCCTTGCTGTAAAGCAGACAAGGCTACCACTACGTCACCGTGCCATTTAAAATGGGAAGATAATCCAAGACATGAAGCACTCTCGGAAATAAAGTTATACAAGGAGAAAATTAAACAAAAGATACATAAACGGGTAACGTCAGTCAACAACAAAGATCAAAATCAAGAAAAGGATAGACAGATACAAACACAAAAACTTGGTATGGCCTGGCATGCAATGCAGAGCAAATGATTCACAAATAAACAGAAACAATCAAAGTTACTGTGTATTTGCATTAAGTAATAGAAATGTAATACAGGTACAGTATTCAGAAATCTGATAACGGTGAGCTGTGAGGTGCATCGTGGGAAATGGAGTCATTCATAGTGGAGCACACACCAATGAAGGGATAGTGTTTCTGGCCAAGGTGATGTGAGAAGACAGTTGTAAGATTTCTTAAAAGAAAGGATTTGAAATTTCCATTCGCTTCGAATGGTCCGAGTTGCCTTGCAGTCTTGTTAAAGATCTTTGTAAAATGGCTTTTATTATCCTTTTGTCTACGATAAAGCCGTATAAAGGTAGATAAACTTCAGTCTTAACACTAATTGCTCATAATTACCTCTGCTTGGGAGGGTAGGTTATGTATTCCCAAGCATCTGCTGTTTGTCTGCTTGTGAGCAGGGTTCTCCAAAAACAAAACAAATCAGTGTTTACACGTGGAGGGAACGGTTATTGGTCTGGCAAGAACACATTAACTTTTTGGAGCAGATCTTTTTTCTTCTTTTTCTTTCAGCAAGTTCTCTTCAGGGCTCGCCACAGCGAGTCATTTGCCTCCATCTCACCTTATCCTCTGCATCTTCTTCTCTTGCACCAACTACCTTCATGTCCTCCTTCACCACATCCATAAATCTTCCTCTTTTCCTTTCAGCTTTTTCCCTTTTCCAGAGGTCACCACAGCGAATCATCTATTTCGCATGTTTGATTTGGCATAGGTTTTTTTTTTTGTTTATGTCGGATGCCCTTCCTGACACAACCCTTTAAGAAGGGATAGAAACACGCTGACGGCTTTGCAGCTACTCTTAACAAAAGTCAGCAATGGTTCTTTTAACATGCCTCACACTATAGACAGTGAGAGATATGGCCTGTCTTTGATAACCTAGATAGCTGCACTGGGGGGACAGTGACAACCCGTTGACGGTGGAGCTTGAACCCCCAACCATCATAGGATTAGTGATCCATTGTCTTCCTTTCGGCTTTTTCCCTTTTACTCGGGAGTCGCCACAGTGAATCATCTGATTCGCACGTTTGATTTGGCAGAGGTTTTTACGTCGGATGCCCTTCCTGTCACAACCCTTTTAGCAAGGGACAGAAACACGCTGATGGCTTTGCAGGTACTCTTTACGAAAGTCAGCAATGGTTCTTTTACATGAACCTCACCATAGACAGTGAGAGACATGGCCCGCCTTTGATAACCCAGTTATCTGCACTGGGGGGGGGGGACAGTTACAACCTTGCGGAGAGTGGGACTCGAACCCCCAACCTTTGGATCAGCGATCCAGCGCCCTATACCACTAGAGCACCACTGCCCCACTTAGGATTAGTGATCCATATGGATCATTAATTAACATAGTACAAAATATTCCTTCGATGTCCACTAGGTGGAGACATTTCATTATAACAACCTTTTCTTCTTTTCCTTTCGACTGTTCCCTCAGGGGTCGCCACAGTGAATCATCTCCCTCCATCTTCATGGAAATCATATTAATGACTTGCACGTTTGATTTGGCATAGGTTTTTATGTCGGATGCCCTTCCTGACACAACCCTTATCAAGGGGCAGAAACTCGCTAATGACGATGCAGCTACTCTTTACGAAAGTCAGTAATGGTTCTTTTACATGAACCTCTCACCATAGACAGTGAGAGGCATAGCCAGCCTTTGATA
Source organism: Plotosus lineatus (assembly GCA_024760905.1). Lineage (NCBI taxonomy): Eukaryota > Metazoa > Chordata > Actinopteri > Siluriformes > Plotosidae > Plotosus > Plotosus lineatus. Next base: position 34,368,857 of record CM045740.1, on the reverse strand, counting down.
ATCCAGTTAGCTAAACTGGGGGGGGGGGGAACCAGTGACAACTGTGACAACCTTGTGGAGAGCAGGACTTGAACCCCCAACCTTAGGATCAGTGATCCAGCACCTTTTTACCACCAGGCCACCACTGCCTCCATTTCATTATAACAACCAAGTTATAATATTCCATTTGTGCCGGGCAGAGGTACCTTCCATTTTATGAGTGTAAATCTTGTCTTCTGTGATGATGTCGACCATTTTTATGTGAAAGTTTTAAAGGCTCAGTATTCAGCCACCTCATCAAAATGATGATCACTGTCACATGATTGGAGTGGTGCAAATTGTTTAGATTTTGGACTGGTCGAGCCAGCCACTTTAAGAGTAAAATAGTATGTGTATATGTATATATATAGGGCAGTGGTGGTCTAGTGGTATAGGGCGCTGGATCGCTGATCCAAAGGTTGGGAGTTCGAGTCCCACTCTCCACAAGGTTGTCACTGTCGTCCAAAGTCCCCCCCAGTGCAGCTAACTGGGTTATCAAAGGCGGGCCATGTCTCTCACTGTCTATGGTGAGAGGCATGTAAAAGAACCATTGCTGACTTTTGTAAAAAGTAGCTGCAAAGTCGTCAGCGTGTTTCTATCCCTTGCTAAAAGTGT
>CM045740.1:34155724-34363224 GCA_024760905.1 Plotosus lineatus | reverse complement strand
CTTTACCACCAGGCCATCGCTGCCTGTGTCATAATGGTGTGGAACCTTTTTTGTTTTTTTGTTTTGTTATCAATTTCATTCAGCTTAAGGTGATCCTTGATATTTTTTATACTTCAATGGCACAGCTACACTACATTGTTTTTATTTTCCACTAAATTTATATTTCCTGGCATATCCTGCTCTGGAATCTTCCCATCTTAGCATGCTTCATAATCCTTTCATGCCTTCTCTACTTAGCCAAGTACAGTGGTACCTCACCTTACGAAATTAATCTGTTCCAGAGCCTTTTTCGTAAACTGGATTTTTCGTAAGTAGAACCGCATTTTACATGTAAAACGCGTGATTTGTTCCAAGGGCCCCAATACTACGCCCTAAACCCTTTAAAAATGATAAAAGCGTACCTTTTAAGGTACTTACTTCATGTTGACCATGTCTTTTTAGCAGAGTTATAATCTTACAAGGTTAAAAGCCTCAGCCAAAAAAAAAAAGTTGCAATGAGCACACTCAAAAACCTCATGAAACAAGCTGCTGCTCAAGGGAGCTGCGTCATCCCTCCTAGCCAATGGGAGGCCAGCAGGGCAGGATGTTGGGAGATAGCCAATGGGAGAGCAACTCGTGCAAAGTTTGAATAGCGCGTTTGAATGTTTGAATCACTCGTTTGCTGTGTTTCGTAAGGAGAACTTGTTTCGTATACAGAGACAAAAAATTTAGGAAAATATTTTTCGTAAACTGGATTTTTCGTTTTCTGTGACTATCGTAAGGAGAGGTACCACTGTATTGCACTGTTATTGTCTCTGCAGACAACGTTGTAATGGCAGAACTGTTTAGTTAGTGACATTCAGTTGTGGCTTTGGGACAGATTTAGAAATGAGTTTCACCATAATAAACCCAGTTTTGGCATTAAAAAATACTGTTTACTGAAGAGGTGTAACGGGCCCATTTGCTTATATATTTATGGTGGGTTTTCTTCTCAAGGTGGGGCTGGTGGCGTAGTGGTTAGGGTGCTGGGCTCATGATTGGGAGGTTGTGAGTTCAAATCCCACCAAGACCCTCACTGTGCTAAGACCCCTGGGCAAAAGGTCTTAACCACAAGTGTGCCTCTGTTCACCCAGCAGTATAAATGGGTACCAGTAAAAATATACTGGGAAGGTAACCTGCGATGGACTAGCGTCCCATCCAGGAGGAGTTGCTTCATGCTACAGAATCTGGGGTTAAGCACCGGTCCGAGGAGCCACTAGGCTCGGGTGTAAAAAGCCCAACGGACTTTACCTTACCTACCTTTCTTCTCATGGCACAAAACGGAAAGAAGGTTATTTAAATAAAGTATCAGTTAAAGTCTTCTCTCAATCTTGTTTTCTTTGTGTTCCACTGCCATGATGTTTCACAAGAAAGTGTCTATGATCCATGTTTATATGCTTTTCTGATTACAGCTGCACCTATGCTGTTCCAATGTTTGAGTTTAAACAATAGTGATGCTTGTTTGAATGGAAAGCGGGCTAACGTTAAGCTAATGTTCGTATTCGCCAGTTAACTGTTTAAAAGTATGTTTATATTTTATTTGTTCAGTGTCTTGCTGGCGGATTGGGCCTGTTGGTGTAGTGGTTAGGGTGCTGTGCTCATGATCGGGAGGTTGTGTGTTCAAATCTCAGTTAGACCACCACTGTGCTAAGACCCCTGGGCAAGGTCTTAACCACAAGTGTGCTTCTGTTCACCCAGCAGTATAAATGGGTACCAGTAAAAATATACTGGGAAGGTAACCTGCGATGGACTAGCATCCCATTCAGGAGGAGTTGAACTCCTAGTTGCTTCACGCTATGGAAACCGGGGATAAGCACCGGCCTGATGAGCCACTATGGCTCGGGTGTAAAAAGCCCAAAGGACTTTACCTTAACTGGCAGATTGGCGTTAACGGGATTCACGATGTTTACACTGGAAGTTATTAGTTGATGATGTATGTGGGGATTTGGTATCGAATGATGGCTGTAAAGTTATTCCATTGCACTCCATCCTAGGCTTTCACACAGTCCAGGCCGACAGAGAACGTGAGTGGTAGCAGAAGGGAAGGAAGCTTGCAGTTCTTGTCAATAACTGGTGGTGTAACCCCACCCACATAACCATCAACGAGCATTCATTGTGATCTCCGGTAATTTCAATTATATCACCATAGACAGACACTACACTATCAACCTTTATACAGTACATGGACTGTCCACCAGAGAGGAAGGAACTTTAGATTGGCTGAAAAGGATGCATACAGTTCCTCTCCCCTCCCCTGAGGAGATTGGACCACAGCCTCACTCACCTTTCCCTCTGCTATACACCTGTTGAAAAGTGACAGCATGTGACCACACCCCTTGGAACTGCAGGAGAGGTTCAAAATGGTAGCCAATGTGCTCCTTGCCACCAATCAGTCAAGCAACTGCACGTATGTTATTTGAAAACGGACTGGGGATCATATGCAGACAGGGACTCAAGCAAAGACTGAGAATCACACACTGGTCCAGACAGCCAGTTGGCTTTGCAGCTCATCCAGTCCTGTTCTGCTCTGTTCTGGAGGAGGAAGCAAGAGACCATTTGTGATTGACCTCACACTATCATGGGAGGTGTCACTATCAAGGAGGGAGGTGTTGCACATGTGGCAGTACAATCATGTTTCATAAAGTGAACAAAACTGGAGCCAAGGAGGGCCGACCAAGGAGAGACCACACAGTTTAGCATGTTCCAATGACCAAATATTTCTTACAGGCCCATCTCATGATGGAGTTGATGGACAATAACGTCCTTAACTGTTCAGGCAAATGAGCACAGCCAGTAGTCTCTCACTGAGTCCTTGCCATGTTCCTTTAGGTGGCTGTTGTAGTAGTTGAAGTTCTAACTTCTGCAGATCCTGAAGTGGCCACACGAGGCACAGTCCAGATTGCACTCGCACAGGGATACAGTGAAAGGCAGGGCACCAAATTCAAAATACCTTAATATTTTTTCATGAAATAGTAAAATGTCTCATTTTCAACAATTCATGTATCTTTAATATTGTATTTTGAATAAAATTTGGATGTATAAGTTTTGCAAATCATTGCATTCAGTACAGGGATTTCTCCCTACTTCGTGCTTCAATTCATGCGGCTTCAGTGCATCGCGTTTTTTTTAAATAAATAAATATTCATCGAATTAAAAAATAAGGAAAGTAAGGAAGGATAGGGGGGAAAGTTAAGGAAATTGCCACACAAGCAAGGCCAATTATGCAAAAACAAAAACCCTAAACCAACACAAAACCAAAAACAACCCAAAATCTCCCATCAAAACTACGTACATTGTTGCATCTGTGTGTACACGCGCATCTGCACACATATGTATGTGTGTCGTCGTCTTCTAATGAAATACCATCTGTATGTGTTTGTATTTATATTTTATTTACATCTTATGTTATTTTTTTAATGTTTAATTGTTATTATAAGCATTTTGTAGCATTGAATATGTATTTATTGATATTATATACACATATACATGTACATATACGTCAGTCAGGGGGGGTTGCGGGGGTGATCCTACTTCACGACTTTTGATGGTCGCGTGGGGATCTCGGTCCCAATCAACTTAATTATATTAACATATTTTTAATGTTGTATTTTGAATCAAATTTGAATGTATAAGTTTTGCAAATCATTGCATTCAGTATTTAGATTTAGATTTCGCATCGCTTCCAAACATTTTGAAAACGTAGTTGCATATTTAGTTCACAGAAAGTAAACCTAAATTATATTCAGTACTATTTTCTGCATGTTGACATTTATGGTGTAGGATAGGTGATCTAAAATTGAATATAATATGAACATATCATGCACATTACATAATTTCTTATTTGTCATGAACTGACAAAATATATACCAAATTTCCCTCGGCGGATTAATATTTTAATAACATTTATCTATCTCTGTACATTTGGACATACTAGTATTATGTCATAGTATTTATTATCTCAGTAAATTATACACTGTAGGCTTGAGACATCCACTTATTTGTACTTATTGGAGATTAGGCAGTAGACTTGGCTATGTCTCATATAACACATTATGACTCAAAAATATATGGAATAAAGTTAACGCTGCAATATATTTACTGTCTATTTTTCCACAAAAGTATTGGAAGTTTCTTCAACACAGCAGCAAAGGGAAATACGTAACTAAAATAAATCAAATCAATCAACAAAGCTATGGATCTGGAATGTTGGTATCCAATTACAAGAAATGGCCTGTGGGCAGACAGACAAAAAGGATAAATTTTAATTTTAGGGAGAAAGTTCCACACACCATCGGACACTATGTGACAGTATCATAAACAATAATCACAAAATTTGAATGATCCTACCATTGGCTGGTCCATTTGTTAATTTTGATAAGCATGCAAGAGCATGACAATGTCGCTGTGGCCAGCATCCAGGGCGATGGACATTGCAGTGCTATCATCCTGCCAGACACAAATACATGTGAAGATTGTAATTCATTAAGAAAGTTACAGTTCTGAGAAAGCATGTATGGTTCTTACACTGTCACGCAGAGTAGCATCACAGCCCGGATGAGCCAATAGGAGACGGACAATGTCAGCATAACCATGCTCACTGGCACACATGAGTGCGGTAGAGCCCTTGTTATCCTGAATATTCACCTCTGACCCAGAAGCTAGAAGAGTTCTCACCATGTCCATACGTCCATGACTGACTGCCAGCATGAGAGCAGTCTGACCAGTCTACAATATTAACACAAAAGTATACACATGCACATACAGTAAACAAGTAATAACAAGTGTAACTTGTGACACTGCACAGAGACAGTCCCAAAACCTGAATAGCCTTAGTGTTGATGTCTCCTCTTCTGAAGAGACTCTCCACCACACTTATGTCCTCGTTGGTTTCCACAGCAGCCAACACGGCCAACATGATGGGAGTGTATCCAGCCTTATTCTGATGATTTGCATTACATATGCCTGCACATTCAACCATACACACACACACACACACACACACACACACACACAGTTTGCTCCAATAACATACGCTGGTAATCTAACAAGCAAGTCATCAATATTAATAAGAATGCGAATATGGTAAAGGAACAATTCTTGCTCATTTTATGGCATTTTGCGCAACTTTACATTTGTTGGACACGTTTGTTTTGTGCTTTTGATGAAAGTAATCAAACACTGATTCAATGAGTTGAAGTAATCCATTTATTTTTCTGTTTTAATGTTTTAATCTCTCCACCAATAGTGTAATAATGCTAATGTTGTTACTTTTCAGTAGCTTGACAGTATTTTGTATTTTTAAAAAAAATAGAAATGAGAAGAAGAAACAGGCACTTTTGTAAAAGGGGAAATTTTTTTTGACAATTATGATTTTCAATTCTTGCTGACTTGACTGACAGAAATGTGTACCTGCATCCAGAAGTTTCTGCACCACCATGAAGTTAGAATGGGACACACTGTAGTGTAGTGCTGTGTTGCCATTCTGGTCAGCCATGTTGGCAACATGAGTCAGAACAGCAGGTGATGCATGATGACACATTGTCAGAAAAGCTTCAACTGTCTCTGGATATGCTTTCTTCTGACTGGACACACAAAACCAGTCTTGTTGAATCACACTCAGGCAGGAATGCTTTAAGGAAGAGACATTACATTACAACACTGATTTGGTCGCTATATCTGTGTCAATACTGTACACACACACACACACACACACAGTGATCCATCACTACTTTCTGCTTCAGTTCTGCAGCTTCGGTGCATCGCGGGTTTTTCAAAAATATTAATAAAAAAATTAAAGAAAATAGGGAAAAAGATAAGGAAAATGCTATAAAATAAGACCAATTATACAAAAAAAAAAACAAAAAACAAACCCCCCAACAAAACTACTTACATTTTTATGTGAGGTGTGTATCTGTGCGCGCGCGCCTGTATGTGTGTGTATTTCTATTTTATTTACATCTTATGCATTATTTTTGAATGTTTAATTGTTATTATAAGCATTTATAGCATTGAATATATATTTATTGATATTATATACGCAGAGACATGTACGTATACATCAGTCAGGGGGATTGATCCTACTTCTCAGAAATCAGTGGCTGTGGTGGGGGAGGGGGGTCTCGGTCCCCATTAAAAGCAAAAAGTAAGACATCAGCTTTGGGCATCAGGAGTTACATCTGAGATAGTGCTCTAAAAAAGAGGGCATAAAATATGTGTGAATATTGGGAGCAGCCGAAAGGAAAAGATGATTTGTTAACATTTTCTAATTTTAATGTAAATACACTCCGTTATCTATAATGCATTTGTCACCAAAATATTGTAAACAATTTATTAATATGACTTAAGTTAAGGTATATGACGCTCAGTCACATGGGTCAATTTTATTTTTGAAAATGTGATATTGTGCTCATCTGACAGAGCACAAAATAAGCATTCAAATAAGGTTTTTAAACTACAAGAACTTTGGAAAATTAAAAGGGGAGTGATTGAAAGAAAAATTGAGAATTCCACCTGGAAACATTGTCTAAATGTTTTATTGATGGAAGAAAGTCTTCTTCTTTTCCTTTCGGCTGTTCCCTTCAGGGGTCGCCACAGCAAATCATCTGCCTCCATCTCACCCTGTCCTCTGCATCTTCTTCTCTTACGCCAATGACCTTCATGTCTTCCTTCACCACATCCATAAATCTCTTCTTTGGTCTTCCTCTAGGCCTTCTGCCTGGTAGTTCCAACGTCAGCATCCTATTACCAATATACTCACTATCCCTCCTCTGTACATGTCCAAACCATCTCAATTGAGCCTCTCTGACTTTGTCTCCAAAACCTCTTACATGTGCTGTCCCTCTAATGTACTCATTCCTGATCCTATCCATCCTTATTACTCCCAAAGAGAACCTCAACATTTTCATCTCTATGACCTCCAGCTCTGCCTCCTGTCTTTTCCTCAGTGCCACTGTTTCTAAACCATACAACATCGCTGGCCTCATCACCGTCTTGGACACATTTCCTTTCATTCTTGCCGATACTCTCCTATCATACATCACACCAGACACTTTTCTCCAACCATTCCAACCTGCCTGCACACGCTTCTTCACCTCTTTTCCACACTCTCCATTGCTGTGGATTATTGAGCCTAGGTACTTAAAATCCTCCACCTTCTTTATCTCTGCTCCATGTTCCTCTTGAGTCCTTCTCGTTCACACACATGTATTCTGTCTTACTTAAGCCAACCTTCATTCCTCTCCTTTCCAGGGCATACCTCCACCTCTCTAGATTTTCCTGCACTTGTTCTCTGCTCTCACTACAGATCACAATGTCATCTGCAAACGTTATAGTCCATGGGGAATCTTGTCTAACCTCGTCTGTCAGCCTGTCCATCACCATAGCAAACAAGAAGGGGCTCAGAGCTGACCCTTGATGCAGTCCCACCTCCACCTTGAACTGTTCTGTCACACCAACAGCACACCTCACGACTGTCTTACTTCTCTCATACATGTCCTGCACCTTCGAACGTACTTCTCTGCCACTCCAGACTTCCTCATGCAATACCACAGTTCCTCTCTCGGCACCCTGTCATGTGCTTTCTCTAGATCCACAAAGGCACAATGCAGCATCCTCTGACCTTCTCTGTACTTCTTTATTAACATCCTCATCAATTTTATCCCTCTGTAGTTGCCACAACTCTGCACTTCTCCCTTGTTCTTAAAAATGGGCACCAGCACACTTCTCCTCCATTTCTCCAGCATCTGCTCACTCTCTAAGACCTTGCTGAATGTTCTTGTCAGAAAATCTACTGCTACCTCTCCTAGACACTTCCATACCTCCACAGGTATGTCATCAGGACCAACTGCCTTTCCATTCTTCATCCTCTTCAATGCCCTTCTCACTTCACCCTTATTAATCTGTACTACTTCCTGCTCCTCAACGGTCACCTCTTCTACTCTTTCTTCTCTCTCATTTTCCTCATTCATCAGCTCTTCAAAGTACTCTTTCCATCTTCCCAGCACACTTCTGTCATTAGTAAATACATTTCCCTCTCTGTCCTTTATCACTCTAACTTGCTGCATGTTTTCCCCATCTCTATTTCTCTGCTGTGCCAACCTGTATGAATAATTTTCTCCCTCCTTACTGTCCAACCTATCATACAAGTCATCATACGCCCTCTGTTTGGCCTTTGACACCACTACTTTTACCTTATGCTGTGTCTCATTGTACTCCTGTTTACTCTCTTCGGTCCTCTCTATGTCCCACTTCTTCTTAGCTAACCTTTTCCTTTGTACACACTCCTGCACTTCCGCATTCCACCACCAAGTCTCCTTATCTACTTTCCTTCCAGAGGACACACCAAGTACTCTCCAACCTGTATCCCTGATCACATTTGCTGTGATTGTCCAGTCATCTGGAAGCACTGCCTGACCACCCAAAGCCTGTTTCAACTCCTCCTTGAAGACAACCTGACACCCTTCCTTTTTCAGCTATGCCTTTGCCTTCTTCACCTTCCTCACTATCAGCGTCATCCTGCACATCACCATCCTATGCTGTTTGGTAACACTCTCACCCTCAACTACTTTGCAGTCACTGACTTCCTTCAAATTGCATCGTCTACACAAGATGTAGTCTACCTGTGTGCTCCTACCTCTGCTTTCATAAGTCACCCTATGCTCCTGTCTCTTCTAGAAGAAAGTATTCACCACAGCCATTTCCACCCTTTTTGCAAAATCTGTCAACATCTGTCCTTCTGCGTTCCTGTCCTGGATACCAAACCTGCCCATCACTTCCTCGTCCCCTCTGTTGCCTGCACCAACATGTCCATTGAAGTCTGCACCAATGACCACTCTTTCACCTCTTGGGGTACTGTGCATCACTTCATCTAACTCACTCCAGAATTTCTCCTTCTCTTCTAGCTCACATCCTGCCTGTGGGGCATAAGCACTAACAACATTGAACATCACACCTTCAATTTCTAACTTGAGACTCATCACTCTGTCTGACACTCACTGTTTTCACTTCTAGAACATTGCTGACAAACCCCTACTTCAAGATGACTCCTACCCCATTTCTCTTCCCATCCACACCATGATAAAACAGCTTAAACCTGCTCCTAAGCTTCTAGCCTTGCTACCTTTCCACCTGGTCTCCTGAACACAGAGTACGTCCACCTTCCTCCTCTGCATCATGTCAGCCAGCTCTCTATCTTTTCCTTTCATAGTTCCAACATTCAAAGTCCCTACTCTCAGTCCTAAACTCATGCTTTTCCTCTTCTCTCCGCCTACAGACATGTCTCCCGCCTCTCCTTCTTCGACCAACAGTCCTCCAATTTCCACCAGCACCCTGTTGGTTAACAGCACTGATGGCGGTCGTTGTTAACCCGGGTCCCGACCGATCCAGTATGGAGGTAATATCTGTAATTTGCATGATAAAGTTTGGCATTGGTTTTTACGTGGAATGCCCTTCCTGACACAATTCTCTGCATTTATCCGGGTTTGGGACCGGCGTGAGGGAGAGACACTGCTTTGTGCCCCCCCTCATGTCTGCATTTATTGATGGAAGGAAGTAGTACTGATGAATTAGTTGATGTGTTGTTTAAATGAAATAATGTTGTCTGCGATGACATAGAATGAGGTTAGCAGTGCTGAATGGGTTTGGGAGGAAAATTGGACCAATGTTTATTAAGTCAGATTTTTCACTGTTGAGTTTGAAGTAGTTGGCTTTAACCAGGATTAGATTTTAGTGATACAGTTTGTAGTTGTGCAGTGAGCAGCAGGGGTTTTTATTCTTTGTGGAGATAGACATTGTCAGCTTAACAGCAGAAGTGGAAACCATGACAACATATCATGTTGCCAAAGGAGAGGATGAAGAAAAAAGGACCAAGTAATCTCCTGTCATGAGTGATTTCAGTGCAAACATTGGAGGCAACAATTCAGGCTATGACAATGTAATGGGAAAGTATTCTGCTCGGGGTGAGATAAATGAGAATGGAGCTGACTTATGTGCCTTGAACAGTTGAATGGAGCAGCTTCCCACATGAAGGAATTAACATGAATACCTGGGTGTCAACAGATCACATCACAAAGAATCAGACTGACCGTACCCGAATCTCCAAAATTCAGAATATTACTGCTTAATGTCAAAACAGACAGGTTCAATTTCATCAAGTATCATTCAACATAGCAGAATAAGTAACACTGGCAGCAGGGAGTGGTAATATGAAGGCAGAATAAACAAAAACCTGTTGAGACAGTATCAACCCAAGTATATCTGTTGTTATCCATTGATTTTATAGAAATATATTTAAATTTACCAAATTTAATTTACCATGTAAAGCTGTTTTGCTACAATGCCAATTGTGAAAAGGGAAGTGGTCTGTGGGACATTTCGAAGAATTGCTTTGACCAGCCCCCACAAATCTCTCACCCTACGTCCACCCCTGGTCCTATTGTTCATAAAAAAGATGCAATAATCTATCATCATAAAAATGATTTCAAAATTTAGCCATCAGAATATATTTTGGGGTGGAGTATACCACTAACTGATCCTGCAATGTATTCAATGGGGCCAGTGATTTAGTGGTTAGGGTGCTGGGCTCAATCCCAGTTCGACCGCCACCGTGTTAAGATTCTTTGGCCCGGTCTCAACCAGTGATATGTAGTGAGGCCATCGCAGCGCAGAAACACGTCAACTGCTATGCAGCTACCCTTTACGAAGGTTAGCAATGGTTCTTTTACAGCCTCTCGCCACAGACAATGAGAGACATCGTCGGCCTTTGATAACCCAGCTAGCTGCACTGGGGGGGGGGACAGTGACAACCCGTTGACAGTGGGGTTTGAACCCTCATCCTTGGGGTCAGTGATTCAGCACCTTATTGCCATATATTTTGTCACACACCTTTTCTGAAAGGCCCCAGAGGCTGCAACACCACAAAGTAAGAAAGATCACACCATGCTGACCAAGAGGCTCTCCAAATAAGTCAGGGAAAAAGTTGTTGAGGACAAGTCATTGTTTGGGTTATAAAAATTTTATCAAATCTTTGATGATCCCCATCAAATCAATCAGCTTCAAATGGAAAGAATATGGAAAGACAATAAACCTGCCAAGAGAAGACTGCCCACCAAAACTCACAGACTGGGCAAGGAGGGTATTAATCAGGGAGGCAGCATAGAGACCAAAGATAACTCTGAAGAAGCTGCAAAGTTCCCCAGCAGAGACTGGTGTAGCTGCATCTGGAAACACAATACTTTGTGGAAGAGTTACCAGAAAAAAAGCATTACTTACTGCAAAAAATAGGAAGGCATATTTTGATTTTACCAAAAGGCATGTGAGCAACTCCTCAAATGTATGCAGGAAGGTAGGTAGGAAGGTAAATGTATGCAAGAACAGTTTTTCAACAGCAGGGACTGGGAAATATCCGGGGGAAAGATGGCTGGTGTTAAATACAGGATCATTCTTGAGGAAAACCTGTTTCAGTCTGCCTGTGATTTGAGACTGGGGTGGAGATTCATCTTCCAGCAAGACAATTACCCAAAGCATACTGCTTATGTGGTTTAAGGAAAAACATTTAAGTGTGTGGCAATAGTTCAGTCAAAGCCCAGACCTCAATCCAATTGAGAATCTGAGGTCAGGTTCCTGTTCACAAGCAGAAACCAGCCAATATAACAGCGATGGAGCAGTTTTGCCTTGAGAAATTGGCAAAAATCACAGTGGCAAGCTTTTAAAGACTGACCCAAAGCAACATACTGCTGTAATGGTCAAAAACATGGCTCTATAAAATACTGACATTAGGGGTCAATAGTTATGCATGCTAAAGTTTTGTTATTTTGTCCTATTGGTTGTTTACTGTCCTACCATTTAGTAAAGAAGAAAAGTCCTCCTCCAGAAGTGACAGTTTACGCCTCTAGCTTCCTGGCTACCAGTTGTTCACATTTGTCTTCCATGGTGTACATTTTCTAGTTATTTTCTCCATTTTGTTTTGTGGGTTTTTTCAAACCTCAAGCTTGTCTGGTCTTGGACTTTGATGTCTACCAAGGCAAGACTACCTTCAGAGTTACAGGGCATTGGAGAACAAGCTGTTCTTCATTTTTCTAAATCTGTTTCCCAAGGAACCCACCTGTTCTTTGATAGCTTCATTACAAATCTCAACCTCTTCTACAGCCTGATGGCAACTGCACTGACAAGGACTGGAAGCGTAATGAGTAACTGGGTTCCAAAGGAGTGCAAGGTCATAGGTGATAAGCAAATTTAGAAAGAAAGGAAGGGGGGGCATCAGAGAACTGCCAAGAAGTTTCAAGCAATACTAAAGAACCTGCTGGAGTTTCTAAGAAGCACTAGCTATGTACTACATGTGATGACAGTCTCATGTATTCCATATACAGTATAAAAAAATAAATCCAAAGCCTGGCAAAGTTTGTAAAAACATACATAAAGTTTTACAAACAATTTACAATCCAGTAAAATGAGACCAATGTTGAACTTTTGGGGCTAATTCGAAAAAGGTATGCTTGATAGAAGAAAAAAAAAGACATAAAATAAACCACTGCATCTCACTAAAGGATCATCAGACATGTGGTTAAATGTACATTTTCCAAGCAATTTCAGGTACCCAGAATCTCATGGTATCCTAGTCCTAACCTTGAAGGTCCAGATTCTTCAAATAATGGTAGCAGGTAATGGATTCTTCAAATAGTGGTTTGACAATCAGAACTCAGTTGCTAAAATATTTTCTTGAGGCAAAACTATTACAAAAGAGTGAAAAATTGAGAATTTTCACATTTTTGAAGTCTATGAACTTCCTTCAACCTCTAGCCAAATCTGAGATGGTTGGGTAGGATCCGGTCGGACACCTGCATGAAACCAGCCTGATGTCAGAAAATCAAAATTTGATTTAACAAAGTATTAGTTTAACTTTCAAGCAACCGAGTGGGGTCATATATGACCCCGGACATGTGTATTCTGGTGCCATTTTTCTCATTTTAATCGGAAAAAAGTTTCCTACCAAGAATTTGTCAATCTATTTGTCCTGCATTTGTTGATAGAATTTTTCCAGAGTAACGACGCCAAGACAGGACAGATGAATACGTGTTACTCATCTCTGTCACAGGTTCCAGACGTCAGTGACCACCTCCTGGACCATTCCAGAACTACGCCGTATCCATCCCAACACAGTCCGAAATCGATTATGTCAGTATGGGATTTGACCACACCGCCCTGCCGTATGACCCATTCTTACTCAGCGTCATTGAGACAACCGTCAACGATGGTGTCGGAATTATGTCCGCCATCCACGAATTTGGTGGAGGAATGTTGTCTTTACGGCTGAATCGAGATTCAACATTTCTCACAGTGACGGCGCCAACGTGGAGTGTTATGCATGGAACTGTGTGGTTGAGAGGAATCGTTTTGGAGGTGGATCAGTGATGGTTTGGAGTGGGATTACAGCATACCACAGAACCCCTCTAGTGATTGTTCAGGGCAATCTAACCGGTGGTGGTTACAGGGATCAGATTCTGAGGCCTATGGCACTTCCCTTTCTGTAACGTCATGGTCCAGGGTTGACGTTTCAACAGGACAACGCACATCCGCACACAGCTAGGATTGCTATGGATTGACTCCAACAAAACAATGTCCAGTTACTGCCATGGCCTGCAAAGTCACCCGACGTCTCCCCGATAGAGCATGTGTGGGATGAGATGGACCACCGTCTACGCCGTCGTCTATATCCTATATCCTCCAGATACCATCCGTGACATGGCTAGAGATTTGGAGAGGATATGGCAGGCCATTCCCCAAGCCTTTCTTGGTCATTTGGTGGACTCTATGCACCGGCGATGCACTGCTGTTATAAACACCAGGGGTAGCCATACCCATTATTGACTGTGTGACCCCACATTCGTTTATGAACTTTTAATGGCATCATCACAGCCAGTAGTCATGTTTTTTCACATTTTGTTGTCAGCCAATAATTCAGGATATAAAGAATATAAATAATTCTTTCTTTGTTGTGTTGTTTTTCAAAGTGAAATAACTTTTTTGTGTGCACAGTTTCTTTATGTGGCTAGTACTAGTCCTTCTCAATAAATTAGCATATTGTGATAAAGTTCATTATTTTCTGTAATGTACTGATAAACATTAGACTTTCATATATTTTAGATTCATTGCACACAACTGAAGTAGTTCAAGCCTTTTATTGTTTTAATATTGATAATTTTGGCAAAAAAGTAAAGAAAAACCAAAAATCCCTATCTCAAAAAATTTGCATATTTCATCCGACCAATTAAGAAAAAGTGTCTTTAATACAAAAAAAGTAAACCTTCAAATAATTATGTTCAATTATGCACTCAATACTTGGTCAGGAATCCTTTGGCAGAAATGACTGCTTCAATGCGGCGTGGCATGGAGGCAATTAGCCTGTGGCACTGCTGAGGTGTTATGGAGGCCCGGGATGCTTCGATAACGGCCTTAAGCTCATCCACAGTGTTGGGTCTGGTGTCTCAACTTTCGCTTCACAATATCCCACAGATTCTATATGGGGTTCAGGTCAGGAGAGTTGGCAGGCCAATTGAGCACAGTAATACCAATAACATACAATAATAATAAGTAAGACTTCAATGGACATGTTGGTGCAGGAAACAGAGGGGACGAGGAAGTGATGGGTAGGTTTGGTATCCAGGACAGGAACGCAGAAGGACAGATGTTGCAAAAAGGATGGAAATGGCTGTGGTGAATACTTTCTTCCAGAAGAGAGAGGAGCATAGGGTGACTTATAAAAGTGGAGGTAGGAGCACACAGATAGACTACATCTTGTGCAGGCGATGTAATTTAAAGGAAGTCAGTGACTGCAAAGTAGTAGCGGGTGAGAGTGTTGCCAAACAGCATAGGATGGTGGTGTGCAGGATGATGCTGATGGTGAGGAAGGTGAAGCAGGCAAAGGCAGAGCAGAAGACAAAGTGGTGGAAGTTGAAAAAGGAAGAGTGTCAGGTTGCCTTCAAGGAGGAGTTGAAACAGGCTTTGGGTGGTCAGGAAGTGCTTCCAGATGACTGGACAACTACAGCTAATGTGATCAGGGAGACAGGTAGGAGAATACTTGGTGTGTCATCTGGAAGGAAAGTAGATAAGGAGACTTGGTGGTGGAATGAGGAAGTGCAGGAGTGTGTACAAAGGAAGAGATTAGCTAAGAAGAAGTGGGACATTGAGAAAACCGAAGAGAGTAAACAGGAGTACAGGGAGACACAGCGTAAGGCAAAGGTAGCAGTGTTAAAGGCCAAACAGAGCACGTTTGATGACTTGTATGCTCGGTTGGAAAGTAAGGAGGGAGAAAATGATTTATACAGGTTGGCACAGCAGAGAAATAGAGATGGGAAGGACGTGCAGCAAGTTAGATTGATAAAGGACAGAGAGGGAAATGTATTGACTGATGACAGAAGTGTGCTGGGAAGATAGAAAGAGTACTTTGAAGAGCTAATGAATGAGGAAAATGAGAGAGAAAAAAAAAAAAAAAAAAAAAAAAAAAAAAGATTAGAAGAGGTGACTGTTGAGGACCAGGAAGTAGCAAAGATTAGTAAGGGTGAAGTGAGGAGGGCATTGAAGAGGATGAAGAATGGAAAGGCAGTTGGTCCTGATGACATACCTGTGGAGGTATGGAAGTGTCTAGGAGAGGTAGCAGTAGATTTTCTGACAAGAACATTCAACAAGGTCTTAGAGAGTGAGAGGATGCCAGAGGAATGGAGGAGAAGTGTGCTGGTGCCCATTTTTAAGAACAAGGGAGACGTGCAGAGTTGTGGCAACTGCAGAGGGATAAAGTTGATGAGCCATACTATGAAGTTATGGGAAAGAATAGTGGAAGCTAGATTAAGGGCAGAAGTCAGCATTTGTGAACAACAGTTTGGTTTCATGCCAAGAAAGAGCACCACAGATTCAGTGTTTGCCTTGAGGATGTTAATGGAGAAGTACAGAGAAGGTCAGAGGGAGCTGCATTGTGCCTTTGTGGATCTGGAGAAAGCATATGACAGGGTGCCGAGAGAAGAACTTTGGTATTGCATGAGGAAGTCTGGAGTGGCAGAGAAGTATGTTAGAGTGGTGCAGGACATGTATGAGAGATTTAAGACAGTGGTGAGGTGTGCTGTCGGTGTGACACAAGAGTTCAAGGTGGAGGTGGGACTGCATCAAGGGTCAGCTCTCAGCCCCTTCTTGTTTGCTATGGTGATGGACAGGCTGACAGACGAGGTTAGACAAGATTCCCCATGGACTATGATGTTTGCAGACGACATTGTGATCTGTAGTGAGAGCAGAGAACAAGTGCAGGAAAATCTAGAGAGGTGGAGGTATGCCCTGGAAAGGAGGGGAATGAAGATTAGCCTCAGTAAGACAGAATACATGTGCATGAATGACAAGGACCAAAGAGGAACGGTGAGATTACAGGGAGCAGAGATAAGGAAGGTGGAGGATTTTAAGTACTTAGGCTCAACAATCCAGAGCAATGGAGAGTGTGGAAAAGAGGTCAAGAAGCGTGTGCAGGCAGGTTGGAATGGTTGGAGAAAAGTGTCTGGTGTGATGTATGATAGGAGAGTATCGGCAAGAATGAAAGGAAATGTGTCCAAGACGGTGTTGAGGCCAGCAATGTTTATGGTTTAGAAACAGTGGCCCTGGGGAAAAGACAGAAGGCAGAGCTGGAGGTAGCAGAGATGAAAATGTTGTGGTTCTCTTTGGGAGTAACGAGGATGGATAGGATCAGGAATGAGTACATCAGAGGGACAGCACATGTTTTAGAGACAGAAAGTCAGAGATGCTAGATTGAGATGGTTTGGACATGTACAGAGGAGGGATAGTGAGTATATTGGTAATAGGATGCTGAGGCTGGAACTACCAGGCAAAAGGCCTAGAGGAAGACCAAAGAGACGATTCATGGATGTGGTGAAGGAGGACATGAAGGTCGTTGGTGTAAGAGAAGAAGATGCAAAGGATAGGGTGAGATGGAGTCAGATTTGCTGTGGTGACCCCTGAAGGGAAAAGCCGAAAGGAAAAGAAGAAGAATACCATGGTCAGTAAACCATTTAGCAGTGGTTTTGGCACTGTGAGCAGGTGCCAGGTCGTGCTGAAAAATGAAATCTTCATCTCTATAAAGCTTTTCAGCAGATGGAAGCATGAAGTGCTCCAAAATCTCCTGATAGCGAGCTGCATTGACCCTGCCCTTGATAAAACGCAGTGGACCAACACCAGCAGCTGACATGGCACCCCAGACCATCACTGACTGTGGGTACTTGACACTGGACTTCAGGCATTTTGGCATTTCCTTCTCCCCAGTCTTCCTCTAGACTGTGGCACTTTGAAAAAAGTACTTTGGACCACTGAGCAACAGTCCAGTGCTGCTTCTCTGTAGCCCAGGTCAGGTGCTTCTGCCACTGTTTCTGGTTCAAAAGTGGCTTGATCTGGGGAATGCGGCACCTGTAGCCCAGTCCACTGCTTCCACAGGTCCCCCAAGGTCTGGAATCGGCCCTTCTCCACAATCTTCCTGAGGGTCCGGTCACCTCTTCTGGTTGTGCAGCGTTTTCTGCCACACATTGTCCTTCCCACAGACGTCCCACTGAGGTGCCTTGATACAGCACTCTGGGAACAGCCTATTCGCTCAGAGATTTCTTTCTGTGTCTTACCCTCTTGCTTGAGGGTGTCAATGATGGCCTTCTGGACAGAAGTCAGGTCGGCAGTCTTACCCATGATCGCAGTTTGGAGTAATGAACCAGGCTGGGAGTTTTTAAAAGCCTCAGGAATCTTTTGCAGGTGTTTAGAGTTAATTGGTTGATTCAAATGATTAAGTTAATAGCTCGTTTAGACTACCTTTTCATCATATGCTAATTTTTTCAGACAGGAATTTTGGGTTTTCATGAGCTGTATGCCAAAATCATCAGTATTAAAACAATAAAAGACCTGAAATATTTCAGTTGGTGTGCAATGAATCTAAACATGTGTTAACATAAATATGAAGAACCATACAACAATCATTTATTTAGAAATATTCCCATATATAGTCAATGGGGTCACAAATGACCCCACTTGGTCATATTAGTCGCCAAAATTGCATGGTCGCTTGAGGGTTAAGGGAGTGTAATCAGGTTTTTGGACTTTTTTCCCCTTAAAGGTTTTAGTTGTTGTTTTTCAATTTAATTGAATGGGACACAGATGGAAAAGGTAGAAAGGTGAAAATAGTTATTTAAATTATTTCGCTAAATATAAATAATGGTGGCCCAGTGGTAAGGTGTTGGATCACTGATCCCAAGGTTGGTGGTTCAAGCCCCACTGTCAAAGGCTGTCACTGCTGTCCCATCAGTGCAACTAACTGGGTTGTCAAAGGCCAACCATGTCTTTCACTGTCTATGGTGAGAGATTGTAAAAGAACCACTGCTGGCTTTCATTAAGTGTAGGCTGCATAGCCGTCAGTGTGTTTCTGCCCTGCGAGCTGTCCAGAGTGTACTCTGCCCTTGCCCAGAGTTGAATGAGATGGGTACCAGCCTCTCTGCAACCCTAATTAAGATTAATTGGCTCAGAAAACAAATGAATGAGCTAAATATAATATATTATCCTCATTTTATGAAAGATGTGTACACTTTTAATATCCATTGTATGTATGCAATTTTCTTTATGTAAAATGAAGTGTTAACACTTTTTTAAATGCAGTGCTCCATGTGTTGTTCATACATGTGAAGAACAAACAAATAAATATATAGATAAGCTAATAAACACACATCCATAAAGACGTGAAGTATTTACAGTTGGAGTTTTAATCAGCAGGCCCCTGAATAATGAAGTTGAAGGAATTCATATTTCACTGACTGCAAAAGAGCTTCACGAGTACTTTATGCTGAACCACTTTCTCTTCCAAAGATGACAGCCCAGGCAAAGAATAAAATCAAAATAGAACTACTTACTGAAATAAAATGGGCAAAATCTATATTTCCACATATCTGTTATATGTTTCTTCCTCAGGACATGAAGACTCACCAGTTCTCTGGAGGATAAAACCTTGCTGTCATTTAGATGGGCCTTTAATGTGTGACAGGCAGCAATCACTGTGTCACTGATCTCACATCTAAAAAAAATACAAAAAAACTTCTTACTTACTAGCAGTAATGAAGCATAATAAAACATGTAATATCATTCATTCATTCATTCATTCATTTTCTGCATCGCTTCATTCTAATTAGGATCAAGGGGAAGCTGGTGCCCATCCCAGCTGACTCTGGACAAAGGCAGAGTACACCCTGGACAGCTTGCCAGACCATCACAGGGCAGAAACACTCTGACGGCTACGCTGCTACTCTTGATGGAAGTCAGCAATGCCCTCCCCTCCCCCGACCAAGAAATAAAAATCCTAGACTGTCCCTTGTCAAATAAAACGGAATAATGGTGAAAAAGTTATGGAGAGAAAATTTGATTCAGAATGCAGGGTATTTAACCTGCAGTGGACTGACGCATATTTTTTTGTTCAATGCAAAGAAAACGTTTGTATCAAGAGGCGGTGGTGTTATTCAAAGAATACAATCTGCGCTGACACTCTGAATCCCGTTACAAAGACGAGTATGATCGCTTGCAAGGCCAAATGCGAGGAGACAAACTCTCGAAGCT
Organism: Plotosus lineatus; assembly: GCA_024760905.1. NCBI lineage: Eukaryota > Metazoa > Chordata > Actinopteri > Siluriformes > Plotosidae > Plotosus > Plotosus lineatus. Next base: position 34,343,601 of record CM045740.1, on the reverse strand, counting down.
AAAAAGTGGACCGTTAGCTCAGGAGAATACATTTGTACGCCAAGCTCGGCTGAACCAGTCATCTGTTCAGGCAGCTTTCGGGTTGCTCAACTGATAGCAAGTAGGTTTTTTTGGTTATGCGTAGCTTAGTGGAAAACAATAAATGTTTACGTTTAGGCAGCACTGCAATGCTCACATTTTTTCTGTTACAAACTGACCTCGGCCCCCCATCAGCGAAGGGAAAAGTTATGTGGCCCTCGCAGGAAAAAGTTTCTGGACCCCCTGCCTTAGACAGTGAGAGACCAGCCTTTGATAACCCAGTTAGCTGCACTGGGGGGGGACAGTGACAACCTTGTGGAGAGTGGGACTCAAACCCCCAACCCTAGGATCAGCGATCCAATATCCTTTACCACCAGGACCCCACCGCCCCATAACCATAATAATCTAAATCATTGTAGCTTTGTGATTCATTAAGAACTATCCAGCTTTCATCAGGCAATTGACATTGTAATTATGAGTGAGGGGGGAGAAAAGCTAAAAGAACTATTAAAAATTGAGTTTACAGGATGAATGCTGTGGCTCAAAAAAATTGATTGAAGGATTAGTGAGCTGAAAAATAAGCTGTGATTAGAACACAGAATACAAATGATAATTTGTACCATCCCAATATCATACACATGTCACACACAAAAAAATTTGAATTTGAGGATATATATATATATATATATATATATATATATATATATATATATATATATATATATACGCGTATATATATGTATATATATATATATATATATATTAGTCCTTATCAAAAAATTGGCATATTGTGATGAAGTTAATTATTTTCTGTAATGTACTGATAAAAATTAAACTTTCATATATTTTAGATTCATTGCACTCCAACTGAAGGATTTCAGGTCTTTTATTATTTTTAATACTGATGATTTTGGCATACAGCTCATGAAAACCCAAAATTCCTGTCTCAAAAAATTAGCATATCATGAAAAGTTACTCTAAATGAGCTATTAATCTAATCATCTGAATCAACCAATTAACTCTAAACACCTGCAAAAGATTCCTGAGACTTAAACACTCCCAGCCTGGTTCATTACTCAAAACCGCAATCATGGGTAAGACTGCCGACCTGACTGCTGTCCAGAAGCCATCATGAGACACCCTCAAGCAAGAGGGTAAGACAGAAAGAAATCTCTGAGCGAATAGGCTGTTCCCAGAGTGCTGTATCAAGGCACCTCAGTGTCTGTGGGAAGGAAAAAGTGAAAGAAGGGCCGATTCCAGACCTTTGGGGACCTGTGGAAGCAGTGGACTGAGTCTGGAGTCGAAACATCCAGAGCCACCATGCACAGGCGTGTGCAGGAAATGGGCTACAGGTGCCGCATTCCCCATGTCAAGCCACTTTTGAACCAGAAACAGTGGCAGAAGCGCCTGACCTGGGCTACAGAGAAGCAGCACTGGACTGTTGCTCAGTGGTCCAAAGTACTTTTTTGGATGAAAGCAAATTGTTCATGTCATTCGGAAATCAAGGTGCCAGAGTCTGGAGGAAGACTGGGGAGAAGGAAATGCCAAAATGCCTGCAGTCCAGTGTCAAGTACCCACAGTCAGTGATGGTCTGGGGTGTCATGTCAGCTGCTGGTGTTGGTCCACTGTGTTTTATCAAGGGCAGGGTCAGTGCAGCTAGCTATCAGGAGATTTTGGAGCACCTCATGCTTCCATCTGCTGAAAAGCTTTGTGGAGATGAAGATTTCATTTTTCAGCACGACCTGGCACCTGCTCACAGTGCCAAAACCACTGCTAAATGGTTTACTGACCATGGTATTACTGGGCTCAATTGGCCTGCCAACTCTCCTGACCTGAACCCCATAGAGAATCTGTGGGATATTGTGAAGAGAAAGTTGAGAGACACCAGACCCAACACTGTGGAGGAGCTTAAGGCCGATTTGCCAAAATCATCAGTATTAAAACAATAAAAGACCTGAAATATTTCAGTTGGTGTGCAATGAATCTAAAATATATGAAAGTTTAATTTTTTTATCAGTAATTTACAGAAAATAATGAACTTTATCACAATATGCTAATTTTTTTAGAAGGACTAGTGTGTGTGTGTGTGTGTGTGTGTGTGTATATATATATATATATATAGAGAGAGAGAGAGAGATAGATAGGCATATATAGGTGCCACGGTGGCGTAGTGGTTAGCACGTCTGCCTCACAGTAAGAAGGCCTGGGTTCGATTCCCGGCCTGGGTGTTTCTGTGTGGAGTTTGCATGTTCTCCCCGTGCTTGCGTGGGTTTCCTCCCACAATCCAAAGACATGTACAGTAGGTTAATTGGCTGTTCTAAATTGCCCGTAGGTTCACATCGTGCAGAAGGCAACGGAAAACCACTGCACTAATCCTGCCAAGAAAACCTCCATGAAATGAAGATGATAACCAGGGCGTTGTCCTTCATGGTGAGGTGCCAATGGTCGTCCTACGACTCACGCAGTAGCTGCATAGCCATCAGCGTGTTTCTGAACTGCGATGGTCTGGCGAGCTGTCCAGGGTGTATTCTGCCCTGGCCCAGACTTGGCCAAGATGTGTGCTATAGCCTCCCCGCGACCCTAATTAGGATTAAGGGGTTCAGAAAATGAATGAATGAGATCAATGTTCAAATCAATAGGAAGGAAATGCAGATGATTTTTAGCACCTTTTTAACCATAATGTTGTAAATTAAAAATAAACTACTGCACAGAATCTTGTAAGAACTGTTTCATCCTCACCTTGGAGAAGGAGACATGCAGGTCTTCTTGCATTCTGCACACTTCTGAGACATGTCCTTCCTTATTATAATGGATCTACTGTGACTATCATCTTGAAGACACCAAAGAGAATAAAGAAATCCCTCATTATAAATCCAAGTTCCACTACAACTGTAATAAAAGTGCAGTTTTATTGCATGATGGTTTTTTAAGCATTTAAAAAGCAGAATTTATTTAAAGTTTCTTTATCTCTGCTCCCTGTAACCTCACTGTTCTTCTTGGGTCCTTCTTGTTCACACACACACATTCTATCTTATTGAGGCTTACCTTCATTCCTCTCCTTTCCAGGGCACACCTCCACTTCTCTAGATTTTCCTCCACTTGTTTTATGCTCTCACATACATACATACATATATATATATATATATATATATATATATATATATGTGTGTATGTATATGTATGTATGTATGTATGTATGTATGTATGTATGTATATACACACACACATAGATTCCCCCCCCCGTAGACCATCCCCCCCACCCCAGACTGATGTATATGTACAGATGCACCCCAACTTACATTTTTTTTACGAACATCCAGAGATACGAACAGGGCTGTCCGAGGTCGAAAGTGAAATGAAATTGAAGAACAAGTAGAAATAGACATGGAATAAAATCTATAGAACGATAGATCATAAATATAAGTATGAAATATGATTAAAGATTATCCTCAGGTACACTTAATACTAGTCTTCGGCAGAGAGGCGTGGCTTACATGTGCTTTACACCGTGTGGAGCTCTGGGAAGAGTGGCAGAACCAATACATTTCTGAACTCGCACCAAATTTTTCAAAGAAGAAACAAATTGACTCCAGTATTATAATGAACTGGATAAGAGTGAAACTCTGTAAATTTGATCAGATCCACTGTGCTGTGCTTGAGAGGAACCAGGAGTTTAAACATGGGACATAATGATATTGATAATGTACAGATGATTATGAAGAGAGAGAGAGAGATTGTATACAGTACAAACTCGTATAGGTTACTTATACAAGGTTTAAACATACGTTCCCCTCTAAAGAATGCTTTGTAACGACTTACAAACAAATTCATCTAACGAACAGCCATCTGGAACCTAACTCGTTAGTAAGCTGGGGAGCGTCTGTACATGTATATGTGTATATAATATCAATAAATACATATGCAATGCTATAAATGCTTATAATAACAATTAAACGTTCAAAAATGATACATAAGATGTAAATAAAATATAAATACACACACATACAGTCGCACGCAAACAGATGCAGAGGGTTGTTTTTTGTTTTTTTTGTTTGTTTTTTTTTGCATGATTGGTATTTTCCTTAACCTTTATCCCTATTCTTCCTTAATTTCCTTATTTTTTAATTCAATGAATATTTAAAAATAAAAAACGCAATGCACTGAAGCCACATGAATTGAAACGCAAAGTAGTGAGGGATCCCTGTACACACACACACACACACACACACACACCAGCCAAGTTGATAGAGATGCCTCTCGGCACTATTCCAACTCACTTACAGTTTTTCTGTAATATCCTTTGCCTTACAACAGAGATTATTTTCAACAATTTGCTTGACAGTTTGAAAACAACTGGCAGAGGGTCCAGGTTGACCTAAACAGGATGCTGTTGTTTCCTTGCATTTGCTGGTGAATTGTACAAGCACTCTGGTGACTGCAGTAAGAGGAAACCTAATGTTTTATATAATCTGATGCAGGCTACATCCACCTTCAGATTTACCTTTAACTCTGTATTAACCAGTGTGGTGTAGCTGCCACAGGAAGTGAAAGAATTGTTATTATTATTATTATTATTATTATTATGGCCCAAAATGACCATTTCTGCCTCGTGAAATAATTTTACAGGGGCAGTGGTGGCTTAGTGGTATAGGGCGCTGAATCGCTGATCCAAAGGTTGGGGGTTCGAGTCCCACTCTCCACAAGGTTGTCTCTGTCCCCCCCAGTGCCACTAACTGGGTTATCAAAGGCCAGCCACGTCTCTCACTGTCTATGGTGAAAGATTCCTGTAAAAGAACCATTGCTGACGATTGTCAAGAGTAGCTGCATAGCTGTCAGTATGTTTCTGCCCTGCGATCGCCTGGCAATCTGTCCAAGGTGTACTCTGCCCTCGCCTAGAGTTGGCTGAGATGGACACCAGCCTCACCATGACCCTAATTAGGATTAAGAGGTTTAGAAAATGAATGAATATGTGTGTATGGTGTGGGTGTGGCATATATAAACACCATACACAACCACACACTGCCTTCTCGTCCCCATGTAAACAGCAGTCAGACTCAGAATAGACAGTATTTATTTTCTTGTGTGCCACAGACCAGTGGACTACGGGGCATGAAACTTTCAAACCACAATGCTACAAAATATTCTAAGTACAGGGTTCATCCAGCCAGAATGCAAACCAGAGAGGCCTATTTCTATCTCTTCGAACGCATTACATTCTTTTGAAAGGAATTCACTGAGTCTTTCTCTTCAAGGAAAAATTACAAATTTGTACATAATTACAGGCTGTTCGATTCTTTGATTTAAGCTGTAAGCTCTCATTGGTTTCGGAAGACAGGCCAAGCTTATGTAGTACAGAGAAAATTGGAGAATGTTTATGATAGTGCACATGGAACATTGAAAAACTATCCAAATGTGCAAAAATTGCAAAAAAAAAAAAATAATAAAATTTTAAAAAGTACATTTGAAAAATAAACTGTTGTACCTCCTTGCTGTGGGTCCATGGGGTGCTGGGATTGAACAGCAACCTCAACCTTTGGTTTAATGTGGCTACCAGTGAGCAGAATCTGTTGTTCTTTTGCCAGTCTCTGCATGTATTGATCCAGTCCAGGGTCCATCTGTGCATATGAATGTGGCTGTGCTAATTGCACAGGCATCCACATGTGTCCATCCATGTCACGTATCCTTCCATCACCCACCTCAACCCCTATACTTCGGGTCTTGTGAGGATCTGGTAAACGGGATGGACCACATGCCATATTCCGTGTCCGAAGCCCAACCAAAAAATTCTCATTGATGTTCGCCAGTCCGACACCAACATCACGAGTCATCACTTTGGAGGTGCCAGAAGTGACTGTTCCTTCTTTTGGGTGTACAGGGGTACCCGCTGAAATGGACTGTATTTTTGTTGTCTTTTTTTTCTCCAGAGTCTTAATCAAATCTAGGGTTGTAATACCTGCATCACAAGCAGTCACACAAGTTCCAACTCCTTGACTGCAAGGTGGCACATATTGTGTTCCTACACATTGATCCTTCTTTTCCACCTTTTTCTGTATCTCCCACATTTCAATGGGGATGTCAAGGCCAGATGCTACATCACATGTCTCTGGATGGCAGGTCACTCCAACAGAATTAAAAGTTTGCACTGCATCTTTCCCAACAGCAGCATGTTCAGGTTGATCTTTTTTTCCAACGTCAATAGTCCGTTTCAGTATTCCTGTCTGAGTTCTAATGCTTTGAGCCTCTGGTTGTGTGCTATCATACCTGGCACCATGATGGGATAATTCTGCTTTGAGCTCTTCCTCCAATGTTTGTACCTTGTTGCTCAAGGCTTCAATAGATTGTTGCTGTATCTCCAGCTCCAGCTTGGTGTTTGATACCACACTTGGCAGAACTTTGTTAACACCAACTTCTACTGACCGTACACCAAGTGTGGCTTCTCTAGAGCCATCCACAGAACCTTTTGAATACACACACTCCATATCCATATTCTTATCATCATTGGCATTCAGCTGCATTTTAACATGTAACTGCTTTGACTGTTCCAGATCGGACACGGCATTATATTCCCAACCGTCTACCTTTTTGCCAGATGCCCTCTTGCTCTCATCAGTTTTTTCTGGTTTAAAATATTTCCATGTGTTCTCTAGATTTTTTACCAATGCATTGAGTTGCTTTTTTTCTTCCTTCAAGATAGAAATCTTGACTTGCAGCACTGGTATGATCTTTACCTGTTCCTCCATCTGTTTCAGTTTTTCTAGAGCCACTACCATTTGGTCCCTCACCAACTGAAGGTCATGTGGACTAACAATAGTAACTGGAGCATCCTCACCAGAGCTCCTGGGACCGGTTCTTAAAGAGCTGCTTGCTGCAGAACACTGATCAGTTGTTAGTTTTGATGCTTTATGATTTTCCTGAGATTCTATACGGTTAAGCGCACTCCAACTGGTATGAGGTGGCAGACTACCACTTGAGCCTAGGCCTACAAAATTAGCTACCCAGCGCCATGGGTAGATTTCTGGTGTCAGTGTCCGAGAAGAGCACTTTTCTTTCTCTAAATGCATTGGTGTTTCCAATGAAGAATTTGGTTTAGAAGTCGTGGGTTTAAGTTTCACTTTGGACGGCTTCACATCTGTTCTTTTCTGGCAGACATCCAGAGCCTCATAATGTTCAGAATTTTCAGGAGTGGATTTAGATGAGGAATGGGAGGGAGGAAGTGGAGGTTTTCTCCTGTTAACAGAAGATGTTTTGGGAGTGGAGGTAAAAGAGGAAGTACAAGATTCATTGCTGTTCAGAAATGACAGTGACCCAGAGGAAGCCAAGTGGGAAGGATCTATACCACCCTGTGGTTTGGAGACTGGTTGGGCCCTGGGCCGTTTGTTAAAACTCAGTCGCTGAATGATGTCACTTTTATGACAACGTCCATGTATTTGAAATCTATTTTAATGTAATAGGTGTATGGTGTACCATACCATCAATGGAATGATTGTAAGAGGTTTCAGCATCACTGTCATCAGTACAACACCATCTGTAAAACAGTGGAAAAGAAAAGTAATTATTAGATTGTCATCAATATTTTCATCAATCTTAACATTTTACAAATAACTTTATTTAAATAAATTAAAGTTTTCATGTACACTGGTCAAAATGGGTGGTAACCCTACATGTAAATTTAATAGTCCACCTAGAATATATTTCATCATCCATTCATATTCTGAACCGGTTAATCGTAATTAGGGTCGCGGGGAGGCGGGCACCCATCTCAGTCAACTATGTGCGAGGGCAGAGTACACCCTGGACAGCTCGCTAGGCCATCACAGGGTGGAAACATGCTGACGGCTATGCAGCTCCTCTCGTTGAAAGTCAGCAATGGTTCTTTTCATGAACCTCACACCATAGACAGTGAGCGATATGACCGACCTTTGATAATCCAGTTAGCTGCACTTTGGCACTGACAACCCGTTGAGCGTGGGGCTTGAACCCCCAACCTTGGGTCCAGTGATCTAGCACCTTACCACCAGGTCACCGCTGTAGAACATATTTCTCTACATAAACATATTGCATCCCAGTACATACTTGCTTCTCATCAGCTGATCTTTAAATGTGTTGTTGAAGTTGCAGCTCATCTGCTTGAGGTAATTACTTTAAATACCAGAGGGGGGCGATTCATCTCTGTGACCTGGAATGTTGTATAGATGGTAGTACTTGGCTGAGAATTTCACAAACAACAGTGTCTAAGTTACATAAAACGTTGCCAAAAACCTGATAACTATCTGTTCCTTGTAGATGAGACACGTCTGAGGAGAATCACCAGATCAGTCTGAGTTAGTGGAAGTGTATCATAAAATAAATAATCACTCTTTCCAACTGTGTTGAGTAGCAAAGAGTCTCAGAATGCGCAATACAGCAAACCTTAAGGTTTATGGGCTGTAACAACAAAAAAGCAAATTGCAGAACTCACCTAAATTAGCCAGTTGAAGAAAGAGCGAAAAAAAGTTTTTTTTTTTTTTTTTGTTTTTTTTTTAAATATCATTTATGTCTGGTTTTGGTGAGTGTGTGTAGATGGTTGTACAATAGTTCAGGAATTGAAATTATTTCCGATCTTTTAATTATTTTAGGCTTAAAATGGCAATACAGTGATCCTTCGCAACTTTGTGCTTCAGTTTCTGTGGCCTCAATGCATTGTGGGTTTTTCAAAAATATTAATCAAAAAAATGAACAAATAAGCAATAAGGAAAAATATGGGAAAAGTTAATGAAAATGCTTCAAAACAAAGCCAATTAAGCAAAAAAAAAAAAAAACCCAAACAAACAATTTATATTTTTATGTGAGGTGCGCATCTGTGTGTGCGTGCGTGTCTGTATGTGTGTGTATTTATATTTTATTTACATCTTATTCATTATTTTTGAATGTTTAATTGTTATTGTAAGCATTTATAGCGTTGAATATGTATTTATTGATATTATATACACATATACATGTACGTGTATGTCAGTCAGGGGGGTCGATCTTACTTCCTGGAAATCGGCAGTCACGGGGGGGTCTCGGTCCCCATGAACCATGGAAAGTGAGGGATCCCTGTATTTTATTGCAAAAACAAAAACAAAAAAAACTCATGTTTGCCAGAAACAACAACTCACCACTCACTTTACCACAATGATAGTGGATGTAGTACTGAAGGTTTATGTGTTGGGGAGTCGATGCAAAAAAACCCGGGCTTTCAGTTGCATTACCTGGAAATTGTTGTCTACTAATATTTTAAATTACGTTTAGAGAATTTGAAAATTTGCTTTGAGTAACATTGGGAGATGTTGAAATCAAAATGTCATGTCAGCACAAACATGTATTTGCTACGAAGGTCAAGGTACTCATAACATTTTTGTAGTTTTTAGGTTATTGAAAAAATTATATATATAAAATAATAACAATTTCATTTTGTTTCTGTAAAAAGAAAAATACATTTTAAGATATTGAATTTTTTATGATGAAACACCAGAAAGAGAAATAAGCACTCAAGGACGAATATTATCTGGAGGCACTGCACATACCTTTCGGCATACAGTACAAAGAAAAATATTGTGAAGCACTTTAATGTGAAATTTTGCAGGAGAGTTTTCAGCAAAATCTAACAACAAATGTTTGTAGGCGGAAAGTAAACCAGTATTCATAATTGTAGCTGATTTACTTTAAACAATACATAGCATTTGCTCACCTGTTAAACGATGCAGTCAATCCCTGTATTCCGGGCTAAATAATTTGACCAGTGGCCGGTGACTTCTCTCAAGGTCTCTGCTTTCAGTCTGCTATTCTTAAGCTGTTCTACTCTCCTCCCTCATAAAATACTTCTCTCCTCCTCTAACCTCAAATTCCACAGCCCCCGCCTGTTTTACAGAAACTTAAAATAAATGTAACTTCAGTATATAAAAAAAGAAGGAAAATCTCTTTCCTCAGATTTCAACTCAATGAAGCAAAGTTATTACCGCAGCATTGAACTCTTTAAGCTGTATCGGAACAGTGATGAGCTGTCCAGGGTGTACCCTGCCCTCACCCGGAATCGGCTGAGATGGACGCCAGCCTCCCCGCAACACTAATGGGGATTAAGCGGTTCAGAAAATGAACGAATGAAACAGAACAGTGATGGAATATTCTTTGTCTCTGCACTCCAGCACATTTTATTTTAAATTACTATAATATTAAACATTAGCTTGATGTATACAGTAACCCCCTGTTATTCGCGGGGGTTGGATTCCTCCCCTTCCCACGTATTCTGAAAATCCGCAAGTTATTGATGGTTTTAAAACTATGTATGATATTACATACACTAAAATATGCATCTTAAACATTCTATAAACAGTCTTACTCATTAATACAGTAATAATGCAGTAAAATGTAGTAATTATTAAGTAAAAACTTTTTAATTTTGTACTGTGATAATACAGACGCTCCCCGACTTGCATTTTTAATTGGTTCCGGACAGCTGAACGTAAGTTGAAAGTGAACGTAAGTTGTTACAGTGATGTATGATGTGTGACGTATGACGCTCATACTGTAATATACATCCATAAATACCATTACCGTATCTCATAAAACACCCCTAAATCAATTATTATAAACATATCATTGTAAAATAATATCAAATATATCAAATAATATCAACATTAATTTCAAATAAATTCAATTCAAGCAGAATCATTTCAAATAGATACATTTTAATCAAATTCACTCATCAAATATCAAATACAGTATCAAATATAACCTTTAACATTCTCTATGATGCGATCTTTCTGCTTGTAAATGGTTCCAATGGTCGCCGGATGGTCACATGACATGAAGCTGAGCTGAATCACATGAATATGTGAGAAACCGAAACCAGTGTCCTGGCTGTGCTTGAGACAAAACGCGGGTTATACGGACTTCCGGTCTTTCAAGTGAGCAAAACAACCCAAACTCCCCGACAAACCTACTTATATTTTTATGTGAGGTGCACATCTGTGTGTGTGCGCGTCTGTATGTGTGTGTATTTATATTTTATTTACATCTTATGCATTATTTTTGAATGTTTAATTGTTATTATAAGCATTTATAGCGTTGAATATGTATTCATTGATATTATATACACATATACATGTACGTATACGTCAGTCAGGGGGGTCGATCCTACTTCACGGGAAAGGGCGGTTGCGTGGGGGTTCTCAGTCCTTATTAACCGAGGACAGTGAGGGATCCCTGTATATTCATTTATTCATTTTCTAAGCTGCCCAGAGGCGGGGTACACCCTGGACACCTCGTTAAGGCCATTACAGGGCAGACAACATATGCAACCATTCACACTCATTGTCACACCTAGGGGTTATTTATAACAGCCAAATAGCCTACTGTGCATGTTTTTTAACTGTGAGTGGAAACTGGAGTACCCGGAGGAAACCCACACAAGCATAGCATGGGGAGAACATGCAAACTGCACACAGAAGAGCACTCGTACCCGGGCATGAAACCTAGGCCTTCTTGCTGTGAAGCAGACATTCTCACCAATGTGCCACCTTTCCACCTATAGATTATAGAGATTCATTAAAACAGTTTAAGCTATATGAATTTATAGATTTGTATAGAATTATATACAACTACCAGCTGTAACATTAATACAACCCAACTAGTGATATGGGCATGTAAATAAATGTGTAAATGTAAATATAAATATAATGAATGTATAAACATTGTACGCAATTATATTCAGTTGGTGTGCTGTAAAAAGTGGCGCATGGTCTAATTGGGTCTGGAACTTTCCAGAATATTAGGGAAACTTTGAGATGGACCTAGTTGCGCATGCGCCCTGTGATGGGTCAAGTGATTAGAATATTCGAAAATGGAACTTTCCCGAACTTTACAGAATCTATATAAGGACTCGTTGCCGACCGGCTGGCGCGGATCATTTAATTCATCTCAGGCAGATCATACAACGTGCTTCATCCAAGTTTCGTTGTTCAAGACTTCATCACCCATGTCCATCATCCGCGTTCATCCACAGCCAACGCGAAGATTTTGATCATTCGTTTTTTTCGATATGCGGGATTCCAAGCCTTTTACCACCAGCGCGTGCGCCGTCTCTAAATTATACTGCAGCTGCTTGGTGACTATCTTTATTTTGTGACCCTTGTTCTATTTGTATTTTGGTTTAGGTCTAAACTGCAAGTTATTATTTTGTCTCATTTTGTTTATATTATTAAATTGTATATATTGTATGTTGTGGTTTGTCGTGCTTTGCTGGTTTCACGGGGCAAGTTTCATCTTCTAAATTCCATACGTAACACTAGTCTGTGGCAAGGCAGCCCCATAGACAGCAAGCTGCAATCCATTGCGTTCTAACATCTTTCTATCACAGTCAGCATTAACAGATGCAGTAGTTTGTGCTACAGTAGCTCTTATGTGGGATCAGACCAGATCTACAAGCCTTCGCTCCATCAGTGCACATTGGCCATCCATGACACTTACCAGGGATTCGAGCAAAACTAGCTATGACGACAAAAATGAAAAGGAAGAGTCAGATACATAACACAGACATAAAGATGCCCTGGGAAATCCAGTAAAGTGGACATCCACTCCACCATAAACACACTTGAGTGAATAATGTGTGTGACTGGAAGCAACAGCATTCAAATATCCCAGCTTCCAAAAACTATTTAAGCCTGACAGCCCTCCAGACATGTTCCTTTAGCTAATAAAAAGGCTATTAGCAAACTACTTGACTAAACAAATATTTTTTTCAGCCTTCATATAAATATCAAGACTGTGTCTGAGTCCCATAAATTACCCTGTCAAATAAATGTGGGCTTTTGCGAGTGAAGCTTTCCATGCTGCTATAGACTTCATCGTGTGAGGTACCAATAAATAGACTGTACTTTTTGTGCACTTCCATGTAGCCACGGTGCAACTTCATTCACGACGATAACGCGGCATAAGACAAGTCAATGCTTTATCTCACACTAAAAATATTTTATGCAAAATTTGATTGGGGGCAGTAACAGCCTGGTGGTAAAGGTGCTGGATCACTGATTGTTTGAAACTGATGGTTTCAAGCCCCATTATCAACAGGTTGTCATTGTCCCCCCCAGTGCAGATAATTGGGTTATCAAAGGTCATCCATGTCTCTCACTGTCTATGGTGAGAGGCTGTAAAGGAACCATTGCTGACTTTTTTTGACAAGAGTATTGTTTATTTGCTCTACCAAAAAGTATTGAGCACTCTCCTACGGAAGGATCTACTCAGAAAATCCTCTATATATATATATATATATATATATATATATATATATATATATATATATATATATATGTATACTGTATATATACTGTATATAGATTCATTTTCTGAACCCCTTAAGCCTAATTAGGGTCGCGAGGTGACTGGCGCCCATCTCAGCTGACTCTGGCCGAGGACAGAGTGCACCTTGAACAGCTCACCAGGCCATTGCAGGGCAGAAACACGCTGACGTGTTTGGAAGAGTATGGAACTACTCTTGTCGAAAGTCAGCAATGGTTCTTTTAAATGAACCTCACACCATAGACAGTGAGACACATGACCGGCCTTTGATAACCCAGTTGTGTGCACTGGAGGGGACAGTGACAACCGATGGAGGGTGGGGCTTGAACCGCCAACCTTAGGATCAGTGATCCAGCACCTTTACCACCAGGCCACCACTGCCCTATGAAACAAGATTTGTTCTCATTTGTCCCCGTGGGCATCAGGACCATGTCTATCTCAAGAATTTACAATTGACCATGCAAATCTTGTCGTTGTTGGACTTCTGTGCTCATCATAGTTTGTCTATCACGAACACCATGTTCGAACATAAGGGTGTCCATAAGTGCATTGGCACCAGGACACCCTAGGTCGCAGTTCGATGATTGACTTTGTAGTCGTGTCATCGGACTTGCGACCATATGTTCTGGACACTCGGGTGAAGAGAGGAGCTGAGCTGTCTACCGATCACTACCTGGTGGTGAGTTGGCCGGTGGTGTGGGAGGTTGCCTTCCAGACCTGGCAGGCCCAAGCGTGTAATCAGGGTCTGCTGGGAGCGTTTGGCGGAGCCCCTGTCCGAGAGGTCTTTAACTCCCACCTCCGGCAGAGCTACAACCACGTTCCGGAGGAGGCGGGGGACATGGAATCCGAATGGGCCATGTTTCGTGCCTCCATTGCTGAGGCGGCTGCCCATAGCTGTGGCCGTAAGGTCGTCGGTGCTTGTCGTGGCGGTAATCCCCGAACCCGGTGGTGGACACCTGCGGTGAAGGGGGCCGTCCAGCTGAAGAAGGAGGCCTATCGGGTTTTGTTAGCCTGTGCGACTCCTGAGGCAGCAAACGGGTACCGGCAGGCCAAGCGTGCTGCAGCCGAGGCTGTCGCAGATGCAAAATCTCGGGCGTGGGAGGAGTTCGGTGAGGGCCTGGAGAATGATTATCGGTTGGCCTCAAAAAGGTTCTGGGCCACCATCCGACGCCTCAGGAGGGAAGCAGTTCTTCACAAACACTGTTTACGGTGGAGGTGGGGAGCTGCTTACCTTGACTGGGGATGTTGTTGAGAGGTGGAAGGAATACTTTGAGGACCTTCTCAATCCCACCAACACGCCCTCCGTGGAAGAGGAAGACCCTGGGGGTTCGGGTGAGGGTCCGCCCATCACTGGAGTGGAGGTCACTGAGGTTGTCAAAAAGCTCCTCGGTGGTCGAGCTCGGAGGTTGGAGGAGATGGGCGCGGAATATCTCAGGGCTCTGGATGTTGTAGGACTGTCTTGGTTGACACGTCTCTGCAACATCGCGTGGTCATCGCGGGCTGTACCTCTGGATTGGCAAACTGTGGTGGTGGTCCCAATTTTTAAGAAGGGGGACCGGAGGGTGTGTTCCAATTATCGGGGAATTACACTCCTCAGCCTACCTGGGAAAGTCTATGCAGGGGTACTAGAGAGGAGGATCCGACCGATAGTCGAACCTCGGATTCAGGAGGAACAATGTGGTTTTCGTTCTGGCCGCAGCACTCTTGACCAACTCTATACGCTCCACAGGATTCTGGAGGGGGCATGGGAGTTTGCCCAATCTGTCCACATGTGCTTTGTGGATTTGGAGAAGGCTTTCGACCGTGTCCCTCGAAAGATCTTGTGGGGCGTGCTCCGAGAATACGGCGTTCCGGATCCGTTGCTACGAGCTATTCGGTCGCTGTATCACCGGAGCCAGAGTTTGGTCCGTATTGGTAACAGCAGCTCGGATTCGTTTCCGGTGGGAGTTGGAGTCCGCCAAGGCTGTCCTTTGTCACCGATTCTGTTCATACTTTTTATGGACAGAATTTCTAGGCGCAGTCGAGGCGATGAGGGGTTCTGGTTTGGTGGCCATCGGATATCGTCTCTGCTTTTTGCGGATGATGTTGTCCTTTTGGCTTCATCAAGTCGGGCCCTCCAGCTCGCATTGGGGCGATTCGCAGCTGAGTGCGAAGCGGCCGGGATGAAGATCAGTACCTCCAAGTCCGAGGCCATGGTTCTCAGTCGGACAATGGTGGAATGCACCCTCTGGGTCGGGGATGAGGTCCTGCCCCAAGTGGAGGAGTTTAAGTATCTTGGGGTCTTGTTTACGAGTGAGGGAAGGATGGAGCGAGAGATCGACAGACGGATCGCTGCAGCCTCTGCTGTTAAGCGGTGCCTGTACCGGTCCGTCGTGGTGAAGAAGGAGCTGAGCCACAAGGCGAAGCTCTCAATTTACCAGTCGATCTACGTTCCAACCCTCACCTATGGTCATGAGCTTTGGGTAATGACCGAAAGAACAAGATCACGGATACAAGCGGCTGAAATGAGCTTTCTTCGCCGGGTGGCGGGTTCTCCCTTAGAGATAGGGTGAGAAGCTCCGCCATCCGGGAGAGCTCGGAGTAGATCCGCTGCTCCTCCGCATTGAGAGGGGCCAGTTGAGGTGGCTCGGGCATCTGGTCAGAATGCCCCGGACGCCTCCCTGGTGTGGTGTTTCGGGCATGTCCAACCGGGAAGAGACCCGGGTGCGACCTAGAACACGCTGGAGGGACTATGTCTCTCGGCTTGTCTGGGACCGCCTCGGTGTCCCCCCGGGAGAGTTGGAGGAAGTAGCTCGGGAGAGGGATGTCTGGACCTCTTTGCTAAGGTTGCTGCCCCCGCGACCCGACCCCGGACTAAGCGGAAGATGATGATGATCATGCAAATCTTTCTTGATATACACTGTGTGTGGTGAAGTTTTAATTTTTTTTTTTTTTTTTTTAAATAAAGAATTCCATCGACTCAGCAGGTCCGAAGCTCTTGCATGTGATTTCTTAGGTCTGACCCCATGATGGCCGAGGTAGTGGCTAGTTAGAGATATATTTAAGCGGGTCTGTCATTAAATGTAATGTTTGCAAAGCAGACTGGTTTAATGGCACCACCCTACTCCACCCAGGACCGATACAATGCTGGCATTATGGGTTGAGCTATAAACCACAGCAAGCATCACAAAGCTGATCCCTGCTGCTCAGAGAAGAAATTACACGGCAGGTGACACTTACACCAGATTCTTCAAATAACGGCAGCGGATTTGAATCCTTGAAAATTGTGAAGGGCCTGTCTTAAATATTGATGTGTCAAACTGAAAGAGGCTACCGAGAAAACGGTGCTGAAAAAGATTCAGAACTTAGTCGCTAAAATTATTTTGTTGTGGCAAAACTATTAGAAATAGAGAGGAAGAGTATGAGCTTCCTGAAACCTTTTAAACCAAATCTTAGACGGTTGGATTCAATCCGGTCGGACACCTGCATGAAATGAGCCTGATGTCATAAAATCAAAATCTGATTGAACAAAGTATTAGTTTAAGGCGTGTAACCAGGCTTTTGGACTTTTTTTTTTTCCCCCTTCAAAATTTTCTTGTTGATTTTCACGTGAATTCAATGGGAGGTGGTAACAATACTTCAAGGACCGCCTCAATCCCACCAGCACGCCCTCCATGAAGGAGGAAGACCCAGGGGGTTTGGGTCGGGGTCCACTCTTCACTGGAGCTGAGGTCACTGAGGTAGTCAAAAAGCTCCTCAGTGGTCAGGGCTCCGGGGGTGGATGAGATCCACCCTGAATACTTCAGACCTCTGGATATTGTAGGACTGTCTTGGTTGACACGTATCTGCAACATCGCGTGGTCATTGGGGGCTGTACCTCTGGATTGGAAAACCGGGGTGGTAGTCTCCGTTTTTAAAAATAGGTGTCGGAGGCTGCGTTCCAATTATCGTTGAATCACACTCTTCAGCCTACCCGGGAAAGTCTACGCCGTTGTGCTGGACAGGAGGATCCGACCGATAGTTGAACCTCAGATTCAGGAAGAACAATGTGGTTTTCGTGCTGGACGCGGCACTCTCGGCTGGTTTGGAAATGCCTCGGTATCTCCCAGGAGGGGCTGAAGGAAGTGGCTGGGGAGAGGAACGTTTGGACCTCATTGCTTTGGCTGCTGCCCCTGCAACCCAACCCCAGATTAAGCGGAGGATGATGATGATGATGATGATGATGATGATGAGAAGGACACAGGTGGGAAAGGCAGAAAGGTGAAAACAGTATTCAAATTATTTAGCTAAATATACAGTAAATAGTAGTGGCCCGGTGGAATGGTGCTGGATGACTGATCCCAAGGTCGTGGGTTCAATTCCCATTATCAATGGGTTGTCACCACTGTTCCCAAAGTGCAGTTGAGCGGGTTATCAGATGCCAACCATGTCTTTCACTGTCTGTGGTGAGAGGCTGCAAAAGAACCATTGCTGATGTTCGTCAAGAGTAGCTGCATAGACGTCAGTGTAGTTCTACTCTGGGATGGGCGCCCGCCTCCCCTTGAATTTAATTAATCTTACGCGGTTAAAAAAAATGAATGAAGAGCAGTATAGAGATGGAGAGTTATGCTGTATATACATATGTTGTATGATGTGCGATAGGAAGGTATCGGCAAGAATGAAAGGAAAAGTGTACAAGACGGTGATGAGGCCAGCGATGTTGTATGGTTTAGAGACAGTGGCCCTGGGGAAAAGACAGGAGGCAGAGCTGGAGGTAGCAGAGATGAAAATGTTGAGGTTCTCTTTGGGAGTAACGAGGATGGATAGGATCAGGAATGAGCACATCAGAGGGACAGAACATGTAAGACATTTTGGAGACAAAGTCAGAGAGGCTAGATTGAGATGGTTTGGACATGTACAGAGGATGGATAGTGAGTATATTGGTAGTAGGATGCTGAGGTTGGAACTACCAGGCAGAAGGTCTAGACCCTAGAGGAAGACCAAAGAGAAGATTGATGGATATGGTGATGGAGGACATGAAGGTAGTTGGAGTAAGAGAAGAAGATAGAAAGGATAGGGTGAGATGGAGGTGGATGGTTTGCTGTGGCGACCCCTGAAGGGAACAGCCGGAAAAGATGATGATACATATGTTGTATGACATTATGTTATGATACGAGTCATCAGTTCTGGATGCTATGACTGCTATTCCATGACATGGATTCTATTCCTATGACTCACTTATTTTTAAGGGAACTTGTCTCCCTGACTTGTTTTTTTTTTTTAAGGCAGTGAATACTTCATTCATTCCTTACGTTCATTTTCTAAGATGCTTTATCCTAATTGGGATCACATGGATGTGTCTATCTCAGCCAACTCTGGGCAAGAACAGGAAACACCTTGGACAAGTTCTCCAGTCCATCACAGCATTGAATCCACTTAAAAACAATGTGTAGGGCGCAAAGTGAAAACAATACTGTGTGTGTGTGTGTGTGTGTGTGTGTGTGTGTGTGTTCATTTACTGGTCTCAGATGCCTGCATCTTCATCTCATCTGTTAGTATTGTACGTGTTGAAAATAACATCCACACTGAACCACTGCTAAACCACCTGGAGCCAATGTGTTTCTGATTCCTTCAACAATACCAACTCCGCTGCTGCCTCCTACAGGTAAAACTGGCAGCAGGGATTTCTAAAATTAAAGTTATGTATCATTTCCCTCCCACCAGACAGCCCTATCATAAGAGAACACCCAGCTCGAGATGGCGAACCACATCTTTTCAAAATGCTGCATCCGTGGGCAGTTGAAGACCCAATTCAGGAGAACATGAGCTCATATATTATACTTTAATATTATACTTATATATATTTAATATTATACATGTTTCCATATTCATATTTTATTTAAACATTTATTTCTTACTTTTTAAATGTAATATTTTTATGACAGTCCTATGACTTCGTAGATATGACTAAGGCAGAGAGAGCATGCATGCAATCCCTCATACTCAGATTTGTTTCCTTAAGTACCAACAAAGGGCAGTGGTGGTCTAGTGGTAAAGGTGCTGGATCGTTGATCCAAAGGTTGGGGGGTTCGAGCCCCACTCTCCACGAGGTTGTCACTGTCCCCCCCCCCCTGGGTTATCAAAGGCCGGCCATGTCTCTCACTGTCCATGGTGTGAGGTTCATGTAAAAGAACCATTGCTGACTTTCGACAAGAGTAGCTGCATAACTGTCAGCGTGTTTCCGCCCTGCGATGGCCTGGCGAGCTGTCCAGGGTGTACTCTGCTCTCGCCAGGAGTGGGCTGGGATGGGCGCCAGCCTCCTGCGACCCTAATTAGGATTAAGCGGTTACAGAAAATGAACTGAAGTCCCAACAGCAGATCACCGTGTACATTCCATTGGTTCAACCTATCTATATACTGTACTGTACTCGTATATACAGTCCTGAGAGTCCGAAGTACAAATAATAGCCAGGTAAGTTAACAATGGGCTAAATATCAATCTGCAATCTTGTTCAATCTTGCTGAAGAAAAGGTATGAAGAAAATCAGCAGATAGGAGGCTTGTCTCGTCATTCATTCATTTTCCAGACCACTTAATTCTAATTAGGGTTGCAGGGAGGCTGGTGCCCATTTCAGCCAACTCTGGGTGAGGGCAGAGTACTCCCTGTACAGCTCACCAGGTCATCACAGCCGACAACTATGCATTTCTTTTCCATGAACCTCTCACCACAGACAGTGAGAGACATGGCCAGCCTTTGATAACCCAGTCAGCTGGTGGGGTGTGGGGACGGGACAACCCGTCGAGAGTGGGGCTTGAACCCCCAACCTTAAGATCAGTGATCCACCAGACCTTACCACCAGGCCACCAGTACCTTCCATGGGATTCACCTTCTATTCTTTTCCCATGTCTGAGGCTTGAACCCTCAACCTTCAGATTAAGAGACCGTCTCACTACCTACTGAGCTAATCAGGAGGTTCAAACCAAAATTAAGCAGGAAAAAACATTTATCTTTAATACCTTTGCAGCTTCTAAGCACAATGGCACGGTGGTGTGGTGTTAGCACGTCTCCCTCATAGCAAGAAGGTCCTGAGTTCAATTCCCACCTCGTACGTTTCTGTGTGACGTTTGGATGCTATCTGTGTGCTTGTGCGGTTTCGTCCCACAGACCAAAAACATGCACAGTTGCTTAATTGACTGTTCCAAATCACCCCTAGGTGTGAGTAGTTGTGTAAGTGTTGGCCCTGTGATGGCCCGGCGAGCTGTCCAGGGTGTCACATGCCCAGAGCCAGCTGAGATGGGTGCCAGCTGCCCGGTGACCCAAATTAGGACCAAGCTCACATTCTGCAGAGCCTACCATATATTTGTGGCAAACTTTGCAGTATTTATATATTATAAATCAGGCTCATGTCTTGAAGTAATAGGATGAGTGAAAAAGACCGAATTTTATTACCACCTGTCAATAATTTTAATGCAATTAATTATGTGCAAATCCAAAGTTTGGCACCAATATTAAAATATTGTATTGTTAATAATGAACGAAAGCACTTTATGCTATTTAGGACTTTTATTATGCAGTCGAATGCAAAAATTACTTAAAGCACAATGAGGAAATTGACACTGGCCACCCTCACTTTCCACGATCTTATTTTTTAATAAAGTGTCTTTGAAGCAGTTCAGCGTCAGCTACAAGTTTCCCACCCAAGTTCTGGAGCACATAAACACACCATGTAGGAAAAATCTGCTACATCAGAGATCATAACCCAGACCCCACCCCAGCAGCCTGATTCTTCTCTCTCATAAACAAGGAAGTTCCTTATGCTGTCACAAATCACCAAAGTAAAACCTGACAGGCTGTTATGAGGTTTCTTGTATTGTGGCAGTTCCATGATCTGTCAAAAATTTTCATGACTTTCAGTGCAAGTGTAAGAAAAAAAAAAAAAAGTCATGACTTGAACGTTGTGATCACGCAAATATTGGGGATACTTATCTCAATATAGTGATTTTGTGGTGATATTCCAACACAAATAGCCAGTGTATCAGTGTGTGTAGCTCAGGGCTTCTCAAATAGTGGGGCCATAATAATGATGCCGGGGGTGAGAGCGTGTACGACCCTGGGGAACATGCTTTTTCTGGAATAGTGTACGAGAATTAGGCGTAATTGCACCTCCACTCCAGTAGTTGGCAGTGGCACTCTCATTGTCGAGCTATGGTGTAGCGGTTTTTCGCACGACGAAACGATACAGTAAAACAACCCCTCAAGAAACAATATGGAAAAATTTCTAACCAGAACGAAGAGAAAGGTGGAGCGAGACGGAGATATTAAGACAAATACGTTGAATGAGTTTAAATAAAGATGTATATTTTACATTTCAGGCACAGTGATTTTTCTGTTACAGATTTAAAAACAACTTTAATGAAGTTTTTCTTTATTATAAGTTGAACCATTTCTTTCTTTTTTGTTTTTAATGTTAATAAAGATATAATGCTATGCAGAGATGTACTAATAATTTTATAGACAAATAATACTATTTATAGTCCCTCGCGGAACAGGGATTGGGTGTGAATTTATTTTTTTCCTTCCTAGAGGGGGCGCCATAGAAAATAATTGAGAAGCACTGGTGTAGCTACATGCAAGTCAGCAACCATTGTAGTGTAGATCCAAGGTTCTGTTGATGCAGACGATACGATTTATTTTCAGATTCAATGACTACTTATGCCTGAGAGAAGAAAAAACCCTGAGAACATGTGCCTGCTTATAATGAATTTTAAATATGAATAATTACATTCAGTTGCATTCAAAATAATATCAGTCAGACATCACTAATCAATCGGTGTTTTGGTAGAAATGATATTTCCACATGGAAAATGATTGACTATCAGGTGAAGAAGAGTAATCAAATCCAACAGACACGACATGCTGCTGCTGATTCTGTGTAATTGAATCACTAATTGAAAGAGGCGTGTTCAAAATAATAGCAGTTTGGAGTTCAATTAGTGACATCGCTCAGTCTTTGAAAAACAGGTGCCAATAATCACCCTTATTTAAGGAAGCAAATAATGCAGCCCGTAAGGGGGGCACAAGCCAGTGTTCCCCCTCACGCTGGTCCCAAGCCCGAATAAATGCAGGGGGTTGAGCCAGATCAAATATGCAAATCACAAATATCTCCATACCGGATCGGTCGAGGCCCGGGTTAACAATGACCGCCATCAGTGCTGTTAACCAACAGGGTGCTGGTGGAAATTGGACTACTGTTGGTCAAAGAAGGAGAGGAGGGAGGCGTGTCCATAGGCGGAGAGAGAAGAGGAAAGGGACAAGTCTAGGACTTAGAGTAGGGACTTTGAATGTTGGAACTATGACAGAAAAACGGTAGAGAGTTGGCTGACATGATGCAGAGGAGGAAGGTGGACATACTGTGTGTTCAGGAGACCAGGTGGAAAGATAGCAAGGTTAGAAGCTTAGGAGCAGGGTTTAAGCTGTTTTTTTCGTGGTGTGGATGAGAAGAGAAATGGAGTAGGAGTCATCTTGAAGGAGGGGTTTGTCATGAATGTTCTAGAAGTGACAAGAGTGTCAGACAGAGTGATGAGTCTCAAGTTAGAAATTGAAGGTGTGGTGTTCAATGTTGTTAGTGCTTATGCCCCACAGGCAGGATGTGAGCTAGAAGGGAAGGAGAAATTCTGGAGTGAGTTAGATGAAGTGATGCAGAATACCCCCAGAGGTGAAAGAGTGGTTATTGGTGCAGACGTCAATGGACATGTTGGTGCAGGCAACAGAGGGGATGAGGAAGTGATGGGCAGGTTAGGTATCCAGGACAGGAACACAGGACAGATTTTGCAAAAATGATGGAAATGCTGTGGTGAATACTTTCTTCCAGAAGAGACAGGACCATAGGGTGACTTATAAAAGGGGAGGTAGGAGCACACAGGTAGACTACATCTTATCTTGTGTAGACGATGTAATTTGAAGGAAGTCAGTGACCGCAAAGTAGTCGAGGGTGAGAGTGTTACCAAACAGCATAGGATGGTGGTGTGCAGGATGACGCTGATAGTGAGGAAGGTGAAGAAGGCAAAGGCAGAGCGTCAGGTTGTCTTCAAGGAGTAGTTGAAACAGTTTTGGGTGGTCAGGAAGTGCTTCCAGATGACGACAACCACAGCAAATGTGATCAGGGAAACAGGTAGGAGAGTACTTGGTGTGTCCTCTGGAAGGAAAGTAGATAAGGAGACTTTGTGGTGGAATGCGGAAGTGCAGAAGTGTGTACAAAGGAAGAAGTTAACTAAGAAGAAGTAAGACACAGAGAGGACCAAAGAGAGTAAACAGGAGTACAGGGAGACACACCGTAAAGCGAAGGTAGCGGTGTCAAAGGCCAAACAGAGTATGATCTATAATGACTTGTATGCTAGGTTGGACAGTAAGGAGGGAGAAAATTATTTATACAGGTTGGCACAGCAGAGGAATAGAGATGGGAAGGACATGCAGCAAGATTGATTAAGGACAGAGAGGGAAATGTATTGACTGATGACAGACGTGTACTGGGAAGATGGAAAGAGTACTTTGAAGAGCTGATGAATGAGGAAAATGAGAAAGAGTCAAAGAGGTCACTGCTGAGGACAAGGAAGTAGCAAAGATTAGTAAGGGTGAAGTGAGGAGGGAATTTGAAGAGGATGAAGAGTGGAAAGGCAGTTGGTCCTGATGCAATACCGGTGGAGTGGAATGGAAGTGTCTAGGGGAGGTAGCAGTAAATTTTCTGACAAGAACATTCAACAAGGTCTTAGAGAGTGAGCAGATGCCGGAGGAATGAATTGTTAAGAATAAGGGAGACGTGCAGAGTTGTGGCAACTACAGAGGGATCAGGTTGATGAGCCATACGATGAAGCTATGGGAAAGAATAGTGGAAGCTAGACTAAGGGCAGAGGTCAGCATTTGTGAACAACAATTTGGTTTCATGCCAAGAAAGAGCACCACAGATGCAGTGTTTGCTTTGAGGATGTTAATAGAGAAGTACAGAGAAGGTCAGAGGGAGCTGCATTGTGCTTTTGTGGATCTGGAGAAAGCATATGACAGGGTGCCAAGAGAGGAACTGTGGTATTGCATGAGGAAGTCTGGAGTAGCAGAGAAGTATGTCAGAGTGGTGCAGGACATGTATGAGAGATGTAAGACAGTGGTGATGTGTACTGTCGGCATGACCGAAGAATTCAAGGTGGAGGTGGGACTGTATCAAGGATCAGCTCTGATCCCCTTCTTGTTTGCTATGGTAATGGACAGGCTGACAGACGAGGTTATACAAAAATCTCCATGGACTATGATGTTTGCAGATGACATTGTGATCTGTAGTGAGAGCAGAGAACAAGTGGAGGAAAATCTGGAGAGGTGGAGGTATGCCCTGGAAAGGAGAGGAATGAAGGTTAGCCTCAATAAGACAGAATACATGTGAGTGAATGACAAGGACCCAAGAGGAACGGTAAGGTTACAGGGAGCAGAGATAAAGAAGGTGGAGGATTTTAAGTACCTACGCTCAACAATCCAGAGCAATGGAGAGTGTGGAAGAGAGGTGAAGAAGCGTGTGCAGGCAGGCTTGGAATGGTTGGGGAAAAGTGTCCGGTGTGATGTGTGATAGGAGGGTATTGGCAAGAATGAAAGGGAAAAGTGTACAAGATGGTGATGAGGCCAGCAATGTTGTATGGTTTAGAAACAGTGGCCCTGAGGAAAAGACAGGAGGCAGAGCTGGAGGTAGCAGAGATGAAAATGTTGAGGTTCTCTCTGGGAGTAACAAGCATGGATAGTATCAGAAATGAGTACATCAGAGGGCCAGCCCATGTAAGATGTTTTGGAGACAAAGTCAGAGAGGCTAGATTGAGATGGTTTGGACATGTACAGAGGATGGATAGTGAGTATATTGGTAGTAGGATGCTGAGGTTGGAACTACCAGGCAGAAGGCCTAGAGGAAGACCAAAGAAAAGATTTATGGATGTGAAGGAAGACATGAAGGTCCTTGGCCTAAGAGATGATGCAGGGGACAGGGTGAGAAGGAGGCAGATTTGCTGTGGTGACCCCTGAAGGGAATAGCCGAAAGGAAAATATTTTATATATATATATATATATATATATATATATATATATATATATATATAAAAAAAAACATATACATACACACACACAGCAACCCTCAGCAAATATGGTTGGTCAGAAGCGTGAGCCTACTAGGTGATAGTGGTAATCAGAAAAAGCGGCAAGCCATCTCGTTAGAAATGAAGATGGCTATTATCAAGAAAATTTATGCTGGTGAAAAACACGTGAATGTTGCACGTTTCTTCCAAATGGCTCCGTCGACCATCGGAATCATTTACAAGCAGAAAATCGCATCATAGAGAATGTTAAAGGTTATATTTGGTACGGTATTTGATATTTGATGAATGAATTTGATTAAAATTTATCTATTTAATATTATTTTGCTTGAATTTAATTTATTTGAAATTAATGTTGATATTTGACAATGTTATGTTTATAATAATAGATTTAGGGATATTTATGGATGTATAGTACAGTATGAACGTCATACGTCACTGGAACATACAGTAACAACTTATGTTTTTCCCTCACCTTCTGTTCAGCCGTTCGGAACCGAACTAAAACGTAAGTCGGGGAGCATCTGTACATTGTACTGTGTACCAAAAAAAATAAAAAATTCAACCATGGGAAATCTAAAATTTCAATGAAAATAAACAAAGAATTAAAGCCCACATTTTGTTATATTTTAATGATACTGCCCTGAGTTTAAAGGGTTGGATATATGAACAGCAGATCTTTAAATGAAACAATCAAAGATCAGAATAACATGATGAAAAACCTTTCAAATCTACAGGCCCAAATGCAATTCACAAGTTTTTTTTTTAAAATATACCTTTATTTATCAATAGGGCACTTCAGCAAGAATACACACAGAGTGTGCGTTCTCAAGCTGGAAAACACCAAATTCAATATCTGCATTGTTACATACAAATAAATACAGGCTGGAGCTGTGGATGCTACTCAGTGATGGTTCAATCAGTAATGCTGTGTGTTTTGTATGGAACATTTTTCACTGATACTTTTACTTTGGTATTGTATAAAAAGCTGGAACCTCCCAAAAGCAACTGACTAATTCTGGGATGAACAAAAATACTTCCTGGATTTTTTTTTTCACCCTCAGAGTTAGGTTTTTGATGGAGTTGGCTGATGGGTATTTGATTTTCAATTCTGTTCTAATACTTTTAGCAAAGCAGTTTGAAGCGGTCACATCAGAAGTTCACGATATTCTTCAAAGAACCCGTTCCCATCCATTTCTTCACTAATACATGTCGTAGGCTGAGGACCCTTGTTGAAAGTATAAGCCAAATTCAGTCACTTTTGCATGTAATTATTTTTCAAGTTAAATTTTCTGTAAAACATCTACAGCTAAAATCTTTTAAAATGAATGAAGCAGTGTATATAATAAACATCACAAAATAATAGAATCAACGACCACCTATTAAAAGGAGTCTCCCAGTTCATTTTTATAAAAAAAAAACCCATAACGCAGTCATAAATTATACTTTTATATATATATCCAAATGCATTTTTATTCTGTATATACTTCTGTAAGTAAAATGTGAGAAATGGGAACAAGAAAAAAAAGAAAAAAACCTATTTTAAAAATCAATGAATGTTACCTTAGGAAAAAAACAATGTATTTATTAAAACGATTGTGGAATGGTCATTGCACGTCCTCAGAATGAACACGTTCAAACTGGTCCACTCATTAATGAACTTTTCTACATTATCTCCTACCACTTTAATCAAAGTTGGCCGTTGTTACTCATTATTAGATTCATTAAGGTTTCTCCTTCCTGCAATTACTTGTTTCTTTTACAATATTAGCCAGCATCGGGATGTGAAGAACGTATTCAAAAGTGCATTCTGCCTTATTCGTGCTCTTTCACTGTGGTGCCTATATACACGCACACACAGTACAGCTAGCTCAGTGTACAACAATTCAACCTACAGACATTAACACCTCGGCCAAAGGCCAAGTTAGCCCATCAATAAGCCATTTGTAATTCAGATCTATAAGAATATTCTAGTTAGTATAAAGTTGCTAGGCAACCTTTTGGACTTTGTGACTGTGGCGTCAAAATCATGTGTTCCCTTTCTCATGAACATCATCTCTGGATTTATCTCCTTACCCACCAATCAATCAAACAGATTTCTGCAGTATGACAGACCAGTCAGTTTGGTTGTGCGTGTGGGATTCATGGTGCCATGAGAGCTTGCATGTTTATTGCTCTAAAGACACGCAGAAACAAACAAAAAAAGAGACAGAGTGGGGAGAGAGAGAGAGAGAGAGAGATAATATCAAGTTATTAAATCTGCTGGAAATGTAAAGACAAAGAGGTAGAAAGTCCAAGAAGCGAGAATGGAGCAGAAAGACAGATGAGAATGAGAGGAAAGGCGTGAGCCAACATCAAGTTATCGTGCCAGCAGCTTAATAAGGTTAGCGCACATCTCGAAGAACTCGATAGTGTGACTCCCAGGCCTTGGGCATGTCTCTCCCCCGGTCGAGTCGACTGAGGAGGTCAATGATGAAGCAAGGGAGCCCTCTGCTTGCCGAGACCCACCCACTGGGGGCGTGGAGGGGGCTGAACCTTCACTCTTTATCCCCTCTTCTGATCCATTCCTGTCACTCTTATCATTCTTTAGGGTAGTCCGGTAGTTACCGACCGAGCCAGAGCGATGTGGAGTAGCAGTGCCAGACTTCGTCTCAAAAATATCATCTAAAGTGGGAAAAAGAAAAAAAAGGGTGGCATCAAATCACAAGGATTAAAAAAAGTTTATATTAAAAACACTCGGAATGCAGTTCATTCTCTGGTAGCACTGTTACCCTTAAGATACAGGAAATTATCGTTCAAACTAACTCAATTTCTCCCTTCATCAAAAGGGCGCAATTCACTTACTCGGCCGTGAGCTGTGTATGATGTTCGGCCCAGCGGAGCATCTACGGTTCAATTCGAGTCTATGAAACTGCTCATTTTCAAATGTGTGCTGATGGAAACTCCCTAATGACCTGATTTTTCATCCCCTCGCATCCCCACTCATCAACTTTTGTTTAGCTTCCCTGATAGAGCCGTTTTACAACTGTCAGGTGATGAACCAGAAATAAACACAATCTACTCGAGATATTAATCCGTTTGTATTCTTCCATCCAAGCTGATCTCTAAAATGAACACAAGCCAAGGCGGTTGGTTGCTGCACTGTTGTCCGTTTCTGATTGGCGAGTTGGAAATCTCACATGCCACTTCATTCAAGCCAAACATTTCAAAATTTTCAATTTTAGTATATATTTTTTTAAATATAAGTACCATTTTTGATATTCTAATTTTTATATTTTCTTGTACATGTCCTTTATATTTACATACCAACAGCCATGAATGAATCAAATGGTCTTTCATAATCGATTGCATTCACAGGGCTGTGAAATGGCCAACCAAATCAATTCATTCAGACAAAATGAAATGACAATCAGGCCAACCTGCTTGTGCACACACCGGCATCATTGAGAGCTCATAGTTTGGCTGTTGCATTCTATTAAGTTACCGTAATTTGCGGACTATAAACCGCTACTTTTTTCACACGCTTTGAACCCCGTGGCTTAAACAACGGTGTGGCTAATCTATATTTTTTACGGGCTAACGGCCTCCGGGGGGTGGTCTAGTAGGAAGCACACGAGCGATACAGACACCTGTGGCTTATAAAGAGGTACAGCCTATATGTGTACAAATTCTTTTTTCTTTTTAAATTTGGTTGGTGCGGCTTATATTCCGGTGCGCCCAATGGTCCGGAAATTACGGTGCATTTTAGGATTTGGACCAATTTCTTTCATTGCATTGTACACTGTATACATTTTATCATGACATTTATTGCTTTATAATTGTTTATTCATTTTCTGAACAGCATAATCCTAATTAGGGTCGCGAAGAGGTCGATCTCATATACATGTTTGTTTTTAACTGTCTCTTTAATAACTGTACACTACTTTTCATAATGCCAACAACAGAGATTTGAAAGTTCCAAAAGGTGATGTTAAAATTTATGTCGGAAACTATCCTGTTTGTTTTGTGGTAATTTATGATAATGACAAAATTGTGCTACGGTCATCTTCACAATGCTCTTTCATATGGACTCGTATACCAGCTGTAGTTAGATTAATGTTTACTCGAAGGAGTAGCTTTAGAGTGAGGTCTGAATTTGTGTGGGATTTTTTTGGGTAGGGTAGTTTCAAAATCCAGCTGGTTCCTCCAACATTACCTCTCCCTTGCTTCTATATTTTAATTGCAATCCAAAAAATATTTTCACTATACAGCAACTTTTTCATCTTTCAACTATAGAGACAAGACTCAACTGGTCTGCTCAAGTCATATGGGGCAACCGCCAGTGTCTAAAACATGCATGCATGCATATATAGTCAAATTCTTCAAGCATCTGCAACCATATTTCTACACAACAGTAACCTTTTCTGAAAAGAAAATATTAGCAAACAATATTACACAGAAAGAACAATTCAATTCGAAGCCTATTTTCCTTTGCTAGAGTTGCTTGCATTACCATCTATACTCCTGAAGTCGAGTAGATAGGTCCTGCTGTCCACTTGGTAAAGCTGCAGGCTCATTTTGATTTGCAGGCCTGTAATTGGGTTCTTTCTCCGCACACGTAGATAATAGGGATTAACAACCTAGAACCACAAAAATAATCTGATTTCTCATAGACACAATTTAAAAATAACATTAACATGATAGCAGTACTCAAGATAATCTAATAGTGCTAAAATTATTAGGATTAATCTCTTTGTCTGAAAGGGACATTTGAAATAAAAAGGTTTCAGGGTTGGTCATTCTGTTACCATGAATTGAACCTTGAGTAAAATTGATCTGTGATAAAACAGACTTATCACCGGCATTTTCCCCGAGAAATGACACTTTTTGGAGAGCCCTTCTACACTCACTGTAAACATGTTACTACACTTCTCAAGCAGACAATTCGTTTTTGGACAGGTCATGATTGTCACCTCTCAAAGCATTTTTTTTTTTTTTTCACATTTTCTTCAAAGGATCGGATAATTCGTCAGTAAAATAACTTCTGTTTGTTCACTTCCTTATAACTGCAAGGTAATCTTTATATGTGGAATAAGCTCAACTGGGTTTTTTTTTTTCCCCCCATTCATTAATTTTCGAAGACACCTAATCATAATTAGGGTCATGAGGAGGCTGGTGTCCATCTCAGCTGACTCTGGACAATTCTGGACAGCTCGCGAAGGCTATGCAGCTATTCTTGTCAAAAAAAAAAGTCAGCAATGGTTCCTGGACAGCCTCTCACCATAGACAGTGGGAGCCATGGCCGGCTTTTGATAACCCAGTTAGCTACACTGGGAGGACAGCAGTGACTACCGTTGATAGTGGGGCTTGAACCCCCAACCTTGGGATCAGTAATCCAGCACCTTATCACCAGCTCAATTGGATTTTTTTTCCCTCTTTCTCTGGCATTTAAATTGTTTATAAAGATTTGCTAACACAAGCTTAAAAACACTGGCTTTTCTCATTCTCTTCTAGTAGATGATAGATGGAGATAATTGCAACAACTTTCACCTTCCTATTCACCCCCCTACAATTTGATCATGTCTCACCCCTAGTCCCCACATCCACTTTACCTTCCACTCATAATCAAGCTGCTTCATGGCCCGGCACACTTCGCTCATGATATCATTAGGCCTGCTCTGGCTGCGGATGCCCAAGTGCCACTTAGCACGACGGACACCCAGGTGTTTGGATTTTTGGGGGTTGAGTTCATCCAGAGTATGCCGGGGTCGTTGTGGTTGAGCTTCAGCCACCATAAATGGCACTCGCTCCGGGTGAGGCTTGGCGAAATGGTGAGCAGGCAGATCATCAAGGAAAGAGTCAGGGGGACTTGTAGCCAGGTAGAAGTCTTTGGCTTCATTCATAATTCGCCGATTATCGATGATTAGATGGTAGGCAACCGCGAGAGGATCCTGGTTCTTCCGACTGCAGGAAAAACAAGAATAAAAAATTAGACACGGATATATTTATTTAGCTGCCAATCAATAATTCACTTGCAAGGAATTATGCCAAAAGGCGCCAAGCTCACTCGCAGGGTCCATATTTTTCAATCTAAATGCTCTCTGGTGCAATTTGGGGGCACATCTAGGGTCGGACTTGATGCATTTTTAAGTCCTACAATAGGCATGAAAGCACAGACTCAAAATATATTGATTTTATTTTCAGATGCCATGTCTGTCTGTCTGTCTTCCTTTCAGCTTTTTTCCCTTTTACTCGGGAGTCGCCACAGTGAATCATCTGATTCGCACGTTTGATTTGGCAGAGGTTTTTACGTCGGATGCCCTTCCTGTCACAACCCTTTTAGCAAGGGACAGAAACATGCTGACGACTTTGCAGCTACTCTTTACGAAAGTCAGCAATGGTTCTTTAACATGCCTCTCACCATAGACAGTGAGAGACATGGCCCACCTTTGATAACCATTTGAAATGGGGGGGGGACAGTGACAACCTTGTGGAGAGTGGGACTCGAACCCCCAACCTTTGGATCAGCGATCCAGCGCCCTATACCACTAGACCACCACTGCCCCTTTCAGATGCAATGTAAACGTTTAATATTTACACCATTCACTCATTTTAACTTTGTGCTGGAATCTTCCTCAGTGTTTATATTCCATCTTTGAAGTTATTTCAGGGTAATACATATGACCACTAAATTTAAATATTAATATTTTTTACACACATGTATGATAATGCATATCATTATATAGCACATTTTCTTCTGACACGGGGTCAACGAATAAACAAATATATGTATTTATTTATTTAACCTTAAACACTCACAGAGCCATCTGGGCCCGTTTCCCACAGAAAAAAAAAAAAAACAAGCAACCACAGGGAGCCACAAAATCTTTTTGAAATCTGAAAAAAGGCAACACTTCATAGATACCTTCATGGAAAGTATAGAAAAAAACTGGAGTGTGTTGCATTTGTGAAATCAATGAACTGCTACCAAGAAAGTGAAAATTTATTTCTGCAGGTCAACAAAAATATTTAGAACAGTTTGAACTAACAACAGCAACAAAAAATGGTTAATTGATGGTTAATTTCAAATAAAATATTCACTATGTAATTGAGTCCTGTTTGTATTCATGACATTAAAATTTTAACTTGCCAGCTGCAGCAAACCAAAAAATACCGTTCTCATCAGACCACGCCCACTTCTTGACATATGTTTTGCTCAGATTAACCTTCCACAACAGTTCCAAGTGGCTTTTTTTCCCCTCTCTCCTCTCCACCTGGACATTGAGCAAAGCCCGTGGGTTCATTGTGGAAATGTCTGTCAACATTTGACTTTAGGTTGTTCGCAATTTTTTACTCCACATATTAGTCCCTTGTAAAGGGTTGTGACGGGAAGGGCTTCCGACGTAAAAACCTATGCCAAATCAAATGTGCGAATCAGATGATTCGCTGTGGCGACTCCCGAGAAAGGGAAAAAAGCCGAAAGAGAAAGAAGAAGAAGAAGATTAGACATACTGGGAAATCCACTCTAATCAGCAATAAAGCAAATGAATCTGTCCACATCTCATTAAATATTCTGTTTCTTCAGAAACATTTATTTTCTCACCGTTATCCACGTTGGCGAACCTGGGGTTGGAAAACTTGATCTGAATCGAACACAAGTTTCAATTTCGTGCCAGCAGATTTCACAAGTCGCACTTATGGCATATTTTGAGCGACAAAAAAAAAAAAAAATTAAATGCGGTTTATTTTAATGGTACAAGAGCACCATAATCTAATTTTTTTTTTTAATGTAATTCTAAAAAAAAACTATAAGAAATTGAAATTAAATTTTTACTATTTATTTTCTAAATCTACAGGGAGCCGCAGCAGAGAAACGAAAGAGCCACTTGTGACTGTGGAGCCGCAGGTTGTCGATCCCTGATCTAACTGTTCAGGAATAAGGGACGTTTATGTTCATCATCCTGCTGGTGGTTTGTGATTTTGCTTCTTATTTTCAAGTATTTACTCATTACAGTGTTCTATACCTCAGTCCCGCCTTATTCCTGCTGTTTAGCGTCTGAATTATCAGCAGATAGCGCAGTGTTGAGTAAAAAGGCTGATTTAGTAACTGAATGCTCTCAACCTAGTGAACTTAGATTTGTGAGTGAGAAAAGGTAACAGTACCTCAGTCATGTGATGATTGTACTGAACTGAACTATCCTTCACTCACACTTACAAACTGCTTATAAGCAACTAACGACTGTAACGAGATCTCAGCTCATCCAGTGTATTTGCACTGCTTGAATACATACACAGCTAAAAATAAATAAATAAATAAATAAAGGGTAGCTCCAAGTCAATCACACTTCTGGACTAGCAGCCCACACAGATTTGAATCAACGCAATGAACAGCAGGTGGAAATGAGCGGCAATTAGCAAGACAGCCTATTAAACGCTTCTGCAGGTGTTGATCACAGACCAGTTCTCTGTCCTCATCTTCTCTGGCAGATTTTTTTGCAATTTGGCACTACTCCTACCACTCGAGGTATCATGAGGCGGTTTTCTACAACCCATAGAAGTTGCCCATGTACTGCAGCTCATTCAAGATCACATCAATGTGCACTGTGGCAAGAAGGTCTGCTGTGTTCCCCAGCACAGTGTCAAGGGCATCGAGGAGATACCAGGAGACACGCCAGTATACCAGGAGATGTGGAGGGGGCCGAAGAAGGCAACAGTACCGTTTCATCTTTGTGCACGAAGGAATGGGAGGAGCACCGCCATGACCCTACAAAGTGAAGTCCAACAGGCCTCTAATGTGCACGTTTCTGCTCAAATGGTCAGAGTCCAACTCCATGAGGGTGGTATAAGGGCCTGACGTCCACAAGTGGGGCCTGGACTTACAGCTCAACAGCAGCGTAATAAAATGTGGTTGGGCAGTGTAATAAAATACACAGTGTCCATGTGAGTTTGTACATTTTTCGGTTTCAGTCGAGCAGCTTGTTTGCTCAGTGAATTCAGGTCCTCATTTTTTTAATAAATTAAAAAAAAAAAAAAAAAAGTTATTCATCACATCCCCACTTTGAAATAGCATCTAAAAGATAGTCAGTATACAATACATTGCCAAAAGGTCTATGGAAATTTGGCCATTATGGCCATAAGTTTGTGACACAAGGCACCAATGTGGAAAGCACACAACTGTGCAGATTGTCTGTCTCCAGTTGGGTTACATTTTCCCTTCACCAGAACTAAGAAGGTCAAACTGTTCCAGCAGGATATTCCCAATGCGCGCACACTGTGGTCCTTGATGTCATGTCTTGCCAAGGTTGGAGTTGCACCTCAAACCCACTAAACACAATTGGAAAGAACAAGAATGCTAACTGCCCCATGAAGCCCTGCTGGACATCAGTGCCTGACCTTAATAACACTCTTCTGGTTCAATGATCAGAAATCTCTTCAGCACACATTTCATAAGCTAGTGAACAGCCTTCCTTGAAGTTTTTAAGAAATTTACACTATCAGCAAAGAGGAATAGAAAACAGAGTCCAACCATCAAGAAACACACATGACTGGTATGGTCAAGTGTCCAGAAACTTCTTTCTATATAGGCTATTTTTAGACATTTAGTATCTGTTTGTTACATTATATGAACAACCTCCACAACCCCCCAAAAAAAAAAAAAAAAAAAGTGCAAGCACAAACCAAGCTGAACTGAGAACAGCAATCAGCCGGGCTATCACTGGCACCGAGCTAGCTATTCCCCACCAAAAAGTAACATGATGAAAAACTAGTTATATATCGACTCCATGGATTTGTCCCATTGCCCGATACCTAATGTAGCTTAAGAGTCAACATTTGAGTCGATATTGGTACTCGTCTGAGATCAGTGCATCCTACTAGAAGACCTTTCATCACGTAGAGGAATGGGAGATACATCTGCAATTAACTGTGTGATGCAAAATAAACTACAGGAACTGTGTGTGATGCAATTATGTCAACATGGACCAGAATCTCGAAGGAATTTTCCAACAAGCTTTGGAATCCATGTTGCAAAGAACTGATGCCGTTTTGAGAAAAATGTGAATCCCTACCTAATATTAGTACGATAATTCCCAGACTATTGAGCGCACCTGCATATAAGCTGCACCAACTAAATTTAAAAAGAACTTGTACATGTATAGGCCGAACCTCTTTGTAAGCCGCAGGCATCCGTCTCGCTCTTGCGCTTCCTGCTAGAGCAACCCCCGGAGGCCGTTAGCTCGTAAAAAAATCTATTGATTAGCCACATCGTTGTTTACGCTGCAGGGTTCAAAGAGTGTAAAAAAAACATAGTGGCTTATAATCCAGATATTACGGTAAGTGTTCCCCAATAAAATGCCCTGTGAAGGTAGATCGCAGATTTTATTTTCTCCACTCTTTAAGCCACCTGTACACAACACAAACCTGTAAAGGCAGTTGAGCACCTCCTCCTCTGTGCACTCAAACTTCTCACACACCTCCTTCAGCGCTTCTTCATCAATCATGGTAGTACTATAAGAAGCATCTTCTGGAAATAGATATTTAGGTAGGTCCTGTTTAAACCAATCGTCCTCCCTAAGAACAAAAAAAAGAGAGAAAAATTAAGAGTCTATTTCAGCTTAAAGATGCCTTCAAAACTGGGTCAAATATTTAGTTCCTGTTGTCAAAGGTGAGCGGAGCTGGAGCTAAAGAAAATGGGTTCCGTCCATAAGACTTGTTTGTGCAATGTACTGAAAAGGAAATGATATAGGATCGCCACATTTTCTGTATGGGCCCTTTGTATATGATTAAATGTGTGTGTGGCCTTGTTTCAGTTTATCAATATAGGGGTTGCACACACACATGCAACATATTAACCCTGCAGGATCTTTGCAAGCTGAGCTCAAGGACGAGTTCTTGCATCTTTGCAATCCATAATTTGTTTACACGCTCAGGACAGATGTTCAGAAGTTTATAGCTCAAGACTGCAGTGTTGTGCAGCATCCTCGAGAGCAAGTTTGCAAAACCCGGAGGGCAGTGGTGGCTTAGTGGATAAGGCAATGGATTACTGATCCGAACTTCAGCATTTCAATCCCCACCATCACCAATGTTGGGCCCTTGAGCAAAGCCCTTAACCCTCAATTGCTCAGTTGTACAAAAAAATTCAAAATAACTAAATTTAAAAAAAAGATAACCAAGTCGTTCTGGATAAGAGTGTCTGCCAAATGCTGTAAATGAAAACTTTGTCCTTGTAGTTCCGGTGCGGAGATGAAGCGGATGTTCTGGAACGGCACCCAGTACGTATCCTTACAAACAGAAGTTAACCATGGGAAGCATATAATGTATATGCGGGCAGCCCGTTAAAACAGTCTCCCTACACTTCACAGGGGATACAGTAAAAGAATCTATTATATGCAGCAGCCACAACTACAGGCTTCTATTTTAGCGAGATGTGAGTGAAGGCACTGCATCAAAGTGTTCAAAGTATTCCATCATACCTAGAGATTCTTACATTTAAAAAGGTGCAGGAATGTTCAGAAGAAAATGTTTCTTGTGCAGCTGATCCAAAAAAAAAAAAAAAAAAAAAAAGGCCCGTTTTGTGCACCTGTGAATTTCATACAAATGTTCAGTTATCAACAGCGTGTGCGATCTCACCGGATCTCTTTAATGGTAGCTCTCTTCATGGGGTCCACCTGCAGCATGTGTTTGAGAAGGCTGATGACTGAAGGGTTCAAGTACAGTGGGGTGAAGAAGATGCCATCACAGATCTTCTTAAAGAGTGTTGGCACGTGGTCATCATCAAAGGGCAGGGTCCCACACAACAGAGCATAAAGGATCACACCACTGCTCCAGATATCCACCTCAGGTCCTGCGTACAGCCTGAACGCCGACATGGAGACAACGACATCAGCCAAGATAGATGTGTGCAATAGAAAAGTAAACAAGCATGAACAAGCCCACTGACAATGGGGGGCAACTAACAGGGAAAAATCATGAAATGAAAGGAAGGGATAGAGTTTTGTCAAAAGAAACTAATATTAAGGGGGAAAAAAAAACAAACACATGCCTGCTGAAGTTACACATTTAATACGTTTATGGCATTTTTCTGTTATTTTATGCTCACAACCGGAAACCACATTGTATTTACTCCGGTGCCATTATAGGATTTTGCGTGTACGGCGTGGCATGACAGCGTGACATCGATAACAGGAACTGTTTGTAAAATCCCTCAAATCGCTATCGATACTGCTGCTTTGCTGAGCATAGCCCAGTTTTTCTGCACTCCAAAAGTGTCAAGAAAACTGAAGAAATAGCTTGGCGTTAATCATCAGAACTCTAATTTTTACCTGGCCTATATATACACAGAAGTTGAAATGGAGTCTCGGTGAGATCATCTTAAATCAGTCATGTGATTTGGATGCGCATCCAAATACTTTGTCTTTTTTAGACGCAATTATTCGATGCTCGAGCGCAGTATCGACAGCTGATTTACATGCCGAGACAAAGACGTAGAGAACTTCATTGGAAATAGAGTAGATTTTATCAAAATACTTGAAATGAGGGTATTCAATTTTCATTGGTATTCATGTACATACAGCTGTAAAAACCTCCTGTACTGACCAAGTTCATGCAAAGTCTGGTGAAATTGGTTAAACCTGACAAAGTGCAGGATAAATACCACTTCAGTCTTTTTTTTTTTTTAACTTCCTTCTGTATAAATTAAAATGGTCATGATCATTATCTATGAATGACCTTCATGTTACGTGACTTCAACACAAGGTCACTGCGGCTGCTGCATTAATTTCTAACGCTGAAAAACACCAATATTTTCAAATGGTTTAAGATCTAACATAGTTCTGTACTCTTTCAAGTTTAATATAATTTGAGTGATTTTGTGTATATTTTCGTTAAAAAAAAATGAAAGGAAGAAATAAGTGATGAGGAACAGAAGTTAGTTTAAAAAAATAAATAAAAACACTCCACCTTCCTGAAATGACTTCAGGTGCCGCATAATTCGGCGAGCCACAGCTAGTCCGCAAAAACTCCCCATCCGACATCATATTTGACAATCCTACACAAATAACAAATTGAGCATTTAATAAGTTTTAATACTGTAATTGATGACAGGAAAATAGAATCTGAGGTAAATAATCAACATTTTGAAAGAGCCATAAAAATATCCTGTTCGCTGCTAACCAAAGTCGGCGATTTTAGCGTTCATATGCGCATCCAGGAGGACATTCTCTGGCTTGAGGTCTCGATGTACCACCATGTGTCTGTGGCAGTAATCCACTGCTGAAATAATCTGCTGGAACAAACGTCGACTCTCCTTCTCATCGAGCTGGTAAAAAGAACAAGCATTAAACATTTTCAGAGCCATCATGTGATTATCACATGATCAGAAAGGTTGTGCAGCTGTCTGCGGGACTTGTAGCAAACAGTCAATAAACCAATAGAGCAAACTATACTGTACTCATGGCCTGTATTTGCTGGTTATGTCCAACCGGACCAACACACACACACACACACACAATTCCAGGATCTTGTAGCATGTATGGAGTTGGTCGAGACGGCCATGGCCAGGATGAAACCTCTCCGTTACCCCTGCATGGATGTTTTTGGCTAGGCTGAATGTGATTCCATAATAAGAGGAACACACTTCCAGCCCCCATTTTTAAAAACATGGACTACTACCCTGGTTTCCAATCCAGAGGTACGGCCCCCGATGACCATGCGATGTTGCAGAGACGTGTCAACCAAGACAGTACTACAACATCCAAAGCCCTGAGATATTCAGAGCATATGTCATCCACCCAGGAGCCCAACCACCGAGAATCTTTTTGACTACCTCAGTTCCGGTGATGGGTGGACCCCCACCCAAACCCCCAAGGTCTTCCGCCACCACAAAAAGCATGTTGATGAAATTGACGAGGTCCTCGAAGTATTCCTTACACCTTTAGACAACATCCCCAGCTGACGTGAGCAGCTCTCACTTCCACTGTAAACAGTATTTGTGGAGACCTGCATCCCCCTCCTGAGGGGTCAGATAGTGGTCCAGAACCTTTTCGAGGCCAACCAATAGTCGCTTTCCCGGCCCTCACCGAGCCCCTCCCACATCTGAGATTTTGCACAGGTGACAGCTTGGCCTGTAGCACGTTTTGGCCTGCCGGTACATGTCTGCTGCATTGGGAATCCCGCGGGGCAATAAGAACCGATAGGCCTCCTTGGTCAGCTGACGGGCCCCCATTCACCACAGGACAAAAGAGTTTAGATCTGTCTAAATAGATCAATAGATCTGCAACTCACCAAGTCAGGCCTCTGCAGTAAACTCGCACAACTGCTTTGTACATCTGCACCGTATTCAGAAAATTTGAACGCAATACCCACTGTCTCCGCAACTACTTTCTCCGGTTTCTTCTTAATATTATGTTTCAAAATTGTACGGGGGGGGGGGGCTATTTCGGAAATTTTCTCCTATTAAACGCCACTGTAACAGTGTCAGCACGAACCCAGCTACAAATTACCAAAATAATTATTACGCAAGTACAGTACAGTGATACCTCAGCTCACGAACATAATTGGTTCCCAGAAAGTGTGTGTAAGGCGAAAAGTTCGTCTTCCGAACATTTATTTCCCATAAGAAACCATTAAAATGAGAATAATCCGTTCCCAGGTCCCCATAAAACATAATTTTCTACTAAAACTACACAAAAACTACACAAAAATATACCTTATTTTATGTATAATAAATGTCTATTGTATTGTAATTAAAGAAATAAACTGTACTGTATAATAAAGTGGTTTTATTTACCTTTGTGATGGTAG
Source organism: Plotosus lineatus (assembly GCA_024760905.1). Taxonomy (NCBI): domain Eukaryota; kingdom Metazoa; phylum Chordata; class Actinopteri; order Siluriformes; family Plotosidae; genus Plotosus; species Plotosus lineatus. Next base: position 34,303,413 of record CM045740.1, on the reverse strand, counting down.
TTGATGGCTTGATGGAATGGAGTGGGAGGAGGAGGGAGGGAGGGACTTACTGTTTGGAAGGCGTGTTTGGAAACGCCTACTGTTTGGAAACACCCTTAGCCACACACGCACCCTTAATAGCTTCCTTGTTCTTAAGGACGGGAGCAATGGTAGACTTAGCGTACTGGTACTGGGACGCTGAGTCACACAAACGCACACCTCGTTCGTGTTTTTCAATGATCTCCGCCTGTGGTGGGGTCTTTTTCGCTCCCATAATAGCAAAAGTACACTCAATATGGTCCAAAATGTCTAGCAAACACAAACCACTTCCGCACTCAAAGAAAGGGGGTGACGAACTGTGACGCCGTGAGCGTGCGTCAGCTTCTCGTGGCTGCCACCACGCTGTTCGAACACGTGGTTTGGTTCGTCCGCCGAAAACTAGTTCGTCAGCAGAGACTATATGCTCGCAAATTTAATGTTCTTGAGGCGAAAAGTTCATGAGCTTAAGCGTTCGTCAGCGGAGGTTTTACTGTATTTGACTATAAATATTTTAAAAATGCATTCCACATTCCAGCATACAGTTATCCAAATACGTAAAGCAAGTATGCAAATCCATCTTAATTTCTCCAACTGCATATGCATCAACGAACAGTTTTAAAACATAATGCAAGTCTGAGGTGGACGTTATTTAACAGCTCTACAATATTTATCACTGATTAGAGGCCAAGAGTCTCACCTTTGTTTTCAAATACACACAAGAACAAGGTGCACACGAGAACTAAAGTTCACTTTGATAAGTTTAACCAGCTGTGAAATAGGTGTGCCTTTCTTTGTTTAGTTAATTCCAGTATTTTTTTTTAAACATTTAGTCTGACCACTGCTTTCCCTGAAAAGGCATAAAAGTGTTATTTCAGAGACCGAAACAGTGAGAGGAAAGAAAATCCCATGTGCTGCGGCTAAACCTCAGATGGCAGGACAGGTGTAACAGCAGCATAAGACGAGTCTGCTTAGTTTATGAATAGGAAACGTCCAACACATCACTAACCACTAGTCAAGTCAACCTCTGCATAGGGGAAGCACAGTGGGAAAAAACATCCAATCAGAGTCTCCATATGGCAATGTGCCCAAAACAACATTCTCACACTGGCCTGGTCAGTGTACAACATTCTAGGTAAAAAAAAATGCAATGATGTTTTCTACACATTTAATATTTTAGTCACCACCACAAAAGTTTTCATACAGGGATAAAACCACACGATATGAACAAATAACCTAAAGACTTTAGAGTCTCATACTGGAATACACAGACACACACACACACATATATTATATATATATTACATATATATATGAGACAGACAGATAAACAGAACCTGTTGTGACAATTATCATACCTTTCCATTCTTGCAAATGTAGTCAAAGAGCTCTCCCCCAGACACATATTCCATAACCATAAATATGTCAGTCGGTGTGCAAATCACCTGGTACCTGAAATCACACACACACAGAACTTGACTAGTTTCTATCGATTATATGCCTAAAGATCACATCATAAGTCAATGTCAAGATATGTAAAAAAACAAATGTTGCAAAGCCAAGCTAAATCTGTAGCAGGCCCAATACATGTTCAAAATGTGCACTGGTGAGAGCGCTGAACTCATAATGGTTCTCTAGCATACACTCGTCATACCAAATATGAATATCAACTGCTAAACTAAGTTAATTACACAGTTAATACACAAGCACAAATAAACGCCCCATGAAATATCCTTCATTCATTTTCTGTAACCGCTTAATCCTAATTAGGGTCACGGGGAGGCCGGTGCCCATCCCAGCCGCCTCTGGGTGAGGGCACAGTACACCCTGGACAGCTCGCCAGGCCCTTGCAGGGCAGAAGTACACTGATGGCAATGCAGCTACTCTTGTTGAAAGTCAGCAATGGTTCTTTTACAGCCTCACACCATAGACAGTGAGATATTCAGCATTTAATAACCCAGTTTGCTGCATTGAGGGAAGAACTAAAACTTTATTATTCTTTCTTTGTATACCGGCTACACATGAAAACGCACCACTTGGAAAAAAAAGTCAATATTTAAGTTCAATTGAACTTCAATATAATTTTTATACAACAACAACACTACAGTGACGTCACCCGACATGTCGGGTGCAAGAAATGCGAGAATTTCATGTTAACTGTAACGCTAGGCAATTTTTCGCAAAAACGCAACATTTTGCCCGCACACCACGGGAAAAATAAATTTCACTCTGAATTTGTGCACACATTGCCTTTAAAAAGCATGTGAATCCGAATAAAATTTCTCACTGATACTTGTGAAAAGCCGACATGATGCCACGAATTACAGCACCTGAACGAGAACGTGCCATAGGCAGGCTTCAAAATGGTGCCAGCACCAGGGAAATTGCCAGACGACTACACTGCGCATGCACAACGATCGCAAGACTCCAAAGATTTCTGCAAACGAGGAGCACTCGGGACTGTCCTCGACCGGGTCAACAACGTGTGACAACGGCACGTCAGGACCGTCAGATCGTACGGGATCATGTCCAAGACCAAACACTACCAGCAACAAGAACGGCTGCTCAATTTCAAGGACGACGTGGAGTCATTCACCCCAACACCGTACGGAACCGTCTGCGAGCTGCAGGCCTGTGTGCACAACGTCCTTATTTTGGCCCCATATTGACGCATTAACATTATCGCATTACATTATCGTGAATGAAATTGAATGATGTTTACATGTCTTCTTAAATCATTCATTATCTCAAATGCATCATAAGTATATACTTCACATATCAATCTGTGGAGCTATTCCAAATTTCGTGAGTGGTGCGTTTTCATATGGACTGAGTATATTTTGAACCTACTGGACATCATATTGCTGCAATGTCATTTCACACACCCGCAGTGAACACACACGATCCACACACACACAAGATCTGAAACAAACATACCACTGGTGCCATATGAATAATGGACATTTGAAAAACAAAATAAGCATATTTTGAGAAATTATAATAAAAATAAAATGTAAAATTTTTCTTTAGTTAATGCTGCCTGCTACATCTCACATCAGTTTGTACAGGTTTTTGATAACTTAACCCTAAAAATCAACTGACTAAAAAAAAATTCTGAGGAAAATTACTCAGTATTGACATCATGAAAGTGATTTTTTTTTTTAAAACCGTATAATTGATTTTTTGCTCAGAAACAAATTGTTTTGTATTTACAAATGTATGCCAATTATGGGAACCTAAAAATTATAAAATTTCAAAAACCGTAATTTCCAGACTACAAGTCACACTTTTTTCATACTTTGGCTGAAGGTGCGACTTATCCTCCAGAGCAACTTATATGTGAAATTACTACATACAATTCTGTTCATCATAATAATAACGAACATAATTTCACATGTTTGTTATTTTTACACTCACAATCTCAAGAGGGGACCTTAGGTTTGGTACCAGTACCTGCTCGTCCTGTACCATTGAAGGAATGTCCCCAAAAAGAAAATCTTATCCTGCGGACATCAATCTTATCAAGCTGCAAGTAGTGAAATATGCAGCAGAAATGGTAATCAAGCAGCAGAAAGAACGTTTGTAGTGAACGAGAGACTTGAGGGACTGGAGAAAAGTGGCGGTTATTATTACTGCAGTGAAGAAAACAAAAAAAGCTAATCACAGGCTAAAAGCTAGATGGCCACAGCTAGAGGAAAGCTCACACATGGGTGCTTGAGCAGCAGTGTGCTGCAGGGAGGGGCTTGTCAACAGTGCAGTTGCATCTCCACGTCCAGGTAGTTGTCAAGATGACGACTATAAATGACTTTGCTTCAAGACTTTCTTGGTGTTACCGCTTCATGCAACGCAACCCCCCCCTCTCTATATCAGAGCATGGAGCACAACGTCACAAACTGCCAGCAGATTTCCAAGCCAAGGTAGACAGATTCCATGAGTTTGCGACGTACAGTCCAGTGCGACTTACATGTTTTTTTTCTTCTTTATTATGCATTTTTTGGCCAATGCCACTTGTACTCCAGAGCAGTGTAGAGTTCGGAAAATCCGGTAAATTTATTTTTGGGCCTTTTGAAACTGAACCCTGTGAAACTACCTGTATATGATGCCTATGCAGTAACAGGTATTTTGGTATGTTCGAAGTTTTAATCCCAGATTTAAATAATGAAGAGCATGTTAACAAAAATATTCCTACCTGCGATAAAATGTTCGTAACACTCTTTGTAATGCTTTTCACTTGGGACTGGATCCAAGTCTCCAATGTTTGTTTTCGCCAGCCAAAGATTTCACCTTTGTGATGATACCCATTTCCACTCATCTGTCTGGTGTCTTCTCAACTTTGGAATATCAGAATAGGCCGTCTTTTTTTCACCAGAATTGATACCATTTGTACAGCTGCACACCATGTGTGTATTTTTCATAGCTACATTTTGTTTACGGTTGAATGAGGGATCCCTCGCTACTTTGCACTTCAATTCAACTGGCTTCAGTGCATCGTGTTTTTTTTTTGTTTTTTTTTAATAAATATTCATTGAATTAAAAAAAATAAGGAAATTAAGGAAGAATGGGGGGAAAGTTAAGGAAAATGCCACAAAAACCTGAACCAACACAAAACAAAAAAACAACCCAAAATCTCCCACCAAAACTACTTACATTGTTGCATCTGTATGCATGCTTATGCATATGTATAGTATGTCTTCCTTTCGGCTTTTTCCCTTTTACTCGGGAGTCGCCACAGCGAATCATCTGATTCGCATGTTTGATTTGGCAGAGGTTTTTACGTCGGATGCCCTTCCTGTCACAACCCTTTTAGCAAGGGACAGAAACATGCTGACGACATTGCAGCTACTCTTTACGAAAGTCAGCAATGGTTCTTTTACATGCCTCTCACCATAGACAGTGAGAGACATGGCCCGCCTTTGATAACCCAGTTAGCCGCACTGGGGGGGACAGTGACAACCTTGTGGAGAGTGGGACTCAAACCCCCAACCTTTGGATCAGCGATCCAGCACCCTATACCACTAGACCACCACTGCCCACTTTATGCATATGTATAGTCTTCTCATGTAATACCATATGTATGTGTGTGTGTGTGTATTTATATTTTATTTACATCTTATGCATTATTTTTTTAATGTTTAATTGCTATAAGCATTTATAGCATTGAATATGTATACATCAGTGTGGGGGGGGGTGATCATACTTTGCGGATTTCAATGGTCGCGTGGGGATCTCAGTCCCACTTAACCGCGGACAGTGAGGGATCCCTGTATACGAGGTATGTGAGATTATTAGAAATCCATCTATAGAACAGCAGACTTGTTCCACAAATCTTTACAAAAAACACAACGACTTCAAACAGACATAAACCAATCCCACAAAATCAGTCACAGCGTTTACCACAGAAATACCTTCTCTGTCAATTTTACATTGTCTGAGGCATTTGAACGTTTGAGGCTAATTGCATTCGCCAGAACAGAGTAATCAATCACAGTGGATGGCCAGGAAGCTTTCAAGCCCCTGAACCACATTGACTAACTGCTTACTTGAACCAGTGCCAACCATGAAGAACTGTGAATATGAGTGAACGGTTGTCTGTCTCTCTGTTATTCTTGCAATCAACCACAGATCTCTATTCAGTATTCGACATCCTCTCACCCAAAGTCAGCCAAGAGGCATGATTTTTTTTTTTTTTTTTTTTTATGAGAATCTCTGAAAACAGTATGTCGCTTTCTCACTTACTACATGCACATAATTCTTTCCTTCAAAGCAGAAAACAAAACAAGTCAATCCATCCAAGTCTCTACTCTAATTTTAATGTGAATATAAATATGTAAGAAGGACATGACAATGAACATGCACTGCTACTTACAGTTTAATTATGTGTGGGTGTCTGAAGAGCTTGAGGTTCTGGATCTCACGTCGAATTTTGCCCACTACATCAAGACTGCGGATCTTCTGCCTGTTCAGGATCTTGACAGCCACCTGGTGCTTTGTCAATTCATGCTGGCCAACTACAAAGAAGCATAATAAAAAAATAATTATACAATTGCCTACATACTTCATTTTATAAGATCGACAGTATTCTGAAAATAAAACAACGGAAGAAATGCTGAAGTCTGTTTTATTATGGACATCACAAGAAACCAGCAGGCCAATCATGCCACGATGATTTTTACAATATTCATCACTACACATCCGTCTGAACCATCTTAACAATTCACACTGTTGGGATCTGGACATCCTGTTCCTCACCAGCAGAAAACTATCAACCACTGCTGCATCTGCAAGGGCAAAAGAATTGAAGACAAACCTTACACATCGCAGATGAGCTCATCCAGAGGTCTCCAAGTGACCGAGTCCGATTTTGCTTGAATTTATTTTGGAGATACCGCTATATGAGCAATCGACACATCTATTTCAGTTTCTTAGTGTCCACTGAGCAGAAAGACACCGGCCTCATCCAAATGTTGGAATGGGATAAGATTCACGTTGGTCAGATGCCCATCCTATTCTTCTAACCTTCCGAAATAAGCTAGATTTTTGAGGAGTGAGGCTAAAATTAACAAAATTGAACCTAATCATATATCTATTAAGTGCAACTTCATCCATTGGAATCGTTTATTGTTTAATGAAAAGAGATTAGGGGAATTCTCAAAAGAAGAAAAAAAAAAAAAAATAACATCCTACGTCTGACCAAATTTGATTCCACATGAACTCAACCAAAGTTGGAAAATGTTCCCAGGTAACCGACAACATTTAACTTTGGTTGCGTTCATATGAAATGGCCCACATGCTTTACTCTCCATGCCATCAACACCAGAATCCACCAAAGTCTCTTCCCTGAAGCAGTCATAATACTGAACATCCTGCTGCCACTCAATGCTAGTTAAACACCTAACGATACAAGTATACTTCCACTGACTTCGCAGATTGTAGAGGTACGCATGGGTTCTTCCAAACCAAACTTGTATTTCTGCTTAATGTGCATGCCACTCCGAGTACATGCACACTCCAACTTCACTGCAATACCCATGTCACCGCAATACCCACGTCACCTACAGACACCAGCAAAGCGCATTATCTAAAGATAACAATCCACCGATCTGACAAAAACATGTCTCGCAGTTTGCAAGCCAAGACAGGAAGATGTTTAATGTGGCTTCTAAATAGAGAAGAACTGAAGCATGCACTCATTAATTTTCTAACTTCTTAATCCTAATTAGGGTCATGGGGAGGCTGGCCCCCATCTCAGCCGACTCTAGGCGACGGCAAAGTACACCCTGGACAGCTCGCCAGGCCATCATAGGGCAGGAACACGCTGACAGCTGTGCAGCTTCTCTTGTCGAAAATCAGAAATGGTTCTTTTTAGCCTCTCACCATACACAGTGAGAGACCTGGCCGGCCTTTGACAACCCAGTTAGCTACACTGGGGGAAGAACTAAAACTTCATTATTATTTCTTTGTATTTTGAACCTACTGGACATCATATTGCTAAAATATCATTTCACACACCTGTGGTCAACACACACGATCTGCGCACACACACATACACATACACACATGATCTGAAACAAACATACCGCTGGTGCCATACCAATAGGTTACCATTTACAGCCCATGTCTGGTATGAAGACAAAGACTATTTTTTGTTTTTAAGGCATCTTTGTAATGAAGAGCAGAAGTACTCGAGACAATGCGTCACTACCTTTTTAGTGTACTTGAACTGTGACCTTGACCTCTGATCCATGTCCTTAAATCTGTTGCAGTTCATGGGCATTTTATAATTAGAAACTGATGAACGTTTGGTGCAAATCCAAGCAGGTATTCAGCCTGCACAAGATTTTGCCAAAATATTGTCACGTATCCTTGACCTTTGAGCTACGATCTCAGAACGTGTTCCAGTACATGGGTTTATTTACTTATTTTGGTGAGTATTTGGTGAAAGTCTAAACAAAATCTCCTGAGGAATTAAAAAGATAAAGTGTCCACAAATAATTTCAGGCAGAAAGACGCATGCAAGCACTAAACCCTTTTTTGACCACCATGAGAAGGCCACCAAAGTAAAAAATGAAATAAAATATATCTGAAATAAAAATCTTACTCATAAAAATTTTTAGAGGGGAACTTTTAAAAGAAAGAAGGAAAAAAGTGAATAAATAATGCACTAATGTCTGCAGTATTAATGGATTCATTTTGGTGTATTTACTGTCCACGCTTTTGATAGTTTTGTAAATGCACTTTATACAGTCTTATATACTTTTATATCTCACCATAACCCTGGAAAAAATTAAATTTCGTTTCAATGCATACACACTTAAGAGAGAAATGATAAGTATTCAGACAACTCTCACATAAGAGTCTTTCAATTAAGGATGTTAACTTTCTGACAGACTGAAAACACTTTTTCTAACAGTTTTTCTTTTTCATTTAACAAGTAGACAGGAAGTGCTGCAACTTCACACTAAAATTTGGCAACAATCAGTTAGCTAATACAACGTTGCCCCACCACCACCACCACAACACTGTTGTTATGCCTACTTAGATACACTATTGAGGAAAAGGATGTTTACAAAAGCAGCATATTTGTAGAGGGTGTGTCCCACTCTGGAGAGGAAACATGATCCACTTGGAAGGCACTGAAGGCACCATAGCTGTGCTCTAGTTCATTTGTATTCATTAAATTATTACGAGATACAGAAAGGTCAACAGAAAAGCTGAGAGAACAAAGAGAGAATCTGCCGATTTGAGCAGATTTCAGGTAACGCATTAACCTGGCAGTCAGTCATCCACACCAGAGCAGCAGATTAACAGATTAATGGCCTCCAGGCTGCTCAACTTCTTACACAGCATGACTGGCGGACAAAATAGATCTTTCAAATACTGAAAATATACTCAGAACGTTGCCACAAACTGGCACATACAGGGAACTGCAAACCAACGATTCATCCTGTGTGTTCAGCAAGAACAGTTTTACAAACAACTAAAATCCAGCCCGCTGAAGATCCTCAGTTATCAGTATGTGAAAGCAAGAATGACGAGTCCGGTTGATCGCACAGGCATTTGTGAATATAAAGGGCTGGCTGGGTAAACAAATACCACTTTCTCATACAAAATCCATTAACGTACTGATATCTCCAGGACATTAAACAACACATTCTCATTCCCATGCCATCTTCCTTAATGATAAAGAAATTCGGTCATGTCTTTTCAGATAACTGTATTTAAACCAGTGTTTCACAAATAGTGGGGCGCATGTCCCCATTGGGGCGTGTGCTGTGAGCCGGGAAGGGGGGAGGGGGGGTGACCCTGGGGAACATGCTTTTTTGCCATACTGTACCAGAATTAAGTGTGATTGCACATCCACTACAGTAGTGCTTTCATTGTCGCGCTATGATGAATGGGGAAAAAGCACCGAGCAAACGATATGAAGTACAGTAAACAAGCCCTCAACAAACATGGAAAAATTTGTAATAGGAACAAATTGGTGCACTTTAAATCTTTCCTGTTACAGATGAAAAAAACAATGTTAATGAAGGTTTTGTTTATTGTAAGGTAGTATTGCAAGTATTTTTTGTTTGTTTTTAATGTCAAGATATAATGTTATTGCAGAGGTGTACTTATAATTTTATAGACGCTGGGCGTTGGGGGGGCGTGAAATGTATATATTTTTTCTTCCTAGAGGAGGCGTCACAGAAAATAAGAAGCACATGTTTAAACAGAGGCCGTGAAGCATGAACCTTTGATTTACAGCCATATCTACCGATGTTCTCTTTCGTTGTTGGGTGGTATAGGTGTCAGTATTTCCCCTGCCAGATCAGTGTATCATTTATGCAGCATATTCCCACCCATACTGCACCCAAATAACACTTTTTCTGTATTCTATTTAATGTAATGTGTAAAGGACATTAACAGCCTATGTACAATGAAGAGATCACAGACCAGATACTCTCTCTTCCGTTTAAGTTAAAAAACTAGATTAACAAAGTGGCACAGACTTAATCTGCCTTTTAAAAAAATACTAGAACACAATACCACTGCTAATTGTAAAGGAATAACAAAACATTAAGTGCTTCTGTAATTTAATTTCAAGTGTTTACAGCTTTTGTTTGTTTATTTAGCTGGATGGGAAATGAGGCATGGCATTTTTCCACATGTAGCTCTGTGTGGTCGGAGTGGGTCTACTTAAGTAAATTATTGTTGGGGATGATTTTATAAAGCATCTGAACAAACCAGTTTATTTGCTTCAAGGTACCAGCAGGAACCTGGTGGTATGAAACTCTACCACATCTGTAATTTCTTTTTCACTGCTATTATCTGCTTGTATGTTTGAAGCAGGCGATTGAAGGCGCTGCGATCAGTGAATGAATTTCACAGGACTCCTGCTGATACTTGGCTCCATGCTTGTATCTGAGATAAGTTTCTTGAGCTACTACATTTAGTCACTTCAAATTTTAGGCAAACTTTATAGCGGAAAGCGATTTGTCATCCTGTTGATCATTGGTGGCATAATGTCAGGATGGTTTAATGTAAATTCCTCACAACTTCTTTCAAAAAGTTGTACTACCAAAAACATTATTGCAGAGATAGGCAGTGTTGCATCATTATTGTTCGAGTTGGTGATGGTCAAAAGTGCTCACTTGGTGCACTATCAGTTGACAAAATGTGATAAATGTACCCTTGACGGTGCTCTTACAGAAAACACTTTATGTGGCCTGTTGGTTGCACTTTAAATGGATAAACATATGAAGAAATGCCCTCTAGATGCTCTTATAGTAGAAGACACATGATCCAGTACGCTATAGTATATACCCAAGTATGGGAAAATGACAGTTCTTCTGTGCTGTCAGACTTTGCATACACAGTAACAGAGGAGACTCTGCCAGTTCTTGAAATGAGCCCATTACTGCCTTCTTGATAATGTATTTTGGTGGGCAGTGACAGGCTTTATTCTATCAGGGACTGAAGCCTATCATCGAGTACGTTTGAGGCAGGAAAGAATGCTGGGCAGGGGTGCCAACGCCGCACAGAAGCCACTGAAGTTAAAAACCCTATGGATATATAAAAATATTTTAGAAATAAAAAGTGGCAAATACATACACAAGGCCCAATTTATAGTGACAGATGCTTTAGTGGACTCAAGGTCTCCGATCTTAAAAATGACATCAAATGCAGCGTCTCAGATGCTTACATAATACACAATTACAAAAGAGACAATTTCAAAATCAGGAAGCAAATGAAAGAATAAAGAACAACTGATAAAAAGGTTGAATTTTAAAATTCAGTCCAGTACCGATGGGTTTTAAGCCAAATTCTGGCCTGAGGCTGTGGATTGGTATTAGCTCGGATTTTGAAAATGTTTCCCTTTATATCAAGAAAATATTTCAAATATCTGATCACTGGATATCAACATATCAATACCAAGTTCAAGGTAATCAAAAAGAAAATCTGGGATCAATGCATTCATGTACTGGAAAAAGATGATTATAATTATTATCATTACCATATTCGACGTGATAAGTGCCCAGGGCACTTTAAAAATTGGCGTGGGTGGGCGCTTATTAGAATGATTACCGGCAGTGTGGAACGGTAAGTGCTTATTACCATAGAGGTGGAAAACATGAATAATAACAGAACAATAAAAGAGTTTTACTGGTATTTGTGTTATTCATTTTGTGCTATCAATCAAACTACTTACATGAAAGCTGAAAATAAACAGAAAACAGCAGAAACATTTTTTTTTTAATAAAAAGACCCCTTACTCTTTCCATCCAGGTGCTGCTCAATGAAACATTTTCCTGGAAGTAAAATCGAGCCAATCAACAAGAATGTCAACTTTAGTACGACACGTTGAACCAATCAACACGAACATAAACAATAGCACATGTCCAGGAATGTCTTTAAATGTAAAATGTATGAAGTTAGTGAGCAGGAGAATCAGGTGAAAAATACTTGTCATCACTTTCTGATAGATCCATACCTGGCTCATCACTTCATTCATTCAGAGCATCCCATAGTTTTACTTTAGTAGTTTCTAATAGTTCATCGGTTGTTGGACATTTACCAAGAGAACACAAAATATTTTCCTGTTTTTTTTAAAGCACAGTGGAACAATCAAATGTGTTGTTACTGATGAACATTATAGACAGTCCCCAGTGGCAGGGGGTCTTGAAATACCGTGTAAACTCACTTTTACAGGCAGTGAACGTCTCATTTTATGGTTACAGAGCCTGATCGAATAAAATTGGTAAGTTTGACCTATCATTTTGCTCCCAGTACACATGGGCGGTTATGAGATTCAAGATCAAATACAATTGGGGGGGGGGGTTCACTTATTGGAGAAGGGCACTTATTACGTCGAATATGGTATTATTATTACAGTAGGCCCCCAAACTGTGACAAGCACAGAAGTCCAACAATGAAACACCATTCGGCTTCAGACTGGAGAGGTTGTACCTACCTATCACACCCTTCCAGGTCACATCATCGTTGCCCACATGGGCGTTGAAGTCTCCCAAGACGAGTGAGTCTCCTGAGGGAGCGTTCTCCAACACACTACCTAAAGACTCTAAAGACTCCAAGAAGGGTGAGTACCCTGAACTGTCATTTGGGGCATACGCACAAATAACACTTAGGACCCGTCCGCCCCCACCCAAAGACAGAGGGAAGCTACCCTTTCGTCGACCGGGGGGGGGGGGGGGGGGGGGCAAGAAGAATGCCCACACCGGCTCACCACCTCTCCCCATGGGCAACTCCAGAATGGAATAAGGTACAGCCTCTCTCGAGATGGGTGGTTCCAGAGCCCAAGCTATGCATTGAGGTGAGCCTGACTACATCTAGTCAGTATCTCTGCATATCACACACCAGCTCAGGCTCCTTCCCCGCCAGAGAGGTGACATTCCATGTCCCAAGAATCAAAGTCAGTAACCGAGGCAGAAGGCGTGCCTTCGGCTGCCACCCAACTCACATTGTACCCGATCCCTATAGCCCCTCCCACAAGTGGGTACATGGGCGGTATTATTATTATTATTATTATTATAAGAATATTTAGAAAAGGAAAGGTTTTATTTGAACCTCATCAAGCTGTGAGTTTAGTCAGTTCATTTGGATGGACGTTTATGTTGGAGTTATGCTATCAATGCTTAAATCTGCTCGGAGTCTGATCATTCCTACACAACTCAATACTGTATGGCTTTCAAAGCATGTCGTATATTCCTGACTGGTCTGATATTCTGAGCTGGTTGACGCAGTAAAGGACAAAAAGAGGCGACTGTTAGCAACTAGCACATCTTACACTAGTAAACTTGAGGTCTGGCGACTGGAAACTTGCAGCCTTTGTAATGTTATAGTGATAATACAACCTCAACAGCTATGCAGAACAGATAAATCCATGAATACACATACAGTACTAACAAACTAATATCCAACATCCGCAGATTACAACTGTCCCAGAATCCATTGCGAACTAAATTACACACAACTAGCTTTAGCTAAAACCACAAGCAGCAATAGAGGTTCTACAAATATAACCTGCTGTAAGATTATATTACTGCATAATATTACAGAAATGTAGGATTAGTAAGCTTCTGATAAACTTTTAGGGGAAAAAAAATACTGGATTTAACTACGCGTCTGCGTAAATATTCTACATATGAAGCACTAAACGCATTAGCTGCAATGCTAACTCGTTAGCCGCAGCTTAAATCGCACTTAGTGTTTGATTAAACGTAACAATGCAATAAAACTCGAGTACACCATCTGAACTAGACATTACCTTTAACTTTCCCAAATGTCCCAACTCCAAGAGTGTCTCCGAGAATGTAATGTCCAATCTTCACTCTGCCTTCATGTTTATGTTTATCCGTCGCCATCTTCCCACAGACGAGCCCGACCTGAGGCGGCGGGCGCAGTGCTCGAGAACCAACAGGCAGAGGCACACACAAGTTATCGAGTCGCTCGTGTTCCAATCCGTTAATTATATAAATATACACCCTTGAAAAGTGGCACGTATTATAGTGCCGTTGTCGCTCAGTCACCACTAGGCGGAACTTAGGGTTTAAGGATTAGAATTGGAACACAACCTGAACGCGCCTGATTTCTGGGTGTGCATAAAAGTCCTTCAGCTGAGCTTCACACCGCAGGTACTGTATTGCGGTGGTGTATTCGGATCTGGCTAAATTACGAGATATAGCAATATTTATGCCTTTTGCTTTTAAAAATAAAAAATCCAGCTCAGTAGAAGTGTTATTCGCGTCATATATTGTAAGCCTGCAACGTTTTCTGTTTCCAATCAGTAATGACGGAGAAACAATACTAAAATGTCTGTGACGTCATGCCTCAATATCTGGGTGGGAATGTGGAAAACCTGAACTGCAGAATTGTTTGTTGTGTGGCGGCCAAATTTAATTAAGTTCTGCAATACATCTTGGGGTAGTTGGAGTTTGCTTTTGGTATGGAGTCATAGTTCGGGGTAGTGGTAGAGTGTTCTGTCTGCCCAGTGAACGTTTCAGGGTGTACTCTGCCCTCCCCAGAGTCGACTCAGATGGGTATCAGCTTTCCCATAACAAAAGCTGAAATAAAGGACAACAAACTTGGTGGTTGAACTGGACTCCCACAGGGAATCGACCTACCCTATCAGCACAAAGTTTGACTTATCAGCACAAAGTTCGATTTATCAGAAGTTTTTTTTTTCTATTTTAAGTAGATGACAGGCTCTCCACTGGTGTTCCCCAGGGATCAGTTCTTGGTCCACTTCTATTCTCCCTTTCTACTAGGTCCCTTAGTGATGTTATCCTCACATGGCTTCTTATATCACTGCTATGCAGATGCCACTCATCTGGTTCTTTCAGTTTTTCTCCCTCAAACACTGATGCTTCTTCCTGGATCTGTAAAGTATCTAATCACGGATGGCACTTCACCAGCTTAAGCTTAATTCAAGGAAGACTGGACTGATGTTCATCCCAGCTGACTCATCCCCATCAGATTTTTGTGATCTCTCCTCAGTCACTCCATAAACCCTTGGTATAACCAGGGCAAATTGCCTGTCCTGCTGTCACATTGCTAATCGTTCACGATCATATTGATTTCTCATCATTAACATCCGAAGGATTCATCCATTTCTTTCCACCACGGCCACACAGATACTTGTTCAGCCCCCGTGTCATCTCAAGGCTAGAAAACTGCAATTGATTCCTGGCACTGCTTTACTGGTCCCTCCTATTAAGAGACAAGGAAGACATGTATCTCAACTCTTTTCTGTTCTGACACCAAGGCAGTGGAATGAACTTCCATTAATTGTCCAGACAGCTGAGTCAGTGAGTATCTTCAGTATGACCCCTGAAAACCTACTATTTTCAGAAGTACTTGGATTAGCACTGTTATACACATGCACAAAAAACAAACAAAAAAAACCCCACATATAACCGTCCCACTGAATTTTGACTGATATACTTGGACTATGCCCTGGTGAACCAGTAGAATGAATTCACCGATAGTAATTTTAAAGCTTTTCTATAAGTTGCTTTGAATAAGGGCTGTATATGTGAATATGAATATTTCACACAATACACATGATATGTTGCACCAAAGAGAAGATTTATGGATTTATTGATGAGGTGAAGGGGGACATGAAGGTAGTTGGTGTAAGAGAAGATGCAGAGGATAGGGTGAGATGGAGGCAGATGATTCGCTGTGGCGACCCCTGAAAGGAAGAAGTCACATGATATGTTGCACAACACTGACCTTATTTATTTCAGCTCATTGCTATAACATTAATTATACTGACTGTGTCCCTGTGTGTGTAGGACAACGTTGGTCAAAGCATGACCACCTGCAGATGAGCGGTGTGCATGAGACGCACTGGTACTGTGAGCACCTGGATGGTTTGCATCCAATGGTTGGGAGGACTGCACCTTTTGTAATGTCTGTTAATTGATTTTTACAATAAAAGATAAAACAGTGCTGTAACTGTCTATAGATTTGAGACACGAGAGGCTTAGAGACAAGCAGGCAATTCAGCCACAACAATCGGAGCTTTGGTCTGTGGACCATTTCGAATTGAAATTTAAATCTAGATAATGAGTGATCTGCCTGTTGGTGTCCTTCATGCTGCCGAAGTGGATGAGTGGATTGTCCTCACTCTAATACTCCTTACTGGGTTGTCCTTTTGCGAGGACAATTCACTTATTGGCAAGACACCCTCTTCCTCCACCACTTATTACAAAACAGGCCCAACCCCATGTCCAATACATCCATCTAAAAGACAAAAGGGAGAGAAAACCTTCATTCAAAGTTCATTCGCAGAGCTCTACCCAATGGAGCTGGCACCCACTTTATGGTCAAACCACTTTATGGTTGGTGATGTTCGAAAAATTTGGCGCAAAGCACAATAATCAGCCAACCGCACAAAATCCCTGAACCCTTTTCGGTCTTAGTGCTTGGCTGTGTGTGTGTGTGTGTGTGTGTGTGTGTATATGCACGTGTGTTCAAAATGATAAGCAGTGTGTTTATGTGAATAAAGCTTCTTTTCCTTTCGGCTGTTCCCTTTCAGGGGTCGCCACAGCGAATCATCTGCCTCCATCTTCATGAAAGTCATATTAATGATTCGCATGTTTGATTTGGCAGAGGGTTTTACGTCGGATGCCCTTCCTGACACAACCCTTTAGCGAGGGACAGAGACATGTTGGTGGCTTTGCAGCTACTCTTGACAAAAGTCAGCAATGGTTCTTTTACACGAACCTCTCACCATGGACAGTGAGAGACATAGCCGGCCTTTGATAACCCAGTTAGCCACACTGGAGGGGGTGGTGGGGGTGGGTGGCAGTGACAACCTTGCGGACAGTGGGACTCGAACCCCCAATCTTAGGATCAGAGATCCAGCACCTTTACCACCAGGCCACCAATGCCTACGTGAATAAAGTTCAAAACCCTTATAATAGATTTTATTTCCAAACACAATGCATTGGGAAACTACACATTCTATTCGAAATCAAAACATGAATAAAACATATTAAATTGATGTTATTCCTTTCAAGAAATTGAAGACCAGTGAATATTAGACTGTTAAAAAAAAGCATCAGTTTTCTTCTTTACAAACTCAAACATTCAGTGTATAAACTGGAAAATGGATTCATGTTTTTTTTCCCTTTGAATCATTGAAATGATATTTATTTGCATAATCACTGTGTTGTGGAGTCGACCAACTTCTGGAACCTGTGAACAGGTTTTCCAGCCAAGGATGATTGGATCACACATTCCACAGTTCTGTATTTCTTGGTTTTGCTTCAGAAACTGCATTTTAAAATTTCACTCCACACGTTTTCTATTGGATTAAGGTCCGAGGATTAGGCCGGTTGCTCCATCACGTCAATCTTGTTGGTCAGGATCCAAGACGTTGCTCGTTTTCTGGTGTGTTTGAGGTCATCGTCTTGTTGGAACACCCATTTGAAGGGCATTTCCTCTTCAGCATAACACAGCACGACTTCAAGTGTTCTGATGTATTCAAACTGATCCACGATCCCTGGGATGCAATAATTAGGCCCGACACCCCAGGGCCTAGTATGAGGAACATCCCCATATCATGATTCTTGTCCCACCAGGCTTTGCAGTCTTCACAGTGCACTGTAGCTTGAATTCAGTGTTTGGGGGTCGTCTGGGGGGCAGTAGACCCAAAAACAGCCATCTTGCATTCATCAGTCCATAAAATATTGAACCGTTTCCTTTCAGGTTAGTCAACACGCACTTTGGAAAATTGTAACATCTTCAGCACGTTTTTTGGACTTTGTGGAGGCTTCTTGCCGATAGCGTTTCTGTTACCTCAAAGTCATCCAAGCCATAAAGACCTGATAGGCCTCCTTCTTTAGCTGGACAGCTCCCCTCACCGCTACTGGGTTCGTTCGGGGGTTTCCACCACAAGAGTAAACGATGACCTTCTGGCCACAGCTACAGGCAGCCTCCTCAATAATTGAGGCCCGAAAAACTCTGGGCAAGGGAAACTATAGACGTGATGTTCTTTTCATAGGAGTATTCTGAACTGCACTCAGTCTGGACCTTCAGCTAGGAACTGATTGCCTTTTAAACAGACTGTTTACGCACATGCAGTCAACTACAGTGTGTCTGAACATTGGAGCTAAAAATGAAAAGCCCGCGACAGAATTCCCCTGAGCAACCATAGCAAGTACCATTTATTGTTGAGCAGTGTGGCACAGTCGAGACATAAGAAATCTACATTCACAGATACGACAGATAATCATTTAAATTAAAGTTTTCACAGCAGTTAAATTGCATGACTGCAAATAAATCATACATCAACAGACCAAGAAGGAAAACAGGGTCAAAAATCCTCTCTGATTTAAAAAAATGTGTTTAATTTATACACGATTAAAATAATCTAAGCTTCTTCTAAATGTTTTAAATATGAGAAATTTTTGATCAAACAGACAAAATCAAACCACACCATCTATTTTCGGTCGTTCCAATGTCTCAGAATATCTTCAGCTGCTTTGAGGGTGGAGTCATCCTTTTAAATAAAGAAAAAAAAATATGAATATTAAGCAGATATTACATATTCAAGAATATTAACAACAAATCTCTGCCACCCCCCCAAAAAAGGCATAGTGGTTCAGAAGGGTTAGTTGACTTGTTTATTCGTGTTTTATTATTATTTATTATTAATTATTATTAATGTTAATGTACATGTATTATTATGAAATGAAATATTTATTGTTTTTACATGTTTGTCTTTAATATATTAGGTGAAATATACGTGTTTGTGGCAGGTTACGAGTTTGGGAGGATGTTAGAATGGATTAATTGGTTTTCTGCTATTTCTTATTGGAATAACTGTTTCCGCTAACGAGCTTTTTGGCTTATGGGCTTGTCCTCAGAACGGATTCATTTCGTCAGACAAGGTACCACTGTACAGCATACAAAAGATACTCGAGCCAACTGCCAAGGCTCTTTCATAGGTGTGCTGGTCAGGAGTTCACAGACATATAATGCATTTTAAGTAAAAAAATTACCTTGACGAAGCAGAATCTAATGTAGTTCTGAAAGTCTGCTCTGCTTTCTTGACTGTAAAATGCCGATACAGGGATGGTACCCAAACGCTGAAAGAACAACCAAAGCACATCCTGTTAATTTTCTAATGAATGAGAGGTGTGTCTCGGAGAAGCTGAAAGGTTGGTGGTTTATACCCACCTTCTCTTTAATAAGCCATTTCACAAATCTGTAGTCGTAGGCTTCATCCTTGGAGCTTGATTCGTTCAGATCAACCTCTACAGTAGAGACACTTCAGATTTAATACTGGTCATGTGTTAGCAAAGACCACTACTTACAAACCCACATTTCCTACAAAGCTGTTTCCTTTAAAGTGCCAAATTACTGCATCTTCTGAAGTCATATTCAGTGGGTACAATTAAGTAAATGCATGAGATAAATACCACATATTTTCCACAGTATCTAGTTTCTCAAGCTCTTGTTATTAGATCAGTACTTCTCAAATATTGGGGTGTGCGGTATGATGCCATGAGGTGGGGGTGGGGGGGGTGGGGGGGGCTGGAGATGTTCAGTTCATTTTCTGTAACCACTTCATCCTAATTAGGGTCGCGGGGAGGCTGGTGCCCATCCCAGCCAACTCAGGGCGAGGGCAGTGTACACCCTGGACAGCTCGCCAGGTCATCGCAGGGCAGAAACACGCTGACGGCTTTGCAGCCTCCTCTTGTCGAAAGTCAGAAATGGTTCTTTAACATGCCTCACACCATAGACAGTGAGAGACATGGCCGGCCTTTGATAACCCAGTTAGCTGCACTGGGGGGGGCAGTGACAACCTTGTGGAGAATGGGACTCGAACCCCCAACCTTTGGATCAGCGATCCGGCACCTTATACCACTAGACCACCACTGCCCTGGGCTGGAGATGTATATGACCTTTTCTGGAACAGTGTACGAAAATTAAGTGTAATTGCACCTCCACTCCAGTAGTTGGCAGTGACGCTCTCATTGCCGCGCGATGGTGTAGCGGTTTTTCGCACGAACAAACGATATGAAGTGCAGTAAATAAACCCTCAAGAAAAACCACGGAAACATTTTTAACACGAACAAAGAAAAAGGTGGACAGAGATGGAGATATTAAGACATAAATAAGTTAAATGAGTTAAAATAAGGATGTATTTGTTTTTATTTCAGGCAAATTGGGTGCACTTTAAATCTTTTCTGGTACAGATTAAAAAAAACAATGTTAATGAAGTTTTTCCTTTATTGTAAGTTGAACTATATTTCTTTTTTATTCTTAATGTTAATAAAGGTAACAATGTTATGCAGAAGTGTACTAATAACAATTTTATAGACAAATAATACTGCTCGTGGGGCGGTGTGGGGTGGGGTGTCTGTTTTTTTTCTTCCTAGGGGGGGCGCCACAAAAAATAACTGAGAAGCACTGTATTAGATGGTCGTGTGGTTAAATTATAATATACTGCAGTTTGTGTGATACACTGTGTATTAGCCGAGGTGTTAGTACTGAGCTCCTGTATTCTCTTTACATTCTAGAGGCATAGCCTTTCTATCCATGGTGTAAATAAATATATGAATTAAATGATTCACTCAGGGAGGAGATGTCTGTGATCATGAAGTATCCACCCTCAGGTAGGAAGGGTTGCAGTCCTACGCTTCTCAGACAGTCTGCTAATCTCTGACGTTTGGCCTGAAGCTGTGTGGGTAGCTGTCTGAAGTAGCTTTCATCTGTGCCAAACAGTTCATATTCCCTCTCGAAAGCCACAGCAACAGCCTCCTATAAACAAAATTAGTATGTCAATTTGGAGAAGAAAAAAAAAAAAGCCTTGCAAAGAAGCCAACACCCCTCAGCCCATGCATCATCTGGTACTCCCAGTCCAAGGATGGATACCAAAAACAGTGATGATCGGTGATGATGTTTAGGTTAATGCATGGAACACAAATTCAAGATGGCAGCTCTGGTGGCCATGTTGGATATCAATGAGGCACAGAAACTCACAGGGTTTCATAGTTACCCAGTCGAAACATTAACATTATAAATAATGATCACTGGTGTGTTTTTGGGTTAGTGTATATAATACAAGTATGGATTGAGAGATGGGCATGGCACATGACAGCAAAATTTCTCAAACCAATTTGGCTGAACAGTAAAAATGTTGATCTTATTGATTACTGGGCATGAAATCGCTTGAGCTAATACACAAGATGCAACTTAAATCTGGCAACTGTGGCCATGCTGCATATTGGACTGTGCAGAAAAGCAATATTTTTAGTTACATACTGTAGTCCCAACACCCACACCAAAAATGGTCATGATCAGTGGTGGTGATTTTGAGTTAGTGCACATGACAACAAAACCCCTTATTCTGTTTGGGCTGAGGGGTGAAAAACTAAAAATATAGTGCAATCCAAAAATACTGTCATAAATAAAAATAATTAAAAGAGTGGAACATTATTAAGACTGAGACACTCATGAAACATGACAAAATAGGCAGCTGTGGGGAAGACATTTTATATATTCGACTGCAAAGGGAAAAATTGGGCTTTGTAGTAACAGAACCAGTGGTTAACACAGCTGCCTCAGAGCAGGAGGTCCCGAGTCTCGTGTGTTTCTGTAAGGAGTTTGCATGTTCTACCCATGTTTGAGTGGGTTTCCTCCCATAGTCCAAAAACATTCACAGTAGGTTCATTGGCTGTTGTTCCCAATTGCCCTTAGGTGTGTGTGAGTGTTAGCCCTGCGATGGTCTGGTGAGCTGTCCAGGGTCTAGCCCGCCCTCTCCTAGAGTCGGCTGAAACAGGCGCCAACCTTCCAGTGACCCTAATTAGGATTAGGAGGTTCAGAAAATGAATGAATGATGAGTTACAGAACTAAAGAAAAATGATGGTGGTCGCATTTTAGAGTTGGTGTATGGAATGAAACAGAGATGCCTCTGACGCCCATTGGGATGAGGGCTATAAACTAAATAAAATAAAGTGCAAGAGAAAAAAAAATCTAAATAAATCTGATCAAAACAATTAAAACCAATATTAAGTCTGAGTGACTATCTCAGTATCAGTCAAGAATTGCATTTATTTTTCTATAATATTTGTATATATTTGCCACTTCAGTTCTGACAATCATTATAGTACTGTCAGATATATGAAAATAAATACATTCACTTTTCCATATCTTTAGTCAAATTGTTAAATAAAATTCCTTCCAGTCTTCCAAAGTTTAAGATGTTTTGCCATCAAAAACACACAAAAGAACCTTGATGAAATATTCCTTGATGTGTCTTTACCTGACTGAGTGTGGGACAGTGGTATAAGGAGTTCTGATGGACAGTTTGCAGATGTTTCAGCAGGTGTCGTGGTCCGATTGCCCAGCCCACCTAAGCACGCATACAGTGGGTTACATGTTGAAAGCAGGCCATATATTCACAAACAAGGTAGTGATTCTAAACGAATCCATTAAATCCATTAAAACAACAGCTTTTCAAAAGTCGTCATTAAGTAGCAGCCTTGTTACAGATGTTATTTCTAAAATATTTGTAATCATGAATATTTTGAAAAATAAAATTTGCACCAGTGAGTTGACCAAATCATAATGTTAAAAGAGCAGCTGTCACATAAGCAATACTTTAAATCATCAGATTGAAAAGACATATTTATTTCTTTGGTAGATCACTTCATCCGTACTAAAACAAGCAAGCGACACGTGCATCATTGAGTCATTTTCTTTTAATTTTGGACATTATCTTATTGGACCAGAACAAACTGTGACATACATGCAAGAACTGTCTGAAGAAAAATAAACAAGGTTTCATTGCTTTTTTTCACGCCAATAATCAGAATATTTAGCAGAGATGCCAACATGTCCTGTTAGGTCCTATTCAAGTACAGTGATACCTCAGCTCACGAACATAATTGGTTCCCAGAAAGTGTGTGTGAGGCGAAAAGTTCGTCTTCCGAACATTTATTTCCCATAAGAAACCATTAAAATGAGAATAATCCGTTCCCAGGTCCCCATAAAACATAATTTTCTACTAAATAAGCCTTAAAACTACACAAAAATATACCTTATTTTATGTATAATAAATGTGCTATTGTATTGTAATTAAAGAAATAAACTGTACTGTATAATAAAGTCGTTTTATTTACCTTTGTGATGGTAGTTGACGGCTTGATGGAATGGAGTGGGAGGAGGAGGGAGGGAGGGACTTACTGTTTGGAAGGAGTGTTTGGAAACGCCTACTGTTTGGAAACACCCTTAGCCACACACGCACCCTTAATAGCTTCCTTGTTCTTAAGGATGGGGGCAAGGGTAGACTTAGCGAACTGGGACTGGGACGCTAAGTCACACAAACGCACACCTCGTTCGTGTTTTTCAATGATCTCCGCCTGTGGTGGGGTCTTTTTCCGTCCCATAATAGCAAAAGTACACTCAATATGGTCCAAAATGTCTAGCAAACACAAACCACTTCCGCACTCAAAGAAAGGGGGTGACGAACTGTGACGCCGTGAGCGTGCGTCAGCTTCTCGTGGCCGCCACCGTGGCGCTGTTCGACCGCGTGGTTTGATTCGTCCGCCGAAAACTAGTTCGTCAGCAGAGACTATATGCTCGCAAATTTAATGTTCTTGAGGCAAAAAGTTCGTGAGCTTAAGCGTTCGTCAGCCGAGGTTTTACTGTACTTGCACGTAGGGCATTATCTTTTTTAGTCTTTTCCTGAGGAACCTCATCTACCTGATAAACGTACGAAAAAATTTTACCTCAGGGAGTACCGACAATCATCTGGAATTCCCTCATTTGTCAACATGAACGAACACACACAACAAACACAAACCACCGGCAGCAGGGAACCAGCAGACAAACAAACACGCTAGTAGCTAAAACACAGTATTATTTAAAAATTAAAATCGAATTTTATCCTCATCATCATCATCATCATCCACTTATTCCGGGATCAGGACGCAGGGGCAGCAGCCTAAGCAATGAGGTCCAAACGTGCTTCTCCCTAGCCACTTCCTCTAGTTCTTCTGGGTTGACACTGAGAAGTTCCCAGACAAGCAAAGAGACATAGTCCCTCCAGCATGTTCTTGGTTGACCCCGGGGTCTCTTCACGGTTGGACATGCCTGAAAGACCACACCAGGGAGACGTCCGGGAGCCTTTCTGACCAGATTCCCGAGCCACCTCAACTGGCTTCTCTCATTGCAGAGGAGCAGCAGTTCCACTCCGAGCTCTCCCCGAATGGTTGAGCTTCTCAGCTTATCTCTAAGGGAGAGCCTCGACACCCGGCGAAGGAAGCTCATTTCAGCCGCTTGTATCTGCGATCTTGTTCTTTCGGTCACTACCCAAAGCTCGTGACCATAGGTGAGGGTTGATACGTAGATAAACTGGTAAATTGAGAGCTTTGCCTTGCGGCTCAGTTCCCTCTTCACCACGACAGACCGGTACAGGCTCCGCTTTACAGCAGAGGTTGCAGCGATCCGTCTGTCAATCTCCCGCTTCATCCCTCCATCACTCATGAACAAGACCCTGAGATATTTGAACTCCTCCACTTGGATTCAATTTTAAATAAAACAAAATCGGCTATACTGTACAAGGTTTTGGTTAAGACATGGCAACCCCTGAGGTATGTGTACTTTGTGAGGTGCTGAACATCACAAAACACAAACGGTGCATGAATATAAATGTACGGCTTCCCGATTGCATTGTATTTGCGAATCAAGTGCCTCCATTCACAATAAACAAATTAAGTTGACATAAAGACTGTACCTTACCAGATGATATTTTGTGATCTGGCTATCATGTCTTTTGCCTGCTGAGTGTCAGCATCACCACCACAAGCACCAGATAATAACATCAGAGCTTTGCTCAGTCGTGTTGCTACATTCTGGCAAATATAGTTAAAATCTACACAGATGAAGATCACAAACTCATGATATATACTTTTTGGAGTTCAAAAAAAAAAAAAAACCATCAAAACTTGATTGTACTCAATACTCAGGAATACACGCTTTGCATAGAATGAAGAAAAAATCCTTTTGAGAACATCACACATAAATAAAAAATTGTCAGCAGGCAGAACTGAATGATTTCACATGCATTGCATATTGCAGTATTATTTGGGGGAAATTATACATTATATCACAAACCAACAAAATTACATCATTTTTGCTCAATAACATTGTGACAGCTGCTCTTTGGTTCTCTTCCACCACTATTACCTTCCATCCTGTAGCACTGAAGCTCTTGCCTGCACTGCTAATAGTGACAGTACGCTCCCACATGCCTGGAAGACTCGCTGCAGGTGAAATACAGATCAGGGTCAATAATTCAGCCCTATGGGGTCAATAAAATGGTTCAGCAACCTTTATTATTACATAATTCAGAAGATTCTTGAATTAAAAAACATCTTTTGTATATCATATACAGGGATCCCTCGCTACTTCGTGCTTCAATTCATGCGTCTTCAGTGCATCGTGTTTTTTTTAAATATTCATCGAATTAAAAAATAAAGAAATTAAGGAAGAATAAGGGGGAAAAGTTAAGGAAAATGCCACAAAAACAAGGCCAATCATGCAAAGAAAAAAAAAAAAAAAAAAACCCAAACAAACAAAAAACGACCCAAAACCCCAATCAAAATTACTTACATTTTTATGCGAGATGCGCATCTCAGTGTGTGTGTATTTATATTTTATTTACATCTTATGCATTATTTTTGAATGTTTAATTGTTAATATAAGCATTCATAGCATTGAATATATATTTACTGATAGTATATACACATATACATGTACGTATACGTCAGTCAAAGGGGTCGATCCCACTTCGCAGAATTCGGTGGTCGCGGGGTGGTCTCGGTCTCCATTAACCGCAGAAATTGAGGGATCCCTGTACTTATTTTATGATCTTCATGGTCTGAATTTAAATAATTGACACGAATGTCCTGACAGATTCACAGTAATTTTGACACTTGCCTATTTTAATATGTTGAGCTCCGTCATATGTGAGCCACTCATACACCTCGTCACTGAAGCAAATAACATCATGTTTTATACACAGATCAGCGATCACCTCTAACTCCTTCCTTTGAAACACCTGCACAGCAAATGGTGAGTTTACTCATTCTCATACGAATACATGAGGTCTACAGTTATTGCTTTTATCACTAATTAAAGCCAGTTATTTTATTGATAATTCTAGATCTTTACATAGAAAATATATACGAAACATCTACTCCATTTTGAATAATAAATTATTCTCATGAACTCTGGGAGAAAATGGTCAGACCTCACCTTGCCTATTGGATTATTGGGATTGTTAATGACGATCGCCTTTGTTCGAGAGTTGAATTTACTCGCTAGCTCATCAGGACATAACACCCAATCAGCACTAGATACAGTAGGTCCAGTAACCTTTTTCTGGAAGATAAGCATACGCTTTGTGTAAAAACACGACAAGTAAAATGTAACTAATGACATCATTTCCCTTCGGCTTTTGAAAATCACCACTCACAGGTTTCAGGGGAACATAGACAGGTTTTCCTCCTGCCATTAATGTCATAGATTCATAGCAGTCGAAGAAAGGCTCCACAATGACCACCTGGACCATAGAATAGCATCAAAGAGAAGAGGACATCACAACATGAGGCAATCATGTATAATAATACTGAAATCTGTTTAATTTAAAATAATCAACATTCATAATTTTAAAAATGGTACAGTGGTACCTCACCTTATGAAATGAATCCGTTCCAGAGCCTATTTCTTAACCTGGATTTTTCGTAAATTGAACCGCGTGATTCGTTCCAAGGCCCCCAATACTACCCCTTAAAACCTTTAAAAATTATAAAAGCATACCTTTTAAGACCTCCTTCTGCTTCAATATCCTACTGATGGTAGACAGATTTGGCCATATTCCTTTGTGATATCACTCAACCACATGCCACGAGCCCGCTTCTTCTTTTCACTTGCACCGG
The DNA here is from genome assembly GCA_024760905.1 of Plotosus lineatus. NCBI lineage: Eukaryota > Metazoa > Chordata > Actinopteri > Siluriformes > Plotosidae > Plotosus > Plotosus lineatus. The sequence goes on along the minus strand of CM045740.1, from coordinate 34,276,435 downwards.
AAATCACATGCGCGTGTCTGTATGTGTGTGTGTGAGCGCATGTGTTGCCCATGTCTTCCTAGCAGAGTTATAATCTTACAAATGTTTATGGAAGGTTAAAAGCCTGATTCAAAAAATAAAGCAATGAGAACACTCAAAAAAACACATGAAACTCTGTCCTTCACACGAAAAGCATTATGGGAGATGCAGCTCCATAACAGCCAATGGGAGGGAGCTGCGTTATCCCTCCTAGCCAATGGGAGGCCAGCGGGGCGGGATATTGGGAGATAGCCAATGGGAGGGAGCTGCGTTATCCCTCCTAGCCAATGTGAGTCCAGCAAGGTGGGATGTTGGAAGATACTCAAAGGGAAAGCAGCTCGTGCATTGTGTGAATGGTGCGTTTGAATGTTTAAATGGCGCGTTTCATAAGAACTTGTTTCGTATACAGAGACAAAAAATTTTGGAAAATGTTTTTCGTAACCTGGATTTTTCATTTGCTGGGACTATTGTAAGGTGAGGTATCACTGTATTTAAGTTAGTTCTGTGACCACCATCTACAAAATAACTGCCCCCCCCCCCCAAGAAAAAAAAATCTTATACAATTTTGAGAAGGATGTAGCATGAGCTTCTTCTCCAAATTTTACTTGATTAACGGTAATATTCTCCAAGAATTTAATACTTTCAGAAGCTGAAGGCCAGAGTCAGAAGGTGCACCACATAGCGCGCATACACTCTGACCAAGGTGCGCCAAAAAAAAAGAAAGAAAAAAAAAAAAAGCAGCCCTCCAATCAAACCCATTTTGGATTTCGCAAATCAACTCCAGACATCACCGAAGACTGATCAGAGAATTTCCGACAAAAGAAGAATCGTTTTGTATTTGTATTCTCAACTTGAAACATGATGATGGGATGCCAATCCACAAACTGTCAAAGTCAAAATAATCGGGGGGTGAGGGGTTAGTTTTCAATCACTGAAATTCAGCGCAGTGACGATGGCAACGTTGGAGAGAGACACGCTGTGTATTTGCATGCATGCCTGTCCTCACGCCTTTGATTGATGAAGCTGTTTTGTCAGTGCACTCTACGCTTGGCTGCTGGCCAGCTGCAGGTTGTTTTTTAGCCAGACTTTTGCAGCGAATATTACATACTAGCAAATATATCATGCAGCGCTCACTGCATGCCATGGTGAGAAACTGTGGCAATCATTGCTGCGCTCATTATTTATACTTGCTGTCCATCAAGTATCCTACATCATGCATAATTTTGTGGAGATCAAGCTGTGATTGGTTAGCTATGATGACGTCACTTGGAATTATGGGATTTCCTTGCAATATGCAGGGGGAAATTTGAAAAAAGCACCCCTAGGGTCACATGTGAGAGATGAAGAGTGGGGTTTTTTTTGCACCCCAAGTTTTTTTTTGCAGGAAAAGACCTGGGTTGACACAATTTCATTATCTACTGGAAATAATAAACGTTTCAAAGCATGTGCTTATCTCAGAGTAATACAAACTGAACGCTGATAACGGTGAAAGTCACAGTGAAAGGAATCTGATCTGTTTACAATGTGTGGAGGGACACTCAGTCCAAAACATTAGTCAACTGTAGAAAATAAGTTTATTAAATTAATAACATCAAATGACAATGGATTCCTGTGAAGTAGGAATAAACTCGGGTATGTTATCGAGTTTTAGGTAAGAAACCAGTTTCTCAGTGAATTATTTTAGACTACATCGATTCCTTGCTTCAACAAAATCATGATTCATTGGGTTTCACAGCGGTCTTCTTAGGAAATAAAAATATATGCAACTGCTGACTGATTCATTTTTCATCTGGAGCAAGAGACAGGAATAAAGAAATGTTTTTGGCATGGATCATGTGTCACCTTCAGTTTTTCCACCTTAACCAAATGCATAGCACATTTTCGGACTTGTGGTGGGGTTTCCCAGGCAGAGTCACATATTCAGCTCAAACTGTAATAATAACTTACTTCATCACCCTCATCAATCAGAGCCTGAAAGGTACAAAAAAGGGTCCCATAGGCTCCCACTGAAACCAGGATCTCCTGCATGGGGTCAACTTCACGGTCCAAAATCCTTCCGAAGAATTTGGCAAGAATCTTAACAAGAGGTGGATGGCCCTGTGATTCAAAATATTACTATTATTATTATTATTATTATTTTAAATAAAACAGAATTTCTCATTAAATTAGGTCAGGTCAGGTCAGGTATGCGCCAGGACGGCACTTCGCTGCGTCTACCAGCCGCCTCCACTCATTTGGCTGTCTCCTTCGGATCGACCAGGCATGCGCAGGGCCCATACCCCCCGGCAGGGCAGCCCTCAGCTGCGACAACCACGTCGCACGCGACCGTCCCCGCAATCGGCTCCAGCCCCTAGGATCCCAAACAGACAGGATCCGGTGTGCTGGGTCCGAAGGCAGGAAACGCGCCAAGTGCCCATAATCGCACAGCTGACGGTCGCGGATCAAGCAGGTTACTCTTACCATCCCCACATTCCCAAGCACCTTCCGGTTGGTAACAAAGTCTCACCAGCGGTATCCGAAGATGCGGCGAAGGGAAGTCGTAACGAAGGAGTCCAGTCGTCGTCCAAGCTCAACCATGAGCGTCCATGTCTCGCTCGAGTAGAGCAAGACAGGGAGCACAAGGGAGCGAAAGACTCGGGCTTTCGTCCGCCTGCTCAGATACCTCGACCGCTACACGGTCCTGTCCAGCGAATTCATTGCCTCGTAGGCATTAAATTACAACTTTAATAAATAAATCCAATTGAGCTTAGGATTTCTGATCATCTGAAAGATCAATGTACTATCATCTAGACGACCCTTTTTATTGTTTTCTATTGTTACCAAACCATTTCAAATATTGTACTTTTTTTAAATTTCATATGCCAGTAAAGAAAGATAATAAAAATTACAGACATAGAATGAAAAATAAAAATCCTTACAAATGCACGTGTGTATTGGTGCATGGATGATCCTCCTTTGATTGCATTGCAGAGCGATTCCAAGAGGAAGTCGGGAGGAGAAAAGTCAGGGAACCCCTGACCCAGATTCACCACTTTGTATTCAGCAGCTAGCTGTGTAAATTCCACCCTAGCGGATAAACGGATAAATTATAGTGAGTAGATTCGGTATGGATCATTTGAAATTGGTATGTTTCTGTTTGAAATCTGAAGATTCAACTAATTAAAAGATTTAAACAAAATACAGTGATACCGCAGCTAAAGAATTTAATCAGTTCCGCGGGAAAGCTCATAAGCCGAAAATTTGTTAAGATGAAAGTTATTCCCATAAGAAATAACAGAAAACCAATTAATCCGTTCCACCCCCTCCCAAACTCATAACCTGCCACAAACACATATATTTGACCTAATACATTAAAAGATATAGTATTAGCATTATAATAATTAAAGAAGAAGAAACAATAAGTCAACTAACCTTTTCCAATCATCGACTGCGGTGAAGATGTCATGTGGACAGGCATGAGGTGCTGGGTAACAGAGGAGGAGGAGAATTTTGTGCGTGCACGCTACGAATGCCAGCAAGGAAAGGCTGGTGGTGAGCTTCCACAAGGCCAGTGCCTTCTCAAATAGTGGGGCGCACCCAGTGTGATGACAGGACGGGGGGGAGGGGTGTGTGTGTATGACCCTGGGGAACATGTTTTTTTGACATACTGTACTAGAATTAAGTGTAATTGCGCATCCACTACAGTAGTTGGCAGTGGCGCTCTCATTGTCGCGTTATGGTGTAGGGAAAAAGTACCAAACAAATGATATGAAGTGCAGTAAACACTATTTATAGTCGCACGCGGGGTGCATGCGATGTTTTTTTCTTCCTAGAGGAGGTGTCACAGAAAATAATTGAGAAGCACTGTCACAAGGCGTTCTCGGAGCGTGAAGGAATACAAGCGAAAAAACACGAGGCTAATCGGCCTGGAAAAGCCATTGCGAGGAGAGCTCACAGTGAATTTTTGCTCGTTGGAAGGAGGTGGGTTCGAAGCTCGTATCATGGAAAAATCGTTTTTGGGACACTCGTTAGATGAGGTACCACTGTATCAACAAATGGAACATACAAAAGCCTTCAGCAAACTGCAGATTTACTGGAGCCACTGGTAAAGACAGATAAAAATGTTCTGACCTTTAATAATCAAGCCATTGCTATGCACATTGAAGTGACTTCCAAAAAACCTTTCCACATTTTACTACATTACAACCAAACACAAATGTATTCGGCTGGGATTTTATGTGAAAGGAAGGAGAATGATGCACAGTGTAAAATTTTACAAATAAAAATCTGAAAAGTGTGGCATGCATTTATGTTCAGCCCCCATTACTTTGATAAATAAAACACAGTGCAACCACTTGCTGTCAGAAGTCACCTGATTAGTAAACAGATTGTAGTCAAAACATGAAAAATTCAATCTATAAATATGTAGAGGGAAGAGCTGAAAGAATAAGATGATGATGATGATGATGTGGTGAATATGTCACACATTCATGGGAAGGTAAAGAGGAAACTGTGCGTTAGGAGTCAGATGATGAACAGGAGGAATGTGATCCAATCAGCACTAGTGATTCAAAAAAAAGGTGCACTTTCAATTTTTGCTTGGATGACATTATACAGACTATACTGAGAAGGTCCCAAGTGAAATATGTTTATGAAATTTTGTTCATATTACGATTTCAAGAGAGTTAAATATTAGTTCCAAATCTGAAGTTGACCTTTTACATATACACACACACACATATATATATATATATATATATATATATATATATATATATATATATATATATACACACACACACACACATATATATACACTGATAGGGAAATCACCATAACTTCTAGACTATTGAGCGCACCTGAATATAAGCCGCACCAACAGAATTTAAAAAGAAAAAAGAATGTGTACATATATCGGCTGCATGGTGAGGGTGATGGGGTTACATGTTTAACAGTTTGTGGGTAAAAGTTGTTCTTGAGCCTGTTAGTTTTTGTTTTTAGTGTCCTGAACCTGTTTCCAGAGGGGAGAGGGGAGAAAATGGGTTGTCTAGGTTGTGTGTGGTCCCTGTTATTTCCACTGGCTCTACTCTGAAGTCTCTCCTGTAAATATCACTGGGGGTGGGGGGTAGTGTAGCTCCAATCACCTGCACTGCCATCCTCACCAAGCACTGCAAGGCCTTGCTCTATATCCAGACAGCAGTGAATATCTTTAATTATTGAGTGGGAACACCAGCTGTGTGTTGATGTAAACACACAGGCCTCCTCCACGTTTCTTACCAGACAGGCTGGTTCATAAAAAGACGAGCAGTCACGTGGAGGATTTTCTAATCAACATTTGAAAGAAAAAAATGGTATTGATTTTTGAGATTTCACTTTCCTTTTTAACCTCATTTTTGTCCATACGCTCACATTGATGGTCTTGGACCAAACCCAATTTCAGATGATAAGGTGTAAGGGCACAAGCCTAAGCTGAACACCAGTGAGCTCTCATTCCTCAGATGCATTTTCAGAAAGAGGCAATATTTATCTATAGCTGATAACTCTATGGCTCAGGGTTACTCTGGTAACGTTTCCACATTCACAAAACCAGTTAAAACCTTACTGTGCAAACAGAAAGCCTTAATTTAACTGCGTCTAGAAGTGCCATCAGCTTCTCTGGTACTTGCAGATATTTTATGATTATAAAATATGATATCTTAATCCAGGGACACTCCTGCATATTTTAAAAAGACTGCAAAACCAGCATGGCTCTGGAAGCAAAGCATGCAGCTGCAAGAGTGGCCTGTACATCCAACCAGTCCCCAATAGTAGATGGGTGGAGAATTTTAAAGAGGTTAAATGTAATGATTATTTTTGTACTTTTGCATATGTTGTAACCTGTGTGCAGGAATAATGGAACATCACACACCTGAAATGCTTCATCAAATACATTATCAACGCTGTAAATACTAATAATAACAATTAAGCATTCAAAAATAACGCATAAGATGTAACTAAAATATAAATACACACACACACAGATGCAGACCTCACATAAAAAAATGTAAGTAGTTTTGTTTTGGGGGATTTGGGGTTGTTTTTTGTTCGTTTGGGGTTTTTTGTTTGTTTCTTTGTTTTTCTTGCATAAATGGCCTTGTTTTGCAGCATTTTCCTTAACTTTTCCCCTATTTTTCGATGAATATTTTTGGAAAAACCCACGATGCACCAAAGCTTCAGAAACTGAAGCAAGAAGTAGCGAGGGATCATTGTATTCTAATCTAAACAACTGCATAATTGTTTGCCTCTCCAGATGAAACCAGGTCTGTATTTTAGCCATCTTAAACAAATCTAAATAACTGACAGTAAATAATTACCACACGTTTTTGTCCACATTCTCAAGCCTTCGTGCATGCAGTCGCCGGGACATGTTTGTCTGGAAAAGAAGAAGAAGAAGAAAAAAAAAGACGTGCAAGGTTATAGGATAAAAATTTCAAATACATCTGTGTCAGAGTCGTACATTTGTATTTGTTGCCTAAGTCTGTAATATCTGAAACCTATTCAAGCACAGGGAGGATACAACTTAGAGAAAGACCCAAGCCTGGGACTCGTACCCAGGATTTTTCTTGCTGTAAAAGACAAAATGTTAACCACTATGCCACCCTATTCGAGCAGTACTCAGGTATTACGCACCTTCAGAGCCAGAGCTATCAGACCAACAAGCGGACGATCTGCTCCATCTTGGGATGCTATGAGACATAAGCACTTTTTGGGGGCTTCCTCAACATACCATTTTCAAATTAAGCTATTTTCTCTCCCCTGTCCTTAAAAATCAAGATTGAAGAGTCCTTGATGTCATTATGCTCACACATAAAATTTTGTATGAGACTCTCAGCTTTAAAACGGTGAAAATAAGACAATAAACTGTTCAGTTAATTTCATTTTCTGTAACCTCTTAATCCCTATTAGGGTCACGTGGAGGTTGGCGCCCATCCCAGCCGACTCCGGACGAGGGCAGAGTACACCCTGGACAGCTTGCCAGGCCATCGCAGGGCGGAAACACGCTGACGGCTTTGCAGGCTACTCTTGTCAAGAGTCATCAATGGTTCTTTTACATGAACCTCACACCATAGACAGCGAGAGACATAGCCGGGCTTTGATAACCCAGTAAGCTGCACTGGGGGGACAGTGACAACCTTGTGGAGAGTGGGACTCGAACCCCCAACCTTTGGATCAGCGATTCATCAGTCATGCCACTAGGTCACCACTGCCCAATAAACTGCTATTCACACAGTCAAGCGCAGAATATAAACACAAGCAATTATATACACTAAATTTTCAGTAAAAATATAAAATAGAAATATAGACTAAACACCTATGAATAAAAATGAATGAAAACTGAGCACTGGGATATACAGTAAGCAAAACTGAGGCACTGTGAAATGGAATAAATAAATAAATAGCAGCAGGACAGTCTATAAGTTAGAATTCAAATGTAAACAAGGTAAAGTGCAGCAGTGCAACACAATCATAGAGTTTGTGGATTCAATGTCGTTTTACAGAGAACTGATGTCTGTATGAAAGTCAGTGCGTGGGCAGTGTGCCGGGGGGGGGGGGTATGTGTCTGTGGAGGAGGGTTGCATGTGTGGGTGTGATGTGAAGGGGTGATGGCGTTCATCGCTCTCGGGTGAAAGCTGTTTTGAGTCTGGCCGTGCTGCTCTTGATGTTTCTGTATCGCTTTCCCGAAGGAAGTGGTACAAACAGTCCATTTCCCGAGTGTGTGGGAGTTGTCACAATGTGGCTGGCCTTCTTCTGCACTTGGCCAGCATATATTGTGCTAAGATCTGACAGACCACGATCCTCTGTGCAGTTCTCACCACCCAGGTCAATTCTTTTCGTCCTTAGTAGTGCAGCTGCGGTACCACACTGTTGTACTGAGGCAGAGAAAACTTTCAACTGTAGCACTGTGAGCAGCTGAGAGGAGAGTCAAATAAGTTCCAGCTACTGAAGAAGAAAAGCCATTGCTGGGCCACCACAAGTGAGGTGTAAACAGACCAGGAGGGGTCAGATGAAATGTAGATACCCAGGAACTTAACACTTGTCCACATGCTCCATCACCTCCCCATGAATACAAAGAAAAGTGTGCTCTGTCTTACTGGTCCTAATAGAGTCCACTTTGACCTCCTTGGTCTCGCTGATGTTCAAAATTAGATTATTAGTTGAACACCATTTATGAGGTGCTCTGTTGTGGGTGTCATCAGCAAACTTCACAAGCATGTTTGTGGAGTGGATAGCAGTGCAGGCATGCATAAAGAAGCTGAAGAGGGCTGAGCATACAGCCCTGTGGTGTTCCAGTGTTCAGGATCAGGGAGGATGACATGGAGTTCCCTCTCCTTACCACCTGAGGTCAATTGGTGAGAAAGTCCTTGATCCAGTAACACAAAGTGGCTGACAGTCCCAGGTTGTAATGATTCAGTACCAGCTTCTCTGGGAGAACAATGCTGAAAGTTGAACTGAATTCCACAAATAGGATCCTGACATAAGCGTCCGATTGCTCTAGGTGAGCCATTGCTGTGTGGAGTGCTAGCGAGACAGCATCCTCCATAGAGCGGATCTCCCCGTAGACAAAGTAAAGGCTGTCCAGCCCTGAGGAATACCGTCCCCACATAATGAATATATTCAATAATTTATTTCCAGTTTTTCACTTTCTGGTTACTTTGTTAAATAATACAAACAAATTCTGCATGCAAGTCAAAACACCTTACAAACATTTACACAATAATTGATAAGTAAGGCCCACTTATCAGCAAATAAATCATGTGCAATAAAAGTGTTTCAGGAAACAGTGTCATTAGACATGGTTTATTTGCTGACGCTGTAAATCAGCACCTTCGAAATGAGAAACAGGAAGTCACAAGGTCTGTATTTTTTAACAAATGGATTTAATCTCAACCCTTCTAACAGAAGAACAAGTTTCTCCATAAACTATATCAACTTGGATGCATTATATTTTCAGGGCTGCCAACTTGTACGAATTTATCCATAGTCATACGAAAAATAACATGAAATACGTTAATACAATTCATTCAGACATTCATATGAATTTTAAACTTTCAGGAAAATATGCTCCTTTCAATTTTATTTGACAATATTTTATCAATAATTCTGATGAATTGCATCAAATTCGATCCGTGTTTACATGTTTACCTTCCTGGCAAAGCCAAATCTCGCGATAATGTCACAGAACGTTACAGTTGTATTTCACCACATGATTCGTTAATCGGCAGCAAGGTAGGTCGATTTCCACGAATCAGCGGGTAACTTACATACACTCCGTGGTAATCAGAGCCAATCATTGAACGGTTTCGGGAAACCCAAAATGGCGACAAAAAGAAAGCAAGAATTTTTAGTGGAATATTTTACTGTATTAAGAAGCATGACGGATACACGAAGTTTTGCACAATGTGTAATGCGAAATTTCGCATTTGGGCGTTTTTGATAGTAAAACGCATATAAAGGGAGGCAGACACAGCCAGCTCGCGCCTGGTTTGCTTACTTTAGAACTTTTTTCTTGTCCTGAAATTTCTTACTTGTTATTTGTAAATGCTGATAACAAATATCATACAGGGTCATGCATAATATATAATAATTATCACATATTATACTCTATTATAACACAGGGGCAGTGGTGGTCTAGTGGTATAGGGCGCTGGATTGCTGATTCAAAGGTTGGGGGTTCAAGTCCCATTCTCCACAAGGTTGTCACTGTCCCCCCCAGTGCAGCTAACTGGGTTATCAAAGGCGGGCCATGTCTGTCACTGTCTATGGTGAGAGGTTCATGTAAAAGAACCATTGCTGACTTTCGTAAAGAGTAGCTGCAAAGCCGTCAGCGTGTTTCTGTCCCTTGCTAAAAGGGTTGTGACAGGAAGGGCATCCGACGTAAAAACCTCTGCCAAATCAAACGTGCGAATCAGATGATTCGCTGTGGCGACTCCCGAGTGAAAGGGAAAAAGCCGAAAGGAAGACAGACAGAATACTCTATTATAACACCATTAGAATTACGTCGAATAAACATGGTTTTCTCAAATATGCTGTTGTTTCATTATTAATCCAAAATGCAGTAAAATTTGACAAGGATAACCTGCATGTCCATATATGTAATTTTGTTGAATTTGAGTACTAATTCTGTCTATTACGAATACTAATATTCACCTCAAGATACTAATTTTTGGTTGATCGACATTTATTTCATTTAATAAAATAAAATGACAATTAAAAACATCTGCAGCTCCAAAAACAGATTTATAATGTTGACAACATACAAATAATTATGGGTTGTGTTTATTCAATTTATTTTATAGTTAAACAACTTGTGCTCCATTTTGAGAATTCCTGGATTCAATAAGACACAATGTTACTGAATAATTTATTTAATTTCTTCAGAAAGATAAAATGATGTGGATTTTAGAAATAAAATAAAAACATTCCTTTGTTTATCCACCTTTTCTATTTTCTCACCTTGTTCCTCCAGGTGGTGGGAATTACTGAGAGTTTCCAAACTGCACTACCATCCAGCAACACTCTCAACATTCCAGGAGGTGAAATTATACACCTTAAAGTAAACACATTTCAAATCATCACAAATTGAATATTTTCTCAAGATCAACTCACCAACAAGAGCCAAAACAGCAGGGAGAGAGTCACGTGACCGGTTTATTTTTTTTTATTTTTATCCGAGTCCTCCAGCTAAGCGGACAGATTCTAATCTACACCTCTAACTTCACTCTCATGAATCTAACACAAATGCTCAGGAGTATGAGACAGTTTAATCATAAACAAGACCTGATAATACATGCAACATGACACTCACTGAACTTATTTGTCCCTTTTAGCGTATATTCTGCTTCAACTTTCACTTCGCCAGCATTTTGGCTCGATCCCAAATCCCGCGTTATTCCCTCGGTTATCGAGGGCACTACACCTGCTGGGTGGTGTTTTAGGCTGTAAGTGCACTCCATGGTTAATACAGCATAACACTAGAAGGCGTTTAGGCGTTTCGCATCAGGTCCCTACACGTGACCACACTGTTAACTACCGGAACAAAGGCTCCTATTCGCCGATATTGCGCGGGCCACTATAATCTGAGAGGAGGACTGCACCAATGATGTGGACTGCAACGTCATTGGACTGCACTATGCTTGCTCGTGTAGCGGGGGAAATGAAGCGCGACCGTCGCCATCTTGGTGAGACCAATATTACTGTTCGGTTCTTAAAATACTAAAAAGATCGGATTTTATTGTTTACAGCTAGATATAGTTTTATGAGTTTTTAATTAGTAAAATTATTGGTAACTACATGATTTATAGGTTGTTGGTGTATAAATCTTAATAAATTCAACCTTCTGTTTTGAAATTATTAATCATATTACTGAAGTGTTCCGACAAGTTGGTCTCAGCAACATGGCCGCTGTCCCAGGGCTCCAACTATTATCTATCATTATTATTATTATTATTACTATATGATGATGATGATTATTATTATTATTATTATTATATGAATATATTACTATTAATGATAATGATAATAATAATAATAGTAATATATTCATATATTATTATTATTATTATTATTATTATTATTATTATTAAATAGATATAGAGCAGGGGATAACAGCATCATACTGTTTTTTGGTGAAAACCACTGGTCGAGCCTCCCATACACTATTTTGCAATAGAAGTGTAAAAAGAACATGTGATGTCCATAAACTCAACTGAATAATTTTACAGAAAATAGCGATGATAAATCCATGTTGAAATAAAAAGTGATCCTCAAGCTCTGCAGATAGCATCCACACACTGGTGCAGAAAGCAAATGATCATTAGGCGTTATAACTATTAATTATGTCACTTCACACATTTCGTTAGTAAGGTTTTAGAGTCACAGCACCAATGACCAGTGATTAACCTACTCTGCAACCACTGACTGGACTCGCAGAATATTAAAGAAAACAGTTAACCTTTATGAGAACGTTATTTGCTTAGTTGATGAGGCACTTGCAGGTGCTGACATCTCCAAGTAAAGCTGTCCGGAGGGACAAGAAGGGACACTGTAGTTCAGGAATTATACATCTGTTAACACCAATGACTCAAAATGACCAGAAACAGGTGAACATTACCACAGAAAATTTACAGGATATATTTTTTCATAGTGGTTAATAATGGGTAGACATGACAGAGGAGGATTTAATTGTGAAATTAGTCTGCATTTATATTGTGGATAAAAGAATCATTAACTTTGTAGAACTAAGCTATAGGTCAGGTGTGGCCAACCTGCGGCGTCCGAATCGCATGTGGCTCTTTGCCTGGTTTCATGAGGCTCTTATGTTCATATCGAAGTTTGTGTTTTTTAATGTTCGTGTTCGCTGCGCTTGAGTTCAATATGGTATTATTGTCAAATGCTTATGTGCGTGAGATGAAAATACTGCAAAGCTTCCCAGTATGGGCGAGATCATTGCAGTAAACAATTAGTATCAAATTTCCTCTTAAAATGACAACAGAAAATGCACAGGAAAATAAAAACATGAAGATGAACAACAATTTTTAACAGAGTGGGAGAGGTTTTTTTTGTTGTTGTTCTCAAATGTAATGGAAAGCCATTCTGCCTTATATGTCAGGTGTCATTGGCGCATTTCAAAGTTTCAAATCATTAGCGCTATTTCAGCTCACTGCATGCTAACCTTGACCAGGAATTTCCAAAAGTGACTGAACTTCTCAAGCACAAGTTGTTCACTTTGAAAAGTCAGGAAGAAAAGCAGATACAGTTTTTCCAAAAATTTACAAAGCGCTCAGAGACCGTTAACGCTTGCACTGTATCAACCGGCTTGGAATATTACACAGGCCAAAACACTATACAATGAAGGAGAGTTTGTTATAAAAATCCCTCAATGACGTTGTTGAAATCTTGTCACCTGAAAACGACAAACTAAAACGCGTGGTATTGGACGTCCAACTGTCCCGCCACACTGTTGAACACAGAATATTGGACATTAACACGGCTATTGAATCACAGTTGCATTCTGACCTTCAAAAATCTATTCGATCATGTTGGTGTGTGAATTTAAAATAAATCTGGCTGAGCAGGGGTAGGTGTAGTTGGAACAAGGGGGGGGGGGGGGTTCTATAGACTGCAGCTATGGTGGCTATAACACTGTGTATACTGTACTAGCACTCAGATCGTAGATACACCGAGAGACTGATAGTTATAGGTGATCATGAAATTAAAGATTTGGCTTTCATCAATGCACAAAATAAACAATGACATTCTATTTTAGGACAATGTTGAATGTTTACATGACACGATTGAAAGAGACTTTGGTTGCAACATTAATTTTATCAAAAGTAGGTTATAAACTCAAAGTGAGCTGTAATTCGAGCACAATGGTGTTTGTTCAGATTACTGTGTTCTATTTACAAACAGGCACATAAATAGAATTAACAATAACTATTTATAACTTTCACTAAATTTAAGTCATTTAATGGGGGGGGGGGGGGGGGACGGTCTGTGCCCACTGTTTTCTCTGACTGAGCTTTTAAACGATTAAAAAGTGATCCATTAAAGAACGTATCGCGAGTCTGAATCCAGGTTAATGCCGCAGCCATCCATGACCAGGAGACAATGGGAGCTAATTCCTGAACTCTCTTGGGAGGGAGGGATGGTATACGCTCACTTCCCTGTCACTCACAGCAATCACCAGCCAATCATAGAATAAATAAATAGTAGCAGGAAAGTGGATAAGCTAGCATGCGAATGTACAAGCGAATTTACTTCGAGAATAATTGAGTATATTTTCAGATGTCTTCTTTTCCTTTCGGTTTTCCCTTCAGGGGTCGCCACAGTGAATCATCTGCCTCCATCTCACCCTATCCTTTGCGTCTTCTTCTCTTATACCAGCTACCTTCATGTCCTGCTTCACTACATCCATGAATCGTCTCTTTGGTCTTCCTCTAGGCCTTCTGCCTGGTAGTTCCAACCTCAGCATCCTACTACCAATATACTCACTATCCCTTCTCTGTACATGTCCAAACTATCTCAATCTAGCCTCACTGACTTTGTCTCCAAAATGTCTTACATGTGCTGTCCCTCTAATGTACTCATTCCTGATCCTATCCATCCTCGTTACTCCCAAAGAGAACCTCAACATTTTCATCTCTGCTACCTCCAGCTCTGCCTCCTGTCTTTTCCCCAGGGCCACTGTCTCTAAACCATACAACATCGCTGGCCTCAACACTGTCTTGTACACTTTTCCTTTCATTCTTGCCGATACCCTCCTATCACACATCACTCCAGACACTTTTCTCCAACCATTCCAACCTGCCTGCACACGCTTCTTCACCTCTTTTCCACACTCTCCACTTCTCTGGATTGTTGAGCCTAAATACTTAAAATACTCCACCTTCCTTATCTCTTCTCCCTGTAACCTCACCGTTCCTCTTGGGTCCTCATCATTCACACACATGTATTCTGATTTACTGAGGCTAACCTTCATTCCCCTCCTTTCCAGGGCATACCTCCACCTCTCTAGATTTTCCTCCACTTGTTCTCTGCTCTCACTGCAGATCACAATGTCATCTGCAAACATCATAGTCCATGGAGATTCTTGTCTAACCTCGTCTGTCAGCCTGTCCATCACCATAGCAAACAAGAAGGGGCTCAGAGTTGACCCTTGATGCAGTCCCACCTCCACCTTGAACTCTTGTGTCACACCGACAGCACACCTCACCACTGTCTTACATCTCTTATACATGTCCTGCACCACTCTAACATACTTCTCTGCCACTCCAGACTTCCTCATACAATACCACAGTTCCTCTCTCGGCACCCTGTCATATGCTTTCTCCAGATCCACAAAGGCACAATGCAGCTCCGTCTGACCTTCTGTGTACTTCTCTCTTAACATCCTCAAGGCAAACACTGCATCTGTGGTGCTCTTTCTTCGCATGAAGCCAAATTGTTGTTCACAAATGCTGACCTCTGCCCTTAATCGGGCAAATTTCAGATATTCATAGTTTTGGAAAAGGTTTTGGTCCGGACTCAAAATTTGGTGCAAATTCAGAATGGCTTGAACCGTTTTGAACGGCTCAAGCAGCTGACTTTTGCACATCACACAAAACCGCCACACATGAAATTATGACACTCACATGACACCCCCCCCCCCCCTCATTTTCTCTCTAATTTAGTCGTATCCAATTCCCAGCCATCAGGGATTGCCTTCTCTATTACACAACTACCACTGACCAGGGAGGCACGAAACCCTACACACATACTACATGACATGCAATGCTAGCCACCCACCTCTAACACATGCTGCTAGTTTTGGTGTAATTAACCAAAACCTGCCAGAATTTACAGCCTTTGGCAACTTTGGATAAAAATTGTGTTGAATGTTCAAAAAAAGAACTTAACACCCACTTTTCTGTAATGGGTCACATTTTTCTGTTGAGTATTGTTTAACCTTGTGAAGTCACATACACACACACACATTGGTACCTTGGCTTAAAAGTATCCCTTATAACAAGTTTTCCATCCCACCAAAAATCTGCCCCATCCACAAGCAAAATTTTGATTTTCGAGCTCTGGTGGGGAAATGGCTTTCCCGGGCCGATTAGCCTCGTATTCTTCCTCACTCCGAGAACGCCTTGTGCAGTGGTTCTCAATCATTTTCTGTGACGCCACCTCTAGGATGGAAAAAAAAAAAAAAAAAACCAAACAATTCACCCCCCCAGCATGACTATAAATAGTGTTTTCTGCACTTCATATCATTTGTGCAGTGCTTGTCCCCCATTCACCATAGCATGACAATGAGAGCGCCACTGCTAACTACTGTAGTGAATGTGCAATTACACTTAAATCAAGAAAACAATAATACTGTACTGGAATTATTATTAATGTAGTATTATGAAATATTTGTTGTTTTTACATGTTTATCTTTGATATATTTGGTCAAATATACATGTTTATGTCAGGTTATACGAGTTTGGGAGGGGGTTGGAACAGATTAATGGGTTTTCTGTCATTTCTTATGGGAATAATTGTTTCATCTAACAAGCTTTTCGGCTTACGAGCTCGCCCTCGGAACGGATAAAATTCATAAGTCATGGTACCACCGTGTGTGTGTGTGTGTATACATATAAAAATATACACACATTACAGATATATTACATACATGTACATACACACATCCAAAGGGGGGGGGGTCATAAACGTTAAGCACCACTGAGACAAAACAAGATTCATCAAAATTGGTATATATCAGCAAATTTATTACAATTATATTGGTTTCATTTCAAGTAAATCAGCCAGACAAAATTATCCATGCCATCTATTTTTTGACTTTCCACTGCATCAATATCTCTTCAGCCGCTTTCAGGGTGGAGTCATCCTTTTATGCAGAAAGAGAAACATGTTTTTAGTTAATTGAGAATTTATCAGTTGTCAAAATACAAATTACAAGGTTTAGTGGATAAAAAAAAAAAAGAAAATTTTTTTCCTCGAAAGTTTCTAACTGAATTGTACATATTATAAATCCCATTAAAAGGTGAAAAATTTTTCTAAAGTGATTTATCTTGGGGTTCTTTTTCTTCTTTGAAAGAGTCAATCCAGGTCAATTCAACAAATTTTAGAAACTACATGTGTGAACTGTACTTGCACTGTTAGAACTGATATAGCAGAGATGGTGAGCAAAATTTGACAAGTTGTAGCTTTTAAAAATGCAGTCACAGAAATCTTACTGAAGTGTAAACAAAACCAAATTTATGGTTATGAGATATTTATAAAAAGAAAATCTAAAACTAAAGTTGGGTCAGATCGTACATGGCTTTTAATCATTCAATAATTATTTTTATTTTATGTGCTTAACACAAGGATAAAAAAGGTCCTTTCTTTGAGCTGCTAACAATTTTTTCAGCCAAAACGAGATTAAATATTTGCACACATCTGTTATTTTAATAGAGGATTAAACTTTTTGAAGGCAGATATGAGATGGTAAGGTTGGAGATATTTGTTGAATTGATGTGGAAAAAGTTTACCAGAACAACTAATGTAACAGTGACTTTACACTTTTTATATCTAATGTATTTCTTTTTGTTTGCTATAAAGACCAAAAAACAGACATTTGACCATAACGCCCATATGAGGTTTGAACATCGAGGAAGTTTGAGTGAAGTTTGCATGTTCTCCTCGTGCTTGTGTGGGTTCCCTTTGGGTTCCATTGCCTGTTTCATTTACATTTGGCAAATACTCATTCATTTTCTAAACCGCTTAATCCTAATTAGGGTCATGGAGAGGCCAGTGTCCATCTCGGCCAACTCCAGGCAAGGGCAGAGTACACTCTGGACAGCTCGGCAGGGCAGAAACATGCTGACGTCCATGCAGCTCCTCTTCTCGAAGATCAGCAATGGTTTCTTTACATGAACCTCATACCATGGGGGGGGGGGCAACCTGTTGATCCCAAGGAGGCCACCACTGCCCCGTAGTTATAAAAAAAAAACAAAAAAAAAAACATGTTTGTCTGTCTTGCTAATGACAGATTTCGTGAAGTTGTGAAGGTCTTGCAAGATGATCAGTGGGCATGTGATAGGATACATGATGAGCTGGATCTCTTCTGTTGCAAGATTGAAAAATCCCACCAGGGAAGAGGAAGAGCAGGAAAAAAATGTCTTGACAGATCTGCTTAAACTCCCAATCAAAAAAGAAAGTCTTCAGCGATACAGTATGGAAGAGCTGTGGGAGAAGTAAAGATGAAAAAATGTTGCTGAGTTTTGAGGACCCTGTGTGGAGATTTTCAGCTTTTGCTTGTAGAAGGCTGACCTAGCAGAAGTCATATCAGATCAGAACAGTAAAACACCTAATCCATGCCAGGTTGGGATTTTTCTCCACTGTCACCCGGCTGCTCTTAATTGTTACGTAACTCATCCAAGCAGCAGGGCAGGAAGTGTTCTTGGGATTGGAAGATCGTGGAGGCAGGAGCTCAACAGATGGAAAGTGAGACGCATGTCAGTATAGAACTCTTATGGTAGGAGGCAAAGCAGACAGGGTCTCAAAAGGTTCTGAATGGGTGCAGAACGCTACAGATACAGGAGATATAGTGTGATGGTTTCTTTTCGAGTGGTGTAAAAACTTCAAAGCTGGTTTTGGATTGGATAAGTAATTCCAAATAGGGGAGTGTGTATGTTAGTCCCGTGAAGAAAAAAAAAAAAAAAAAAGTAGGCTAATCAGGGTGTCCCCCACCTTCGCAGAGATGGCCGAGATAAGCTTCAGTCTCCCTGTGACCCGATCGAGATTAAGCAGTGCAGCAAATTAAAGAATTAACTTATGATTGCAAACCAATCACCATTCATACAGTGATCCAATGAGCATTCCTATACATCCCAAAGCTGTTTAGTTGGGTTGGTAGGTCTAGGCTCTATGCAGGCCACTCACTTTCTTTTACAGCTATTCTTTGTACAAAGGAGCAACAACAAAATGGAACAGGTTTATGCACCACAGTTCCAGTTAATAGAAACTGTAATAAAGGGATCCCTCGCTACTTCGCGCTTCAATTCATGCGGCTTTAGTGCTTCGCGTTTTTTTAAATATTCGTTGAATTAAAAAAAAAAAAAAAAAAAAGAAAGAAATTAAGGAAGAATAGGGGAAAAAGTTAAGGAAAATGCCGCAGAAACAAGGCCAATTATGCAAAGAAAAAACCCTAAACAAACACAAAGCAACCCAAAATCTCCCAACAAAACTACTTACATTTTTGTGAGGTGCGCATCCGAGTGCGTGCACGCCTGCATCTGTATGCGCGTGTACAGTATGCCCCCGTTATTCACAGGGGTTTGGTTCCAGCCCCTCCCACGAATCAAGATAATCCGCGAGTTCTGTACCCGGTAGCAAAACCCTTTGTATCATATTACATGTGCTAAAATATTCTTCTCAAACACATTCTAGACAGTATAACTCATTAATACAGTATTAATGTAGTAAAATGTAGTAATTAAGAGTTAGAGAACGCAAAGAAGCAAGGACATTGTGCGAGTTAATCCTCTGATGGAGAGGTGAGTGTGCTTGTGTTTATTAGGACTAGATGAGAGGACTGAATTCAGGTGTGAACTACTGCCATCTGAGCAGGTCAGCCACACCCCTCAGCCTGAGCGGAGAGAAAATAGTTAGAGAACACAGCCACCAAAATCAAAATCCCCCAAAATCACAGACCATAACAAAAAGAACATGAAGTGTAATAAATTGGATAAATAAGCTACACCACAGTACATAAAAATCACACACAAACATTCTAAACAAACTTAGGTACTGTACTGGAGTAATAATTGAAGAAGACTTTAATACTACAGCGCTTTACAACAGTTCAGATGATTATTCCTCTTCAGGCACTTCAGAGGAAACTGGTTTCTTCCGAAGAGACATCTAACGTCATTACCTTTTTCTGGCGCTTAACCAGAGAAGACGCACAGCGTTTGATTGGAGTCATAGAGCTTAACTGGTAATTAAAACATACTAAAAAAAGGCTCATTGACAACTTGCGAAATGAGAAAAAAGGGGCATATGTGTCATCTCAACCAATTAGAAGGAGGGAGAATAGCTATTGGCTGAATTTGAATCACATGACAGTTACTCAGCAATCCATAAATATGTGGGGGCACGAGTGCAAAACAGGGGGCAGTGGTGGTCTAGTGGTATAGGGCGCTGGATCGCTGATCCAAAGGTTGGGGGTTCGATTCCCACTCTCCACAAGGTTGTCACTGTCCTCCCCAGTGCAGCTAACTGGGTTATCAAAGGCCAGCCATGTCTCTCACTGTCTATGGTGTGACGCATGTAAAAGAACCATTGCTGACTTTCGACAAGAGGAGGCTGCAAAGCCGTCGGCGTGTTTCCGCCCTGCGATGGCCTGGCGAGCTGTCCAGGGTGTACTCTGCCCTCGCCCGAAGTTGGCTGGGATGGGCGCCAGCCTCCCCGCGACCCTAATTCGGATTAAGCGGTTACAGAAAATGAACTGATGAATGAGTGCAAAACCGTGAATAGTCAAGGACCTACCGTATTTATATATTATTTAGATGTTATGCATTTTTTTTTTAAATGCTTAATTGTTATAGACATTTATAGCATTTAATATGCATTTATTGATATTATATACACATATGTATTCGTCAGTCAGGATCCTACTTCGGGGAATTCAGTGGTCATGGGGGGGGGGGGGGATCTCAGTCCCAATTAACTGCAGAAAGTGAGGGATCCCTATATTACAACATCCAAAGATACTCGAGCCAACTGAGTGCTTCCATCAATTTGAGAAAGGCTCTTTTATAGGCGTGATGGTCAGGAGTTCACATACTTATGAACATATAATGCATTTTAAGTAAAAAATTACCTTGACAAAGCAGAATCTAATGTAGTTCTGAAAATCGGCTCTGCTTTCTTGGCTGTAAAATGTTGATACAGGGATGGTACCCAAACGCTGAAAGAACAACCAAAGCACATCCCGTTAATTTTCCAATGAATGAGGTGTGTCTCGGAGAAAGTGAAAGGTTTGTGTTTTATACCCACCTTCTCTTTAATAAGCCACTTCACGAATCTGTAGTCGTAGAGTTCATCCTTTGAGCTTGGTTCATTCAGATCAACCTCTACAGTAGAGACACTTCAGATTTAATACTGGTCATGTGTTAGCAAAGACCACTACTTACAAACCCACATTTCCTTTAAAGTGCCAAATTATTACTGCTGATGACTACTGCAGCAAAAAAAAAAAAAAAAAAAAAAAAAAAAGTAGGCTACCGAGTGGCGCATCACCAAGGAGTGTGACCATCAACCCAGAGATCGCAAATTCGAATCCAGTTTAAAACCACAGCCATCTGTGACCACTAGTCCATGGGAGCTAATTGGCCGAGCTCTATAATTGTGAGGTCATTCGTACGAGGTGGAGGATAGTGCTTTGACTCTGGGTGCGTTAGACCATCCCCAAATATGCATGGCACCGCAAATTCACTGTTACTGTATGGTTGAATTTTTCTGCAAAATATTTAATAAGCAGAAGTATGCGGCAAAAAAAAATGAGATAACATCAAATGCCTCAGACTTAGAAACAGCACGAATGGGGTAGGATAATAAGGACACGCTCAGAATCTCAAAAATGTCAGCCAGAAAATTGGGCGACACAGTTAAAACAAAACGCACAAGTGTTCTGGTGAACATGCTACATTCAGACGAGTCAGACCGAAACCAATTTTTAGTGGTTAGATCCTATTGGACCTGGACAAGGAACCTCATCAGTATTCAAAGCAAACCAAAAAAAAAAAAAAAAAAGGACTTTCACAGCAAGCTTCTCAGAGTCAAGATGGTGAGGTGGTTCATTTCAAGGTTGCTCACATGGTTCTTGAGAAGCAAGTGATAAATGGACATTGTTTACAGCAGACAAACATTTACTTTAAGACTTGTTCTGAAAAACTGACCCGAGTTCATAACATTTTAAATGAGGAGGCTCTTTAATGCCCAAAATTTATACCCGAGCTCTTGCAGTGAAGTGGAAATAATCCACTATTTATTCCTGAAAAAATGCGTATAATTCTGATGTTAATTAAATTTTAGTTACCCTTTTGTCTTTTCTTTATTTTTAGATTTTATCTGATGGTGTGTAATTTTAAGTTTTTTCTCTTATATACAGGGATCCCTCACTTTCCGCGGTTTTCAATAAGATCATGTATTTGTTTGGTCAGACACAACCGAACACAACCAAACAACTTGCACCATTTTACAGATACAGTATAATACTTCTTACATGTGAGGAGACATTTACAACTCTTAATACAGGGATCCCTCACTTTCCACGGTTAACGGGGACGGAACCCCCCCCGCGACCACCAATTTCCACGAAGTAGGATCGACCCCCCCCGACTGACGTACATGTATATAATATCAATAAATATATATTCAAATATTCTATAAATGCTTATAACAACAATTAAACATTCAAAAATAATGTACAAGATGTAAATAAAATATAAATACACACACATACGCGTGTGCGCGCACACAGAGGTGCACCTCACATAAAAATTTAAATAGTTTTGATGCGAGTTCTTTTTTATTTTTTGCATAATTGGCCTTGTTTTGTGAAAATTTCCTTAATTTCCCCCCCTATACTTCCTTAAGTTATTTATTTTTAACTCAATGAATATTTAAAAAAAAAAAAAAAAAAAAAAAAAAAAAACACGATTCAATGAAGCCGCATGAATTGAACCACGAAGTAGCGAGAGATCACTGCACACACACACACAGATGAGCACCTCACAAAAATGTAAGTAGTTTTGTTGGGTTGTTTCATGGCCTTGTTTTGTGTCATTTTCTTTATCTTTTCCCCTATTTTTCCTCAATTTCCTTATTTTTCAATGAATATTTTCGAAAAACCCGTGATGCACTGAAGCATGAAGTAGCAAGGGATCACTGTATCAATGGCCTATTCTTCCAACAACCAATGAACCATTAGAAACTGCTACAGCAAAACTATGGGATGCTCTGAATGAACGGAGCGACGAGCCAGATATGGACCAATCAGAAAGTGATGAGTATTTTTCACCCGCTTCTCCTGCTCACTAACTTCATACATTTAAGAATGTTCCTGGACATGTGCTTTCATTTATGTTCGTGTTGATTGGTTCAAGGTGCCAAGTGCTAAAGTTGACATTCGTATTGATTGGCTCAATTTTACTTCCGGGATAATGTTTAAAGAAAAAGCCGAAAGGAAAAGAAGAAGACCTGTAGGGAAAGTAAGGGATCTTTTTTGGAAAAAAAAAAAAATTGCTGTTTTGTTTATTTTCAGCTTTCATGTAAGTAGTTTGGTTGATACCACAAAATGAATAACACAAATATCTGTAAAACTCTTATTGTTCGGTTATTATTCATGTTTTCCACCTCGATGGTAATAAGCATTTACCATTCCAGTCCACTGGTAACATTTTAATAAACACCCACCCACTCCAATTTTTAAAGCGCCCTGGGCGCTTATCACATTGAATATAATAAGAATTCATTGACTTACCCAGGGAGGAGATGTCGGTAATCATGAAGTAACCCCCCTCGGGTAGGAAGGGTTGTAGCCCAATGCTCCTCAGACACTCAGCTAACTTGTGACATTTGGCCTGGAGCTGTGCGGGTAGCTGTATGAAGTAGCTTTTCTCCGTGCCAAATGTTTCATATTCTCTCTCAAAAGCCACAGCAAGAGCCTCCTACAAACACAAGTATGTGAATTTCACCCAAAAAAAAACCAAAAAAAAACAACTAATTTCTGAATAGAATAAAAGGGATGACATGGTGGCATGGTGCTTCACACATGCACCTTATAGCAAGAAGGCCTGGATTCGAATCCCGGGCTCGGCATTTCTGTGTGGAGTCTGCATGTTCTTGTGTTTGCGTAGATTTCTTTCAGGTTCTTTGGTTTCTTCCCACAGTCCAAAAAACACGCACAGCAGGCTAATTGGCTGTTCCAAAATGGCCCCTAGCTGTGAGTGTACCATATTTTTCGGACTATAAAGTGACTTAAAATCCTTTAATCACCACAACAATTGACGATGTGTCTTGTAATCCGGTGCGCCTTGTGTATTGACCAAGCCGCACCGCTTGATAGATTGTCGGAGCATTACGACTACCTTAGTCAGGTGGCTTGCTGAGTAATATGCGAGTCGCTGAGAGAAGTTTACGTCATGAGACTGGAAGACTTTTTCCACAAAAAAAAAAAAAAAAAACTTTCTCCATCTCTTTTGATCTTTGACTCCGTGCGTGTCCATCTCACTGATACCATCAAAACCCAAGCAAAACGAACTAATGCAGGGTTTACCATCATTCCAGGTGGATTAACCAAAGAACTTCAACCATTAGATATAGGTGTCGAGGTCGTAAGTTAGCGGGATCTGGACTTTATGTCCAACTCACGCAACTGTCAGACACTGAAGATGAACAATTTGATGGATTTGTGGAAGAGGAAGGAACTGAAAAAGTGAGTTTGTTTTATAGTGTTATAACAACTGTTAAGAGTTATTGTGAAGTGTATTTTATATTTTTGTGTGTTACAGCTGAACAATGTTGAGTTATTGTGAGAGTTGAAGCAAGTTTGACTTATCTGACTTTTATTTCGTTTAATACACATGCATTAATATAAGGTGTGCCTGATGTATGAAAATAAGATTGTTTAGTGATATTGCACCTTATAATCCAGTGCATCTTATAGCCCGCAAAACACAGTAAATGGGTGTATGTGTGCTATCCCTTCCTTGTTCTGATGCACTGTTCAGGTGTACCCCAGCTTCGCCTGGAGGCGGCCGAGATAGGCGCCATCCTCCCCACAACTCTAATTAGGACTAAGACATTAAACAAACTGCAGTACGAGTTAACTGCTTTATCAATATGCTGACATTTACACCTAAGAAAATTTGTATTGAACAAAACCTGCTTTACTGGTTTATTGGAAAAGAAAACCGTACACACACCCAAGAAAAACACTATGGTTAAATCTAGAAATCTATTACAGTATTTTGAACCTGTCGGACATTAATTTGGTTATAATGTATCACAAAATATGCTCCTGAAGCTTCTGATTGGTTTGTTGCTGAAGTTTGAAATATTTTTATTTAGTCAAAAAAAATGATTAGGGCAAATTCCTTAGAGTCCTTTATATACAAGATAACTCCCATCGGACACACGCAAAGTAAACAACCTGCATGGAATATTGTCTTCTGTGTGTCTTTACCTGAATAAATGTGGGACAGTGGTAGAAAGAGTTCTGATGGACAGTTTGCAAGTGTTTCAGTAGGTGCTGTGGTCCAATTGCCCAGCCCACCTAAGCACGCATACAGTGGGTTACATGTTGAAAGCAGGCCATGTATTCACAAACAAGGTAGTAAATAATTCTAAACATATCCATTAAAACCAGAAATTTTAAAAGCAAGACAACTGTAGTAGCATTCGTTCAGACGTTAATGTCATTATTTTTAAAAATTAAAATTCTCTTCCACCACTATTACCTTCAATCCTGTAGCACTGAAGCTCTTGCCTGCACTGCCAATAGTGACAGTACGCTCCCACATGCCTGGAAGACTCGCTGCAGGTTTAATTCAGATCAGGGTTAAATAAAAAAATAAATTAAAAAAAAAAAAAATTTCAACCCAACGTTCGTGATGCGGATTTTAAAGCTCGATATGAATGTCTTGACAGATTCACAGGGATTTTGATACCTACCCATTTTAATATGTTGCGCTCCGTTATATGTAAGCCACTCATACACCTCGTCACTGAAGCAGATAACATCATGCTTTATACACAGATCAGCTATCATCTGCAACTCCTCCCTCTGAAACACCTGCACAGCAAATGGTGGTGAAGGCAATGGGTGACTGATCCGAGCGGTTAAATCCCCACTGCCACCACTGTTGGGCCCTTGTGCAAGGCCCTCAACTGCTCAGTTGTATGTAAAAAAAAAATAAAAATTAAATATAAATGCAAGTCTCTCTAGATAAGAGCATCTGCCAAATGCTGTAAATGTAATAAAAAATACTGTAGATTCTGTAACACTGCTTTCTCTTCTTCTGCTTCTTTTTCATGGGCCATGCCTTTTCCAGGCTTTAGCTGGCACTGAGCACAGGGTGCTAATGGCCGACTAGGCATATTACACAAAGGTTAACTGCCTTTGCCCTTCTTCTGTTCCTCTTGCACAGCACCTCATGTTCCCAGATGCTCTCCCATCCAAGTACAGTGGTACCTCACCTTACGATAGTCCCAGCAAACGAAAAATCTCGGTTACGAAAAACATTTTCCAAAATTTTCTCTGTATACGAAACAAGTTCTCCTTACGAAACATGCCAAACGCGCCATTCAAGCTCGCCATTCAAACAATGCATGAGCTGCTCTCCCATTGACTATCTTCCAACATCCCACCCCGCTGGCCTCCCATTGGCTAGGAGGGATGACGCAGCTCTCTTGAGCAGCAGCTTGTTCATGAGTATTTCGAGTGTGCTCATTGCAACTTTATTTTTTGGCTCAGGCTTTTAACCTTGCATAAACATTTGTAAGATTAGAACTCTGCTAAGACAACATGGTCAACACGAAGTAAGTACCTTAAAAGGTATACTTTTATAATTTTTAAAGGGTAGTATTGGGGGCCTTGAAACAAATCACGCATATGTAAAATGCGGTTCTACTTACGAAAAAGGCTCTGGAACGAATTAATTTTGTAAGGTGAAAATGTTGAGGTTCTCTTTGGGAGTAACAAAGATGGATAGGATCAGAAATGAGTACATCAGAGGGACAGCACATGTTAGAAGTTTTGGAGACAAAGTCAGAGAGGATAGATTGAGATGGTTTGGACATGTACAGAGGAGGGATCGTGAGTATATTGGTAGTAGGATGCTGAGGTTGGAACTACCAGGCAGAAGGCTGAGAGGCAGTGACAACCTTGTGGAGAGTGGGACTCGAACCCCCAACCTTTGGATCAGCGATCCGGCGCCTTATACCACTAGACCACCACTGCCCCAGGTAGGTACGTCTAAACTCAAAATTTAACTTTTTAAAAAAAAAAAAAAAAAAAAAGTAAAATCGAAAAAATGTAAAACGGGTGAACGCAAGTCGGGGAGCATCTGTAATAAAAAAAAACATTTAAGCTTATAAAATTATAATTTCCACAAATTACACTTCATCTAATACATAGTTTTTTCATCTTTATTTACACGCATGAAACTTGGTGAGGCAGGAGAGGTAGTGCTAAAAGGTCTGCTGGTAGTCCAGCTCCACTTTCCTCAGTCGCCAACATATCGTTGTCACTAACACACCAAGTGTTCACTGATGAAACATTCTTTCTAAACAACCTCTCCGTGATCCCTGCTCAGATGGCTTTTTAAATGATGTTTCAGGCATCGATCTATTGAATTTAGACTTGTAGAGCACCAGGCTTAGTTCTAAAAAGAAAATCATCCGGTTGACCTAGGACTGCTCATTCGGCAAGAAATATCGAAGCACTGAGGCATCCCCTCATAAGCATGCGTTAGCTGTAGGAATTTTTGTTTGGAAATTGCAAGAGGGACCTTACATAAAGATCTTCATTCCATTCAACAAAAACTGTAATGAATACCTGAAAATAATTATATTTATTATTTTATCTTAAAAAATGTGGGCAGGCTTTATTTGGTCACCCTGTACGAACCAGGCCCAGCCCTGCAGTTTCCAGGGTCCGGAGTACGTACACAGCAGGATGGGGCATTGCACCACTACTTCTAATTTCTAATATATATATATATATATATATATATATATATATATATATATATATATATTTTTTTTTTTTTTTTTTTTTTTAAAGTATAAAATATATGAAACATCTACTCCATTTTGAATAATAAATTATTCTCATGACTCACCTTGCCTATTGGATTATTGGGATTGTTAATGACGATCGCCTTTGTTCGAGAGTTGAATTTACTCGCTAGCTCATCAGGACATAACACCCAATCAGCACTAGATACAGTAGGTCCAGTGACCTTTTTCTGGAAGATAAGCATACGCTTTGTGTAAAAACATGACAAGTAAAATGTAGATAATGACATCATTTCCCTTCGGCTTTTGAAAAAAATCACCACTCACTGGTTTCATGGGAACGTAGACAGGTTTTCCTCCTGCAATTAACGCCATAGATTTATAGCAGTCGAAGAAAGGCTCCACAATGACCACCTGGACCATAGAATAGCATCAAAGAGAAGAGGACATCACAACATGAAGCGATCATGTATAATGCTCAAATCTGTTTAATTTAACTAAAATTAGTGATGTATAAAAGATGTTTATGAATGAATGATGCTTATTTCAAACATAAAAAGAAGGCAGGAAGCAGCACTCAAATAGTACAATTATAAAATAATTAATTAAATGATTGACCTTTTAAACCAGACTTCCTCACAGTAATTAAACAGTAAAACTAGTGAATAGAATAAAATGTGGAGTGATTAATAATCGATAACCTACTTTAGCTGCATCTTGATAGTTTAGATTTGTATATTTAATGTGCGTTTTCCAACTGATTCCCTCATCCATGATTACCCCAAGAATTATGTTTTCATAAACATTTTCAATTTCAGCTCCATTCATTTGAATCTGTAACTGTGTATTCATTCTGTAGTTGTGAAACAGTATTATTTGTTTTGCTCAAATTTAATCATAATGTATTTATATCAAACCATATTTTAATTTGCTCATTTTTTGTTAGTTACTGTAAATTTTATCCAGAAAAACATGTTTGGATTATCTAAAAACAGCACCAATTTCGATGTAATAAGCGCCCTGCTCCAATAAGCCCCTCCCCCCAACGTTTATCTTACTTCTAATAACGGCCCATGTGTACTGGGAGCAACATCGTAGATCAAACTTTATTCGATCAGTCTCTGTAACCATAAAATGAGGTGTTCACTGCCTGTAAAAGTGAAATTACACAGTATTTCAAGACCCCCTGCCACTGGGGAATGTCTATAATGTTCATCAGTAACAACACATTTGATTGTTCCGCCGTGCTTTTAAAAAAAAAAAAAAAAAAAAAAAAAAAGTAAATATGTTGCTGTGTTCTCTTGGTAAATGTCCAACAACCGATGAACCATTAGGAACTGCTACAGCAAAACTATGGGATGCTCTGAATGAACGGACTGATGAGCCAGATATGGACCTATCAGAAAGTGATGGAGTATTTTTCACCCGATTCTCCTGCTCACCAGCGTCATAAATTTCACGAAGTTCCTGGCCATGTGCTCTTGTTTATGTTCATGTTGATTGGTTCAACATGGAACATGCTAAAGTTGACATTCGTGTTGATTGGCTCGATTTTACTTCAGTGAAAATTGTTTAAAGGAACAGCCGAAAGGAAATGAACAGCTGGAGGGAAAAGTAAGGGGTCTTTTTTTTTTTTTTTTTTAATTTATGCTGTTTTCTGTTTATTTTCAGCTTTCATGTAAGTAGTTTGGTTGATAACACAAATACCACTAAAACTCTTATTGTTCGGTTATTATTCATATTTTCCAACTCGATGGGAATAAGCACTTACCGTTCCATTCCGGTAGTAAATTTTAATAAGTGCCCACCAACTCCATTTTTTAAAGTGCCCTGGGCACTTATCATGTCGAATATGGTAATTTGTATAACATCTTGCATGTCATCTGTGTACACACACACACACAGATTCCTCGCTACTTCGTGCATCAGTTTCTGCAGCATCAGTGCGTCGCAGGTTTTTAAAAAAAAAAAAAAAAAAAAAAAAGACCCAAACCCCCCCCCCAAAAAAAACCACACACACACACCTCACATAAATGTATGTAGTTTTGTTTGTTTTTTTTCATAATTGGCCTTGTTTTTAAGCTTTCAATTTTTACTTTTCCCCCCTAGTTTTCCTTATTTGTCAATGAATATTTATATATAAAAAAAAAATAATAAAAAAAAAAAAAAAAAAAAAACACGAGATGCTCTGAAGCTGCAGAAACTGAAGCACAAAGTAGCAAGGGCTCACTGTATATATACACACACACACGTACGCACGCACACAACTCTCACCCCTGCAGAACATCACAAGCAATGTTCGAACACTGAATAGGAATTTCACAACCTCTTGTCTTCTGGTTAAATAACTTTTCACTCTGTTTAAAACAAATTGGTTAGGTTACAAATACATTACGTGTTTTATATCTATTAGAAATAATTAACATCTTGTAAAAATGCGTCATACGGTATCTCACAGAAATAAACATTGAATATCAACAATGGCAAAAAAGAAAAAAAAAGCACTGAACAGAGCCGTCTCAGGAATCTAAATGGATTCACCGTGTATGACTGATGGTTATGTAGCCAAGTACATTAGTACACTGTAGAAATGCATTTCATCAATTAAATAAGATCAAACAACAATGGGCTCCTGTGAGGTTGAAATAAAAGTCAGGAAATGACCTGAAAACTGGTTTCTTAGCGGAGAGTTTACCTAAAACCTCATCAACTTAATTTCACATTCATGTTATCTCATCATTTGATTGGTTCTGAAAATAGACATTATATGCGAAACGTGAATAAGATTTCACTAATTTAGGGCAAGAGACGGGAATGCCCAAGTGCAGATAACTGGGTTATCAAAGGCCGGCCATGTCTCTCACCGTCTATGGCAGGGGTGTCAAACTCGTGCCACAAAGCAGGTTTTTGTTTCAACCAAGCAGCAACACACCTGACTTGGCTCAGTTAATCAACTGATCCGAGTGTTCAAGCAGTTGATTGGTCAGTCTCTGTACAGAGCACACAGATTGACCAATCAGCTGCCTGAAGACTCAGATGAGTTGATTAAATGCACCACCTCAGGTGTGCTCCTACTAGGTTGAAACAAAAACCTGCAGCCACATGGCGCTTTGTGGCATGAGTTTGACACCCCTGGTCTATGGTGAGAGGTTCATGAAAAGGAACCATTGCTGACTTTAGTAAAGAGGAGCTGCAAAGCCGTCAGCGCGTTTCTGCCCCTTGCTAAAGGGTTGTGTCAGGAACAGCATCCGACGTAAAAACCTACGCCAAATCAAATATGCGAATCATTCACTGTGGCGACCCCTGATAAAGGGAAAAGGTTAAAAGGAAATCTCTCATCTCCGGGCATGAGACAGGAATGAAGAAATGTTTTTTGGCACAGATCATGTCTCACCTTAAGTTTTTCCACCTTAACCAAATGCTTAGCACATTTTTAGTTTTGGTGGGATTTCCCCGGGCAGAGTCACAATATTACAGTTTGAGCTGAATATAACTTACTTCATCACCCTCATCAACCAGAGCCTGAAAGGTACAAAAAAGGGTCGCAAAGGCTCCCACTGAAACCAGGATCTCCTGCATGGGGTCAACTTCACGGTCCAAAATCTTCCCGAAGAATTTGGCAAGAATCTTGACAAGAGGTGGATGGCCCTGTGATTCCAAAATCATCATCATCATTATTATTATTATAATAAATAAAAACAGAATTTCTCATTACATTACAATTTTAATAAATAACCCCAATTGAGCTTGGGATTTCTGATAATCTGAGAGTGACCATCACTGTACCATCATCCAGACGACCATTTTTACTACTATTGTTACCAAACCATTTCAAATATTATTCATTCATTCATCATTTTCCGCTTTATCCGGGGTTGTATCGCTGGGGCAGCAGCCTAAGCAGTGCGGAACAGATATCCCTCTTCCCAGCCTCTTTCAGTGGACCGCCAAGGCATTCCAAGACCAGCCGAGAAACAGTTCCTCCTGTGTGTTCTGGGTCGACCCCGGAATCTTTTCATGGTCGGATATGCCTGAATCACCACACCGTAGGCGTTTGAGAAGCGTTCTAAACAGATGCCAACGCCACCTCGTGGAGGAGCAGTGGCCCTACTCTGAACTCCTCTCGAATGATCGAGCTTCTCACTCCATCTCTGACGGAGAGCCACAACAAGCTAATTTCAGCTACTTGCATACACGATCTTGTCCACACAGAGTTTGTGACCACAGTTGAAGGTTGGAAGGTACATCGGCTGGTAAACTGAGAGCTGTGGCTTGTAACCCGGTTCCCTTTTCTTCACAATGGACCTGTACAAGCTCTGCTTTACACAAGAAGTTGCACTGATTTCTCTGTCAATCTCCCACTCCATCATTCACTCACTTGTGAACAAGACTCTGAGATACTTAAAGTCCTCCAGTTGGGAAAGTACCTCATTCCAGACCCTGAGGCTGCATTCCACCCTTTTCCAGCTGAGAACCATGGCCTCAAACTTGGTGCTGATTCTCATCCCAGCTGTTTCACACTCGGTGGGGAATTGCTCCCATGAGAGCTGGAGGTCCTGGCTTGAGGAAGCTTAAAAGAACATCATCCGCAAAAAGCAGAGAAACCAGATATCAACCAAACCAGAACCCGTGAGCATAGAAATTCCGTCCATAAAAATTATGAACAGAACCAGTGACAAAGGCCTGTCCTTGCAGACTCCAACCCCCACCGGAAACAAATTCATCCTACCAACAATGCAAAACCAAGCTTTGGTTCCAGTGGTACAGAGACTTAGTGGTCAGTACCAACAGGTCTGGAGCACAGTACTCCCGGAGCGCACCCCACAAGCCCAAGATGCACAGTCAAAAGCCTTCTCTAAACCCACAAAGCTCATGTGGACAGATTGGACAAACTCCCATGCCCTCTTCCAGATCCTAGCCAGGATGATAAAACCACATTGTTCCTCCTGAATCTGAGATTCAACTATCGGTTAGATCGTCTTCTCCAGAATTCTTGCTTAGAATTTCCCCAGATAAGCAGAGGAGTACAATTACATGATAATTGGAAGACACCCTCCGGTCCCCCTTTTCCAAAAAGGGGAACTATCACCCTGGTTTGCCAATCCAGAAGCTCCTGATTATTTTTTATACATCTTTGAAAATTATTATTTCAAATGACATTAAAATTAGATGCAAATTACAGATGCACAATGAAAACCAAATGAAATAAAGCCTTACAAATGGACGTGTGTATTGATGCATAGATGATCCTCCTTTGATGGCATCGCACAGAGATTCCAAGAGGAAGTCGGGAGGAGAAAAGTCGGGGAATCCAAGCCCCAGATTCACCACTTTATATTCAGAAGTTAGCTGTGTAAACTCCTGCCTTGCAAATTAACAAATAAATAGAATAAGTAAATAACTGAGCAAAATCCAGTGCTTTTAGTATGAATCATTTGAGGTTGGTAGGTTTCTGGGTGACATGTGAGGGAATTAAAAGATTTGAAACCCTCAAGTTAGCCATAGTAATAATGATGGACAAAAATGTTCTGACCTTCAGTATTCAGGCAGTGATAATGTGAAATATCTACATGCCTTAAAAAGGTCCATATTCACTGGTAGGACAATAATGAGATTTAAACAAGTCGCGCTGCAATGACCCTACATAAAGTACACTCCAGCACCTCAGAGTGAGATAGAAGATTCATTCATTGTTCATTTTCTGTAGCCACTTAATGCTAATTAGGGTCATGGGAAGGTTGTCACCCATCCCAGCTAACTTCGGGCAAGCGCAGAGTACACCCTGGACGGCTCGCCAGGCCATCGCAGGGCGGAAACACGATGACGGCTATGCAACTACTCTTGACGAAGGTCAGCAATGGTTCATTTACATGAAACTCGCACCAAAGACAGTGAGAGACATGGCTGGCCTTTGATAACCGAGTTAGCTGCACTGGGGGGGCAAGGACAGTAACAGCCTGTGGAGAGTCGGGCTTGAACCCCTAACCCTAGGATCAGTGATCCAGCACCTTTACTACCAGGCCACCACTGCCCTAGGAGATAGATTACTTGGCCATTTTTCCCCCTTTTAAATATAGTCGGCCCTCTACTTACAAAATTAATCCGTTCAAGCGCCTTTTTCGTAGC
Organism: Plotosus lineatus; assembly: GCA_024760905.1. Classification (NCBI taxonomy): domain Eukaryota; kingdom Metazoa; phylum Chordata; class Actinopteri; order Siluriformes; family Plotosidae; genus Plotosus; species Plotosus lineatus. The sequence continues at coordinate 34,242,994 of CM045740.1, read as the reverse complement.
CTGGAGTTTTCGTAAGTAGAGGTGCATTTTACATGTAAAATGCGTGATTCGTTCCAAGACTACACCATAAACCCTTTAAAAATTATAAAAGTACACCAATTTTGTATGAAATGTGTTAAAAGTAAAAGAAAATTTACCTTTTTTAAAATCTCTCGAACCACCCATGCGACACTTTAAAGTTCGGGGGTTGCTGGTCTGAAGAACCCTCACCCCGCACCCCCACCCTCTTTCACGAAGTCCTTAAATATGGCGGTTGTTTTTTCCGAAATAATCGCCTCCGTCACTGTATCTCTGCTTTTAATGCTTCCTTCTGCTTCAATATTATCCCGACTGTAGAGGGGTTTCGGCCATACTCTTTTGCGATTTCGCTCAACCGCATCCCACTTTCGTATTTTTTTATTATCATCTCCTGCTTCACTTTGAGTGATAACCGAGCCCGCTTCTTTTCGGTGACACCGGGAATCACTTTCTTGGGGTCCATGATGGATAATGAAATAGAACGCTGCAATGATCACTCAAAGATACTCACGAGCCAACAATCCTGTTCAACTCTCCTTCATGCGTGTGACAAACAGGAAGTATGGGTACAGGAATGGGTACAGTTCAGCTCCCTCCTGGCCAATGGGAGGCCAGCGGGGCGGGATGTCGGAGGACAGCCATTGAAAGAGCAACTCACGCATTGTTTGAATGGCGCCTTTGGCGCTTTTTGTAAGAAGAGGTTGTTTCGTATACAGAGGACGAAAATTTAGGAAGATGTTTTTCGTAACCTGGATTTTTCGTATTCAGATGTTTTCGTAAGTAGAGGGCCGACTGTATTTTTAAAGTATTTTTTATTTCACAGTTCAGTGCAATTTAGACCTTTCTCAAGATACTGTAGCTGTATAAAAGAATTACCCCTTCAAAACAATTTTTTTGTTGCTTTGCAGCCTGAAATGATGACACGCCAAAATATTTTTCGAGTGATGTACAACTTGTAACATTCACGTGAAAGATTCTACATTGCACACCAAGATATTTGTCTTTCATTTGTGATTGACTGTAATCACTTTGATTAAAGTTCAGCATAAAAACATTTAGCGCATGCTCGCTCTTAGAAGTGTAGCTGAATGCAAACAATTAACTATGGGTGGCAAGGCACCGTCAAAACATGTCAGGGATAAAGTCATAGAAAGGCACAAATCAGGTGATGAACACAAAAGAATTTCAAAGCTTCTGAGCCTCTAAGGACTGATTCATGATGAGAAGCAATCTTTTGGGTTGACACTAGCTCAAACTACTACTACTAATAAAGATAAAACTATTTATTGTAGTTTATTGCTACTAATCAGCATCTTATTAGACTACAATTTTTTGCGTGACGTATCATTGGTACTGGGCTCATGGTGTCTAAATTACACTGGCCTGATTTCAGCCATGGCTTCTGATTTTCTGAAATCGTGTTGAGTGGGACTTATAAGGATCACTAGTTTTAAAAAGCATGGCTATACAAATACACAAATGACTTTTCACTTGTCTGATGGCAAACAGTTTTCTTTTCTCATGTAGAACATACACGCAACTTGAATACCAATAAGAGATCCTGACAACTGGGACTTCAATGTTTTTATACTAGCAAGCCGATTATAGACCAATAACTGACTGTACTGCTGTGAACTTAAAACAAGAAGAACTGAATTAAAAAACAAAACAGTAAATAATTACCATGCATTTTTCCCCACTTTATCAAGCCTTCGTGCATGCAGCTGTCGGGTCATGTTTGTCTGGGGGGGGGGGAACGACAAAAAAAACAAACAAAAAAAACATGAGGTTATAGCATAAAAAAAAACACAGCTTTACTAAAAAAAAAAAAAAAAAAACACATTATGAATTTTAAAATATTTGATGTTTATTCTCAAATTAATGTAGCAATCAGTCCATTACTGTTATTTATTCTCATTAACCACATTTCGTGCCTTACGAAATTAAGAAAACAAAGAACGAAAGAAAAAAAACAAAACAAAAAAAAAAACCCTGTCTTTCTAGTCACCCAACTGTAAAATTTCCTGCCCACGCAAGTTTTTTCATTCACATTCTGAACCGCTTAATCCTGATTAGGGAGGCTGGTGCCCATCCCAGCTGACTCTGGGTGAGGGCAGAGTACACCCTGGACGGCTCGCCAGGCCATCACAGGGTAGAAACACACTGACGGCTATGCAGCTCTTTTACATGAACCTCACACCATAGACAGTGAGAGACATGGCCGGCCTTTCATAACCCAGTTAGCTGCACTGGGGGGACATTGACAACCTGTTGAGTGTGGGATTTGAACCCCCAACCTTTGGATCACTGATCCAACACCTTCACCACCAGGCCGCAACTGCTCCAAGTGCTTTTTTACTTTTTTTTTTCCTCTGTATATATTTACGTGTAACCTCTATCTGATTGCCGTGAGTCTAGTTGGTCTGGTTGATTCGGTTGTGTATTCCATCATGAGATGCTCACATTCGGGTTTGAGCTCAGCTTTTGGCTGGTTGGACAGTTACGTTTTCAGCCTGCACTATTGGTTTGACATCAGCTGGAGGAAATCCCAGGTTAGACTGCTTAAAGTTGAGGAAAGTCACAACACGATCTTTATCTCTCAGGCCACTGAGGCCATCAAGCACAAATAACAGACATCACGTCTAGATAGTCCTATTCTGGCTCACCGGGGGCTTGTAGGATGTAGGCTAAAACACCGACGTGTGTTTGAGATAGTGCTGAGCTCAGACCAGTTATGAGCATGTCATGCTGAACTACACATCTGAATCAACCAATCAGAGAAAAACGTGTGTATATATATTTAAAAAAAAAAAAAAAAAAAAAAAAAAAGAAAGCACTTGGAGCAGTGGTGGCCTGGTGGTAAAGGTGCTGGATCACTGATCCCAAGGTTGGCGGTTCAAGCCCCACTCTCAACAGGCTGTCACTGCCCCCCACCCCAGTGCAGCTATCTGGGTTATCAAAGGCCGGCCATGTCTCTCACTGTCTACTAAAATAAAATGACATCATCTCTTCAAGAGTTTTTAAATGTTTAACTATTACCTCACACAATGCAGGGCAATCTTGCCTTTGCTTGGTGAGTGTGAACATTTCAAGGTTGCCATTTTCCAGATGTTGTTGGCAGAGTTGTACCTTTGAACGAAATCCGTTTATTTTTGTATTTGTGTTCAGTTCATTCAGATGATGAAATAGAATTAGAATCTTTCCTTTTCAAAAACTTCTCCATCACTGTCACCATAGTCTCGTGAGCCACAATACCACATCCATGCGTCACTAACTCTCTTGTCTCAAAGTACAACAAAGCAATTAGCTACATGCTGCCACCTACTGATAGGGAAGAGTATTACACTCGAGAACAGCATATTATTTGCAAATAATTAATTTGCTTTCAACATTTTTTTTAGACCGATTAGGTAACATTTGATAGTTTCCTACGGCACACCAGACAATATCTCACGGCACACAGTGATTGAAAAACACTGCTCTATGGTGTGAGGTTCATGTAAAAGAACCATTGCTGACTTTCAACAAGAGAAGCTGCATAGTCGTCAGTGTGTTTCTGCCCTGCGATGGCCTGGTGAGCTGTCCAGGGTGTACTCTGCCCTCGGACTGCCCACAGTAGGCACCAGCCTCACCGCGACCCTAATTAGGATTAAGTGGTTCAGAAAAATGAATCAATGCAATCACTTGGATTTATTTCATTTACATTTTAAGCACAGGTTTAATACAATACATGAGCTGAATAAGCATAACTCATACGCAGTCCGTGCGTGGGGCCGGTGGCGTAGTGGTTAGGGTGCTGCGCTCATGATCAGGAGGTTGTGAGTTCGAATCCCACTGAGACCCTCATTGTGCTAAGACCCCTGGGCAAGGTCTCAACCACAAGTGTGCCTCTGTTCACCCAGCAGTATAAATGCGTACCAGTAAAATATACTGGGAAAGTAACCTGCGATGGACTAGCGCCACATCCAGGGGGAGTTGAACTCCTGGTCGCTTCACGCTACGGAAACCGGAGATAAGTCCCGGCCTGATGAGCCACGAGGCAAAGCCACTAGGCTCGCGTGTAAAAACCCAACAGACTTACCTTTTATACCCAGTCCGTGCAGTGTCGCATGTATTCATCAGGTTCTCATGATGGATACTCAATTTAGACTTCTATTGTGTTTCATTTTTTGTTGGTCAACAGTAATGATGACATCATGAGGAGAGAGGTTCTTGCTAATTTTGATGGTTCTCCTGCTACTCAAAAACTAATAGAAAGCCCTAGCATGGGATCTGAACCTTCTGTGAATCTCCACCCGAGTGGTTTAATAACTGCCCACTGTCTGCTTGATCCTCCAAAACTCACTTTAGCACTGATGACTAGCATGTATTAGCGCTGCGGTTTTCCTTGGCTAGCGCCTTCAAACTGGCCATGTTCAGTTGAGTGATGGTGATTTTAATGTGTCGAATTACGCTACCGCGAACACTATGGATGATTATCCTGTAGATTCAAGTGTGACGGTGACTGCACATGCCGGTATTGTAATGACCGGTGTCGGAACCATCAGACTTCCATTGGCTCAGAATTGGATGTGTCAGAATGCATAGACCACACATGCTCACATCCAATAGGGTTAGTTATCATTCAGCTACATTTATAACGTGTGGCAGATGCTTTTAGCCACAGAAATTCACAATCATTACTTGTTCGCAACCGAGCAAGTGAGTGCGGAGGTCTGATTCAAGAACCAAACCATTTACCACCATTTCCTTGAAATTGCCATGGTTGCTTCTTGAACACTTATTTTTTATAATTTAAAAGTACCACTCGCTGTATAGATCTACCTGATCACTTGTGCTGGCCAACCCTACTCAACAAGTTCGAAACGACTGCTAGCCATTGGTTCAGCCCCACAATGAAATTACTCAGTTTGAGGCTTTTTAGGGTCATTCATGTTAGAATAATTGTCAGTATTGCTTAAACATATTATATACACCCAAATTATGCTGCAAGGACGATCAGTACTGCTACTTTAATCCAAAAACAACTTCTTTTCGGCTGTTCCCTTCAGGGGTCGCCACAGCGAATCATCTGCCTCCATCTCTCCCTATCCTCTGCATCTTCTCTTACACCAACGACCTTCATATCCTCCTTCACCACATCCATGAATCTTCTCTTTGGTCTTCCTCTAGGCCGTCTGCCTGGTAGTTCCAAACTCAGCATCCTACTACCAAGATACTCACTATCCCTCCTCTGCACATGTCCAAACCATCTCAATCTAGCCTCTCTGACTTTGTCTCCAAAACGTCTTACATGTGCTGTCCCTCTGATGTACTCATTTCTGATCCTATCCATCCTCGTTACTCCCAAAGAGAACCTCAACATTTTCATCTCTGCTACCTCCAGCTCTGCCTCCTGTCTTTTCCCCAGGGCCACTGTTTCTAAACCATACAACATCGCTGGCCTCAACTCCGTCTTGTACACTTTCCCCTTCATTCTTGATACTTCTACTTTAATCCAAAAACCAAATTTAAAAATCAGAGCATAAGTTCAAATTCCACTCAGGCCACGACTGGGCCAACACCCTAAAGCTCTCGATCAGAAGAGTGTCTTGGTCCACGACTGGAAGTCAAGATTTATATGTCACCTCAATTCAGACCGGGTGGGGTCGATGTAGTCGGTGTCATTGACCCTAATCACTGGTCACGTCGGTCACCCTGAAAGTCAGCTGGTTCTGGTCTGTGGACAGGTTCTCTGGGAATCTTTCCAGCTGAAGAATCTTTTCTGGAATTTTACTCCAGATTTTGGTGTTCTGTTACTGATGCTCTAGAATTTCTTGATGGGAGTCAAAATATGTTACAATTTACAAATACCACGGATCATTATTTTTGGAAAGACATCAAAGTCCTGGACGCATTCCGAAGACCATGAGTTCGGTTTAGAATTCCATGGAGTGCAAATCAGAACTTTCAAAATGACGATCAACAATTGAAGCCAGATGTGTGAATTTTTTTTTTTAAATCTCAACCTTCATAACAGAAAAAAACAAGTCTCTCCATAAACCACATCAGCCTGGGCGTGTTACAGTTGTGAAATAAACAGTCATAACATATCCAGCTGCAGTAAACAGATAAACATATGATTGTGGACATTTACATAATTGAGGATTGTGTTTATTTATTTATTTATTGGGGGGGGGTCCTGGAATATCAAACTTTGATCCTCAATCTTTTTTTTTTTTTCTTCGGAAAAATAAAATTATATGGATTTTAGAAATAAATTTAGATTGTTTTGTTGAAATATTTATACACTCCAGTATAGCTTGAGTTATTTTCTGCAGAGAAAATGCAGCAGGGATTTTTTTCCCTTCCCTTCACTGTGTCCATCAAGTTCATGATCATTTAAAAATTCCAGTAGAGCAGAACCGATACTCACAGATTCGATCTTTCCGGATCAATACCACCCCGAACAACACGGTCTCGGAACACAAACAACGCTTTTTCCCAGCTGGATTCTGCTGAACCAAAAAAAAAAAAAAAAAAAAAAAAAAACTACAGCCCAGACTCCATCGAAAAGTTCCGGCCTCGGCGTGTGAGAGAGCAAACACACTGGTATCGGGTCGGTCGGAAACCTTCGGCTATTTCCGGCAGGTTCCGCTCCTCACGTGCACGCGACTTAAATGAGGTCGCGAGGCGACACTTCGCTGCTATGCATGACTAGATTCGCCACCTCGGCGTCTGTGACGATGGGCCGCCATCACTTTGCCTGCAGACTGGAATGCGTGTTCCGTGATCAGACGGGAATTTCCATGCTTCAGGGAATTGTCATGACGGCCTTATTTCGAGACAAATTTAATAAATTTAAACTGAAATCAGAAGCAAGTAAAATCTAAACAATGCCCAGCACTGGACATACACCACTGGGAGGCAAACTCACAAAATCGTCCCACTAAGGGTCACGTGGCTGAAGGTTTTTGTTTGAACCAAGCAGCAACACGACTGACTTTGGTATTTTAATTAACTAGTGTGAGTCTTCAGGCAGCTGATTGGTCAATATGTGTGCTTTCTACAGAGACTGACCAATCAACTGCCTGAAGACTCAGATCAGATATTTAAATAAGCGACGCTGGTCCTGCCTTTGATAACCCAGTTAGCTGCACTGAGGGGACAGTGACAACCTTGTGGAGAGTGGGGCTTGAACCTCCAGCCTTGGGATCAGTTATCCTGCACCTTCAGAACCAGGCCACCACTACCCAACTAGAATTATTTATTAAACAAATTATGTTTGGCTCTAAGCCTGCAAATGTTAGATGTTATTTTAAAAAGTGGACTCTATTTTAATATTTTAAACACTTGTGTATTGAAGTGCATCTAACATAAATACACTATCTTTATTTATTTATTTATTTTTAAAAGATGGCCTCCTCCGTAATGCATTACTTTGGCACATGAAAAGAAATTACAGTGATCCCTCACTATTTCGTGCTTCAGTTTCTGCGGCTTCAGTGTATCGCAGGTTTTTCAAAAATATTCATCCAGAACTAAAAAAATAAGGAAATGAAGGAAAAATAGGGGAAAGGTTCAGGAAAATTCTGCAAAACGAGGCCAATTATACAAAAAAAAAAAAAAAAAAAAAAAAAACCCAAAACCCCCTAACAAAACTACTTGCATTTTTCTGTGAGGTGCACATCTGCATGCGTGTGCGCGAACACATCTGTATTTGTGTGGATTTATATTTTATTTAAATCTTATGCATTATTTTTGAATGTTTAATTTGTTACTATCAGTATTTATAGCGTTGAATATGTATTTATTGATATTATATACACATATAGGTCAGTCAGGGGGTCGATCCTTCTTCGCCAAAATTGGCGGTCGTGGGGGGGTCTTGGTCCCTATTAAGCGCAGAAAGTGAGGAATCCCTGTATTAAAATAATTGTAAATGTCTCATCACATGTAAGAGATATTATATCTGCAAAATAACGCAAGACTTTTTTGGGTTGTTCTCCGTTGTGTCTGACCAAAACATTACGTGATCTTATTGAAAACCTTCAATACGTATCGGTGATCGTTGAGGATCCGTGACCCTGTGTTAGCTGTGTGTCATACATTGTATTGAACCTGTTCTTAAAATGTAAATAAAACAACTCCATGTGCTTTCTATAATGAATTTCTACACTTTTTTTTTTTCTCTGCATATTTTACATGTAACCTTCATTTGTCTCAGTCCAGAGGATCCGGTTGAATTAGTCGTGTAGAAGTTGTGTTGGTTTTGGTTTATGGGACAGCCGCTTTCTTCTCCCGCTATTTGGACGCGTGTGTGAGATCATGGAGCGCAGAACATATGGATAAAAACTTGTGCTTTCCTCCATGATTCGTTCCTTCCATGTCAGATAATTACCTGTTCGAAGTTTTTTTTTTTATCAGTTAAACCTGTGGATTTATTGTTTATTTTGGACAGAGCACACCAGCGTTCCGATCCATAAGCGACCAGGAGTTCAACTCCTCCTGGATGGGACGCTAGTCCATCGCAGGTTACCTTCCCAGTATATTTTTACTGGTACCCATTTATACTGCTGGGTGAACAGAGGCACACTTGTGGTTAAGACCTTGCCCAGGGGTCTTAGCACAGTGAGGGTCTCAGTGGGATTCGAACTCACAACCTCCTGATCATGAGCATAACACCCTAACCACTACATCACCGGCCCCAAGATTACTGCATAGCCGATACATATTTCCTCTGTAATACATCCCAAAGAATCCGATTTGAGTGCAAACAGAAGAGATCAGAGATGCGTGTTGTTCCGTCCACCATCCCTGCATTTTTTTTTATGTTATTTTGATTCACGTTTTCTGCATTCTGCATTTTCGGCCACCGATTGACAAAAGAAAATGCCAAAAAAAAAAACCCAACACAACAGCAGTCTCTTAAACAACTGACAGCGAACGTAAAACAAATTATAAACTTGGATTAAATTGCCATGGAAGGATATGGGCTGTTTAAAAAAAAAAAAAACCAATAACGAGCAAATAACGGTAAAAACATCGCATCAGCCATATTTATTAAAAGAAGCTAGATATTGTTCAGTATCTTTTCCTTTCGGCTGTTCCCTTCAGGGGTCGCTACAGCGAATCATCTGCCTCCATCTCACCCTGTCCGCTGCATCTTATTCTCTTAAACCAACGACCTTCATGTCCTCCTTCACCACATCCATAAATCTCCTCTTTGGTCTTCCTCTAGGTCTTCTGCCTGGTAGTTCCAACCTCAGCATCCTACTACCAATATACTCACTATCCCTCCTCTGTACATGTCCAAACCATCTCAATCTAGCCTCTCTGACTTTGTCTCCAAAACCTCTTACATGTGCAGAGGAGGGATAGTGAGTATATTGGTAGTGGGATGCCGAGGTTGGAACTATCCCTCCTCTGCACATGTCCAAACCATCTCAATCTAGCCTCTCTGACTTTGTCTCCAAAACCTCTTACATGTGCAGTCCCTCTGATGTACTCATTAGATATTGCTCAATATATTCAATGGATAGAACAGGTTTGTACATTCCTTGCATGGAATAATATTTCTGGTTATAATAGACTCAATCAGTTTGTGTTACACATGGACTTTTATTCTCAAGTTGTTCATTCCATTTCAGTGTAAAACTGCATATGGATATTTTTGGACTCCAAATACCCCATATAAAGTTTATAACAACATATCAATTCAAGAATCTTTAAAAAAAAAAAAAGTGCAGAAACGTCATGAAATCATCTCAGTTATTAGTAGAAAACAGGTAGCGGGAAAAAACGTACACATTAAATTTTTGTTGTGTTGTTCATCTCTGTGTCTTTATTGTTAAATCGTTTGCTTGTTATTGAAAGCATGTTCCTCGGACAATATAATTATCATCACTCCGGCTTGGTCTTTGGGTTTCATATCATGGGATTTTCCCAGAATCATCAGCCTGTGTAATGACAGCTGAAGTAACCATGCCGGTGATGAGGAGAGAAACTTCACGAGCCATCAGTGTGCTTGAACAATCAGCTAGAATGTGAGACGAGCAGTCAGATTCTGTATCACGTAAGCATTCAAATTGGAAAATACACATTACACTGAGCATCGTTCCTCCATGGGATGTAAAAATACTCACATTCTCATCTACCCAAACCGCTTAATCCTACAAAAGGTCATGGGGAGGCTGGAGCCTATCTCAGCCAACCCTGGGTGAAGGTCGGGTACACCCAAAACAGCTCAACAGACCAACACAGGGCCAACACACACATATCCATTCACACTCACCGCTAGGCAGATGTGCTAATCAATACACCACCGTATCGCCCCGCATGAGTCACTGGTTAGCTTGAATCTCTAGGAAAGCTACTACTGTTTACCAGAACGTTACCATAAGGTCGCCCAGGTTGTGTTAGAGATAGAGGTGGTTTAAAAAAAAAAATCCTCTGTAAAAGGCCTGCAACCAGTGGGGCCGGTGGCATATTGGTGAAGGTGCCGGGCTCATGATCCCAAGGTTGGGGGGGTTCAAGCCCCACTCTCCATGGATTGTCACTCCCCCCCCCACCCCCACCCCCAGTGCAGCTAACTGGGTTATAAAAGGCCAGCCATGTCTCTCACTGTCTGTGGTGAGAGGCTGTAAAAGAACTATTGCGGACTTTCATCAAGAGGAACTCCATAGCCGTCAGCACGTTTCTGCCCCGTGATGGCCTGGCGAGCTGTCCATGGTGTACTCTGCCCTCGCCTGGAGTCGCTGGGATGGGTGCCAGCCTCCCTGCGACCCTAATTAGGATTAAGTGGTTCAGAAAATGAATGAATGAGTTCTGGTATAGTGACTACCTTTGTTCTTATGAACGTAATAAAATGTCTCCAAAATTTTGACTGGTGGTGGACTAACCATTTTTGGTGGCAGCGTTCATACAGAAAAATGACATTGAGATTTCAGAGCATCATCTTTTCCAGGGATGTCTGTGCATATTTCAAAGAGACAAAGTAAAACCACATTCTGGACACATTACAAAAACACGATTGTGAGAGAAGAGGCTGCGGGTGCAGGACTGGCTTGTCCAGTGTGGTGTGGTCAAAATGACTTGACATTGGTTTCAAGAAACAAAAATTAAAATAATTATTTTAAAACATAAAATAGAATTAATAAGGGAAAACATCCATTTTGATTCTGATTTACATTTCTATGATTTATTTTATTTTAAATCTCGATAACGAGGCCACATACTCCAATTGACTGATAAAATGTGAGTGTCCATCATTTCGCTTCAAGCATTATCCCCTCTGAATAAAGGTTTTTAAATCCAAGAGTGCACCAATCAGATTGCTCCATTCCAGTGTGGGATGACTACACTGAATCATAACCTTACAGACCGAACCCCAAGTTTTCCGTTCATCTCTACACAGAAGCCTTCTTCAGATCCTCCGGCAGCACCCTGCCTTTCTTCCTGATTCGTTGTTTGCGTTTCTCCATCTTGTTCTGCTTGGATTTCTGAATGTTTCTGCGTCTTTTATCTTGCCTCTGCTGCATCTTCTCTAGAATGTGTTGACTCCTTTCAACCCATTTCTTCTTTCTCCGTGCCTTCATCTTCTCTTTCCTCTTCAGAGAAGCACGTAGAAGGTCTTCATTGTCTTTGATCTTCATACCTTCAGCCTTGTAGAGAACATTAGTCCATCGCATTTTATCTTCTTCTTTCTTGGCTTTCTTTTCATCCTTCTCTCTCAGCTCCTCGAGACGGGCTTTTCTAGCCTCCACACGGGACAAAAGCTGTTTGTAGTTTCTTCCCGTGAGCGGAGTGAGCGTTCCTTTAGCCTTCCTTTTCTTTTTCTCCTTTAACTTGGTTGCTTTGTCTACATACTCCTCCCCTACTTCTACCTTGTTAAAGACAATAGCGTTTGTGTCCTTTTTGCCAGGGTTACTTTGTGTAGAATCTTCCTGAGATATTGGAGTCGGTTCTGTTTCGCTTTCTACTTTGACCTCAACGGAAGCGCTTTCTGCTAACTTTTTCATTTTGAATTCTTTTCTTTTCCTCTTCTTGCGCTCCCTCTCTTGTTTACGCTTTGCTCGCCGTTTCTGAACTTCCTCTGAAGACGGATCTTGTGGTGTTCCCTATACAGTAACAAAAAATACATTTTAATTTATCGCATTAATCATTACTGAAAGAAAATCTGTCATAGACTATTGAGTTCTGAGGGAAAGTGTTGATTTGTGCCTACAGCAGTGGTTCTCAAATAGTGGGGAGTGTGTGACCCCAGGAAATATGTTTTTTTTTTTTGCTGTACTAGAATAAAGTGTAATTCTACATCCACTCCAGCAGGTGGCAGTGGCTTCCTCACTGTCAGAGTGTACCCAGAGGTAAAATAAGAAGTGAAGTTAAGAAACCCATCATGGAAATTTTTAACAGGGACGAAGAGAGAGGCGGAGAGAGACAGAGACAGTGAGAGAAACGAAAGTCTCCCGAAGGCTAAGTTGAAGACGTAAGATGAAGCGGATGTAGTCCTCGGCTTCACTGTGCTGCGATGAGAAACGAGGAAAGATCGCCGTGTTTACTGTGTCTGAAAACATTGGCAGCGGAGAGTATGAACTCAAATAAATTCAGGCGTCACGTAAAGACATCACACCCCAATCACGGTGATGAGCCGCGTGAGGTTTTTTTCAGCGAAAACGTGCCGAGTATTGCCAACAACCATCCCGTTGGCATTGTGAATGCTACTCCAGCAAGCCAGCGAGCTCTGTTAGCATCATATAAGGTAGAGAACCAAACTGCTCAGTGCAAAAAAACCCCACAGCACAGCAGAGGAACTGAGCCGACCTGCAGCAAACACAGTCTCTGTCATGCTGGATGATGTCACTGCTGCAAAAATAAGTGCAGGTCCCAGTTCAGCATTGAGCAGGAGCTGAGAGTTCAGTATCGTGCTTTAAACCCGGCTTCGAAAAGCTGTGCACTGCGAAATGTGCTTATTGTACCATTAATCTGGACTTAATCGTTTGGACAAAAAAAAAAATAATAATAATACAATTTACTTTATTCATTTTTGTTTTATAGGTTAAAGTGTTTTATATATTGTGCTCCTGAGTTAATGTTGCTGATCAATTTGAATTTATTATTATTTATTGATTTTATTTAATTATATTTTCCAGTACCAAATGGTTAAAATTGTGGGATGGCGCTCTTTGGGTAAAGTGAAGTATTAGATATGCACCAGGCAGCATTTGACTTGATGGCAAAAAATGTAATAAGTCCCTTTTCAGTTTGAGCCTGTTGTTACCAGTCCGGACCAAGCTCTGGCTCCTGTAGTACAGAAATAATAAATTAATGGCCAGCAGCAAGAGGTCCGGCACGCTGTAATCCCGGGGCATACCCCACAATCCCAACGGACATAGTCAAAAGCCTTCTCTAAATCCACAAAACGCAGATTGGGCAAGCTCTCTTCCACGATCCTGCAGGGCATATAGAGTTGGTCGAGAGTACCGCGACAGGAAATAAACCACACTGTTCCTCCTGAATCTGAGGTTCAACCATTGGTTAGATCCTCCTCTCCAGCACTCCTGCACAGACTTTACCGAGTAGGCTGAGAATTGGGATTCCACGATACTTGGAACACACTCTCCGGTCTCTCTTTTTAAAAAGGGGAACTACTACTCCAATCCAGAGGAACAGCCCCAGATGACCTCACGATGTTGCAGAGATGTGACAACAAAGACGGTTCTACAACATCCAGAGAGGTGAGATATTCCGGTCCGACCTCATTGATCCCCGGAGCCCGGCCACCGAGGAGCTTTTTGACTTCCTCAGCAACTTCCGTCCCAGCAATGGGCAGACCCCCACTCAAACCCTCAGGGTCTTCCTTCTCCAGAAAGGACGTGCTGTTGGGCTTGAAGGGGGTCCTTGAAATACTCCTTTGACCTGCCAATAACATCCCCATTGGTAACAACAGGATCAATTTGTTCTGGTGAGGGTTAGACTATGCCAACGCTGTCTTTGATCACCAATTCTGTTCACAATTTTTTATGGAAAGAATTTCTAAGCGCAACCGGACCGTTGAGGGGTTCTGGTTTGGTGGCCATTGGATCTCGTCTCTGCTTTTTGCGGACAGCGTTGTCCTTTTGGCTTCCCATTGGAGCGATTCACAGCTGAGTGCGAAGCAACCGGGATAAGAATCACCACCTCCAAGTCTGAGGCCATGGTTCTCAGCCAGAAAAGTGTGGAATGCACCCTATGGGTCTGGAATGAAGTCCTGCCCCAAGTGGAGGAGTTCAAGTACCTCAGGGTCTTGTTTACGAGTGAGGAAAGGATGAAGTGGGAGATCGACAGGCGAATCGCTGCAGCCTCTGCTGTAAAGCTGAGCCTTTACCGGTCCGTCATGGTGAAGAAGGAACTGAGCTCTCAATTTACCGGTCGCTCGACGTTCCAACCCTCACCTATGGTCATGAGCTTTGGGTAATGACCGGAAAAACAAAATCGCGAATACAAGCGGCTGAAATGAGCTTCCTTCGCCTTGCAGTGGGACTCTTTCTCAGAGATAGGGTGAGAAGCTCAGCCATCCGGGAGGAGCTCGGAGTACAACTGCTGCTCCTCCACATTGAGAGGAGTCAGCTGAGGTGGATCGGGCATCTGATTAGAGACCCTCCCGGGCGCCTCCCTGGTGTGGTGTTTCAGGCATGACCAACGAGAAGATACTCAAGGTCAACCCAGAAAACGTTGGAAGGACTATGTCGACTGGCCTGGAAACACCAGCAAATTGCGCCCGCGACCAGACCTCAGATAAAAAAAGTGGTCGTAAAAAAATGAAGCTGAAATTTGAACCTCATTTAAGACCAAATCAGTACATGGTTTATATACCTGTGCCCGAGATGCCTCGATCTTCTCATGAAGTCTCTTCCTTAAAAAATCTACTGCTGTACACTCCTCTGAATTTGTTCCTTAGAACAGAAACATGTTGATAAATATACAAACGCGTACACGATACATGATTTATTAGAAATCATTCATTCTGATTTATGCTTGTGGTTTACCTTCAGTTGTAGGTCGTGACTTTAACTGATGAACTTGCACCTGGGCAGTATTCTGTAAACTTGCACCACTTTGCTTCTGTGCTGATTTATGAATCATTTTTGGAGTTGCTTTCTTGAAGATCTTATTACGTCCTTTTCTAACCTCCCTGTTGCTCTTTTGCTTCTTCTTCGATGGAGCGCCTTCACTGTCACACTTGCCTCGAAATGGAACTGAAATGAAAACCAAAGTCTTTACTGGGCATCGATACAACTGTCTGATCACTCTCATATATATATATATATATATATATATACACACACACACAAATACACACACATAGACACACACAGTGAGTCGTCGAATTATGGTGAAGCATGATTCATGGCAGTGCAGTGCGAGTGTTGCACACGACAGAGCCAATTCTTTCTGTGTGGGCGGGTCCGATACCTTGAAACTCTAATTTTATTGGACTCACACGCTGCAGTGTTTATGTGACAGGAAGCGTATCCCAAGTTTTGGCAATCAGCTGCTCTGCAGGATGAAGTTTTTCCGTGTCTGTCCATTTGTGTTTCCTTGCCAGCTGTGCTTGGCTTCGTGGAAATGAGCCGATCAAAACGAGGGAAATTTCTTTCTTTACTCAAACAACACGCGCAGTCTGTGGCTGTTGTTATAATCCAATAAAATTGCAGTTTGAAGCTATCGGACCCGCCCACACAGTGGAGTACAGAAAGGATTGGCTCTCCACTGCGCGTCACAATGATGTGGAATTGAAAATAGATGTATAGATTTATAGATAGATATAGATTTATATTATAGATATATCGATAGATGTATAGATTTAAATACTCCTAGTCGCTTTACGCTACAGAAACCGGGGATAAGCACCGGCCTGATGAGCCACAATGGTTCGGGTATAAAAAAAGCCCAAGACTTTACCTTTACCAGATACACACACACACACACACACATACAGACACAGTCTTGTGCAAAAGATTTAGGCACCTTGTTTTTGTATAAACTTTGCTACAAACTTTTATTTTATAATTTGTATGTTACCAAGTTAGTACAAAAACATTTACAAATATTAATTTTCCAGCACAAAATAAAATGTTATACAAGAGATATCTTTTCAGACAAAAATGTAACGGAGGCTGCTGTGATTTAAGAATTGATTAAAAAAAAAAAATCAAGTGTGACAGTACACGTTTCCAGGAGAAGTGTGGCTGGTTCTGTAAGACACCTGATAGATACTGTATTTGTATGACTGCACAAACTGGTAAACTTGTGCAATCGTAAAAGTGTGCAAAAAAAAAAAAAAAAAGTACTGTGTGCAGACTCAATTCAAAATTTAAGTTGCTGTCAGTGTGTACCTTTGATGCAATCTAATGTGGATTGACTGCAGGACCTTGTTTTCTTCTCAGGTCCAAAAAATATACCATTATTTGTACTGGCTTTGTTAAATTGTCCTGTTGAATGTACTGTATGTATGTGTTCCCCTGCAATGGGTTGGTGTCCCACTAAGGATGAATGCCACCTCACAAACCCGAGAAGGGCTGTGGATCAGATGAATTACATACAAACTGAGATTAAATAAGATTATTATTCTTTCAGAGGCAGTGGTGGTCTAGTGGTATAAGGCGCTGGATCGCTGAACCAAAGACTGGGGGTTCGAGTCCCACTCTCCACAAGGTTGCCACTGTCCCCCCCCCCCCAGTGCAGCTAAGTGGGTTATCAAAGGCCGGCCATGTCTCCCACTGTCTATGGTGTGAGGCATGTAAAAGAACCATTGCTGACTTTCGACAAGAGTAGCTGCAAAGCCGTCAGCGTGTTTCCGCCCTGCGATGGCCTGGCGAGCTGTCCAGGGTGTACTCTGCCCTCGCCCTGAGTTGGCTGGGATGGGCACCAGCCTCCCCGCGACCCTAATTAGGATGAAGCGGTTACAGAAAATGAATTGATTCTTTCAAGTTCTTTTTAAATATTTTACAGTTCACAGCCTCATGTGATTTTAAGTGTTTATCATTATTCATTGATTCATTTTCTGTACGGATTGAAATTTCGACCAAATTAAGGTCAGTGGATGATGACACCTGAACAGCTTTCCAAGCCAACACAGGGCCAACAGATGTGTGACATCATTACTAAAACCGTTCGGGGAGGTTTTAACACAGTGCCATCATATTATGGTGCCTCATATCAACAAAACCGTATACAAAAGACAGAAAAAAAAAATGTTGTACCAAAAGAACATTTTAAATGACCTAAATGAACTCAAACAAAAGCACAATATCAGGGAGATCGAATGATCCCATCACTTTATGTCAGAGATTGTTTTGTTTGGTTTTGGACCAACAGTAGTTTCACACTGAGAAATCAGGTGGCTCTCACTTCTGATCTTTCAGGATCCTGTACGGATTTAAGGACTAAGTGCTTGCATACCATATCCTCTGTTCTTGGGCTTCTGATCTCCAGGGAATCTGCTTCTGTGTGTAAATTTCTCCAGGTAATCATATTTAGCTTCAAGGCTGCTCATCTTTTACAGATCAAACTGAAAATACAACTTCAACATGAGACACAACTTAACACACATCAGAATTTTATAAGCACAACCTTCTACTGAAAAAGATCTAAAAGAGAACATTTTATTATTTACCTTCTTTGCACGTAGAGCTATAAATGAAGACACTTGTATGTCGTAATTATAAACAATTAAAATTAAAGGAAATAAAAAATGTTGTTACATTCCTTATCCTTTTAAACACTCCATACATGCTGTATTACTGACCATCAAAACCAATAAGTGCATTTGCAGAAGCTCAAACACGTGTGTATCTTCAGCGCATGCGCAAACGGCCAGAACGTCCCGGATATGGTTACAGTGAAACCCTTCCCCGCGGATGTTGTGAACTTCCTACTGCTTGTACATACATGTATTATTAATACAATGGAGATTTGAAATATACACATAAAAATACTTGTTGTATAATTATGAGTGGTTTGAACTTCATGCTAACACTGTGCCGTTACAGTCGCAGGATCATTCAGATTAATGTAAGTTACTGTGTAATTTAATATTTTGCTAAACATAACTCAATATTTAATTCATGATTTCCTACAGCAGACCTTAACTAATTGTTCTGTTTTTAATATTTAAAAAAAAAGGTGAAATACTGCTGCTTTTCCAAAAGAAATGTTTGGTGTGTGTTTTTCTGAGCCCTGCTGAAAAACGAACAGAAAAACAAACAAACAAACAAACAAACAAAAAAAAAAAAACAGAAGTTTTCAGCGGTCCAAAAAGCTACGAAAATAGTTTCTAAATGACTGCCGATACTGTAACACTGTAAACATGTGTTGATCTTTTTATTGAGGTAAACAAGAAGGAATAACAGATTAAACAGCTCAGCCTGGAATTTGGTGCCTATGTGTATTTGTTCATTCGGTCATATTTGTTGTTTGTCTTGTTTGTTTTGGTTGCCACATTGTTGTCATTGTCTCCAAAGTAATTAGTTTACATAGTTCTATAAGCAGTCATTCAAAGATTCCTTCCATCTCAGCATTTTGCTGTGTTTTTGGAGAGCTGACAGATCTAGGACCAGTTCAGACCAAACGGAATTCTTGAGCAGGGAACTGAACATTAGAATAAAAAAAACAAACAAACAGATTTTACAAGTGTAGCACATCCATCTCACAGCAAGAAGTTTCTGGGTTCGATCTTAAAACGATCATAATTTATTCTGCAAGAAATTATAAAGTTTCAGTTTTTAACTAAAATTATACAAAATTAAACTTTTAGTTTGGCAGCACGGCGGCGTAGTGGTCGGTACATCTGCATTACAGCAAGAAGGCCTTTGTTCGATACCCAGCTCGGGAGTCCTGTGTGGAGTTTTTATGTTCTCACTGTGCTTGCTGCAATGTCCCTGCAATGGCCTGACGAGCTGTCCAAAGTGTAGCCTGTCTTGGCCCAGAGTCGGCTGAGATGGGCACCAGCCTCCCCATGACCCTAATTATGATTAATCGGTTCAGAAAATGAATGAATGAAACTTTTATTCGGCAACATGATGGCGTAATGGTTAGCATGTCCACCTCACTGCAAGAAGGTTATGGTTCAAGTCTCGCTCTCAGGCATTTCTGTTTGGGGTGTGCATGTGCTTGTATACGTTTTTTCCAGGTACGCACTATAGTTTTTTTCCAACAGTCTAAAGACATGTTTATTTGGCTGACTGAGAGCACATGTGTGGAGCAGTTTTTTTGCAACCAATCGGAGCAGAGTAGGCTCCAAGAGCAGAAAGTCCATAAATGGGAGAAGGAAGTCAAACAGGGCGTCCGGCACATGCAGTCAAAAAAAGCTAAACAGGCAATGATGCAGTACCTCGTTTTGTTGGTAAATGAACTGATCAGTGAAATGTCCACTTCGTTCTCCGTTTTATAAAGAACAATGTGAAAAATTTTAATACAGTATTTGTTTACATTTGTTCATGGTCTATATTTTTGTTTTTCTAGGTTACTCCCACAAGGAATCTTTTCTACAGGTCACAACAGGACTTTCTCAAACGTGACCATTGTAAGAACAGCTTTCTGGACAGTGTTCATGATTTTTGCATTGTAATAATTTCCCCCTTTAATTCAGGACACATTTATTTCTATTATTATTGTTACCTGTTTATATGGATAGAGCCTTCTGTAAGTAGTCTGCATTCATTTCATGAATATTTGTGCATGTTTTCTAAAAGATTACATAATGGTACCAAAGAAAACATGGCGCCAATGCAGCCAATAGTGAAACAAGACGTGACAAAGAAATAAAACAAATAACAAAACTTCTTTAAATCAGAAATTTTAAACATGTGTATAACTTTACAACATCTGCCAAACTCCCTTTGCATTTCTATCTTTCGTAACAGGTATTTCCTGTCTCATTTTGTATATTTGTGTATTTATCCTTGACATATTGTAGTGTGTGTACGTGTGTGTGTGTGTGTGTGTGTGTGTGTGTGTGTGTGTATGTATATATATATATATATATATATTGGGTTTCAGAGCCCAAGCTATGCGTTGAGGTGAGACCGACTATATCTAGTCTGTATCTCTAACCTCATGCACCAGCTCAGACTCCTTACTCGCCAGAGTGGTGACATTCCATGTCCCAATAGTCAGAGTCAATATCTGAGGCTCAGTCCGACAGAACCCACACCTTCGACTGGAACCCAACTTGCACTGTACCCAACCCCTATAGCCCCTCCCACAGGTGGTGGGTTCATGGGAGGGTGGACACATGTCTCCTTTACAGACTGGGCCCGGCCGGTTTCCATGGACAGAAGCCCGACCACCAGGCACACGCCTTCGAGCCCCTCCCCCAAGCCTGGCTCCAGGGGGGTACTCCGGTTTCCTCCCACAGTCCAAAAACATGCACAGTAGGTTAATTGGCTGTTCCAAAACTCCCCGAAGTGTGAGTGTTGGCCCCGCGATGGCCTGGTGAGCTGTCTAGGGTGTACCCCACCCTCGCCTGGAGTCGATTGAGATGGGCGTCAACCACCCCGCGACCCTAATTAGGATTAAGCGGTTCATAAAATGAATGAATTGACTAATTTTTAAGAGGTGATCAAAACTACCTGGCGTATTTTGTGTTGAATGTGTGATAATCAGGCAGACGTTGTGATGGTCTTTCCGCGAAGGGCACAACTTGCTGTATTTGATTTGAAACACTGAGCTTTAACCAGTACCAGTAATCGCTGCTTTCTGAGTCCAGCGCTTTAACTCTGGGGTGTGCAGATTGTGAAATTCTCGTGCTCAAACATGTAGATATTTATTCCATGCACATCTCTTTGATCTCATAATCGCCATGCATCATTATTCCTTTAATTCTTACTGGAAATTCCCAGCAGTAAAAACCGAAAGATCTTGCAGTTTTTTGGTTTTCATGAGCTCGGCTTCCAATCTGTTTTACAGGTAAATTCGCAATCAAGCACCGTCCGTTCCAATCCACTGCAATCCCGGAGGAACAGACTGAGAATTCTGCACTGAAATGGTTTCTTCTGTTAATCCCTCTCACCACCTTTGGCCTTGGAACCTGGCAGGTACTTCTTCCACTTTAATAAAGCTTTAAATTGCTCATGAACGGGTTGGTGGTATGATAGTGTTTCATGTACGACCTTTCCAGGTTCTTCTGTTTTCTCCAATTTTCTGATGTATTCTCAGGTGAATTTCAGGTGCTACTGTAACTTGTCACTAGATGTGAATGATGATGTGAATCCTGCCCTGTAATGGCCCAGAGTCCCATCCAGGGCATATTACAATATCCATGTCATGTGTTCTGTGATAGGCTGTGAACCAACAGCATGATGACAAGTATTAAGCTGGTTTAGATTAAAGATGAGTAAATAGTTGTGATTAAATGGTTTGTGTTAATAGCATTTAAACATTTAAAGGTAAAGAGGAGACAGTGGAAGCTGAAGCTGATCCAAGACCTTCATATCATGACGACTGCAGATCCAATCCCACTACCCACAGAGTAAGTCTGGGGAATTTTTTGTTCTTTAAATTAAAAATTGGAGTCATACATTATTATTATTTTTATTATTATTATTACTATTATTATTATTAATATTACTATTATTATTATTATTATTATTATTGTTAAAGTGTGTCTGTGAATGTTGATGTGCTGCAGTCCTGTAGAGTTGAAGGATCTGGAGTACCGGCGTGTGAAGGTCCGTGGTCGCTTTGATCATTCTCGGGAACTCTATGTTATGCCACGTTCACTCGTGGATCCTGAGCGAGAAGCCCGAGAGGCAGGCAGATTATCATCCAGTGCAGAAATTGGAGCAAACGTCATTACGCCGTTCCACTGTACTGATCTAGGGTGTGTATTACACACAATACCCCACCCCTTTTTTTCATATACCGATGTATACACTACCGGTCAAAAGGTTTCGAACATTACGGTTTTTTTTTCTTTTCCGTTTTATTGAAATATAAGCAGTTCAAGTCCAGTGAATGACCTGAAAAGGAATAAAGGTCAGGGATCCAAGATCTCCTCTATTTAGAGGAATTCCTCTATTTTTACTCTCCTATTCAGCGGAATTCCTCTATTTTTTTTACTCGCCTATTTAGCAGAATTCCTCTATTTTTTTCAGCTTCAGGTTCCCTGCAGCCCCTTTGACCCCCAGCTGAAATATTAATTTCCTCTATTTCTGAACCCGTTTCCTCTATTTTTCCTAAACCTTGCTGGGATCCCTGAAAGGTGATCAGTATATCAGAACCACTTGAGAAGAGGCGAAGACGCTGTTAGGGTTCGAGTCACGGGATGCCTCCAGCATGGTTTCCAGACTTTAAACCCCATCAAGTTGATTTGGCATGAAGTGAACAGAAGGGACAAAAGCAACCAACAGGTGCAACACGTTAATAGAAACTTCTGCAACTGTGTTGGGAGGAAATTTCCACAAAGGAGTGATTTCCATTATGGAAAGAATCCTGCGAGTGTGTTCAGCTGGAACATCTTCAGAAGGAGGCGACGGTGATGAGTCAGAATTGGCGTTTAAATTGTTAAACAGAAGAAATCCACAACTTCTTATTTGCTTACGAATGGTTTTAGTTCCCCACAGTGCGCCTAACTGGGTTATCAAAGGCCGGCCATGTCTCTCAATGTCTATTGCTGACTTTCATCAAGAGTAGCTGCGTAGCCGTCAGCGTGTTTCTGCCCTGTGATGGCCTGCCGAGCCATCCAGGCTGTACTCTGTCCTCGCCCAGTGTCGGCTGAGATGAGCACCAGCCTCCGCGTAACCCTAATTAGAATTAAGGGGTTCAGAAAATGAATGAATGTTTTTATTCGGTGACACCAGAACAATGAACTGTACAGTTTACTAAAAAAAAAAAAAAAAAGTGGAGGTGTCCCAAAAGTTTTGACTAAATATTCATTCATTCATTTTTTGTAACCGCTTAATCCTAATTATGGTCACGGGGAGGCTGGCGCCCATCCCAGCCAATTTCGGACAAGGGCAGAGTACACCCTCGACGGTCGCCAGGCCATCGCAGGGTGGAAACACGCTAACAGCTATGCAGCTACTGTTGTTGAAAGTCAGCAATGGCTCTTTTACACAAACCTCCCACCATAGACTGTGAGAGACATGGCTGGCCTTTGATAACCCAGTTAGCTGCACTGAGGGGGGTGGGGGGGTGACAACCCATTGAGAGTAGGGCTTGAACCCCCAACTTTGGGATCAGTGATCCAGCACCTGTACCACCGGGCCATGACTGCCGTGATTAATATTTTCAATAAATATTTCAATAAAACGAAATACAAAATGGGAGTGTTCTAAAACTTTTGACTGGCAGTGTACTTGTTTAGGAAACAGAATCAGACTGCTATGGATAAAACTGAACCAAATGTGAAAATATGTCACCATTTTGTGTCCCTCAGGATTACAATCTTGGTGAACCGAGGTTACGTACCCAAAAATAAGATTAGACCAGAAACACGGATGAAGGGTCAGGTAAAGAACCTTTAAAGAATTATTCACTGTGTGCATTCAGACAGAGGTCGGGAAATTTGGTTTCCCAATTGATTTAGGTGTTCCCAGCAGTGAGATTTTATCGTCTCCTCTAACGCCAGGTTCTGAGGTTCTGGGCTCTTGTTCCTGTCTGAGTTGTGTACGATAAACAGGAACAAGAAGTGTTTAAAATACACGTGTGTGAGGAGAGGGGTTTTTAGTTTATTTCACCCTTTAAAGGTCACACCAAAAAAAAGCAAAGGTTATTATTTTCTTTGCCTTTTTGTATTAATTTGGGGTAATCATAGCAATGACACTTAACTTTTTATTCAAATAACTTCATATTTTTTATTAAATACAGTCGGCCTTCTACTTACGAAAGCCTCTGAATATGAAAAATCCAGGTTACAAAAAACATTTTCCTAAATTTTCACCCTCTGTACACAAAACAACCTCTTACGAAAAGAACCAAATGCGCCATTCAAAAATTCAAACAATGCGCAAGTTGCTCTCTCATTGGCTGTCTCCCAACATCCCGCCCCGCTGCCTCCCATTGAATAGGAGGGATAACCCAGCTCCCTCCCATTGGCTATTTCTCAACATCCCGCCCCACTGGCCTCCTATTGGCTAGGAAGGGATGACGCTGTCATTCCAACATTGTTCATGTTTGTGTGCATTTCACCTCTATTTTATGGCTCAGGCTTTTAACCTCCCATAATCATTTGTAAGATTACAACTCTGCTAAGAAGACATGGTCAACACACGCACGCACGCACACACACACACTTGTGTGATTCCCGGTGAAAGTGATTCCCAGTGCCATTGTAAGATTATAACTCTGCTAAGAAGACATGGTCCACACGAAGTAAGTACCTGAAAAGCTATGCTTTTATCATTTTTAAAGGGCAGTCTTGGGAGCCTTGGAACGAATCACGGGTTTTACATGTAAAATGCACCTCTACTTACGAAAAATCCAGGTTCCGAAAAAGGTGCTGGAACGGATTAATTTCGTAAGAAGAGGGCCAACTGTATAGGCCTTGACAAAACTGTTCAGCTTTTTTAATGGTGAAACCCTGAATACAGTAACAACTTTTTTTTTTTCAATCACTCACATATTTGACCCGAACATTAAAGGTTGAAACTGTGTATTTTTGCTGGTTTATTTCAAAGGTGACAGATGAAGTGGACCTGGTGGGTGTGGTGCGTCTGACAGAGCAGCGCAAGCCTTTTGTCCCTCAGAATAACGTGGAGGAAAATCGGTGGCACTACCGTGACTTGGCAGCCATGGGGAAAGCAACTGATGCTGAGGAGATCTTCATTGATGCTGTGTTTGGTTGGAGTCCCGTTTTAATTACGCATCATCTTTTCGAACACTCAAATTCTCAATGTTTATTTCAGAGGAACTAAAGAAGTTCTCATCCCGGAATTTCTACACGGCATCTTTTATACACTGAGCAAAACGTCAGGGAACTGAATGATTATTAATCGTATTCAATATCAGTATCATGCACGATAATTATGATATTTGCTGGTTATGCAGTAACCCAGGGGTAACAAACTCATTTTCACTGAGGGCTACTACACTAAATTTAAAGGTGATTGAGGGCCGAATAAATCACTGAACATCGGTTCTAGAAATCAAATATGAAGTCCATTGCAAAATGATATGTTTAGAAAATTGACCTCTTTCCCTCTTTACTTGCATTTTTTGAGAAAGCTGAACAGCAATAAGCAAGCATGCAATCTTTTTTGAGTCATGAATGACTATCTTTTTACATGAAAAAGGCTTCTGCTGCTGCCACCTAGTGGAATGGATGATGGATGGAAAGGATGATGAATTAGGTTTTTCATGATAATGGTTGATGCAAAGGATGTACGATAATCATAATCTTTTAAAACTCATACAGGCCACATAAAATCATATGGTGGGTCAGAATTGGCCAACGGGCCTTGAATTTGACACCCGTGCAGTAACCGTTCACCATTCATCTCCTGTAACCGCTTAATCCTAATTAGGGTCACGGAAAGGCTGGCACCCTGAATAGCTTGCCAAACCATTGCAAGTCTAACACACAACCGTTCACATCCTCACCTCGTGGCAATTCCAATTGGCCAGCTTTCTATGTTTTTGGGATTTGGGAGTAAACCGGAGAACCCAGAGGGAAGCCCATACAAAAACAGAGAGAACATGAGAAACGTCATAAAGAAACACCCAGAGCTTCTTGCTGTGAGGCGGTCATGCTAATCACTGCGCCACCGTACCGCCCCTTTTTTAAATTTGACTTCAGTAACAATCAATCAAATTAAAATATTCAGCCGGAACGTATCTTGGCACACAGCTGTTATTACCTGTATTGCAATTCGATTGTACAGTTTTACTTTATACTTTTGATCAGTAAACACTTGGGATAGTTCATCATTTGCAGACCACAGATTTTACTGTCAATATTACTGAATATAACATTTCCACATATTTATGTAAAGAATATTGAAACCCAACGGAATTCTTTATTTCCCCACACAGAGAATACAGTACCAGGAGGACCGGTAGGAGGCCAAACAAGGGTAACTCTGCGTAACGAGCACATGCAGTACATCATTACTTGGTGAGTCAACAATTTTAAATCACATGTTTGTTCGTTCATTCATTTCTGAACCACTTGATCCTAATCAGTATCGCTGGGAGGCTGGTGCCTATCTCAGCCAATTCTGGGCAAGGGCAGAGTACATCCTGGACAGCTCACTAGGCTATCACAGGGCAGAAACAGGCTGACGGCTTTGCAGCTGCTCTTATCGAAAGTTAGCAATGGTTCTTTTACATGAACCTCTCACCATAGACAGTGAGAGACATGGCCAGCCTATCATAACCCAATTAGCTGTACTGGGGGAACAGTGACAACCTGTTGAGAGTGGGGCTCGAATCCCCAACCTTGGGATCAGTGATCCAGCACCTTGCCAGCAGGCCACCACTGCCTCGCTTCATGTGTTTGAGTCTACATTTAAAAGCTTTAAGAATTAAATACAAGAAGATTAATGGAGTTTCTGATCTCACCCAAGATGTAATCATTTCACTATTGGCCACCGTAATGTGTCTGTGATCCCGTCCTTATAAAACCTTCAACTGGTAGTTATTACAAAAAGTTAGGGAAAATGCCACAAAGCGAGGCCAATTATGCAAAAAACTGCAAACAAAAACAAAAAGCAACCCAAAACCCCCCAACAAAACTACTCACATTTTTATGTGAGGTGCACATCTGTATGTTTGTGTATTTTTATTTATATCTTATGCATTATTTTTGAATGTGTAATTGTTATCATAAGCATTTATAGTGTTGAATATGTATTTATTGATATTATATATATATATATATATATATATATATATATATATACATACATATACATATACATGTACATCAGTCAGAGGGGTCGATCCTACTTCGCAGAGATTGGCGGTCACTCATGGGGGGGGGGGGGGGGTCCCTTGGTCCCCATTAACCACAGAAAGTGAGGGATCCCTGTATTTCAGTTTTTAATTTTGATTCCAAAGTGCATCTCAGCCCAAAATGACACCGTAATAAAGTCAGCTTAATCATTAACAAATCTGAATCTGATCTACGACACGATACACTCTTGGAACTAAAATCTCATTCGGTCATAACTTTTTAAAATTTGTTTTTTTATTCCCAGGTATGGACTATGTGCTGTAACCTCCTACATGTGGTATGCAAAATTCATTAAACGTGTTCACTGGTGAAACGAATCCATTTTGTTCAGAGCATGGTGTAAAAACTCACCTTTCTAGAAGTGTGTACGATGATGTGCAATATATTTGGGTTTTTGTATCGGAATAAATAAAGTGTGTAATCATTTTAAAAGTTCCTGACTGCAGCTGTGCCTTTCTGTTTATTTTCCCGTACGCCCTTTGAGCCGAGTATTCAGAGTACTTCTGAAAAAGTGCTTCTAATTACTATAGCAACTCGTCCATTTTTCACGACGCCAGCATCCCACATCTGGTTGCTGCAGCCTATTTATCGCTGATTCTTCTGCAGCATAGCCATGAAATTCAGAGGAATATTAATAGGTAAGACATTGGACATGATGTCTGGGGGTAATAACATTTCTTATACGGCTCATGAGTGTAAGAAAAATAAATAAAAGGAAAGAAAAGGTTGCACCTGAATATATAGTGGGACCACCTTTAGTTTCGAACGCAGCATATCACCCTGGCATTGCTGCTTCAATTGGTCAGGTCAAGGCCCAGCAACATTATATTCTCCAAAGTGAGCACACGGAGCTGTGGGCTACCAAACTCACACTGTGGTGCCCGGAGAGGGGTTATAGTGCCTTGCTCAAGGGCACTTCAGCCACTAATGTGGAGGAAGGCACGGTGCAGCTTACTCCCCCACAGCCACATTTTTTTCCTGCTGGTTCGGGAATCAAACCAGCAACCTTTCAGCTCCCAAGCCACTTCTCTAACCATTAGACTGCAGCTGCCCCCCAAAATTAAATTCTCCCCAAACCCTTACAAATCCCCTCAGGTTCGTTTCCATGGAAGTCCAGAAAGAATTCATCCACGAACAATGAGGAACCATACCATTCTATAGCTCCCTCAGCCCGTCCACAGAAGACCCACACGTGAATGAAGAAAAACCCCGAGTGATCTCGATCCTAGCGAAAAGGGATCGTGTATCAATAACATTAAGTCCACTGACCCGAATGTACTGAATGATCAGATCGCTCCATTAATGGGCTTCCAGTTTCCTGATGGCGTGGATGGAAATTGTGGCTCAAATTCTGGAAGTGCTTCATGGAGTACGTACAAGGAATAATCTTCACACCTGAACTGGCACCACAGAGTCCTGACCTCAACCCTGTTGAGAACCTTTGCTTTGGAGATTTTATGGGACGGTTTAGTATTCACATCAACATGTTGCTGAAAAGTGAACCCAACTTTAGAAGGGAAATGCCATGTTGCGTCAAAAGTATTAGAGTGTAAGACATTCGTTTGTCTCATCAATAACTCAGCTTGAACTGGCTTGTTATTGCTGTGCACGGGGCAGCTGTACTCCACGACCAGGGCGTGACGCACTATTCAAGAACGCTTGGTTCCTTTGGGGTAACAAAGTTGAGATTTAACTTGTTTTCATGTTATCAGAACATATTTTGTGGCTCAAGTTCATTCTGGACACAACTCCCAAAAAATAAAGCCCACTCATTTAAAAACGTTCCTTTTGGGAAATTTCTTAAAAATACAATAAGATTCCTTTTAAGGACTACGGTGGCAAATATTCTTCTGTGGCATGAAGGACACCAATACCGACTGTACTTGGGGGAGTAAACATTGGGTCTCGACACACTGGTTTTGGTTCTAGAGGACATGATTGTGTTCATCACTGATTCTACTGATCCAGTTCAATACTGTACAGTCGGCCCTCTACTTACAAAAACCTCCGAATACGAAAAATCCAGGTTACAAAAAACATTTTCCTAAAATTTTCATCCTCTGTATACAAAACAACCTCTTACAAAAAGCGCCATACACGCCATCCAAAAATTCAAACGTGCCATTCAAACAATGCATGAGTTGCTCTCTCACTGGCTGTCTCCCAATAGCCCACCCCGCTGACCTCCCATTGGCCAGGAGAGCTGAACTGTACCCATACTTCCTGTTTGTCACACGCGTGAAGGAGAGTTGACAGGAGAGGTGAAGAGGACTGTTGGCTCCTGAGTTTTTTTGAGAGTGATCATTGCGTTATATTTCGTTATCCATCATGTACCCCAAGAAAGTGATTCCCGGTGACACAAAAGAAGCGGGCTCCATTATCAATCGAAGTGAAGCAGGGGATTAAAAAAAAAAAAATACGAAAGTGGGATGCGGTTGAACGAAATCGCAAAGGAGTATGGTCGGAGGCGATTATTTCGGAAAAAGCAACCGCCATATTTAAGAACCTCATGAAGGAGGGTGGGGGTTCTTCAGACCATCAACCCCTGGACTTTAAAGGATCGCATGAGCGGGTCGAGAGATTTTTATATTATATATATATCTCGACCCGCTCATGCGATGCGAATGAATATATATATATATATATAAAATAATAATTTAACTTTTAGCACATTTCATAAAAAGTTGGTGTACTTTTATAAAAAATTTTTTTAAAGGGTTTATGGGGGAGTCTTGGAACGAATCACATTTTACATGTAAAATGCACCTCTACTTACAAAAACGGCTCTAGAATGGATTAATTTTGTAAGTAGAGGGCCGACTGTAGTTTTAAGCGTGGGGTAGACCCATGACATGATTATTTTAAAACCTAAATTTTCTTGCACAAATTTAATGGTCCACTAGGATGATGCATACCAGCTTCTATGATTTTACACCCCACTACCAGGAATGGTACAATCTTGTGATAACGGACACTTCTAGATAATGCTTAAATCAGTGGATTAAAACGATTCCCCTCAGACACAGTGGCGATCCCAAAATCCCCTCAACATATCCACTGTTCACATGAACACATTCCTTAAAATAGTCCGGTCATCACACGGTTTCATTTGTGGGGTTATATTCTTGTCAAATAAAAAGGCCACAACACTACCGTTTTCTGTGAGGCTTTTTTAATTGTTTTAATATAAACAAGCATATCTGTGGAAGGAGTTTAACCCAGTTTGGTCGCCAGCTCCTTGGCCTTTGCCTTTTCAAGTTTAGCAATGCGAGCGGTCGACTTCGGGCCCAAGATGTTTCCTCCCCAGTGACGACGGATCTGAAAGAAGAACAGTGACGAGAAGGAGAGAAGAAAACCATTAGCACCTCAACATACTGTATTCTGGCTTCATTCATTTCCCCGAGGATCGCCTCCATTACTAAACTGCATTAATTCTGTGCTAGAGCTACAAAGAGATGACCTTCTCCACCATGTCTTAATTTAACGATCAAGAGCCACTGACCTCCTCATATCGATCATTGTAGTTGGTTTTGATGGCCTCCACCAGCTTGGAAAGAGCAGCTCTGTCCTCACTACAAGATTAGGAAGCTGGTATTAGTGTCAAATCCTTCAGAAGACACCTGAGCCCTGACATCGAAGGAAATCCCTCTTTTGCTCAGGGTTAAAAAGCTCATTTGAAACCACACGGTTGTTCAGGTGAAGAAATTCAGACATCATGGCAAAAGAAGGTGAAGCATCCACATGAAGTGAGAAGTAATAAATTGCTTACGGGTTGGTGTGTGTGAAGCAGACAGAGGTGCAGGTCTTCCTGTGCACAAGTCGGCCAAGTCGGGCTTTTCCTTTGACGATGCAATATGGAACGCCCATCTTTCGGCACAAAGCAGGCAGGAACACCACCAGCTGAACAAGACATGCAAAACATCATTAAACTGTTAATCAGACACAAACCTGCAAGTCCTATGAAAAACCAACAAATGCACACTAAACCATTTCACTGTATAAAATGTGTGCAAAATAAACCGCCGTGTTTGTTGCTCAGGGTTAAAAAGCTCGTCTGTTTTGATCTTCACAGTACAATCAGGTGAAGAAATTCAACACATCATTGCAGCAACCACAACAGCGTTTCCCAGTGAAAGGTACCGATGTCCCTCAAAAACAGCACTTACCTCAATCGGGTCGACATCATGTGCAATCACAACCAGCTGGGCCTTTTTGCTCTCTACAAGTGACGTGACCGAGTTCACACCTGAGTGAGAAATATGAAAGAGCATGTTACACAAGCAAAAATTAATAAAAACAGGCTTGAATATGCCATGTCAAGCTTGAACTAAAACAGCAGCTTTTCCTTTCTACAAGGCAGAATCATCAAAACCCCAAACCTTTCAAACACACGCTGTACTACCCCAGACATCGCCAAGTGGCACAGTGTCTCGAGTAAGAGCCAATGATGGCACGACCAGTTAAAAGAGCCACTACAAGTTTATAAATTAAATACATAAACATTTTACTGAAACTAAATTTCTAATCTGCAGCAGTGGATAGAGGCAATCCACCCAAAAATAAAAAATAAAGTAAATTTTAGGATATGTACACTCCCTACAGGGAAGTCCTCAAGCATGTTTGAGGAAAAAAAGCTTTCTTTATCAGAAATTAAATTACTGATGGACTTTCTGATGTATCTGCTGAACACAAAACGTAAAGAGCAGCACAGCTCATCCACACAATGCTTCACTATCGTTGGTGTCCCTGCCACTCTAACCATCACTAATAAAATTATAGTTCACAGCTTCCTCTGCAATTCAAATGCCTTCATTTAATCTGAAAAATCTACAACAGAAAATTACCACAAACTTTGCATGTATATCTTCATGCCAACCCTAAGAAAGGGTGCTGGCTAAAATTGATATTTATACGACATAGTTCTGCAACATCAAATGTCCTGATGCTTAATTTTGCTCATCTGTAAACAACCAAGTTCAGACAGACAGAAAATCCATTTACCTGCACGGAGGACGGGTGGTCTCTTAACTGGAGCGTCTCCTTTTCCTGCAGCCTTCTGTTCAGCACGAGCCAGCAGCCTGCGCTTCTTCTCCTGCTTGGTCTCGGGCCTGTACTTGTGAGCCAACTTGAACAACTGTGTAGCTAGAGAGCAAACAGGACAGAAGTTTAGAGAGCAGATAATTTAAATATACAACTGTGTGAGTGTTATGGTTAAAATCAACAGTATAAAAGACATCACTGTTCAAGCCCCAGAATCACCAATTGATCCCTGGTGGTCCCTTGACCAAGGACCTAACTGCTCAGTGGCAAAAAAAAAAAAAAAAAACATTTGCTTGATAAGGGCATCTGCCAAATGCATAAATGTAAACTGTATGAGTTTACATCACCATGTAGCATTTTCCCTATTCATTTAATTAGTGGCTTAAAATGACATGACCATACTGTGCTTTAATCACTCGTGCAAAATACAGTTTATGGCATATTAGTCTCAAAACTCAAGTGCTTTTTTTTTTTTTTTAATGTGCACATAAACCCTAACTTCCACAAGCACAAACCATCTCACTCACACCCCAGGATCAACGAGCCCTCATCGCGTTCTAACAGCGCCCGCCCCCCCCCAGACTGGACAGAATAGTCAGACAAGTTACACCTTTTATCAGGATGTATATTTTCCTTTCCACCAAAAGGGTTCAACAAAATGTGGGATTACTAAATGATTCAATAAAATTTGGTCCTCCTTTCTTCTGCAGTGAAAAGTTTAACAAAATCGCTTCCAGTGGACAATTTATACCATTGCACCAAACGACCCCACACACATCTATGAAGAGAACCAACTGGTTTATTCGGTAACACCAGATGTTTAAGCCAGCCATCCTACTTTCTGTAGAAAATAATTTTCAGAATCAATAGACCGTTATAATAGATACATAAATTTGAATTTAACTCTGTTGAGGGTGGGTGGGAACCTCGAATCCAAGTTACTCACTGCTCCATGTGCATACATGATCAGTAAAATGCAAAGACTTAATTCCCCTTGACAGATTTAAAATGCATAATCTGCAGCTGATAACTACATCACAGTCAGGGTCCGAGGTGGGTGCAGACAACCCTGGCAGGAGAACAGTCATTTATACAGCGCAATCAAACATCAAAATGCACTCGCATTACTGAATCCCAAATAAACCACCTAAATGACAAAAAATACTGCCATACAAAATGTAATCTGCAACAATATAAAATACCATGCATAACAAAACTGATGTTTTTCTTTTGCAATTAAAGAGATATCTGGTCTGTGCATACCAACAAATTACATTCTATAGCTATACATGTTTTAGTGAAATCATGGTGCATCAGTGATCTTGGTGGGAAAAGTGTCAACATCAACAAATCAGATTTTCATCACATCATTTGCACGACTTCAGCGCACCGAAAAAAGCAGAAATTCACAGCCATAACTGCTTCTAGCATTATGCAGAACCATCAGGTCTATTTGCTGCCAGTGGACTTACCAGTCTGACGGTCCAGAGCCTGGTTGAACTGGTTGATCGCAGGAGGGACCTTCAGGCGCTTGTACAGGATAGCCCGTTGACGCTGAAGGCGAACATATCGTGGCCATTTCACAAACCGGGTCAGATCCCGTTTGGGCTGGATGTCCTGACCTGGTGAAGTGAGGGAAGGAGGACATAAGGAAAACGCAAATACTTCACACAGACCAGTTCACTGATCAACATCAGGGTGCATCAGCGATCTTGGTGGAAGAATGTCTGCATAGTTTCTAAGATAGCAAATATTCTTTTACATCATGTGCACCTCTTATGAAAAGGCAATGTAAAGTTTCTGCGACAAGATAAACTCAATTCTGCGATAAGGCATTACCCACCAATGCCAAAGTTCTTCGGCCTTTTCTCAAACAGGGGGTTCACAACCTTCTTGACCTCACGCTTCTTTGCCACTGAAGGGGCAGGGGCCACCTTCTTCCCCTTGGCCTTCTTTCCTTTAGGCTGAGAGAGAGAGAAACAAAATTTAAAATGAATCGCTGATCAAAAAGATTGATGCAGGACACAGCTGTAGCTTGTGCTCAGATTTACAAAATTTTTGCTCCACATGAGATTTCAGGTGAAGAAATTCATCCCATCACAGCACAAGTCACACGTGCCCATTTCAACAGCTCAGATTGGACCGTGCTTCTTGAATTAGACTAAATAAATACTTTTTCTGTATTATGGTGATTTCTCAAAGACAGCATTGTGCAAGTTGGAGTTTGAGAAATATGTTTACAATGCAATAACAACAATAACAATAATAACAATATTGAGGACATCAGTACATTTACAAAACGTTTCCTAATCATTTATTTCAAAGAGGAATTGGTACTAGTGTGAAACCTGAATAAGCTTAAAATCAAACATATGAAAATATTTCAAAAATGTTAAAAACCTGAACTTCAAAATCAATAAAAAAAAAAAAACAACTGTTTTACTTCAGATTAGCAAAGCGGCTACAAGCTAACCGGCTAAACTGCTGATCCAAATGGGAGGCCATCCTCTGGCCTACACCACAGCAAACATCTCGCACCAAACTCAAATACTCAGAAAATAAGTTTAAACTTTCAGAAAAAGTCCCAAAATAAAATACAAACCTCCTGAAAACCGACAGTAAAGACGACGCTGTGTCAACACGACAAACTCCATCACTAAAGCGCTGCGGACCTGGAAACCATCGCACTCAACTAAACACCTCAATAATTACTACATTTACTGCTTTACTCATCTCTAATACATGTAAATATAGGATTTAATGACGGTATAAAGTGCACACATCTAATTTCTTTGGACTTGGGTGATAGTACAAAAGAGATGTTTGACGATTTTAAGAGGGTTGTTTTACAAGTGAATAACAGTTTAACACTCACCATGTTGGTTCAGACAGAAAGGAAGAAGAAGAGGCTTGTGGGTAATTTAAGCGGTGGGACGCTGGGAAGTGACGTCATTGTCCTGCGACAGAAAAAGAAGACGAGGAGGAAGACCGTTTGTTTGAGGGATTGTTTACAAAACGGACGTAACTTATTTTCTTGAAAGTGAGTATTTAAAAAACGTATTTCGTTGGGCTGAATATATTTAACTACTTGTTTTTAAGCGCAAAGTTGGTAAGTGGTGAGTTCCTACTGATATTCAGCTTTTGTATAACTAAAAAGTATAAAATTAGAACTAGAAAAGAACTCATTAATTCTATGACTGAGAAATTAATCTCAAATTGAGGAAATCTGTGCAAGGCAAAGTTTTATAATGGAAAATTTATCTTTAATTGAATGTATTAACAGTACTGAGCAGTGACAATTGAAATGGCCACACAACGGGTGCTCCCGCAAAGCAAAGAGACTCTTCTTCAGAACTACAACAAGAGACTGAAAGATGACATCAGATCCATACTGGACAACTTCACTGAAATCATCAAAACTGCCAAGGTGGGTCTGTCCGTTTAGACCACCAAATTCGTGCCACAAAGGGCCAGTTGGCTGCAGGTTTTTGTTTCAACCAAGCAGCAGCACACCTGACTTTGCTCTGTCAAAAAACTCATAAGAATATTCAGGCAGTTGATTGGTCAATCTATGTGCTCTGTACAGAGACTGACCAATCAACTGCCTGAAGACTCTTATTAGTTGTTTGAATGAGCAAAGTCATGTGTGCTGCTGCTTGGTTGAAACAAAAACCTGCAGCAGCATGGCCCTTCGTGGAATGAGTTTGACACCCCTACTTTAAATCCTCATCAAACAGATGAGCAAGTGTAATTTCAAATAGGAATCTTAACTGAAGTTTATGCAGGATATGCACCTCTCTCTCTCTCTAGAACCTTTACCATAGATTATACATTCACTCACTTCGAATCCTATTAGGCTCACAGGAAGGCTGGAGCTTATCTCGGCTGACACTGTGCAAAGGCGGGGTACACCCCTATAGCTCACTGAACCACTGCTGGGTTAAAACACAATGAACAATTCATATTCACACCTAGGGGCAATTAGGAGCAGCCAATTAGCTGAATATATATGTTTTTTTGACTGTGGAAGGAAACCCAAGCAAGCAAAGGGAGAACATGCAAACTCCAAATAGATACTCCAGAGCTCAAGAAATGAACCCATGACCTTGCTGTCAGGTGGACGTGCTAACCACTATTCCACTGTACCTATAGTTTAGTTTTATATAGTTTTTAGTTAAAAACTGAAACTTTCTAATTTCTTTGAAAGAATAAATGATAGTAGTAATGAAAATGTTGAAACATCCACATTAACATGAGGTCAAATGTCACATACGCCGTTTTTCTAGCTTCCTTCATTAAGTCAATGAGATTCTGTCTAAGAAAGAACTGTGAAATAATTTCTCAGGTAGAAGATGAAACGCAGGTGTCTCGACCGACACAAGCAGAGCAGGACCATTACGAAATGCACGTCAGAGCTGCTAACATCGTAAGAAATCCTTCATTTCATGCCAATAACTGGAGTATCTTAAAGCTACATTTAAAAATGTGTTGTCTCTTTTACTGCCTATTAAATTGTACATATGATGAAAAAAGGTGCGAGCTGGTGAGTCACTGATGAAGCTGGTGTCAGACCTGAAGCAGTTCCTGATTCTGAATGATTTCCCATCTGTAAACGAGGCTATTAGCCTGCGTAACCAGCAGCTTCGGGCACTGCAGGAGGAATGTGACAAGAAGCTCATCTCTCTGCGCGATGAGATTGCTGTTGACCTGTACGAGCTCGAAGAAGAGTATTACTCCTCCAGGTACAAATAGATCCTCAAGAGACCCTGCAGTCCTGTAGTCAAGTGTCAGATACACACTCTTATATGCACATACTCTATAACACCCCCAGTTGTGCCTTAAACACGTGTGTGTGTGTGTGTGTGTGTGTGTGTGTGTGTGTGTGTATGTGAAATTTATATTATAAGGGCAAGGATAATAACATACATGTGATTTTTTTCTATCATGACGTTTATTTTCATGGCAAGGTAGTCGAAATGATGGAAAAGGAAATTTTGGAACCACCAAAATGTTATTTGTTATACCAAAGTAAAACTGATGCAAACATTGAGCTAGAATGCTGTAAAAAATACATTTTGTAATTGTTACTGCATACTAAATACAGTCGGCCCCCTTACTTTCAAAACCCCCTGGGTACGAAATCCCCGGGTTGCGAAAAACATTTTCCTAAGTTTTCATCCCCGGGATACAAAAACAACCCTCTCTTACGAAAAAAAAATTCAAAATTGAAATGCGCCAAGTTGCTCTCTCATTGGCTGTCTCTCAACATCCCGCCCCGCTGGCCTCCCATTGGCTAGGAGGGATGACTCAGAACCAAAAGGAGACCTTAAAGCGGAAATACAGTGAGGACCTCTGATCTTTCAAGCAGGTACTGTAATTCCGCTTTAAATAAAACATCCCTTCCATGTGTGTGTGTGATAGAGAGAGAGAGAGAGAAGGAAGCGTAACTCTTTAGTTTTTAATTTAGTTTTTTAAGTTGTTTAGTTCAGTAAATGTTTAATAAATGTGGCCCATGTGAGCTCATCTGGAATTCCGATCCCTCAAGGAATCAAGTTAAAGTTGAGTTTGGACCTCCGATCTGTCAAGCAGGGAATGCGCTTTGAATTCCACGTCTTGTGGGCGTGGCCCACAGCACTACAATAAACATTTAATGTGCATACAAATATATATATATATGTGTGTGTGTGTGTGTGTGTGTGTGTGTATATATATATATATATATAGAGAGAGAGAGAGAGAGAGAGAGAGACAGACAGGTGTGTGTGTGTTCATAAAAATATTTAAATGGTTTAATAAATAATTTTACTTTTAACACATATTTCATACAAAATTGGTGTACTTTTATCATTTTTAAAGGGTTTATGGGGTTTATCCAGTCCAAAGACTGGAGCGTTGGAATGAATCAGGCGTTTAACATGTAAAATGCGACCCCTACTGACGAAATTCCTACGTTGCGAAAAAGGCGTTGGAACGGATTAATTTCGGAAGTCGGGGACCGACTGTATATAGATTTAGGCACCACCTCATAGTGGAGGTGTTTCTGTTTGAGCTCCCGACAGACAGGAACTGTTCAAGTTCTTCAACCTATTTTAATATTCTTTTAAAAGAAACCTCACTTAAAAACTTTCAGAATTTTTAATCACCATTTGTGTTTTACACACATACAGTATAGGAATTCTTGTGCGGTTGTTCAAGGAGTCAAGTTAGAAACAGAAAAGCAGGCTCAAATCAACAACATACAAACTGCTATAAAATAAACACATCATAATTCTATATTTAAAAGGACCTTACACAGACCCAGTGAACAATATAATAATAATAATAATAATAATAATAATAATAATAATAATAAAAATAAAATTGATGATGATAATGATAATACAATAAATAAATAAATCAGTAGATGACAGTAATAAATGAAATTGTGCTAAAATATATATTATATTTATATAAATTGCATGCATTCATGGTTTTCTTGTTAGAAACTGGGTTTCCTGTTATAAGTGGATATGGTGTCAGGTGTTGCACAGAAATTGTGGCACCAAAAAATGGCGACTCCTCAATAAAAAGTAAAGCATGAGAGAAGATTTATACAGCACAGACATAAAGGTCGATAAGGAGAGTGGAATCGAGGCGAGACTTTACCAAATTATTATTTTT
Source organism: Plotosus lineatus (assembly GCA_024760905.1). NCBI lineage: Eukaryota > Metazoa > Chordata > Actinopteri > Siluriformes > Plotosidae > Plotosus > Plotosus lineatus. The sequence goes on along the minus strand of CM045740.1, from coordinate 34,204,362 downwards.
TATGTGAAGTAATGTCAGTTGTAGAACGTGCTATACGAATGCAACTGAATCGAACTGAGTTTAGTAATACTGTCTGCACAATGTATATCAAGTCATATCTCAGAATACTTTATTGATCCCGGAGGAAATTTGTTGCACAAAGTTGCTCCATACGAGTATAAATATTAAATAATTTATACAAATAAAGAAAAATACAAATAGTTTGATATACAGGGATCCCTCGATACTTTGCGCTTCAATTTATGCGACTTCAGTGCATTGCGGGTTTTTTTTTCAATATTCATCGAAATAAAAATAAGGAAATTAAGGAAGAAAAGGGGGAAAGGTTAAGGAAAATGCCGCAAAAATGAGGCCAATTGTGCAACAACAAAAAACCCCTCAAACAAACACAAAACAAAAATCAACCCAAAATCTCCCATCAAAACTACTTACATTTTTATGTGAGGTGTGCATCTGTATGTGTGTGTATTTATATTTTATTTACATCTTGTGCATTATTTTTGAATGTTTAATTGTTATTCTAAGCATTGAATATATAGCATTGAATATATATTTATTGATATTATATACATATACATGTACGTACACGTCATGGGGGGGGTGGTTGATCCTACTTCGCGGATTTCAGTTATCGCGAGGGGGATCTCGCTCCCAATTAACAGTGGAAAGTGAGGTATCCCTGTGTGTGTGTGTGTGTGTGTGTGTATATATATATATATATAAGTTGAAAGAGTAAGGCTTATATAACGATATTAGCGAATAGAAATCTGTAGAATAATCAGCTATGCTTAAAACAATGAAGGTTGACGAAAGTGCTTCACAAAGTGAAAAAGTTATGACAGAAAATAGTCATAAACAATAAATTGCAGCAGAAGAATTTAAAAACCTCTGTGCAAGAGTCTCTTGTGATATTTCCTGGAGATTGGCGGAGGGATTTGGCCCAATCACTAGTTGTCCGAAGACGCAACGTTTCATTTCACATTGGCTGTGTCCGAATGCACAGTATTCACTTACAGCAGTTACGTACAACTTATCAGGCTGCATCTGTAGTACGTTCAATGAATATGTGAGTCCGCAGCCCAGGGGTTGGGGACCACTGGTGTAGTGGCTTCATGTACTTATACTTTTGTTCAATGTGTCATCTGGATAACGTTCGATTTCCTCTAGAACGCATACAGAGTATTCAGACAGGCATCATACAGGGATGTTCACACAAATTAATTGTGTGAAAATAAAAAAAAATATACAAGCATTCGGATGCAGCCATTGATCTTTCACACGCTACATAGTGTTTGTTATAGTTATAATAAATCAGGACGCTTTAGTCTTATCTTCAAAACGCTGGTGTGACCGTCGGAGGCACTTCCTGTCATTTTAATTTAATACTGGTTTGTTGGAATAAAAGCCTCAGCAGATATTTTCAGATAACATTAAATATCTTTGCTACTAATGTTTAGTTTGCTTTGCTTGTGTAGATTCACAGTTACCAGGTGAACAGCATTGCGTCAGTCAGCTTTATAGAAACTTTATGCAAGATCACACACGTCCACTTTATATTATTAAAGAAAGTTTCAAGGGCTTAAAAGCAGAGATATTCAAGTAAAGTTAATTTTAAACATGTCCTTAGTTGGTGAGATGGTATAATATTAAATATTTAGGAAGATCTCTGAAGTTCTCCCTTTCTCCCCAGTTCTTTCAGTAATTATTGTCTGTGTTGATCTGCCTTAAACTACATGATACACACAAACATGTGATCGCATAAACCACAGCAGGATCTGCTGCCGAGGTCGAGCTTGTTCACATTTAGAAAGCTCAGGTTTTGTGTACATTTCCAAGTGCCCTGTTGGCTTTGCTGAAATACTCTGCTGGGCCTGCATCTGCATCCACACTCCAGCATTAGCTGACTCTCCTGACGTGAGGTTAAGAAGTCAAGCCATTGTGTTGAATCGTTCAGTTCACTGGATGATTTTTATGTCTGGGTGCTTGTAAGGGATTTTTAAAATTTTATTTTGACCAATACAAATGTTTTCTTTTGTTCACTGTCTTATTAGCAGTAAAAATATATATTATAAATTTTACTATGAAATGTTCAAATCCTTTGTTCACACTACAGCATTTCCAGGAACGTGCACAAGGCTTTTATTTTGCTCACTGGTATGTGTAAGAGAAATGTTGGATTAGTTAAGCTTTGATAGGACATCAAGCTTAATTATTAGTAATAATTAATTAAAGTTGGAGGTTACTGAGTTTCTGGTGCTTATGCATTACAATAATAACATCAACACCACCTGCCAGGTCTGCTCCTAGACTGCCTGATACACAGCAAGCCGCAATGGACTATGTGCTCTGACGCCTTTCTATCATGGAAAGCATTAACGGTTTCAGTAGTTTTTACTACACTACCTCTTCTTCTGTGGAGTCACACCATGCGTACTAGCCTTCACTTACTACAATCATCAAAAGACACCCATGACATTCTCAACGGTTCATTGGTCGTCTCTTATTGCACCACCTGGTACCTAGAGGAAGTGTACCTGAGCACACATGAGATGATCGGAACCGAGGTACTTACCGTCGCCTAGCAGGAGCACGTCACACTAGAGCTGTCGTTTTGGACCCAGTCGTTTACTCATCACAATGAGGCCCTTGTCAACATCATTCAGATCTTCATGCTCACTGTTACTGCAGCGGGAGGTATCGTAGTCACCAGCATTTATGAGTCCGTTTGTCTGCGAACAGAGTCCTGACCACACCCTCCCAAAAAATCTTTAGCCCGACTTTGCATGAACACCACCATCCCTGAGACCCAGTGATCATGTTGAAGTGTTGTATCGGGGTCGAAGGTCAGGGTCATAACTTTATAAATGTTCAATTATCATGTTAAAACTAATCACTTGCATATCAGAAGAAAGTGGCATGAACTTTATAGATGCAATGAGGGACTGGTAGGAAACAATTTATGGACTTTAAAATGACATAATTTCCTTTGACCTTGGGTGACCCAGAAAAGCTAAACTGAATGACAAAGCATTCATTCCATTCATTTTCTATGCTGATTAATCCTACATAGGGTCACAAGGAGGCTGGTGTCTCTCTCGGCCGACTCCAGGCAAAGTACAGCCTGGACACCTTGCCAGGCATTTGCAGAGCCACCACTCACACTCCACTTTAAACTCGTTCAACTTATTTATGTCTTAATATCTTCGTCTCTTTCCGTGCTGTTTATTGAGGGGTTGCTTACTTCATATTGTTTGCTTGTGTGAAAAACCACTACACCATAGTGCAACAATGAGAGTGCCACTGCCAACTACTGGAGTGGAAGTGCAATTACACTTAATTCTCGTACACTATTCCACAAAAGCATTCTCCCCAGGGTCATACGTGCTCCCCCCAGCATCATACCGTGCCCCACTATTTGAGAAGCACTGCTATATGGGGACGGTCTAACACACTCGGATGGAACGCGCTAGCCGCCACCTAATGAATAAGCTCACAGACGCCCATGATCAGCTGGCGATCGCTGTGAGTACAGGGAAATGAGCATATGTCGTCCCTCCCTCCCATGAGAGCTCAGCCAATAAGCTCCCCTGGACTTCTGGTCACGGATGGCTGTGGCAAAGTCCAAGTCTTCTTGCTGGGTCACAGCATTTTAAATGGAAATAATTTTGAACCGACTGCTGATAGATTATATCATGCTAATAGGAAACCACACACAAATTTTAACGAAGAAAATACTTTTGATCGTGAGTGAACTCGACAGGAAATTAAGATCATAGGGTTTTGAATGTTAACTTGGAATGGATGGAATGCTGATAGAAATTCTGTTAATAACACTGACAGGAAACCATATAATAAATGGCATATTGTAGGACGAGCACATGGATATTATTATAATTGACCACATATTGCATACGGCATGTCAGACGTACCTACCCTGCTCTGAGTGCCCATCTAGTTTTTCCTGTTTCTAACACATCAACATCACATCAACTGGAAGGCTAGCTCTGCCGGTATGATCCCATAGATGAGTTATTATAACATGAACTACCAAGACAGTTAACGCTGGCAATGATCGAAAGGTGTCGGTACACAGAGTACATTGCATTTTGCTATATAAGGGGCTACAGACCAATCTGTGTATATACGGAGAGTTTGCAGGTCAGAATGAGTCCATGTTTTAAGCATTAGAATGCTGATGTACTGTCCTGTGCTGTTTTGCATCAACTGAGGCTTTTCTGCACCAAGTACGTATTCATGTAGATTCTGTACCTCTGACATGATAAGCACTCTGGAAAGTTTACTAATGTTAAGTAATTACAATTAAAATATTGTACATTTCTAGCTTGTATTTAGATTTTATGAATTGTATTTTATAAAGAGAGATAATTGTCCTATTCAGATGTTAATGGGGGTAAACTTGTATGATTTTTGTATCTATAAATACATTTTTAACTTGTACGGGTAGCACCTATAATGTTTATATTGATCCTATTTCAGTATCAATCCGTCATTGAGCCAGAAATTATTACCTAAACCAGTGCATAGCATCAGCTATGGATAAATAACATTACTGTTCAGTGTTGTAATGGTAATATTTCACCCCACTGGGCCTGCATGGCCGTGTTAAATTTTTACAAATAAATCAAAAAGAAAAGAGAGCAACTTTGATGTCTTTAGTATTTATTCATCTCTTCCCAATTGGATTCTGCCTCTGCTTAAGTCTTTACTGTTCTAAGCTTTTCTCATTTCATCATCATAGTGGCATCATAAATAATGAACAACAGCCAAAAAAAAAAAAAACACACTTTAAATTGGTTTAAAAAGACACCATTACAAAGTTTTAGTGTATATTGGAATATAATGCATTAAAATGTAAGAAAACCAAATGAAAGCTTTTTATGGTTCATTTTCCATTTTAAAGCAGACACGACTCCGCTCTGTCATAATGCTTATGCATATTTCAAGATTGCATTATTTAAGACTTATTCAAAGTTTCATTTAACTTTTTAAACTTTCGAACATAAAGACTGAATTGCAGAACTTTCTTCACATTTTATACGTAATTTTGTTAAGTATTTCAGAATCGGTGACTATGACAACCAATGAGTACAGAAGCTCCCCGGCTTATGTTCATCTGTTTTACATTTTTTTTGCTTTTACTTTTTTTTTTTTTTCCAAAAAAAAGTTAAATTTTGAGTTTAGACGTACCTACGTAGTACACTGATGTAATGATGCTGTGTCCATTGTTTTCAAACGACAGACTGAATGTGCCCCTCCTTCTTCCCAGTTCAGTTTTATATATATATATATATATATATATATATATATCGTTTTATATATATATATATATATCTCGGTTATATAGCGTGTTACTCTTGTGTGAAGACGTCGTCTCTGTGATCTTTGTGTTTACACTGTTTTGCGGACTTTTGTAACCCGAAGCAAATATGGTTGGTCAGAAGCGTAAGTCTACTAGCATGGGTGCAAGTCTCTTACACAGAGATTAATTAACTATCTGCTCAGATCGGCACGATCTACAATGCAATACTCAGTTAAGCAAAGAGAGTTGTAAAATATGAAATCCCGAATCCAGGCGAGAGAGAGAACTCTCTGCTCTGCTGGTGATTCACATCAGTGCAGGTTGAGTACTAAACGAGTTCAACGAAGCCCTTGCTCACTTGAAAGCCGGAAGTCCGCATAACCCGCGCTTTGTTTCAAGCAAGTAAACTACTTTCAGCAAGTGCACTACTTTCGGTATTGAGCGCCTCACATATTGTAAACGCTGATTGGCTGTTTTAAGCTTCATGTAAAGTGAGTCGGCTCAGCTTCGTGTCATGTGACCATCCGTCGACCATCGGAACCATTTACAAGCAGAAAGATCGCATCATAGGGAATGTTAGTTATATTTGATACTGTATTTGACATTTGATGAGTGAATTTGATTAAAATTTATCAATTTGAAATTATTTTGCTTGAATTTAATTTATTTGAAATTAATGTTTATTATTTGATATATTTGATATTATTTTACAATGTTTATAAGAATTGATTTAGGGGTGTTTTATGAAATATGGTAATGGTATTTATGGATGTATAGTACAGTATGAGCATCATACGTCACTGTAACAACTTACGTTCACTTTCAACTTGCGTTCGGCCGTCCGGAACCAATTAAAAACATAAGTCAGGGAGCGTCTGTACTGTATTTGTTTGCCTTTTGATTCCAGCAATATCCATTGGGATAATGAACAGTGATTTGCTGAAGGCAGGGAGGATGTCACCAACAAGTCCTTTTAAGACGGAATCATGAGGGAATATTCAGTTTAGAGATATTCACCAAGCCGGAGACAAACAATTGTTTTAGTATACACTACACAGGAACAGGACCGGAGAAGGCACATTGTTTCATTTCACTGATTTAATGAATTAATTTATTTTTGCCTTTTTACTTTTTGCCTTGGTGGAGGGGGCCTGTGCACATGTGCAAATGAAGAGCAAACTCCCTGCTTGTTAAGGGCTCACAAATAACTTTAGATCAAAGAAATAACTTTAATATAACTTTGGCATAGATGTTAAATGATTACTTCGTTTACAACCTGAATACGCTTTCAGGATCAAAGGTTATCAAGGTGAGCCTCTTTAACATTCTGCTGTCCACGTCCTCCATGGCTGATTGTTTTTGGGTTTTTTAATACCAAAATGGGTCTGAGCTTTTCTTTCATGCTCAAAACACTCTTTACTGGTCACATGAATTTTAAATAGTTTGAAATAGACTATAGTGACCTTTCAATAGTTTTCAATAACTTCTCTGATCCATGTTCAGCCTTCCCAAGTTCTCCCACACCCCTCCACTGCTACACTCTGTCAACTGGCTTCCTGTAGCTGCTCGCATCAGTTTCAAAACGGTACAAAGCCAAAAATGGACCCTACCTTAAAGCACTTATCACATGCTGCACTACACTGTGCTGCATTCCCACTGATCCTCTAGGATTGCTAGAATGGTCATGGGACAAAGAAAGCATATATGTAAACTTTTCTCTATTTTGGCATTGAAGTGGTGGAACGAACTCCCTCTATCCACCCACTGAGCTTGTACAGATGGCATGCTTATCCATTGTCCTAGTGAACCGGTATCGGAATGCGTTCACTGATGGTGAATGAGTTCATGCTGGGTCAGGGTGTCTGCCAGGTGCTGTAAATCTACATACATGGTAACAAAAATCCAGGCTGTTTATTGTAGTTTGGACAGATCTTCAGAGTTTGCCTCGAACAGTTTACCAGATTTATACAAGATTTTCATGACTTTAGTGCAGCTCAGGGGATTTTTATGGACTTGGCTGACTTTCTGTAGACTTTGACTTTTAAAAATGGGTTTAGCATGTTATTGTGAATTCTGGAATGTCTGTGATAGAACCATCTTATTATTCGATTAATCTCAAATTTAGCGCTACCGAAAGCTCTCTGCTGGCTTCTAACACAAAAATAACATTTTCCTCACCTCTTGTTTTTCATGCCATTAGAAGTGGGCGGTCACAAGTTTTCTGTTGCTTCCTGAGTGCACTGAAATATCAATTCTTGTGTGTGGTAATTACAAACACGCCACAGCGGCCTGCTGCTAGATTTAATTTTATCTAACTATCAGGTTGGTTCTCAACCATGGTCAAGAAATTCCCTCTGCACATCCTAAGACTTATCCTTGATCTAACAACTCCAGATGTGCTGTGAAACAACCAACTAACCAAATCATTTGTGTTTGAGTGAGAAAAACAGTGAACTGTTGGAGACGAGGGCTGTGAATCTGTGTGTTCATGTGAAACATGAACTTTTCTGAAGAGGAAGATTCTTGTGCATGTGTGTAATGTGTTTATATGTGACATTTTTTTAGCTGTGGACAATGGGATGGAGTCGAGTTGCCACTTTGTGAGGCGTTTCATCAACGAGAGAGTTGGGGGTCACCCAATACAGCCCTTGACTCTTCAAACTCCATTACAGACGATTCGGAAAGGCCTGTCGCTACAGAAATAATGTCACATCACCTCAACGGCCATGGAAGCAACACAAATGAACAAATCGTTTAGATCACATGAGCTACTTCCTTAATATTTGCTCTATTTACAAAAAATTCTGAGCCATTAAAAAAAAAAATTCAATCATCTGCAGTAGAACAAATAATAGATTCTCTTTTTGTCTGACTGCTGTACATCTCTCTCATACCTCACAGTATTATAGAGTATGTGTGTGTGTGTGTGTGTGTGTTTAGTGTACATGACTGATGTCACTCTCAGGTCAGGAAGGCCTTGTTTACACTGTTTCCCCTCCCACTTCTTTTGTTAGATATTTTCGCACATCGAATCTCATTCCTTTGTGTATTTTTTTTTGTGATATCGTTTGAAGGCACATTTTAATTACATCAACGTTGAATAAAATGCTTTGACAATGTCATATGTTTTTTGAAGTTTTATTGCATTTGGAACACGATGTAGGTGGAGGAATTATTCATAACTCAAGAATTGTATTTTCAGGTAAATTATTGTATAAAAACAGGCATGATATATTGAACTATAATAAATATTTACACATACAAACCAATCAGAAATAACATTTGAAGATGCATGTCGTGTTAAATGCAGGAACTCAGAAATGATCACATGATCCTTTCTTTATCCTGATCAGCGTCAGGGGAGGGTGACCAGGCTCAGAGGAATCCCAGGATCTGAGCTGGGCATGCTCCCCGGATGTGACTCCACTGCATCTCTGGTTGGGACAAATTAGTGTTGTATGACCACAGGTATATTTTTGGAGACCAGAGGAAATCACAGAGTGTAGAAATGAGGAAAGTTCCTAGCTTCTCTTTGTTTCAGGAGAACCTTGAATGTGTGACGCAGTAAAATACCACTCATGCCATCACACCTTTTTACAAATATCTACTACTATACTTAATCTTGGTTCTCTGCATACAGTGCAGCATTAAAATGAAGTAATTCACATCACCTAACTGAGCAAATATCCCATGGAATTTGCTTTTCACACATTATACAGTGCTGTGTAAAAGTATTTGCCCCTTTCAGATTTCCCATTAATACTAATTTCTTCTCTGAACTATACTCAAGAGCACATGAGTAATAAACCACACAGCTAAAATTCTTCTGATTCATTAAAAGAATATAAAGCCATCAGCGTGTTTCTGTTCCTTGCTAAAGGGTTTTGACAGGAAGGGCATCCGACGTAAAAACCCATGCCAAATCAAATGTGCGAATCAGATTATTCGGTATGGCGACTCTTGAGAATGAGAAAAAGCCGAAAAGAAAAGACACACACAATATATATATATATATATATACAAAAGGACAGGACAAAGGCTTTCTATTGAAACTCCATTTATCACTACAGATCTGTTTCGAGGGGTGGTGAAACCATCCTCTCTCTTCAGGTGATTACAGAAGAAATTCTTCTGTAATCACCTGAAGAGAGAGGATGGTTTCACCACCCCTCGAAACAGATCTGTAGTGATAAATGGAGTTTCAATAGAAAGCCTTTGTCCTGTCCTTTTGTTATTTGCTCTACCAAAAAGTATTGAGCACTCTCCTACGGAAGGATCTACTCAGAAAATCCTCTATATATATATATATATACATACACACACACCACACATACATACAGACACACAATATATATACATATATATATACACACACACACACACACACACTAGTCCTTCTCAAAGAATTAGCATATTGTGATAAAGTTCATTATTTTCTGTAATGTACTGATAAAAATTAAACTTTCATATATTTTAGATTCATTGCACACCAACTGAAATATTTTGGGTGTTTTATTGTTTTAATACTGATGATTTTGGCATACAGCTCATGAAAACCCAAAATTCCTATCTCAAAAATTAGCATATTTCATCCGATCAATAAAAAAAGTGTTTTTAATACAAAATAATTATGTTCAGTTCTGCACTCAATACTTGGTCGGGAATCCTTTTGCAGAAATGACTGCTTCAATGCGGCGTGGCATGGAGCCAATCAGCCTGTGGCACTGCTGAGGTGTTACGGAGGCCCAGGATGCTTCGATAGCGGCCTTAAGCTCATCCACAGTGTTGGGTCTGGTGTCTCTCAACTTTCTCTTCACAATATCCCACAGATTCTCTATGGGCTTCAGCTCAGGAGAGTTGGCAGGCCAATTGAGCCCAGTAATACCATGGTCAGTAAACCATTTAGCAGTGGTTTTGGCACTGTGAGCAGGTGCCAGGTTGTGCTGAAAAATGAAATCATCTCCATAAAGCTTTTCAGCAGATGGAAGCATGAAGTGCTCCAAAATCTCCTGATAGCTCGCTGCATTGACCCCGCCCTTGATAAAACACAGTGGACCAACACCAGCAGCTGACATGACACCCCAGACCATCACTGACTGTGGGTACTTCACACTGGACTTCAGGCATTTTGGCATTTCCTTCTCCCCAGTCTTCCTCCAGACTCTGGCACCTTGATTTCCCAATGAGATGCAAAATTTGCTTTCATCCGAAAAAAGTAGTTTGGACCACTGAGCAACAGTCCAGTGCTGCTTCTCTGTAGCCCAGGTCAGCCGCTTCTGCTGCTGTTTCTGGTTCAAAAGTGTCTTGACCTGGGGAATGCGGCACCTGTAGCCCATTTCCTGCACACGCCTGTGCACAGTGGCTCTGGATGTTTCTACTCCAGACTCAGTCCACTGCTTCCACAGGTCCCTCAAGGTCTGGAATCGGCTCTTCTTTCACTTTTTCCTTCCCACAGACGTCCCACTGAGGTGGCTTGATAGAGCACTCTGGGAACAGCCTATTCGCTCAGAGATTTCTTTCTGTGTCTTACCCTCTTGCTTGAGGGTGTCAATGATGGCCTTCTGGACAGCAGTCAGGTGGGCAGTCTTACCCATGATTGTGGTTTTGAGTAATGAACCAGGCTGGGAGTTTTTAAAAGCCTCAGGAATCTTTTGCAGGTGTTTAGAGTTAATTGGTTGATTCAGATGATTAGGTTAATAGCTCGTTTAGACTACCTGAACATGATATGCTAATTTTTGAGATAGGAATTTTGGGTTTTCATGAGCTGTATGCCAAAATCATCAGTATTAAAACAATAAAAGACCTGAAATATTTCAGTTGGTGTGCAATGAATCTAAAATATATGAAAGTTTAATTTTTATCAGTACATTACAGAAAATAATGAACTTTATCACAATATGCTAATTTTTGGAGGACTAGTATATATATATATATATATATATATATATATATATATATATATATATATATATATATATATATATATATATATATATACACACACACACACACACACACATACATACACACACATACAGTATATCTAAAATGATATGCGGTATTAATTTCACTGGGGAATGGCTGGATGGATATAACTCTGCATGTTACCCATCCAAGATGAACACAAAACACACACACACACACACACGTTAATAGTGGCGTGTACTCAGAGCTTGGAACAGAGCAGCCACATCACTGCGCCCCGAGATCAGTGAGAGTTCGATGTCTTGCTCAAGTGCACTTCAGCCATGTCAGAGGAGGAAGGGGAGATTACACAAAAACACACATATTTTTCAGGAATCGAACCTGTGACCTCTTGTCTCTAGGCACACTTCACTGACCATTTAGCCAGTGCGATACAATGATCATCTGGAAACAGAATTTTCTGTTATAGAAAATTAGTTTGAAGATCAGAACCCATTAATGATAAATATAACATTCATTAGAGGAACTCAGAAAGGGGAAAAAGCTCATGGCTCTGTAGTTACAGGTTAAATATTTAATCTATATTTATCATCTGTACACATGTAATTATTTTCAGTAGGACCTTTCCTTGGAAGATCTTCAAGAAGAAATTTGTAAATTGGCCCACGACGGTAATAACTGTATAATTTCAGCATCAGAGGTTTTATTTGGCGAAAGGTCACTAGATCAGTATCGTCGGTTCATCTTCTTAAATTTCTCGTAATGATAATCATCGGTGGCCTTCTCGTTGTTTGGCCTCTTGCGGTAGTTGGGTGGAGATTCTGAGAGGAAGAAAAAAAAAAACATTACGGCAAAATCCGGAGGAATCATGAAACGTAATCTCTTGTTAAACAACCAATCATTATAGACGTGGACAATAGATTAAACTGTATTCTTCACATAATATGAGCCAAATCTGAACAAGTCCAAACAACTTTTGTTCATTCACCATCATCTAAAGTTTCTCAAAACATGCATCAACTTAGTCCTCACAAATTTATTAAAAAAAAAACAAAACAAAACAAAAAAAAAAAAACGTACACATACATATATATTCGAATAAAAAAACTGTAACAGGTGGCCCGGTGTTTAGGTGCTGGATTACTGACCCCAAGGTCTCAACAGGTTGCCACTGCTTGTCCACCCCCAGTGCAGCTAACTGGGTCATCAAAGGCCGGCCATGTCTCTCACTGTCTGTGGTGCGAGGCTCATGTAAAAGAACCATTGCTGACTTTCCTAAAGAGAAACTGTATGGCCATCAGCGTGTTTCTGCTCTGTGATTGCCTTGTGAGCTGTCCAGGGTGTACCTAGAATCGGCCGAGATGGGCACCGGCTTTTGTGCTACCCTAATTTGGATTAAGCAGTTCAGAAAATGAATGAAAGTGTAACAAGCGGCCGTATAAAAGTATCACCATCACATGTAGCTGACACACTCCGACCGGTGTTTCTGAGCCCGAACTGTAAATCAGCCACTTCTGTGAGCTCATCCATCATTTTTATCTGTTTGTCTTTGCTTCTGTAAACAAAATGCTGATCACAAATATAGTTTACACCAAACCAATGAAAACCGGACACCGCCCTACCGCAGTCCCAGTGAGGATTTGGTTTTGGAATGTTTAACTCAAAGGTCAAGGTCAGAGCAAGATCACAGAGTTCTGGCGATACAGCGCTTCACCTTTGAAACGAATGATAATAGACTTATTTTTACAAGCGAACATGAATAGAAATCCATATATGGACGTACAGTTCGACTATTGATTGACCTTGGAATGGCAATAACCCCCTCCCCCCCGGTATGCGCGTGCGCACACACACACACACACACACACACACACACAATCTCCATATACTGTTCAACATTCATTTTGATTTTATTTATTTATTTTATTTAAGGGACAATGTACAGGAACATTAAGCTCATAGAGACAGAGATGTACTGTACCAGATTATAGCTTAATAGCTAGTTTCCATCTGTAGTCCCTAATTTAGAACGGCCAATTAACCTACAGTGCATGTCTTTGGATTGTGGGAGGAAACCGGAGCACCCGGAGGAAACCCACACAAGCACGGGGAGAACATGCAAACTCCACACAGAATTTTGACACACTGTATTAATCCTGCAAAGAATTATCAATATTATTGCATTGAACCCATGCAGGGGGCAGTGGTGGTCTAGTGGTATAAGGCGCTGGATCGCTGATCCAAAGGTTGGGGGTTCGAGTCCCACTCTCCACAAGGTTGTCACTGTCCCCCCTGTGCAGCTAACTGGGTTATCAAAGGCTGGCCATGTCTCTCACTGTCTATGGTGTGAGGCATGTAAAAGAACCATTGCTGACTTTCGACAAGAGTAGGCTGCAAAGCCGTCAGCGTGTTTCCGCCCTGCGATGGCCTGGCAAGCTGTCTAGGGTGTATTCTGCCCTCGCCCTGGGTTGGCTGGGATGGGCACCAGCCTCCCCATGACCCTAATTAGGATGAAGCGGTTACAGAAAATGAACTGAACTGAACCCATGCAATAATGGCACACTCACTCGAGCAGTGGGCGGTCACATTGCTGCACCTGAAGCGAACCTGCTCAACCCCCCTCCCCCCTCCACGAGAGACAACAGAACTGATACAGAAGCGCTGACTCTTCTGTTGGGTTTGTGGAATGGTCTTCCCTCTGAGAAACAGTGTTTTCTCAAAATTCCCTGCGATGGCCTGGTGAGCTGTCCAGGGTGTACCCCTCCCTCGCCCAGAGTCGGCCAAGATGGGCACCAGCCTTCCCGTGCGGTTCAGAAAATGAAGGAATTAATTAAATCTGTGTACTCAGTTACCTGCACGCGATGAACAATGGCAGATATGCACATAAGGACAAACCCAGATTTGATTTGGCTGTAAAACACTTTCAGGTGCATTGTTAAGTATTGCACTCACTTTCCGGTGCTGGTTTCTCGGTGTCTCCAACACGCAATGGTCGTGACTTCGGCTCTTCCCGGTGGCGTCTGTGAGGTGCGTTCACATCTTCATGATAGACTGAAAAGTGAGGATCACTCAGTAGTTATATTGAGATGACAGAGTACAGCAAAACACACACTTTTGAAGAGCTGTGAAATAAGAACAACAACAACAATAATAATAATAATTAAAAAAATGTGAGTGCCCCATTCGTGACATGCACTGCTACCACCCGCCTCTTTGCGAACTGCTGTGCATGTGTATCTGGGGGAAGGTCTAACACCAAACACACTCGGGGGGGGGACGCTCTAGCCAACCCCGTTATACGAATGAGCTCAGAGATGCTCATGACTGGTGAGTGATCACGATTGACAGGGACTTGGACGTATGCCATCCCCCTCTCCCATTGACTTGCTGTAGCGGATGGCTATAGCATTAACCTGGATTCGAACTTGCCATCTCCGGATTAAGAGTCACAATGTCTGCAATGTTAATGCTTCAAAAAGTAGTGTGAGTGTATAAGACAGGGGTGTCATTTGAGTCTTCAGGCAGTTGATTGGTCAATCTGTGTGCTCTGGACAGAGACTGACCAATCAACTGCCTGAAGACTCAGATCAGTTGTTTAAATGAGAACCGTCAGGTGTGCTGCTGCTTGGCTGAAACAAAAACCACACACGTGGCACGAGTTTGACACCCCTGTGATGTAAGAGCTACTGGTCCTAAATGATGGCTGATACTCACAGCGATTATGCTGAACGTAGTTCACAGCGATGTTGGTGGGAACAAATGAGGTACCACTGTCCTTCTTCTTATTTCTCTGCTCAGCAAGCAGCTTTGCTTTGGCCTCCTCTGTCGTGATGATATTCTTGATCTTGGCACTGCACAGAACACAAAACAGTTTAAGATGCACACACTTCACAACTGTATACTGATTACTGAAGAAAACAAAAGAACGGACCATAAAAAGCAGAACCCGGGGAAGAACACTGAAGGAAAGGCCATCTTCAGCTTCCGATGCATATTCTTGCTCCTGCCCTTCAGGAACTATAGAAACGGGTTCCGTCCATCTGCCTGTCTATCACACTTTAGTTTCCGGACATTTAACTGCCACATGCTGAAGCTATGGCGTTCAGACATGGTATGCCGTCTCACAACTATGAGTGCTAGGACGAGTTTGTGTGTGAGCGACTCAGAACTACTTTTCGAGGTCACTGAGGCAGAATCGTACATTAGGTTTCCAAGCAGTTACTTGCTGCGAGATTTCAGACTTGCTATGATCGTTCTATATTGACATATGTAATGGTCCTTTTAGCTTGAAATGTCTGGACCCCTGTAGTCTATTTTTCCGATTACGTTTAATTGACTGAATAAGCAAAGGATAGAGCGAAAGCGGTGGAGAGAGAGGAAGCCAGCGAGAGCGAGGGAGGGAGGCAGCCAGCAAGAGCAGGGGAGAGAGCCAGCCAGCGAGAGCGAAGGAGGGACTGCCAATGAGAGCGGGAGAGAGACGGCGAGAGCGAGACAACGAGAGCGAGAGAGAGAGAGACAGAGCGAGAGCGAGAGAGAGAGACAGAGCGAGAGCGAGAGAGAGAGACAGAGTGAGAGCAAGAGCGAGAGACAGAGCGAGAGCGAGAGACAGCGAGAGCGAGAGACAGCGAGAGCGAGAGACAGCGAGAGCGAGAGACAGTGAGAGAGAGAGAGACAGCGAGAGAGAGAGACAGCGAGAGCGAGAGAGAGCGCGAGAGCGAGGGACAGCGAGAGCGAGGGACAGCGAGAGCGAGGGACAGCGAGAGCGAGGGACAGCGAGAGCGAGGGACAGCGAGAGCCAGCGAGAGCCAGCGAGAGTCAGCGAGAGAGAGCCAGCGAGAGCGAGAGAGAGCCAGCGAGAGCGAGAGAGAGCCAGCGAGAGCGAGAGAGAGCCAGCGAGAGCGAGAGAGAGCCAGCGAGAGCGAGAGCCAGCGAGAGCGAGAGCCAGCGAGAGCGAGAGCCAGCGAGAGCGAGAGCCAGCGAGAGCGAGAGACGTTGGCTTGTAGCTTCTCATATAAGAAATTTCATCAGAACTGCTTCATTGTTCTGGTCTCACAACCACAACCTAATTATTTTTCAGATAATTCAACATGACCCTGTGATGGTCTGGCAAGCCATCAAGCGTGTATTCTGTCCTTGCCCAGAGTTGGCTGAGGTGGGCGCCAGCCTCTCCACGACCCTAATTAGGATTAGGTGAAGTGGTTCAGAAAATGAATGAACGAATAATTCAACATGACAGAAAAAGCTGTGGTTCTACTCACTCGATTCCCAGATCCACTTCCGGGATGCCGCTAAGCATCTGATTGGACAACATTTCCTCCGTCTTTTTTGCAGAATTGACACGGATGTTCTCGGGTAGTTCATACAGGAGATCTTCAGCATTCTTTATCTTGACTTTGTGCTCCTCCGCCTCCAGTACTCCCTTCTTTTTTTTCAGCTCAGTGTCAATGTACTTCATCCTAAAATGAGGGACAAAAAAACCAGAGAAATGATGTGTTATAAAATTCACGACATGGTTATTGTTTCAGTTTTTAATATTCTGCTTGCTACAGGATTTTGGAGACGTACATGTCTGCATCTTCATCTCTTCTGTTTGTCTCAGCAGAGAAAGCAGTTCCCAGGTTCAGATCATCCTCAGTACTGAAAAGTATCGTAAATAAAATTATTTTTTGTTTCTCTCATAAATAGATGTAAATACAGGTGCATCTCATACAGTTCAGCTTCGGGAGGCTGTCATGTGATCTTATTAATAAACCAATCATCTGTCTATGAATAGAGAGAGAGAGAGAGAGAGAGAGGAGAGAGCAGGGGGAGAGCGAGAGAGAGAGCATGGATATCTGAATGGATCTATCATGACTAAGCACACACCTACTGAAACAGAATCTATAGACACTGACTTATCTGTGTTTTTGTCTTTTACTTTCTTCATATCCACAATCCCTCCTGTCTTCAGTTTAAATGGATCATCCTGAAATATAAAAGAGAAAAAACACGATGAACAACAAACATATTTTATTTTTATATATATATATATATATATATATATATATATATATATATATATATATATATATATATATATATATATATACATATATACACACACACACACACACACACACACACACACACACACACACAATATGCAGGGAGTCCTCGGTTTACAACACTGATCCGTTTTTAAGACGCAATGTAACCTGAATTTCAGTGTAAGTCGGAACAAAACATAAAATATACTGAAAAGTACTGTACGTACAGTGCTATAATAAAATGTAGCAGTTAATGACATAAAAAAGTATTTAAAAAGAGAAAACAATTCCTTACCACAAGAATGAACTACAGTAAGGGAGGGAGAGACAGGCTTATTGTGCTGGAGAAGCTGGGGCAGGTGAGCCTGGAGTAGTAGATGCAGCTGAGGTACAGGGTACAGGATCTGTTGCAGGCCTCTCTACCTTCTTAAAATACGGCTCCAGGTTAGACTGGACAGAGAGCAATCTCTTCTCATCTAAGATCTCCTTGTAGCATTGCATCAAAACCATGATGCCTCTGGAAACCCTAGTGAACCTTTCCAAGTTGGGATCCTGAGCCTCAAAAGTTGTCAATGCTTGCTGCATCTCGCGCGCCTGAAACTAGTTCGCGAGCGAAGGGAAGCGACGCCGTCTTCCTCGGCCCACAACCACAACACAGCGTATTCTTCCACCTTGCGCGCCCAAAACTGGTTCGCGTTTGTTTATGTAACCGCAAAAGAAGTAATGTAATATTATTTTTTATATTTATACATTATATATAATTTCATATATATATATATATATATATATATATATATATATATATATACACACACACACACACACATACATACATATAATATATACATAGATAGGAAACGGTGTAAATCGGGACTGGTGTAAACCAAGGACTCCCTGTATATGTGTGCGTGTGTGTATATATATATATATATATATATATATATATATATATATATATATATATACACACACACACACACACACACACACATACATATATATATATATATATATATATATATATATATATATATATACACACACACATACATATTATATATATATATATATATATATATACACACACACACACACACATACACCTTCGTTTATATGATATATATTTATACCTCTATTTACATATATTACCTCTATTTCTGCTTCCAGTGGTAGCTTCTCTCCCACAAGTAATGAAGCTAAACTGAAATTCAATCAAGCAGAAAATCCGTAATTATTCAGCAGCTGTTTCAATTCATAAAATAAAAAGAACAAAAGAGTCACAAAATACTTCGATTTCATTTTTTCATGTAGAAAAAAACCCCCAAAACATCTCCGTTCATTTAATCATACAGGGATCCCTCGCTACTTCACGCTTCGATTAATGTGGCTTCAGTGCATCGTGGCTTTTTAAAAAATAAATAAATAAATTTTCATTGAATTAAAAAAAATGGAAATTAAGGAAGAATAGGGGGGAAAGTTATGGAAAATGCCACAAAAACAAGGCCAATTATGAAAAAAAAAAACATCTACACAAACACAAAACAAAAAACAACCTGAAATCTCCCATCAAAACTGGATACATTGTTGCATCTAGTGCATCTGCGCGTGCGTGTGTATTCGCGTGCGTATGTATGTATGTATGTGTGTGTGTCATGCAATACCCTCTGTATGCACGTGTACAGACGATCCCCAGATTACGAACGAATTAGGTTCTGGACGGCCGTTCTTAAAAGAATTTGTTTGTAAGTTGTTACAGGGCGTTCTTTAGAGGGGAACTCATGTTTAAACCTTGTATAAGTAACCTATACGAGTTTGTACTGTATACGATCTGTCTCTCTCTCTCACTCTCTCTCTCTCTCACTCTCTCTCTCCCTCCATCATTATCTGTACATTATCAATATCATGTTTAAACTCCTGGTTCCTCTCAAGCACAGCACAGTGGATCTGACCAGATTTACAGAGAGTTTCACTCTTATCCAGTTCATTATAATACTGGAGTCAATTTGTTTCTTCTTTGAAAGTTTTGGCACGAGTTCAGAAAAGTATGGTTCTGCTTCTCTTCCAGGACTGGTGTAAAGCATGTGTCAGCCATGCCCCCCTCTGCTGGAGCCTAGTATTAAGTGTATCTCAGGATACTGTTTAATCCTATTTCATACTTATATTTATGCTCAATCTTTCTGTAGACTTTATTCCATTTCTATTTCTACTTGTTCTTCAATTTCATTTCACTTTCGAGCTCGGACAGACCTGTTCGTATCTCTGGATGTTTGCAAAACGAATGTTGGTAAGTTGGGGAGTATCTGTATTTATATTTTATTTACATCTTATGTTATTTTTTTTATGTTTAATTGTTATTTTAAGCATTAATAGCATTGAATATGTATTTATTGATATTATATAGACATATACATGTTCGTATACGTCAGTCTGTGAGTGTGGGGGTGATCCTACTTTGCGGATTTCGATGGTCACGCGGAGATCTCGATCCCAATTAATCGCGGAAAGTGAGGGGTCCCTGTATTGTTGAAGTATTCTTGATCAAGAACCAGAAATTTTGTTTACGTCAACATTTCCAGATACTGACACAAAATTTACACCCCTTTAGAAGCGACTTCAAGACTGGTGCGGAGTCTCAGGTCTGAAAACAGAAACATTAAATGCTGTCTCCATTCGTTCTGTCTGGATTCCTCTTTAATATCATGTTGAAGAAATCGATCACCTGATCAGCTCGACTGCATTGTGTATGTTTGAGATCAAATACATTTTACTCCTATTGTTTTATTAACACGTATATTAATATAAACATGGGATCTAATTGCTGACTGAAATGAACATCAATCCCAATTCACACAAGTGACAATGACGCATGAGGTCATTTATGAAATGTGACTTTCAACATTTACAGAGTAGCAGTGGTGGCCTGGTGGGAAAGGTGCTGGATAACTGATCCTACGGTTGGGTGGTCAAGCCCCACTCTCCACAGGTTGTCACTGTTCCCCTAGTACAGCTAATTGGGTTATCAAAGGCGGGCCATGTCTCTCACTGTCTATGGAGAGAGGTTCAGGTAAAAGAACCATTGCTGACTTTTGAGAAGAGTAGCTGCATAACCATCAGTGTGTTTCCGCCCTGCAATGGCCTTGGCGAGCCGTCCAGGGTGTACTCTGCCCTCGCCCGGAATCGGCTGAGAGGGCTGTCAGCATCCCTGTGACTCTAATTAGGATTAAGTGTTTCAGAAAATGAATGAACGAACATCTGAGGATACAACAGTAACTCATCTTCTTACCCTGACATCCCCATCACTTTAGAATCGGGGAAATCTGGACTCATCAGATCATATGGTGGTTTTCTATTTCTTCAGAGTCTGATGTTTATTCTCCCAAAAAAAAACAAAAACAAACAAAAAAAAACTAAACAAGAAACCCCTGAAGACTTTTATTACGATTTTTCCATCATCAAATGGGTTTTGTGTTGCCACACAGCTGTTTCGTACCAATCCTGCATGTGTGGAAATTCTCTTAATTTTAGTATTAACCATCGCCGAGAGATCAAGTGTCTTCTTTTAAATTTACTATTCAACTGTACCAAGTGTTTACATGGCCTCCAATCTCAAGCTCAAATTTTTTTTGTCCCTCCAGATACACATTTCCTGAATGAAGTTAAGCCTGTTTGTTTGGGATTTTAATAATGTACTGAACTGTTCACAATCCAGTTTCAGAAATGTCCTTTGTTGTTTATCTATGCTTAATGTGGGCCAAAAATTTGACCCTTCTGAAATAAACTATATATATTCCACGACCCTGGGATACATCTTCCATTAGGGTGAAGGTACTCACTGCATCAGTTAGATATTCCAGTTCGATAACATGTCAGCAGCTGGAACATAATCACTGCAATAATTATCTGATCAAATGCTTTGGTGTATTTTCTCTTTCCTCCTGGATCAGTAAAATGTTGTGATTCTGAAGGTCTTATACAATCTGCAGTAATGATGAGAGTCATATTGCTGAGAAATCTTGCAATTTTTAAAAAAAAAATCTAAATTCAGGGGAATCTTTTGTGACCAAATTCACAGGTGGATTACAAGTTTATCGAGCGCAGGACACTGCGTTAATCAAAAACAGTAATAAACACAATGTTTGGGCCGCATTTTAATAAAAATAAAATCCAGCACGTGACCGACTCACAGCCATCTCATTCACACCTGTCTGTCTTCCTTTCGGCTTTTTCCCTTTTACTCAGGAGTCGCCACAGCGAATCATCTGATTCGCACGTTTGATTTGGCAGAGGTTTTTACGTCGGATGCCCGTCCTGTCACAACCCTTTTTAGCAAGGGACAGAAACACGCTGACGACTTTGCAGCTACTCTTTACGAAAGTCAGCAATGGTTCTTTTACATGCTGCTCACCATAGACAGTGACAGACATGGCCCGCCTTTGATAACCTAGTTAGCTGCAGTGGGAGGGGACAGTGACAACCTTGTGGAGAGTGGGACTCGAACCCCCAACCTTTGGATCAGCGATCCAGCGCCCTATACCACTAGACCACCACTGCCCCTTATCTCATTCACACCTGCTGCTTTGCAAATGAGCTAATGACTGAACTCTCACAGCTTCAAGCTTCCTGTTATGGCAGGTGTGGCCAACAGGTGGCTTCTGAGCTACACTTGGCTCTTTGCCTAGTTCAGGAGTGGGGCAATCTTATCCAAAGGGCCAGTGTGGGTGCAGGTTTTCACTTCAATCAAACAATAGCCACACCTTCCACCTGTTTCCACCAATCACTGATCATCAAAAGAAAAGAAAAAAAAAACAACAACATAGATTGGACATTACTGTTTCAATTCTGAAGTGTGGCCATCTTGGTGAGATCTAGGTTTTTTCTTTCTTTTCTTTTGATGATCAGTGATTGGTGGAAACAGGTGTGGCTATTGTTTGGTTGAAGTGAAAACCTGCACCCACACCGGCCCTTTGCGGATAAGACTGCCCACCCCTGGCCTAGTTTCATGCGGCTCTTACATTCATATCAAAGTTTGTGGGTTCTTATTTAATGTGCGTGTTTGCTTCGCTTGAGTTCAATACGGGATTATTGTCAAATGCTAATCTGCGTGAGATGAAAATACTGCAAAGCTTCCCAGTATGGGCGAGATCATTTTGGTAAACAATTTTTGTCAAATTTGCTCTTAAAATGGCAGAAAGCAAATGCACAGCAAAATGAAACCATGAAGATGAACACAGGACATTTTTAACAGAGTGGGAGGGGTTTATTTTGTTGTTCTTGAGTGTAATGGAAAGCCATTCGGTCTTATATGTCAGGTGTCACTGGCGCATTTCAGAACTTTAAATCTTCAGCGCCACTTCCGCTCACTACATGCTAACTTTGACCAGGAATTTCGAAAACGGACTGAACTTCGCAAGCACAAGTCGTTCACTTTGAAATGAGCAGCAGAAAAGCAGATAGTTTTTCCAAAAAATTACAATCAGGGATCCCAGCGAGGTTTAGAAAAAAATAACGGAAACTGGTTCAGAAATAGGGAAAATGAGATATTTCAGCTGGGGGTCAAAGGAACCGCAGGGCCCCTGAAACTGAAAAAAATAGCGGAATTCCGCGGAGATCTGGGATCCTTGTTACGAATCGCTCAGAGACCGTAACGCTTGCAACGTATCAATTGCCTTGGAACATTGCACGGGCCAAAACGCCGCACAATGAAGGAGAGTTCGTTATAAAATGCCTCAGTGATGTTGAAATCTTGTCTTCTGAAAACGACAAACTAAAACACGTGGTATCGAACGTCCAACTGTCCCGCCAATACTGTTGAACACAGAATATTGGACATTAACATGGATATTGAATCACAGTTGCACGCTGACCTTCAAAGATGTATTTTATCATGTTGGTGTGTGAATTTAAAGGGGAAGTGGTGGTCTAGTGGTTAGGGCACAGGATCGCTGATCCTAAGGTTGGGGGTTCGAGTCCCACAAAGGTTGTCACTGTCCCCCCAGTACAGCTAACTGGGTTATCAAAGGTGGGCCATGTCTCTCACTGTCTATGGTGAGAGGCATGTAAAAGAACCATTGTTGACTTTCATAAAGAGTAGGCCGCAAAGCCGTCAGCGTGTTTCTGTCCCTTGCTAAAGGGTTGTGACAGAAGGGCATACGTAAAAACCAATGCCAAATCAAATGTGCGAATCAGATGATTCGCTGTGGCGACCCCTGATAAAGGAAAAAAGCTGAAAAGAAGAAGGAGAAGGTGTGTGAATTTAAAATAAACCTGGCTGAGCAGAGATGTGTGTGAGAGAGAGAGAGAGATGGGTGATATTCATGTGTATGATGTGACTCTACTGCATAAAATGTGTTTCATGGTCTCTGATTGGATGGCCATCCCTGTGTTATGGATAATTAACCAAAACCTTCTGACCAATCAGAACCGAGGATTCAGTTTTGCTACGGTACGTATACAGTTGCAGTAAATATGTCTCACCTCACACCCTTTTGTCTCCTCCGTAAACTTTGCAGCTCTTTTGCTTCATCAAGTTTAGCCCTGTGGACAAAGTTATATAAAACATATAAAACTCAACAGTACTACCAGAACAACACACAGTGGCTCAGTGTCGGAATAAAAGTGAAATGTTTGTAAATAGCCGATAACAATAGCAGAGGAATACAGTCGGCTAACGTTGTAAGCTCGAGCGGATAAATGCACATTATTAACCTGACTTCAGCAGTTACGTCTTCAGATTCTTCTTCATCAGAAGACTCCTCTTTCCTTTTCCTGAAATGTTTACCCGCTGGCATTATCAGATAGTTTACGGCGCAATGTAATTTAATGTAAACGTCTCACTGTCTGAAACATGCAACTGTTTTGAGGAAACACTTCTTCTCGTAAATGAAGCGACCATCCAACGTTGCTGCTGCCACCTACAGGACAGGAGAATATACATGCTGCTCTCCATGATCATCACCGCAGCTGTAGGACGTCATAGAGCATCACAAGGATAAAAAAAATGGAAACGCCCACAACCGACCTAGAAACTTTTTGTCGTGGTCGTGTTGTGTACCTGCTGTGTGAGGTATGTACAGTATAAACATAATGTACTGAGAATCTTATATGATGTGGGCTTTCCATGACTTAATTCTTATTGTAGAAAATGTATAAATAATAAGATTAAGAAATCTTTCTTATAAACTGTTGCATGAACAATGAAAATCAATGGTGGTGGTGGAGTTAGATGTTTAACAGCTTGTGGGTAAAAGCTGTTCTTAAGCTTGTTAGTTTTTGTTTGTAGTGCCCCGTACCTTTTTCTGGAGGGGAGAGGAGAGAAAATGGGTGTCCAGGGTGTGTGGGGTCCCTGATAATTCCACTGGCCCTCCTCTGAAGTCTCGGTATAAATGTCACTGAGGGATGGTAGTGTAGTTGCAATTACCCTCGCTGCTGTCTTCACCTTCCGCTGCAAGACCTTCTTGTCCTCTGCAGTGCAGTGACTGAACCAAACTGGACAGCAGTAGGTCAGGAGGCTCTGTATGGCGGTAAAAGTTCATCAGTAAGGGTCGGGGTATATGTGCTTGTTGACCAAACTGGAGGAGAATTCAGCAGCACTGTTACAGTACTATAATCTACTTACTCACTCATTGCCAATCTGATTCATCATTTTTACATGAACGGCTTTTGGCCTGCTTATATACAGTATGCAGGCAGACTTGATCTTTTATCCAATTTGTACAACTGAGCAGATGAGGGTTAATAACTTATGTCAAGGGCCCAACAGTGGCAGATTGAGGTTTGAACCTTTGGATCAGTAAACAGAGACAATCATTGAGCCAACTTTCTACTCTTCTCGGAACTACTGAAGATTCCTTCCATGGTCTCGGGAAAGCTGGAGCCTATCTCGGCTGACACAGGGCAATAATGCAGTGTACGTACATCCTTATCAGCTCACCAGACCACTGCAGGGCCGACACAAACAACTGCTTCCATTCACACCCAGGGACAGTTTGGAACAGCCAATAAACCTACTTGTGCATGTGTTGAACTGCAGGAGGAAATTTGAGCACAGGAACAAAACCTGCACAAGCACAAACAAACTCTACGCTCCAAAATAAATTCCCTAATCATGGCTGGGTCTTGAACGGACCTCCTTGCCATGAGGAGGATGTGTTAACCGTTTCTCCACCCTGGTACAGTATGATCCAGCTTAAAACCTTTATTTGCTATGTATTGTGCTGGTGGTGGATGTCCGCCACACAGCAAGGAGGTCTGTGCAGTTCTTGCACAGTTTCCTCAGGGAACTCTGGTTTCCCTCAGCAGCCCAAACACATGCACATCAAGACATGGTCCAAATTCCTGTACTGTACTTGTGAATGATTGTGTGTGTTGGCCCTTCGGTGGTGTGGAGCATTGTTCAGGGTGTACCCTGCCTTCACTCAGAGTCAACTGTGATAATCTCCATCCTATCTGCAACCCTAGTGATAACAGAGAGGGTCGACAAACCAGAGTGACAGTGTATTGAGTAGGCTGTCCAACACATGACGTGATTTAATATAGACCTGGCAACCCTTCTCATCAGCAGTACATTGACTGTTTGTGTGTTTGCCTTGGTTAGCTTAGCCTGCTAATGACGTTGATTTGATACAGACCTGGCAACCCTGCGCATCAGCAGAGCATTGACTGCTTGTGTGTTTGTGTTGGTTAGCTTAGCCTGCTAATGCTAAAGGAGGATAAACAGAGTTTGCTCGTTTAATTTCGGATTAAAATGAACATTTTTGAATATTTTCTCTGGACCTGCTGGTGAGGTAGGTTTTAACTGTTTATTTAGCTGGAGAAAAAAATTGTGTATAAATCCCAGTAAACTTGAGCGGGTTGTCCTGATGTCTCTGTGTCATTGTTATGAAACAACAATAATGATGTCGAGGAGAAGATGGTTATTAATCACAGGATTATTATAATGTGGCTGTGATATCAAACTATTCCTTATTATTACTGGAACAATCAGATTATAGCACGTGTTAATAATAATAATAATAATAATAATAACAGGCCGGGCTGTTTACCTCCTGTCTGATGTAACACAAAGGACATGTTTGTGTTGTTTTTGTTCTCAGAAGGAAAATATTCCTGAGTCATAACACAGTAAACATTTCATCATTCAGTGCTGATATGATGTCAGTGAGATCTCAGTGGGGTTATTTATAAAACACTATAGAGCAGTTAATCATCACTTCATTTTTGTGATTATGTATTTTATTAAAGCATTTTTAATTACTAAGTTTATATATATATATATATATATATATATATATATATATATATATATATATATATATATATATATCACTTCATGTATTATTATGGTGTGGTGCAGTGTTTAGCACGTCTGCCTTACAGAAAGAAGGCCCTGGGTTCGATTCCCCAGCTGGGTGTTTCTGTGTTGGCTTGTGAGCTGCTGTGCCATCATGCCACCTCCAGGACAATACAGAGTCAATAAATGATTTATGCTGGACCATACCAGGGCGGCTCAGTGGCACAACAGTCCCAGCCACGATTATTTTGGAGTGTGGAGTCTGTGTTCTTGCAATGCTTGTTTGGGTTTGTTCTGGGTACTCTGGTTTCCTCCCACAGTCCGAATATATTTATATTGGGCTAATTGGCTGTTCCAAATCACCCTGACCCTGGTATGAGAGTGAATGTGAATGGTTTGTGACATCTGGCGAGCTGCCCAGGGTGTACCCCGCCCTCTCCAAGAGGTGGTTTGAGATTGGTGCCAGCATTCCCGTGATCCTAATAAGGATGAATAGACCTACAAAATTGTATATGCTTATTGGGTCATCTGAAACCGCCTGGAGTCATTGGCCTATGTTAACATTGGAAATCAATGCATCTCCTCGGGCCTGTAATATAATATCTAATACTTGAATATAGCTTCTGATATTATAATATAGCTTTAGTTATTAGCACTAATGTCAAGATATGAGAATAAACATTGAAAAGGCTTTCAGGATTTGCATCATTGCGTGGAAAATGATTTGTGTCATTAGAAGTCTTCCAGGCTGATGGTCTACTGTGAGAGATGGAGAAAGAAAATCGTGTATAATAATCTCTGTTAACCTGCTGAAATTAAATAATTAAAATTTACACTTTTAAAAGGCAGGAGGCAGAGCTGGAGGTAGCGGAGATGAAAATGTTGAGGTTCTCCCTGGGAGTAACGAGGATGGATAGGATCAGAAATGAGTATATCAGAGGGACAGCCCACGTAAGATGTTTTGGAGACAAAGTCAGAGAGGCGAGATTGAGATGGTTTGGACATGTACAGAGGAGGGATAGTGAGTATATTGGCAGTAGGATGCTGAGGTTGGAACTACCAGGCAGAAGGCCTCGAGGAAGACCGAAGAAGAGATTTATGGACGTGGTGAAGGAAGACATGAAGGTCGTTGGAGTCAGAAAAGAAGATGCGGAGGACAGGGTGAGGTGGAGGCGGATGATTTGCTGTGGCGACCCCTGAAGGGAGCAGCCGAAAGTAAAAGAAGAAGAAGATTGAAAACAGAACGTGCAACCACCAGGCAGTGTGTGGCTTCAGGGTTTCGGGTTCTTTGACTCCCTCCCACTTTTTAAAAACTTACAGGTAGTTGGAACGGATACTCTAGATTACAGATGTTTACTCAAGGCTGGCAGGCCAAATTTGGCCCTTCCACTTATTTCATGAGGCCCAAGAAAGTTTTTAAAGTGTATGTTTATCATACGTTCTGTGCCTCAACTGTTACCATGAAATGTAATTCATCATCCATCCACTAGGTAGAGCCAACCTATTTCAAGTAAACAGCTAGTCATTCGGGACTCAGGAAAGAGTGCAAGCCAGTTTATCAATGTCACACATTGTCAACAAAAGGAAAAGAGGACAAATATGTAAACACATCATATGGTCATGCAGATTTCATGGTTTTCCTTTTTGAATAGATGATGTGTGATTATTTGGCCCTCAGTTAAAATGCGTTTGACAGTCATGCTGTAGCTTACCACTAGGTCTCAGTGTGTGGTTCTGATGTACCTGTTATTACCAGAATTGGTGTCAGATGCACAGAGACCCTGACAGAACAAAGTAGAATGAGTGAATGTGATCCAGCGGTAAGTTTAGCACAGTTTTACAATGCACGCGTACGGTGAACATGAGAACTTTGCTCGCGGGATGTACACTGTTCTTTGAAAAGGAAGCGCTTTCTAATGCACGTGATTGTTCCCTGAGCTCTCAGACTCTGCCGCAGAGTTTTGATTTGCAAGTGACTCTGTTTTTTTAATATACACTTTTGTATTTTTCATGTAATATAAGATTCAATTCACATGGAGAGTGAAAGGTTACCCTGCTGTCCATCATAATAACATCAGGGAGTATTTTTCTATGATAAACAGCACTGGATGTGTGTTGGCCATGCAGTTGACTAGCGATCTGTTCAGGAACTACCCTGCTGTACGGATGATGGATGGATGAATGGGTGGATGGGTGGGTGGATGGATGATAGGCTCATTCTTGTATATTGATTCTCTATGATTTCTTTCATGAGGAAACATACCAGCAGTCAAAGGCTTTATTAAACAAGAGCACTCGGAGAGCGCAAGACACTACCAAGCCCAACAATCACTCATATTAATCAAAATCTCACCTGATAAAAAAAAAATCAATAAATAAAATAAAATTTCCTGAATCCGGAATTTTATCATCTCTCAACTGTAATGGAGTCTTGATTGTCCCCAACTTTGCTGGAAACGTCATGAGAATCCACTCAAAATCTTTGCCCTGTGGCAGACGCGATGAAGCAGGATCGTGTATCTCTGAACTTTCTCTAGTTGAGGTTCTTGTACATGGACGGGTTTCCTCAGCCCATCTCCTGTTTTACTGGCTGAGAGTTTCTTTAATGGTTCTTTACGTATTCCCTGAACTACAGCACATCACGTGTCGTATACCTGAGCTTATTGTTCACGGTGTTAAATACAGCATATAATAAGTTGATCTTTTTCTCAATGCCTTGTATTTTTGTTTTTGTTTTTTAATTGAGAAATCAGAGCCACAACATGACCGACTGTGTGGACCTTTGTCCTCACCTGGGCTCTGTAGGTGAAGTGACCAAGGACGAACTCCTGCAAAAATCAAAGGTAAATCTATAAAGCCGATGCAGCAATATTAAATCTGTCCATTTCCAGGTATTCGCAATGACACCCTGCACATACGTCACAGAAATGTCTGCACGTGCAGACTGAATTGGACCTTTATTTGCTTTAAATGTTTTAACATTTGATTTTTCCTTCACCTTTTAGGGTACCTGTCAATCATGCAGGGTAGGCGGTCCCAACCTCTGGGCTTGTCTTCAGGTGAGAAGGAAATGTTCACTAAAAATGTTCTGACTGTGTTTGTTAATACAATGATCCCTCACTTTCTGCGGTTAATGGGGACTGAGACCCCCCCCCCCCCCCCACGACCGCCGATTTCCACGATGTAGGATCGGACCATCCCCCAACTGACTTACATGTGTATATAATATCAATAGATACATATTCAATGCTTAAAATGCTTATAATAATAATTAAACATTCAGAAGTAATGCATAAGATGTAAATAAAATATAAATACACACGTAGCTGCGCGCGCACACACACTCATATGTGCACCTCACATAAAAATGTAATTTTTGTTGGGGAGGTTTGAGTTTTTGTTTGTTTTTTTTTGCATAATTGGCCTTGTTTTGTGGCATTTTTAAACATTTTTCTATGAATATTTTTGAAAAACCCGCGATGCACTGATGCTGCAGAACCTGAAGCACGAAGTAGCGTGGGATCACTGTAGTGAGAAATGAAAATGTCATTTTCATTAAAAAAAAAAAAAAGTTTATTCTAAGCCCCTTTAATTGAGGAAAACATGAATAAATTCCACCAAAACAGTTTCAGTCAGTCATTTTCTAAGTGTGTAATTGATGGCGAGGGCAGGGTACACCCTGAACAGCTTGCCAGACCATTGCAGGGTCATCACACATACCTCCGTTAGATTCAGAACATCCAATTAGCCTACTGGGCATGTTTTTGTACTGTGGGAAGAAACCGGAGTACCCGGAGGAAACCCAGCCAAGCATGACGAGAACAGGCCAACTTGACACGGACACATTCGAGCCCGGGAATCGAACCCAGAACTTTCTTGCTATAAGGCGAATGTGCCAACCAATGCGCCATGTTGCTACCACCAAAACATTTTAGCATTATTTTCATTTATTTTATTAATGTTTACACTTTTCATGGGTTTATGTTGCTTGATTTTCTGCGAGTAGAAACATTGTGTTTTTGGTTTGTCCCCGTTCATTTATCTGAGATTCTCGTAAGCGTGATGGCTGAGGGACTGGTGTTACAGCCATGACTGGCGAGTGACGTGGGAAAGCGTGAACGTGCTTATTCCTGCCTTGAGGGTATTCCGCTCCCTTGAGCTGTTTTTATATTGGAACTCTGGGCAGTGCCTGAAGAATCGGGTCAGGAGTTGCTCATTCACGTGTCGCACAGTATCAGAATGTCCATGTCAGAGATTTCTGTCACATGCTTGAAATATTCCTTTTGGTTCGTTGAAGGGAGGGGCCTGGGTAGAGCAGGTAGGAAGTGGGATCTGACACAGCCATTCATCGATGTGTCAAATTACTCAAACCTGCCTGGGCCACAGGAAGGCTAGAGCCTGTAACAGCTGACTCTGGGTGAATGTGAGCTATATATTGAACAGTTTGCACGTCCATCACAAGGCAACACACACACACACAAAATTTCAAATGTGTGATGAAACCAGTACCCAGAGGACCTGATGTTTATGATGTTCTGCATTATTTGTGTGATTATAATAACCCAGACCAAAGGTGAAATGAGATGAATAAATAGTGCTTACTTTTGCAGTGTGACTGTCCCTACGTTGGTTGCGGAGAGTCGCACTCAGACCACAGCACCGCACACGCACAGGTAACTCCTGAACCTCACAATCCTGCCCATGTTTCATAATATTATCTTCCAGCGTTTCTTTGATTTAACTGGCCACCCGTGTAACTTTGCTTTTGTCTCCAGGCAAAGAAACATAATCTGACGGTGAATCTGACCACGTTCAGGGTGTGGTGTTATGTGTGTGAGAGAGAGGTGTTTCTGGAACAGAGGCCCGTAAGCCCAGTGACAGCAACTCAACGCTACAAGCCTCTCGAACAGGTATTCTCATACTGTACCACCTGTCCTCAGGTAAACTGCACCATGTGTTTCTGTGACAGCACACACACACACACACACACACACACACACACACACACAAAACAGCAGCAAGTTGTGAATTGGTGAACAGAGAATGACAGACCCAAGAATTATGCACTAAAACAGTCTGCAGTCGCTGTTAAGAAAAAATAAAACGATCAAAGCAACAAAGTTTGGCTCGTGAAGCATTTCAGAGGTCTCCGTTGCTGATTTCCTGAATTTGACACAGACATAATGTTTATTCTCCACTCAGCTTTGAGGTCCTCAGTAAAATCTCAAATGAACAAGTGTATGCGGTCACCTCAGGATTCGACGTCTCATGGGGTCCAGACCACAGACGTTACTTTTAACTCCTGATGCACACACACACACACACACACACATCATACTATTTGGTTCAGTCAGCACAGGAACCGGTCTCAAAACATTAATTCATTCATTTTATGAACCGCTTAATCTTAATCAGGGTCGCAGGGAGGCTGGCATCCATCTCAGCCGACTCTGGCCTGGCCATCTCAGGTCTCAAAGCATTTGGATCTTATTTTCTTCTTAGTTTCACGTTAACGCTTCTCTCACTGACGGCATTTTCCTCGTGCGATTATTTTGCACGTCATTCATTTCAGACATTGCTCACGACAGTGTGCAAAGCAAGAAATAACTTTGTTGTACAGACGCTCCCCGACTTACGTTTTAGTTCGGGTCCGGACGGAAGAACGTAAGGTGAAAAAAAATGTAAGTTGTTACTGTATGTTATAGTGACGTATGACGCTCATACTGTACTATACATCCATAAATACCATTACCGTATCGCATAAAACACCCCTAAATTAATTATTATAAACATAACATTGTAAAATAATATCAACATTAATGATAAGACGTCTTGACACAAGGAAAACACGCGGAGAACTGGGAAGAAGCAGGGCACATTCAGCCTGTCGTTTGTAAACAATGGATGTAGCGTCATGCGTAAGTAGCGTATTACATCAGCGTACTACATAGGTACATCTCATACCATGTACAGAGAGAACGCTAAACACAACTTATAAATTTTTTTAAAACGTAAAATCGAAAAACACGTAAAACGAATGAACGTAAGTTGGGGAGCATCTGTAATTGTTTTTAGAATTTCACTTGTAAAAGGAACGTGTTCAGCCAATCAGGATGAGGCATGAAACGTCACACGTTAGTATGACAGCTGACAGAATATAGCAGAGACTCGGATGTGTTTTGTTTGTCGTTTGTGACACGATTTGATAATAGAAATAAATATGATACCCCACAGACAACCAGAAACAGATACGAAACACGGCTGCGATGGGGTTCCAACTCACGGATTTCGTGTTCAACTTCCTGTGTTCTCGCGTCCCTCTCAAAGCAGCATGTACCCAGAATGTCTCTCTCTTTTTCTCTTTTTTTTTCCTGGTTTCATCTAAAAGAGCAAACGCCACATCGTTATCCTGTGATGACTTCATTAGTGATTAGTTTAATGATTGCATCACGTTCTTTGGGTTTATTTTACTTGATAGATTTGTAGAGGAAATTACTCTGTGCTCATATCAACAAAACTGTTTTTTTTTTTTTTCCCAGGATTCTTCTTCCCACAATGGGTGTCCACCATTAAAAGCAGTGCCGATTGCTGTAGCGGATGATGAAGGTTCAGAGTCTGAAGAAGATGAGTTTAAGCCCAGAGGTAAATGAAGAAATCAACCCTGTTGTTTTAAGGCAAACATTTTCCAGTATAAAACCTCTGGAGCCTTTATTTCCAGTAAAAGTAAATTGTACATGTGGAACACACAAACACATCAGTGGCAGCAGTTTGGGATCGAACTACAAACGAGTGTGATGGTCAGTTGCTCACACACTTTTGACCATATAGTGTCGTCGTCGTCTTTTCCTTTCGGCTGTTCCCTTCAGGGGTCGCCACAGCGAATCATCTGCCTCCATCTCACCCTGTCCTCTGCATCTTCTTCTCTTACACCAACTACCTTCATGTCCTCCTTCACCACATCCATAAATCTCCTCTTTGGTCTTCCTCTAGGCCTTCTGCCCGGTAGTTCCAACCTCAGCATCCTACTACCAATATTCTCACTATCCCTCCTCTGTACATGTCCAAACCATCTCAATCTAGCCTCTCTGACTTTCTTACATGTGCTGTCCCTCTGATTTACTCATTTTGAAAATATAGTGTCTGTTTTTAATTTAGTTTCACTGAGTTGTAATTCGCAATCAAAATAGTGATCCCTCGCGAACTTCATGCTTGAGTTTCTGTGGCTTCAGTGCATCGCGGGTTTTTCAAAAAATATTCAGCGAAAAATAAAAAAATAAGGGAATTAAGGAAGAGTAGGGGAAAAGTTAAGGAAAATGCCACAAAACAAGGCCAATTATGTAAAAAACCCAAACAAACAAACAAAAAAAACAACAACCCAAAACCCCCAACAAAACTACTTACATTTTTATGTGAGGCACGCATCTGTGTGTGCGCGTCTGAATGTGAGAGTATTTATATTTTATTAACATCTTGTGCATTATTTTGGAATATTTAATTATCATAAGCATTTATAGCAATGAATATGTATTTATTGATATTATATACATGTACGTATACGTAAGTCGGGGGGGGGGGTCGATCCTACTTTGCAAAAATCGGCGGTCGTGGGGGGTCTCGGTCCACATTAACTGCGGAAAGTGAGGGATCCCTGTATTCCGTGTTCTTTGTGTTTTCTTTGCCTCTTTGCTTGTTTTGTTCGCCGGTTATATTCCTGATTTGCTTGTTTCAGTGTGTTTCCTTTCCTGTCTCTCTTGGGTGCAGCGAGCCAATGCCCAACTTTCAGGGCAGCACTGTTCCTTACAGAAATCATTGTCTGCACGTTGACCATTCTGATCGTGCGTACTGTTGTTGCTATATAGCTGATGTTTCAGCTGACTCTGGGCGAGGGCAGTGTACACCCTGGACAGCTTGTCAGGTCATTGCAGGGCTAGCACACATACAACCATTCACATGCACTCACACCTGGGGGTGATTTCGAACAGCCAATTAGCCTACTGTGAATGTTTTTGGATTGTGCCTGGAGGAAGCCCACAGAAACACGGGGAGAACATGTAAACTTCACTGAGAACCGCCCTAAACCCAGAAATCAATGCTGTGAGTGGAGGTTCCACCTCCTGATATTTCACGGTCAGAAAGATACTTTGTTTTACAGTCTTATTATTCTCAACTACTTGGCCGTGTTTTTTTTTTTTTTTTCTGTTTTGCTTCTCATTTACATAAAACTATACGTTGGTCAGTCTCCCCTACCCCCCCTTTGCGAAGCCAGTGACTAAAAACAATGATTGACCTCCAGCTAATGTGTCATGAGATCACGCTTGTTGTGAGTCTGATGGAGTTGGCAGAATGTTGGCTGAAGTCTTGGGTAGTTTGACATAAGAGAATGTTTTCACTTGTAAATTTTAAACTTAGTTTTGTTCCCTTTTTCAGTTAACACTTAACAATAGACATTGTCACAAAAACAGCTTTACCGGAATCTGCATATGGATTTGCATTCCTAATGAGCAAGCCAGATGTGACCGCGATAGTGAAACTTAAAAGCAAACCCATCCTCTCCCGAGTGACACCCAACAAAGGGATTATAATTCATTACTTTAAACTTATTTAAACTTCATTACTGCTATAAATTTTATACACTCATACAAAACTACTTTATAAGGATGTAAAAACAAAATACAGTCACTATCCAAGTTACAACCTAGATCGGTTCCGACCAACCAGTCAGAATGGTCGTAAGTCAGAATGGTCGTAAGTCGGATATTTGACGCAACGAAACCGAAACCACCCAGCACTCACTATAAATTCATGTGAAGCATGTTCTTCACCTGCATGTTCTTTCAACATGTGAAATAAACTTGTAGCCTTACTTTGCACTTCTTGCAACATCATTTTCATATTTCTTTCCCGATTATCTTCCAACCACGTGTATAGCATTTTTTCCGTCTCTGCAATCGGTCCTTCACTTTTTTTTGTGGTGATAGTTGACTTACTTGGGGCTGCTGCTTTCACTGCTTCCTTAATGTGGTCCTTGTCCTTCAAAATTGTCGACACCGTGGAGTGGGAGAGATGGAAATCTCACTTTCATCTTTGTCTCCAACGACAATGCCTTCCTTGCTTTCTTGGTAGAATTGCCATCTGATGAAGCGGACTTCCTTTTGGGGGCCATGGTAACGGTGTACAGTAAATGAATGGAAGATTGTACTGTAAAAGAGATGCTACTGAGACGGTATCTACTCACTGAATGTAGTGGTAGAATGCTATGAGTGTGAGATGCTGTGCTGCCACAACTATATTACGCGCTGCGCTGCCGGACATATGTGAGGCGCTCCACCGAATGTAGGCGCTTGTCGCACGGACTACTTTCGAGAAAATGGCCAAAAAAGTAAAAGTGGTCATTTTTTATCGAAATTCAGATTTTTGCATAAACCATTAAAACAAGTATTCAACTATCACTTGCTGAAGTGAAATCGACTAAAACTCACCAAAAATGTATTTTTTTCCATTTTTCTGACGAGTACCCTCATTTCCTTCTTTCTTTCTTTCGGCTTTTTCCCTTTCTCGGGAGTCGCCACAGCGAATCATCTGATTCGCACATTTGATTTGGCAGAGGTATTACGTCGGATGCCCTTCCTGTCACAACCTTTTAGCAAGGGACAGAAACACGTTAACGACTTTGCAGCTACTCTTTACGAAAGTCAGCAATGGTTCTTTTACATGCCTCTCACCATAGACAGTGAGAGACATGGCCCACCTTTGATAACCCAGTTAGCTGCACTGGGGGGGACAGTGACAACCCTTTGGGGACTCGAACCCCCAACCTTAGGATCAGCGATCCTGCGCCCTATCCACCAGACCACCACTGCCCCTACGAGTACTCTCATAAAACTAGATAAAAAAAACAGTAGCAAACTTACCGGTTTTCTTTGCAATTATTCACCGAGTTTGATACAAGACACACTATAATCCCTACACCAGAAGAACGGTCGTGAAGTCGTCTCTCCATTTTGGATACTGTTTTAATATTAAAATGCTGTGAATAAAATAAAGGTTATAAAGACGATATGCACGTAAACAATGCAGGCGAGTCGCTAAGGAAGATCTGAAATGAGCACCCTGATTGGTGAACTCAGTCACATGCTCACAGTGCACATGCTCAGTGCCCGTCACAAGTTCACTTCCTGTTTACTTCCTGACTCTAGTATACCGCATGTGGAACTTATCTCTGACTTTCTTTTTAATAACAGTAAGTAAGTTTATTTGTAAGATTGTGAATACACGTAATTTCTGGAAAAGGAGAGTGAAATGTCATCTGTGATGTCTAGCAGCATTAGTAGGTAAAGGTAAAGTCTGTTGGGCTTTTTACACCCGAGCCATAGTGGCTCATCAGGCCGGTGCTTATCCCCGATTTCCATAGCGTGAAGCAACCAGGAGTTCAACAATTGCAGGTTACCTTCCCAGTATATTTTTACTGGTACCCATTTATACTGCTGGGTGAACAGAGGCACACTTGTGGTTGAGACCTTGCCCAGGGATCTTAGCACAGTGGGAGTCTAACTGGGATTTGAAGACACAACCTCCCGATCATGAGCCCAGCACTCTAACCACTACACCAACGGCCCCACGTAGCAGCATTAGTATAGCTGTTAAATTCCATGCTGGAATTTGGCTTTGAAGAAGATTTTCTCTCTCTCTCTCTCTCTCTCTCTGTCTCTTTGTCTCACAAACACACACACAAATACATATGTTTTCCAAAAATAGTCCGAAGGTTAAGCATGAAATTTAATACAAATTTTCAGTTCAGTGCCTTTCATGAGTCATTTGTATCACCTGTTAATGTTTGGTGTTTTCAATCTGCAAATGTTTGTCCCCCGAATGTAGTTAGATTGTGGGTTTTTTTGTTGGGATTTATTTTCGTTGTCTAGTTCATTCTCTCACTGGTTCTGAGTGAGTTCTAATCATCTGGTGGATCAGTTAGTCTGTGTCACTCAGAGCTCTGGGGTGGCTTGCAATAAAGGGTCACGTTCTTCATTCACAAGCTCACTGAAGCTTACAGAGGTGAACAAAGTATTTATACCATTTACAGTATTTATGGGTGGGGATCATAAAAATACAGAACCCTTGTATGACCCAAGGTATGTGACCAGTCCTGCCCAAGGTATGACCCCCTGAGCTCTAAAGTTAAAAGAACAGCTGGATAAACAGGACACAAAGTAGATGCAAGGAGCAGATTACAAGAACAAATGGTTCTTGACCATTTGGTGACAGTTTCTCACGGGAAGAGGAACAACATCTTGGATACAATACTTATAAGAACACTTTTGTGCTTTTCCATAGGGAAACAAATATAAATACATAGTTAAAGGATATCAAATACAAAAATAGAAATTACTGCAACTCTGAAAGCCTCTTTCATTTGTTTATTTTTTTTTTTTGTGCAAGTCTGAGTGGTGGTGCATGAGCCACTATTTTTTGAGTTTTTGTGTCTTTATATATAATAAATCTAAATCTTTTCATAATATATCCTTTTTTTTTTCTTGGGTGACCTGACAGACTTATTGGATTTCTTGTGGGGGTACAGCCACAAGACAGCTGTGTTCCATGCCTAGAGGGCTCTGCACTGGAGCTGTGCTGCAAAGTATATTGAAATGATGTTCAATATAAAGATTATTAATAAAATTCCTGGTATACAAAAATACAAATATCTACATGAGCAGGATTCTACTGGTGGAAGGTTGGGATTGGGGTTTAAATGGCTCATGGCGAGCGCAAACTTTCCGGTGGCCATGTTTAGGCATTTATTTGTTCCACCCCCTTTTCTTCAGGCCTCACAGGGATGAAGAATATTGGAAATTCATGTTACATGAATGCAGCATTGCAGGCACTTTCAAACTGGTGGGTACAATATTTCTTTATCCTTATTAGTGGTATGAGGCGATGGATGGGGTGCTGATCATTTATTGCAAAGACTCGTTTGTTTATGTTTTGCATGTTTGTTTTTACACTGATTTTTGATTCTGTCTCTTTACTAGTCCTCCACTGACTCAGTTTTTCCTCGAGTGCAGTGGGCTGGTCCGTACAGATAAGAAACCTGCACTGTGTAAAAGCTATCAGAAACTCATCTCTGAGCTGTGGCATAAAAAACGGTACACACACACACACACACACACACACACACACACTTTTCTATTCTGGGGTAGTATAATAGACTCCGATATAACAATAATAGTTCACTGAATCCATCTGGTACGAGGTTATAATTCATTCTGTGTCTTTTTTAAGCTCTTGCCACATTGTTAGATTAATGTGGTTTTTTTTTTTTTTTTTTTTTTTTTTATTACTATTTTTTTTGCTTCCTTTTTAGGCCCAGTTATGTGGTCCCCACGAGTCTATTTCATGGCATTAAACTGGTGAATCCTATGTTTAGAGGCTACGCTCAACAGGTTTGTGAAAAAGCCCCTTTAATCCATACACTAGCACCAACAGCCTGCTCTTTACTCACTAAAAAATGAATGAAGATTTTCTGTTTCTCACACAGATGTGAGACGTGTTATGTGCCTGTCTTTTTGGCCAGGAAAAGCCATACATACATATTCACCAATGATGTTATAAACACAAATAAATTATTACATATGTACAGCTATTAGCTATAACATAGCATCATCTTACTGGTTTCTGCAGCTCGGTGGCCCCGTGTAGATATTTAATGCTAAGTACTGTATAGACGGGTATCAGAATACAGTGCATTGTAGCTTGCTGTAATGGCTAGACCAGTGAGCACTATTGTTAGGTATGGTGAAAGCGAGATATTTGAATCGTGTGCAAACCCTTTCAACGTTTTCAGCATGTTCTTTGCCCCTCAGGACACCCAGGAGTTCCTGCGCTGCCTTATGGATCAGCTACATGAGGAACTGAAGGAGCCTTTTATTGATTTTAGCAACTCCATCACTGATAATGACTCTGAGAACAACCA
This sequence comes from Plotosus lineatus, assembly GCA_024760905.1. Taxonomy (NCBI): domain Eukaryota; kingdom Metazoa; phylum Chordata; class Actinopteri; order Siluriformes; family Plotosidae; genus Plotosus; species Plotosus lineatus. The sequence goes on along the minus strand of CM045740.1, from coordinate 34,164,835 downwards.
AGACAACCAAACCCATGCTGACGGAGACCGGAGCCCATCTGAGGATGACTTTTTGTCATGCGATTCGGGTTCAGGGAGCGAGAGAGGTGATGGAGATCGGCCAGGAGCTGAGACTGAGCTGCTTATTCAGGATGAGTGCACAGGAGCGAGGGAGAGTAGTGGGATCTCTGAGAAAGAGAAGATGAAGGAGAGACGGAGGGAGGACCGAGGAGAGGAGAGGATGTCGGAGATGGATGAGGATGCTGATGTGGACACGGCGGTGCAGGATGAGCAGAACGAAAGAGTTGGAGAGCAACTGGGGACGGGCAGAGCTCAGGGATGCACAGGTACATATATACGCAATACTGTATACTTTTTGTACAAAGTTATAGAGATAATAAATCAGAAAACTGTAAAGTGCTGGTGTTTAAGGTATAGCTGTATCTAGTGGCATCTAGTGGTGAGGCTCCAGATTGCAGTCAATGGCCGTACATGACCTGGATTGAGGTGGCAAATAAACTGTGTCTTCTGGCCATGGCAAAAAAGCATCATCATCATCATGAAGTCATGCTGTGGGTGGGGTGCATGAATCATTTGAAGTGCCAGTCATGGAGGAGCTGTCATTTTGCAGAAGTGATAACTTAGACGAACTTTACATAACTTTTACTTTTGTAAGTTTTACTTCATTAAAGTAGAAAAGCTGTGCTGGGACTACTCCGCTGTTCATAATAATGCATGGTTGAGTATGATTCAGTATTGTTTACAGTACAGTTCATAAAGTACAATATACTGTGTGTGTGTGTGTGTGCACTATATAAATATAGTATCTCGGAGTCCCCAGTGCAGCCAACTGGGTTATCAGAGGCCGGCTATGGTGTGAGGTTCATGTAAAAGAAGCATCGCTGACTTTCGACAAGCGTAGCTGCATAGCCGTCGGTGTGTTTTTGCCCTGCGATGAACTGGTGAGCTGTCCAGGGTGTACTCTGCCCTCGCCCGGAGCTGACTGAAATGGGCACCAGCTTCCCGGCGACCCTAATTAGGATTAAATAGTTCAGAGAATGAATAGTTGAATGAATGAATGTTCTACCAACGGAGTCTTTTTAAACTTTTGTGCTTTTTCAGCAATTTGTTGCCCCTATGCCAACATTTTAGGGACCTGTAGTGGCCATTAAATTTGAAATAAGCTCATTTTGTGCATAGAATTGAAAAGATTTCTCAGTTTAACATTTGTTATATTATCGATGTTCTATTGTGAATAAAATATTGGCTCGTGCGATTTTAAGTCGTTTAGAATGGCCCAGCTTTTCTGGAATTCAGGTTCTATTAAATTCTTTTATTTATTAAAAAAAAACATTCGATGCCCGTCTTTCAAATGCATATCGCTCAGGTATTACAGAGTGGATCACAAAAAACTATAGAACTATGAATATAAACGCATATTTTAACTAGCATTACTTTATTAGTAATTAAGTATGACCTTGGTACTCGGATCAGACTGTTGTTTTTTTTTGCTGTCAATATGAAATGTTTTCTACAGTTGGAGATTCATAATGCAGAGCCACATCACATTATATTCCATTGCAGTTACATCACAAACTGTTATATCCATAAATAGCACACAAGGTTTAATCCAGAATGCAATGTTTCTGTACTTCATCCTAAGAAAGACTTGTTTACTTGGAGATTTTTATTTACAGGATGCATAAATGTGACATGCGCTTCTTGTTCTTCCTCTAATGCAGTGCTTCTCAATTATTCTCTGTTACGCCCCCCCTAGCAAGAAGAAAACAATTCGCGCCCCCCCACCACCCACTTTCCGCCGCAACTATAAATTATAACTTTTTTCTATAATATAGTTACAGGTATATCTCTTCATTATATCGTATCCTTGTTAACATAAATAAAACAAAAAGAAAGAGAAATAGTTCAACTTACAAGAATAACTTTTTTAACATTTTTTATTAGTCTGTAAAAGAAAGTGCATCAATTTGCCTTAAATTTAAAAATAATAATATCCTTGTTACATTTTTGACAAACTTACCACACCATTTGCTGCTGAAAATAAAATCAATAAATAATTAATTCAAATTGACTTCAGAAACATTAACTCAGGAGCACAATATATAAACACTTTAACCTACAAAACAAGAACAAATAGAACAATTTGTGCTGATTTTTTTTTTCTCAAAATGAGGAAGCCAAGATTTTCCACCGCCTTTCTTTTCATCCCTGTTAAAAATTTCTTCATGTTGTGAGGGTGTGTGTACTGCACTACACATCGCCAGCTCGTAGCAAAACAAACCTACACCGTAGAGTTAATACTCGCTGCGCACAATGGGCAATGAGGGCGCCACTGCCAACTACTGGAGTGGATGTGCAATTACACTTTCTTGTAGTACGGCGGAAAAAAAGCATGTTCTCCTGGGTCACACGCGCCCCCCTCAGCATCCCATCGCGCCCCCCACTATTTGAGAAGCACTGCTCTAATGTTACACAAATGTTGCTTGTCCGACATTGTCACTGTTAGACAGAAAACCAGTTTCCCAGCTGTCTTCAATTGAGTGCCAGTGTCACTGCTGTTTTTTTGTCTAAAATTTAACTGTACATGGCAAAACTGATTGATATCGCAGATAACAATGTACTGAAGAGTATCAGGTTTGTCTGATGAAAACGTGCCTGTTCTCCACCGCCACATGGCACCATGGGCAAAGCCATGTTAGATGCGACTGAATTTGGGTGTGTTTAACAGTGATTTACTGAAAATATCTTGACTATATATAACTAAATATAATTACTTTGTGCCTTTTTCTTTATTTTTTCTTTTGCTTTTTTTCGCCATATTAACCTTTATATGGCATAGAAATCACGTGTAAGTTGCCAAACATTACATTATTTGGAGTGTCAGGATCGTAAACGGCTCTTGTATCAATCATATTGTTCTCTTTTCAGTAGCATAATTAATTTAATGGTACTATTATACTTGACCAAGATGCTTTTGAAATGTGGATGTAATATCCATGTTTTCATATTTAAGGTTTATAAATCAAAAAGTTAAATAGTTATCACATGAGCGATAAATGGAATTTAAAAGTGTGAAAATATGATTATCAGAACCCCATATCTTAAACATATGATGATTTAAGCCTTGATAAATGGAGGCATACAGTTGACTTCTTGTATATTATTTTTATGTGAGCCATTTTGGGGAATTTCATGAATCTGGAAATATAAAACTCGTGGGATTATTATTATTATTTTTTTTTTGGTAGAGTTTATTTCAAAGAGCAGACTGAAAATTTCTTGTTTCTAGATTTCATATATTAATTACATTTGGAATATTTTTCACAGCAGCAGCTATGACACTAAAATTAGAGCCACGCCCCTTTTTAAAAATTTTGATATCTCAATTTTCAATATCTCTAAAATTAAAGATATTGTCCAAAAATTTAGCACATAGTCTATCTGGGATAAAAACATGACATTCTCAAAGTTGTTTTATTTCCTCTTCATATTCTTCTTAAAGAATTTTGCATTAACCAATTTAAAATTTTATCTTCTTTTCCACATTTTCACTTTCTCAGAGCCAGACAATGAGGTGTCCATGCATCACCCATCCTCTCGACCCTGTAGCCCCAATCACAGTGTTCAAGAATTTCATTCCAAACTGTCCAGCAGCCCACCGAGATCCAGCCCACAACGAGCCAGTCCTGCTTATGCCTTCAAGAAAGGTTTGATATTGTAAAAAATATAATTAAATTTGTAATATTTTGTTGCAGCTTTTTTTTTAATCAAATATTTATTTCTGTGTATCTGAAGATAATCACAGCATTTTAATGCAATAGAGGTGCTGTTTACTGAAGCTAACGTATAATGTAAACTTAAAAGAAAATGAATGGAAAGCATTACAATCTTTTTTTTTTTAAAAGAGGCATATTGTATTACTCTTGTAAAGTGTGCAGACTTTTGGAGAATAGTGCATGTCCCAATAAGGTAAGATAATAGCAATAGCTATTAATAACAAGTGCAGGAAAACCTAGAGAGGTGGAGGTATGCCCTGGAAAGGAGAGGAATGAAGGTTAGCCTCAGTAAGACAGAATACATGTGTATGAATGCCAAGGACCCAACAGGAACGGTGAGGTTACAAGGAGCAGAGATAAGGAAGGTGGAGGATTTTAAGTACTTAGGCTCAACAATCCAGAGCAATGGAGAGTGTGGAAAAGAGGTGAAGAAGAGTGTGCAAGCTGGTTGGAATGGTTGGAGAAAAGTGTCCGGTGTGATGTGTGATAGGAAGGTATTGGCAAAAATGAAAGGAAAAGAGTACAAGACGGTGTTGAAGCCAGCGATGTTGTATGGTTTAGAGACAGTGGCCCTGGGGAAAAGACAGGAGGCAGAGCTGGAGGTAGCGGAGATGAAAATGTTGAGGTTCTCTTTGGGAGTAATGAGGATGGATAGGATCAGCAATGAGCACATCAGAGGGACAGCACATGTAAGATGTTTTGGAGACAAAGTCAGAGAGGCCAGATTGAGAGGGTTTGGACATGTACAGAGGAGGGATAGTGAGTATATTGGTAGTAGGATGCTGAGGTTGGAACTACCAGGCAGAAGGCCTAGAGGAAGACCAAAGAGACGATTCATAGATGTGGTAAAGGAGGACACGAAGGCAGTTGGTGTAAGAGAAAAAGATGCAGAGGATAGGGTGAGATGAAGGCAAATGATTCGCTGTGGCGACCCCTGAAGGGAAAAGCCGAAAGGACAAGAAGAATAGCAAAATGAAGAGTATACAGCTATTAAACTAGTGAAACCTGTGGTGCATTGAAATGCATGACACTTTCATTTTTACAGCTTCTCTAGCATGAGTCATATTTTGCAGTACAGTGTAGCAATTTATTACTGTGTCTGTGTTTTATTTTATGAAAAGGATTGTAATAGCATAACACAAGACGTCTTTTGAAGTACATAAGCCTTTATTAAGTTTGGGGTTACTTTCCAGTACCTGTAGTGGAACAACATACTAAAGAAACAATCAACATGGTTCTGCATGGTGTGTATGTCCATCTATCTTTCTGGTGTCTGTATACATCACATTGCTGATTGGCTGTTGTCTCTATGGCAGGAACCTTCTTCCCTTTGCATCCACCTTCATCAATAACTCCATATCATTTGGTCAGGTATCAACAGCGTTCAAAAGAGCCAGGGTTCTAGCCAACTTAAAGAAACACTTTCCAGATCCATCAGACATCAGCAACTACAGACCTTTAGAAAATTCCTTTCTACAATTCTTGATTGCAAGAATATAACCAAATGTCTTTATATCTTTTGTAGAATAACCTCCTTGACCCTAATCAATCTGGCTTCAAAGCAGCACATTGCACAGAGACTGCACTCTTGGCTGTTACAGAGAAACTACATGCTGAAAGATTAGCCAAGATGTCATCAGTCCTCATCCTGCTCGACCTTTCAGCCGCATTTGACATGGTGGACCACAAGTGTCTTTTGTCCATCCTCAGAAGTCTAAGAATTTGTGGTGCAGCATGGTAGTGGTTTGCTTCCTAAATGGAAGTTCGCGCATATGAGGTTACATGGAGGGAAGGCACATCTTCTCCATGCTGACTTTCCACTGGTATTCCCCAGGGCTCGGTTCTTGGTCCATTTCTGTTCTCTCTTTATACTAGGTCTCTTGGTGATGTCATACCTTCACATGGGTTCTCAGAACACTGTTATGCAGATTCCCTTGCAGATCAACTTGTTCCCTCTTTTCCTCCCTCAGACACTAATGCTTCTGCCTGGATCTCTGCATGCCTGGAAAGTATTTCCTGAAGCTTAATCTCAGCAAGACTGAATTACTGTTCATCCCGGCAGATTCATCCCCACATCAAGATCTTGCAATCTCCTTGGACAACACAGTGATCTCTTCTTCAGGCACAGCACAAAGCCTTGGAGTAACCATAGCGAAGTGTCTGTCCTTCTCTTCTCATGTCACTAATCTTTCTCGATCATGTTGATTTCTTGTCTTTAATATCTGAATGATTTGTCCATTTAAAAAAAAAAAAAAATTCTCACCAAGGCCACTCAAATACTTTTTCAATCCCTTGTCATCTCAAGACTGGGTTACTGCAACTTGCTCCTGGCAGATCTATCTTAGAGTGCTATTCGACCTCTGCAAATGATCTAGAATGTAGCTACACGGCTTGTTTTCAACTTTCCCAAATTTTGCCACACCACACCACTGCTGTGATCTCCACTGACTTCCTGTAGCTGCTTTCATTAGATTTAAAACACTTATGCTTGTCTACAAAGCTAAAAATGGATCTGCACCTTCCTGCCTCAAAGCACTTATCACCCCCCACACTGCATCGTGTTCTCTCAGACCCTCTAGCAGTGCGAGATTGATTCCTCCTTCTACCATGGGGTGTGTGTGTGTGTGTGTGTGTGTGTGTGTGTGGGGGGCATCTAAAATCTTCTCTGTTCTGGCTTCAAAGTGGTGGAAAGAACTTCCTTTGGACATCCGGACATCTGAGTCACTGGGTATCTTCAAATGACCGTTTAAAACGTACCTTTTTTGGCAGTGCAGACGCTCACCACCTTGCAAACGAGTTGCATTCTGGATGGCCGTTCGTTATATGCATTTCTTCATAAGTTGTTACAGGGTGTTCTTTAGAGGGGAACGTATGTTTAAAGCTTGTGTAAGTAACCTGTACGAGTTTGTACTGTATAGAATCTCTCCCTCTCTCTCGCTTGCTCTCTGCATAGTCATCTTATTTCGTTCTATTGAATTTATCATTTATTGGTACAAGGTGAAAACCTAAATGCACCATAAATTATGAAACTAGCAGTGACATCAGGAACTTTCAGCCGGATCCAAAATGCAGGAGACAGAGTAGGATGAATACTGAGAGACTTTATTGTTACAGGGTAGGCACTTGAGCACGGGGAAAACGTGGTCACTGCTAGTGACGAGGAGAAATATGAGAACTTTAGATACGGGGAACTACGGAGCGGGAACTGGTCAAGCGCGGAGCTGAAACCAGGAGCCAGAGAGAGCACAGGAAAACAGGGATGTGTAGAGGGGCAATCTTCTAGCACCGGGATGAGGGCTCTGCTCGTCTTTATAGCACGGTAGATTGGTGAGTAGGATCAGGTGTCCGCATTGCAATCCGCCCACGTGTGTCAGCCACGCTCCTCTGCCAGAGCCTAATCGAAAATGAAGTGTACCTCAGGATAATGTTTTATTTGATTCAATTTCTATTTCTACTTGTTCAATTTCATTTCACGTTCACTTTCGACCTGTTCGTATGTCTAGATGTTCGTAAGTAGGGTTGCGTCTCTACTTAGATTAAGCACAATGCTGTGTATACGTGCACACGTGCATAAAAAATAAAAATAAAAAACCCTTGAATCCCTTCAAAAAATCCAAATAATGCGGATTAAAATTATTTTTCAAAACGTGTTTTGTTTTGTACTGATTGTTCCAGAGAACATGTGTTTTTTTTTTGTTGTTGTTTGTTTTTTGTTTTTTTAGATGAAAATGTTGAGGTTCTCTTTGGGAGTAACGAGGCTGGATAGGAACAAGAATGAGCACATCAGAGGGACAGCACGTGTAAGACGTTTTGGAGACAAAGTCAGAGAGGCTAGATTGAGATGGTTTGGACATGTACAGAGGAAGGATAGTGAATATATTGGTAGTAGGATGCTGAGGTTGGAACTACCAGGCAGAAGGCCTAGAGGAAGACCAAAGAGGAGATTTATGGATGTGGTGAAGGAGGACATGAAGGTAGTTGGTTTAAGAGAAGAAGATGCAAAGGATAGGGTGAGATGGAGGCAGATGATTCGCTGTGGCGACCCCTAAAGGGAAAAGCCGAAAGGAGAAGAAGAAGAAAAAGATTTATTGACAGATTATTTTTTATGAATAAAAAAGAAACAAATCTCACAAAAGTCTCAAGGGAATAGGCAATGTCTAAATCTGTAAATTACCGTTTTTGTAAAAAAAATCTGTGTTCCTGAGACACTGGTTCAAAGGTATGTGATGATGCTGAGATGCTCATTGGGTTTTTTATGAATTAGTTTGATCCATGTGTTTTTTGTCTTGCTTGGTCCTAATATACCTCTCAAAAACTTCAGCGAAAATAAAAACACACACTGCATTAATAACAAACAGTGATTTTGTTTCTTACAGCTCAGATGCTCCTGAGCACCAAGAAGAAGAAGCAGTCTCGGTTCCACAGCATCATTTCCGACATCTTTGATGGCTCCATTCTGAGTTTGGTTCAGTGTCTGACATGTGATCGGGTGAGTTCACTCAGATTCTCCACTAGAGGGCAGCACCAGCAGTATGTATCAGATACTATGGTGATATCATGAGGGCAGTGGTGGTCTAGTGGTATAGGGCGCTGGATCGCTGATCCAAAAGGATGGGGGTTCAAGTCCCACTCTCCAGAAGGTTGTCACTGCCCCCCCAGTGCAGCTAACTGGGTTATCAAAGGCGGGCCATGTCTCTCACTGTCTATGGTGAGAGGCATGTAAAAGAACCATTGCTGACTTTCGTAAAGAGTAGCCGCAAAGCCATCAGCGTGTTTCTGTCCCTTGCTAAACAAGGTTGTGACAGGAAGGGCATCCGACGTAAAAACCTCTGCCAAATCAAACGTGCGAATCAGATGATTCGCTGTGGCGACTCCCGAGTAAAAAGGGAAAAAGCCGAAAGGAAGACAGACTATGGTGATATCATGCACATCTTCAAGACTATGTTGTACTGGAATATACTGAACGTTTTTAATCAAATGCATGTAGTGATTATTATAATGCAGTCAGTAGATTAATGTTTTAATGGTTTTAATGTTTGTGAAGGCATTATAATATATAGATATACATCATCGAATATGTTCTACTTCTCTAGGTGTCAACAACAGTTGAGACCTTTCAAGATTTGTCTCTGCCAATTCCGGGTAAAGAAGACCTGGCTAAACTCCACTCCTCCATCCACCAGAGCACTCCAGCCAAGATGGGAGTGTGCACAGACAACTATGCTGCGCAGGGCTGGCTCACTTACATTATGGAGTCTATACGCAGGTATGAAAACCAGACAGAACGTAAACATTTCTATGAATCTGTCTGAATTTACAATATTTAGTATATTTA
>CM045740.1:34128224-34150724 GCA_024760905.1 Plotosus lineatus | reverse complement strand
ACATGAATCCTGATTGAGTCGAATCATCCTTCATGCACCATCAACCCTGAGCAGGGCCTCTTTTCAACAGCTGTGGCCGTGAGTAGAATGGCCTTTGTCATGGCCATGCTGGAACTTGCAGACAGCAAACATGGAAGTCCGCTCTAGCATGGAGTTGGGGCATGCCACTAGACTCATCATTGAGGTGGTGATGCGCAGAACATATGACATTGTACTCAATGTTTTTTGTTTCTCACTAACCAATCAGTAGAAGATACTTTATTCCTCCGGTACTACCACAACCTATAACTGTTCAAAACCCATCATTATGCATGTGTCTGATCATGAGACTGGGATATTTTCCAACTATCTAATTTCAAACTTGAATAACTATTTCCATGTCCATGTTTCTTTATGAATCAGTGCATCGAAATCTTTAGTGCATGCCCGGGAGATATTTTCATATCAAAATGTATACATCTGGTGAACACAGTTTTTGAAATAATTCAGATACGTCCTCGTTTACACCGTTTTAATACTGTTTGTTGACAAGAGAAAGACCTCATTAGTTCCATGTCCAGCTTTGAGCCTCTGCTAAGGTCTCCACAGGTCCAATAACCACATGAATTTGAGCACAAATGCATGCACAATGAACTACAGAATTTTCATGTATGCGGCAAAATTGGTAAATAAGCACCAGACTTAAAATGGGATCGATGATATCCGTAACTTTTCCTGTTTGTTACACAGTGTGTCGTGCTCCCACCGATTGCTGATGGATTGGCATTTAATAGCTTTAGATCATAAAGAAAAGTTAAACATGTCCAGCACCATATATCAGCACAGTGTAACGAATTACATGATTATTACTTTAAGCTATTATTGGTGAATAGAAGGCTGTTGAGTCTGTTTATGTTACTTTCAGGATTTTTGAGTCATCCTACTGATCATTTGATGATTCTGCTTCTAAAAGGAATATTATCCTGCATTTACCAGGCTTTAATGTACATTGGCCTAATACATTAAAAATGGGGGAAAAGGTTTTTTTTTTTCTAATTATGCAGAAAATGTAACAGATCAGTGTCACACATTTCAGTATGAAATGGTGATCAAACCCATATTCTCCTGGATTTTTGTACTAACACCAGTATTGTAGCATAGTAGATAGCACATCCATCTCACAGCAAGAAGGTCCTGTGTTCAAGTCCCGGGTTCAGTGTTTTGTATAGGGAGTCTGCATGTTCTCGCATGCTTGCATGTGTGTCCTCCAGGTACTCCCACAATTCCAATAAAGTGAAATATGTATTTATGGAATTCCTTTCTGAATACTGTCATGATTGCCAAGTGTTTTTTTTTTTATGAGACTTTGTGTGCAAATGAGACTTTGTAAATTTAAAAAAAAATTTTTAAACAGGTTCAACCCATCATTTACTGTCATCTCCATGCTGTTCCCTGGAAGAATAAAACGATTGTCACTTTCGGACTTGCACGATAAACGGGAAATAATAATGAATAACGAACAGTTGTTTTAAGAGTGTGGTAGTTTATTTGTGAATAAACAGTTATTTATTTAATGTATGTTTTGGTTTGACCTGCTTTTAGGTGGTCACTACATAGCATATTGCCAGAATGTTATCAATGGCCAGTGGTATGAGTTTGATGATCAGTATGTAACGGAGGTCCATGAGACAGTTGTGCAGAATGCAGAGGCCTACGTCCTCTTCTACAGGTGAGACATGTTCAGCTTGTATTAAAAATCCATTTCTACCTTTGTTAGACCTGTTTGTGGGATGAAAGCTACAGCCCCATGGTCATGCAGTTATTTTAAGGTAAGTTTACACTGTTTACAGGTGGAGTTGATAATTTCGTTTTGCACTAAGCATTGCTGTGGGCTTGCCATTGGAACAAGACCAAGACAACCACATTTTGTTCATGTTTGATCATGTATGTCTTTTTCCCCCTTTATTAGGAAAAGCAGTGAGGAATCAATAAGAGAACGGCAGAAAGTCGTCGCTCTGGCTAATCTGAAGGAACCCAGTCTTTTACAGTTCTACATTTCCAAAGAATGGCTCAACAAGTTCAACACATTCACCGAACCAGGACCCATCACCAATCATACCGTCCTGTGTCCGCATGGAGGTACACAAATACCTGCATTACCTCTCTGATGCAAAACACACTTATTTTCTAAGCCAGTGGTTCTTAACCTGGGTTCGATCGAACCCTAGGGGTTCGTTGAGTCACAAATGGTTATTTTTAATATTCCTGAATCATTATTTCTAATTTTACTGATCCAGCACTTTTCTGTATGTCCTCGTTGGCGCAAGCAATATGGGGCATTGTCAGACATCATTTGAGGTTAGAATAGTTAAGGAGAATTCTGGGATATTTCTAGTTAATGTGAGTTAGAGTTGAGACCAACTACTGATGTTTTTTTTTTTTTTTCCTGCGGATGCATGTAAATACTTGGAGTAGATAGATATTTGTCACGGTTGTTCACCTGAGACGGATGTTGAAACTAAGCTTGTTGGAAGAATGCTAACTTGGGTTGCCATGTTGTTTAGGAATCCCTCCTACCAAATATCACTATGTGGACGATCTGGTGGTGATCCTGCCTCAGAATGTGTGGGAATACCTTTACAACAGGTGAGTAGGGACATCAAATGTGAGGATATTAAAGGAATGAGTGCATATTTTCCTATTTTACTCTTCACTGCATCGTGTATAACAGTGGCCCCCAATGCTGTTCCTGGTGATCTACCTTCCTGAATTTTTACGCCAACACTATGAAAACATGACCATCTAATCAGCACTTAAGATTTGGAAATGAAGACTCAATGAGAAGACTGAATTTGTCAGACGTTAGGGTTGGACTTCAAATCTTTAGCATGGTAGATCACTAGGAACAGGATTGGGCATCGTGATGTACTGTATAATGATTTACCCACCATATAATGCAATATATAAGCAGTTCTTTATGGTAATCTTTACAATAATTATAAATATAAACTTTATACATAATAATTTCTATTTTTAAATAACTAATTTACAGTACAAGATTTTTATTTATTGCAATTTTTTTTTTTTCCCCGTATATTTTTATTTATTGGGGGAAATGATTGCCTGGTGGTAAAGGTGCTGGATCACTGACTCTAATGTTGGGGGTTCAAGCCCCACTCTCAACGGGTTGTTACTGTCCCCCAGTGCACTAACTGGGTTATCAAAGGCTGGCCATGTCTCTCACTGTCTATGGTGTGAGGCTGTAAAAGAACCATTGCTGACTGTCAACAAGTGTAGCTGCATAGCCTTCAGCTTGTTTCTGCCCTGTGATGGCCTTGCGAGTTGTCCAGGTTGTACTCTGCCTTGCCCGGAGTCAGATGCGATGGGATTTGAACATGTTTTCTCCAAATTACCAAAATTATAATAAGAGAGAAAAAATATTTGTGCTGTCATAAGAATTTTATGGTGTTCATCAGACTTGCATAACTATATGTAACACATGTCTCTTTCCCGTCCACCTCTCTCTCTCTCTCTTCCCTCCCCCTCCCAGTAAATGAAAACATGTTTCCATTTTCATTTATGACATTTTGCAGATAGAGTGACTTACTTATTTTAATTTTAACGCAATTGAGGGTTAAGGCCTCGTGGTAATCACACACACATTGCAGAATGTTTCGTTTGAAAAACATCTGAATCTTCCAAGGGGAGTAGTTCGTAGATGTATCCTGAGAAATGTTGGAGTGGGTTGTATTAAATATTGAAGACAGATGATTCAGGCTTGATCTGAGCAGTGTTAGTACAACATCATCCCACACATGTCCTCTTTCTTAACCAATCCATAATCTAGACAGCAGTAAAATTGTGCAGCATTCCTATGTTCTCTCACGGTGCAGGTTCGGAGGCGGTCCAGCTGTAAATCACCTGTATGTGTGCACTATCTGCCAAGTGGAGATTGAGGCCATAGGCAAACGCAGAAAAACTGAGATTGACACCTTTATCAAGGTCAGAATATAAACATACAGGTGTGGAACTGTTGTTACCTTCAGTTATATGGTTGGCAACATTTTCTTTCTCTCTCTCTCTCTATCTCTATGTCTGTCTCTCTCTGTCTCTCTGTAGCTCAATAAGGAGTTCCAGGCTGAGGAAGCTCCAACAGTTATCTTGTGTATCAGCATGCAGTGGTTCAGGGAGTGGGAGAACTTTGTCAAGGGTAAAGATAATGGTAAGAACATGAAAACCTGCACCTGACTGAACTACAAATTATTTAATCAGTGTAGTTTCTGCTTTCTACAAGTAAAGCTGTATTGTATTTAGCTGGAAGATCATCCACTGCAACAGGAAACCGCTACAGGCATAAGGAGTTTATGACATGTGCAGGTCCCTCGTAATAACCTAACTTGATGATAGAACACTGGCAACATGAATAAAGATTATATTGTAAATAAAAATTTAAGTGTTAGTGGGAATCCAGTTAAACTTACCGAACCTAAAAGTTTCCCTAACTGTTTACTCCAAGACTTAGCCTCCTGTGCATGTTTTTGGACTGTGGGAGGAAATCGGTATATCTGGCAAAAACCCACACAAGCTCAGGGAGAACATGCAAACGCCACACAGAAACAGCCAGGCTGGGAATCCAACTGAGGCTTGCTGTGAGATGGATGTGTGAACTACTAGGCCGTCGTGCCCCCTCTTAAATAAAATCCAGTGCAACCAGTTATCTTTAAAGCTCGTCTATTTAATAAACAGAGTGCCCCAGTGTGTTATCTAATTTCAGTATAAATACAGCTGCTCTGTGAAGGCCTTAGAGGCTTGATGGAGAACATTAGTGAACAAACAGCATCATGAATGCCAAAGGTGAGACTCGGTGCCTTAAAATTAGGTCACCAGTTGGGTCATAGTGCCTCTGTTCTTTTCTCTTAACTGTATTTAAGCTTTAAGCCTATAATAGGTTTGAAGATTTGTCAGTTAAATGTATTTCTGTGTCCGTTCGGAGGTTAGTTTTTTTTTTCTTTTACCTGTCTTGCTTTGTTCGTTAGTTGTCTCTTCATTTTTGTGTATGATAATTCAAAAGTTGTGTGTGGATTTTAGTAGTTTTTACATTTTTTTTTTTTTTTTTTTTTTAATTTAAAGCCAATGTCTTCTGATAATCCAATATCCAAAACTGTATTTTTGTGGTTGGGCTGAATTGAGTAGCATATACTGGCTGTAATTACCTGGGGCGAGTTCTGTGTAAAAATATCCATGGAACCACATGTGCATCGCAGTTACTGCCGGTACACATTATAGCTGAGATTGTTGAACCTAGTTGAAGCTCTACAGAGGATGTATTAACCTTGCAAAACTGAAGCTCATTTGTCAAGAGAAATACGTTCTTACTGCAGATGTTGGAGAAGCCGTACCTGGCAACAATACCTTTGAAAAAGTATTAACGTTTTGTTTTTGGTTGTTTAAATTTTGCTTTTGAACAATGTCTTCTGTTTAAAGTTAAAGTGTATATACTATGCTGATAGTTTATTAACTAATTCGGAGGTATACCCAGGGTGGATAGTCAATGTGTCTATTTACACCAGGGGTGTATAATCACCATGCAAGACAAGTGGCTAGGTGTTTGTACCCATCACCGGTATTCGGAGCCTAACAAATAACCTTTTATTAAAATAAAAAGCAAAAATAAATAGCCACATGTATAGAGCTAAAAAGTTCCTGTATGTCAATCATCAGCCAGATGACCCGTTCCTTCAAAAAGCAAACACAAAACGCTATGAGGCGAAAGTAAATAAAAAGTCTGCTGTGGGTTTTAGTCAGTAGTTCAGCACTGCATGCTTGAATCATTCAGTGGTGGCTTAGTGGTTAATGTGATGGGTTACTAATCCAAAGGTCAGCGGTTCAATCCCCACAATCATCACAGTTGGGCCCTTGAGCAAGGCTCTTGACCCTCAATTGTTCAAGTTGTATAAAAATGATAATTTTCAGTTACTCGCGATAAGAAATACTGTAAATGTAATGTAATCATCACACAATGAAGCCAACTATAAAACAAACGAATATTATAAGCTATAAGTAATCTACACTTTCACCTTACAGATCGCTCTCTTATTCACACTGGCCTTAATAAACACATTCTGATACTGACACTGATTTGCTATGACCCCCCGACACACTCATTGTACTCATTCATAGTCATCTCCTGTTCTCTGTTCCTCATTTCAGAGCCTCCAGGACCAATTGATAACAGCAAGATTGCGGTGATGAAGGGGAGCCATGCACAGTTAAAACATGGTGAGTTTAACTGAGAGGTGCAAATCCAAAGAGAATATACAGGTTCTTGAATAATCTTGTCCTGATCCACTGAAAAGTGTGTGTGTGTGTGTGTGTGTGTGTGTGTGTGTGCATTTGAACAGGGGCTGACTACGGGCAAATCTCTGAAGATACATGGCAGTACTTGTTGGGAATTTATAGCGGCGGTCCTGAGATTGCAGTGAGGCAGAACATCAGTTCTCCTGAATCAGACACGCATGGAGAGAGGAAGATCGAGGCAGAAACGCGAGCACTCTGAATGAGTAAGACTCAACATGGTTATTTGTTGAAGTGTATTTGACCCCAGAGAATTTAATTACACTGCGCTCACAGCTACAGGTTGCATAAAACTGCTGTAGTTATTGCTTACACCCAACCCAGCTTTTTAAATTGCTAAAATTGGTACATTTTGTTTAAATGTAAAATGCTTGAATGGAGCTTTCCCTTAAGCTCTACCCCACTGTTTCTTTCACCATAGTGTCCCATATTGTGATTGTGTCACCAATAGCGCAGCATATTTCTCATCAAATGCGAAAATATGAAAGAATTTTGCCGATTTTGCTCAGGGTTTTTTTTTTTTAACTCAAGCATATGTTGACAAAATCAAGATTCTGGGCAGAGCACAGGACAGTTTAAGATTCACAGCACAGTTTAAAAAAAAAAAAAAAAAAAAGCCTCAGAAAGGAAAAGTGGAAAAAATAAACACCTGATGAGCGATTACATGAGCAGGATAATAGTGGAATCTTACTGCATGTGCAGAGCAGAGTAAGGAGAGGTTTTATGTTCGTTTGTTTTTTTCATTCAAATATTTTACATTTAAACGAAATTAATTAAAATTTTTAATGCAGACCTGCATGAGAGTTGGAGGCGAGCGCTTAAGAAAATAAGGTGTTTTGATTGGGTAAAATTCAACCCATGATTGACATGTGCAGAGGCTAATGGCTTTCAGCCCCCGGCTTCTTTTGGGATTGACAGGCTTGGCTGAGGTGGATTTGAAAGCTGTGCAATTGCAGTCACGTAAAAAATATGTTTTGCATCGTTCATGGGAGGGCAGTGGTGGACTGGAGGTAAAGGTGCTTGAATTACTGATCTTATGGTTAGGGGTTCAAGCCCCACTCTCAACGGGTTGTTACTGTCCTCCCAGTGCAGCTAACTGGGTTATCAAAGGACGGCCATGTCTCTCACTGTCTATGGTGTGAGATTCATGTAAAAGAACCATTGCTGACTTTCATCAAGAGTAGCTGCATAGGCGTCAGCCTGTTTCCGCCCTGCGATGGCCTGGCGAGCTGTCCAGGGTGTACTCGGCCCTCGGCCAGTCGGCTGAGATAGGCGCCAGCCTCCCCGCGACCTTAATTATGATCAAGCAGTTTAGAAAATGAATGAATGAATCTTTCATGGGAACAATGGGTCCTGTCTGTAAGTCCAGCGGTACAGTGTTCTTCCGACAGTCATGTCATTTTTGCAGGAAAAAAAATCCTGACATGGGATGTGTAAGGTTTATAAGGATTATTCATAAGGATTATTCATTATTCATTATCACATTTTTTACTATGTAAAGCAGCTTTGCAACAATGTCAGTTGTAAAAACGATATACAAATAAAACTAAACTGAATCGTATGGTGTTTCTGTGATACTCGGATGTTGTCCAACCGCCACTTGTAATGGTACATTTCCCGCGAGCTTTTTCACCACATGAGCAGAGCACCATTAATAAGGACAAGGTGTTTAACCATCATGTTCCTTTTAGAACATCAAGAAAAACCTATCGCATATATATATATATATATCTGTCCAGCTGCCGTACATTAACACACTGCAACCCTCTGTTGTTCTTTAAAAACATTATTAGTGTCAGGCAGTAGTGATACTAAAAATTGTTTTTCAAAAATTCAAAATAGTTTTGCTTCTATATTATGATACTTTTTCACTAGTCTTCAACTGTACAAGTTTTGCTCAAGAAATTGCACAAGTGCAGGCTGGAGAGTGAAGAAATTTAAATCACCCATGTGATACATTCTTTAAAAGTAAGAACGTACGCCTGGGAGGAAATCAGGAAACGAACAGCCTTCACTGTTAATATTCAAGAGAATCCATCACACAGCCGCATGCCTCCAAACTCATTGGATAGTGCTTTAGTTTGGACATGGATGAGTAACCAAGGTATACTGTGAAAGCTGTAAATACAGGGATCCCTCACTTTCCGTGGTTAATGGGGACCGTGACCGCAGATTTACGCGAAGTAGGATCGACACCCCCCCGACGGACGTATACAGTCATCCCTTGCCACTTCGCGATTTGAGCATCGCGGTCTTGGTACATTGCGGTATCTTAATAAAAAAATTTAAATAAATAATTCAAAATTCGTGCTGAAACTCACATGTGAGCATGCGGAAGGCAGGGATCCAAGGCAGGCTGTTCCATTGTTTCCAAACGAAGTGCCCCTCCTCCCCAGTTCAGGCAGGGACCGCCCACTCAACTCAATCTCACAAGCTGATTGGCTTAGATGCTTGGTGCTGTTGCCTCCCGCCCACTCAACTCAATCTCGCAAGCTGATTGGCTTAGATGCGTGGCACTGTTGCCTCCCGCCCACTCAACTCAATCTCACAAGCTGATTGGCTTAGATGCGTGACGCTGTTGCCTCACACATTCCCACGTAATTTTTTGTGATTTTTTAATCTTACTGTATAGTGTTTGTGAACGTCCTGCACCGCGGAGAGGAGCTATTGTCAGAGGTGAGTACAGTACAGTGATACCTCTGCTCACAAACATAATTGGTTCCCAGAAAGTGTGTGTAAGGCGAAAAGTTCGTCTTCCGAACATATATTTCCCATAAGAAACCATTAAAATGAGAATAATCCGTTCCCAGGTCCCCATAAAACATAATTTTCTACTAAATAAGCCTTAAAACTACACAAAAATATACCTTATTTTATGTATAATAAATGTGCTATTGTATTGTAATTAAAGAAATAAACTACTGTATAATAAAGTCGTTTTATTTACCTTTGTGATGGTAGTTGATGGCTTGATGGAATGGAGTGGGAGGAGGAGGGAGGGAGGGAGGGACCTACTGTTTGGAAGGAGAGTTTGGAAACGCCTACTGTTTGGAAACACCCTTGGCCACACCCTTAATAGCTTCCTTGTTCTTAAGGATAGGAGCAATGGTAGACTTAGCGTACTGGTACTGGGACGCTGAGTCACACAAACGCACACCTCGTTCGTGTTTTTCAATGATCTCCGCCTGTGGTGGGGTCTTTTTCGGTCCCATAATAGCAAAAGTACACTCAATATGGTCCAAAATGTCTAGCAAACACAAACCACGTCCGCACTCAAAGAAAGGGGGTGACAAACTGTGACGCCGTGAGCGTGCATCAGCTTCTCGTGGCTGCCACCGTGGCGCTGTTCGACCGCGTGGTTTGATTCGTCCGCTGAAAACTAGTTCGTCAGCAGAGACTATATGCTCGCGAATTTAATGTTCTTGAGGCGAAAAGTTCGTGAGCTTAAGCGTTCGTCAGCGGAGGTTTTACTGTACTTAAAGTATTTATATATAAATTCTACTTAAATATTAATACATTACAGTATTTACATATGCATATAACTATGTAACGTTTAATATACACTTCTTGATATTTTATAGATGCGAAAACATAGAAATGAGACAATGTGGTAGAAATGGGGGGAGGCGTTCCTACTTCGTGGTTTTTCGAATATCGTGGCCAGGTCTGGTCTACATTATCCGCGATATTCAAGGGATGTCGGTACGTACATGTGTATGTGTATATCATATCAACAAATACATATTTAATGCTATAAATGCTTATAATAACAAACATTCAAAAATAATGCAGGAGATGTAAATAAAATATAAATACACACACAGTCAGATATGCACCTCACATAAAAATGTACGTAGTTTTGTTGGGGAGTTTTGGTATGTTATTTGTTTTTGTTTGTTTGTTTGGGTTTATTTATTTTTTTTTTTTGCATAATTGGCCTTGTTTTGTGGCATTTTCCTTAACTTTTTCCATGTCTTTTCTTAATTTTGAAATGAATATTTTTGAAAAATCCGAGATACACTGAAGCTTCAGAAACTGAAGCATGAAGAAGCGAGATATCACTTTAAAAACAACCCGAGACTTTAAAGGCACAGTGGGGAGTTTTCTGAGAATGGAATTAAGCATGAGGGTTTTTTTTTTTTTTTTTTTTTTTTTTTTACTGGAGTATATCTTGAAGGCTAAACCCACAGGAACAGACAGCTGCAATACCTGGGAGAGCTTCACTAGGACAGAAACTTGGCCTGTGGTTATGTATATGAGTGTCAGATGAGGCAGAGGCGGAGTGTAAATAGTTGTGATTCCGGCATCGTTTACCTGAATATGATAGAAATACAGTTTGTTTTTAAAATGAACCAAAAGTCTGCAATTCATGAAAACTAAAATTACAATAAATGTATCAGCATCCACAAATTTATGGCTCTGACTGAGGCTTTTTTAAATAGTTTTAAGTTTACAGGGATCTCTCGCTACTTCGCACTTCAATTCATGCAGCTTCAATGCATTGCGATTTTTAAAAATATATATTAATTGAATTAAAAAAATAAGGAAATTAAGGAAGAATAGTGAAAAAAGTTAAGGAAAATGCCACAAAAACAAGGCCAATTATGCAAAAAAATTCCAAACAAAGAAAAACAAAACACAACCCAAAACCCCCCCAACAAAACTACTTTTTTATGTGAGGCACGCATCTGTATGTGTGTATTTATATTTTATTTACATCTTGTGCATTCTTTTTGAATATTTAATTGTTATTATAAGCATTTATAGCATTGAATATGTATTTATTGATATTATATACACATACTAGTCCTTCTCAAAAAATTTGCATATTGTGAAAAAGTTCATTATTTTCTGTAATGTACTGATAAACATTAGACTTTCATATATTTTAGATTCATTACACACAACTGAAGTAGCACAAGCCTTTTATTGTTTTAATATTGATAATGTTGGCAAAAAAGTAAAGAAAAACCAAAAATTCCTATCTCAAAAAATTAGCATATTTCATCCGACCAATAAAAAAAGTGCTTTTAATACAAAAAAAAGTCAACCTTCAAATAATTATGTTCAATTATGCACTCAAGACTTGGTGGGGAATCCTTTTGCAGAAATGACTGCTTCAATGCGGCGTGGCATGGAGACAATCAGCCTGTGGCACTGCTGAGGTGTTATGGAGGCCCAGGATGCTTCGATAGCGGCCTTAAGCTCATCCACAGTGTTGGGTCTGGTGTCTCTCAACTTTCTCTTCACAATATCCCACAGATTCTCTATGGGCTTCAGGTCAGGAGAGTTGGCAGGCCAATTGAGCACAGTAATACCATGGTCAGTAAACCATTTTCCATTGGTTTTGGCACTGTGAAAAGGTGCCAGGTCGTGCTGAAAAATGAAATCATCTCCATAAAGCTTTTCAGCAGATGGAAGCATGAAGTTCTCCAAAATCTCCTGATAGCTAGCTGCATTGACCCCGCCCTTGATAAAACACAGTGGACCAACACCAGCAGCTGACATGACACCCCAGACCATCACTGACTGTGGGTACTTGACACTGGACTTCAGGCATTTTGGCATTTCCTTCTCCCCAGTCTTCCTCCAGACTCTGGCACCTTGATTTCCGAATGACATGCAAAATTTGCTTTCATCCAAAAAAAGTACTTTGGACCACTGAGCAACAGTCCAGTGCTGCTTCTCTGTAGCCCAGGTCAGGCGCTTCTGCTGCTGTTTGTGGTTCAAAAGTGGCTTGACCTGGGGAACGCGGCACCTGTAGCCCAGTCCACTGCTTCCACAGGTCCCCCAAGGTCTGGAATCGGCCCTTCTTTCACTGAGGTGGCTTGATACAGCACTCTGGGAACAGCCTATTCGCTCAGAGATTTCTTTCTGTGTCTTACCCTCTTGCTTGAGGGTGTCAATGATGGCCTTCTGGACAGCAGTCAGGTCGGCAGTCTTACCCATGATTGCGGTTTTGAGTAATGAACCAGGCTGGGAGTTTTTAAAAGCCTCAGGAATCTTTTGTAGGTGTTTAGAGTTAATTGGTTGATTCAGATGATTAGGTTAATAGCTCGTTTAGACTACCTGAACATGATATGCTAATTTTTTGAGATATTAATTTTGGGTTTTCATGAGCTGTATGCCAAAATCATCAGTATTAAAACAATAAAAGACCTGAAATATTTCAGTTGGTGTGCAATGAATCTAAAATATATAAAAGTTTAATTTTTATCAGTACATTACAGAAAATAATGAACTTTATCACAATATGCTAATTTTTGAGAAGGACTAGTACATGTATGTATATGTCAGTCAGGGCAGTCGGGGTGGGGGTTTCGGAATCCAGCGGTCATGGGGGGATCTCGGTCCCAATTAACCACTGAAAGTGAGGGATCCATGTATTTCTCTTTGGCAACTGCTTGACATGAATAACTCGGTCACCACACATTAAACAGTTCTGTCAACCTACAGAGGGACGGCGGTTGTTCCCTTTATCAGTGTATCAGGGTAGCGGTATATGTTCTAATTCTCGTTTCTCTCCCATGTAGGTGTCATCCTGAATGTGGCTTTATTTTCTCCATGTTTTTCCTCTAAGCACTTTGTGAGCACCTAAAGCTGTGGTCAGTTTCCTCTATACGACGTGGATATCTCCGAGATCAAGGTATACTGGAGGCGCTACATTTCTGGACAGTGTAAGGTATCATGAGTCACAAATTCCATGCAGTTGGTAGACTGAGCTTATTTTCCCTTCTTCGGTTCTCCCACACTCATTTACACCTTTTCCAGAGTGAAGATTACACATGCTTCCCTTGAAATAAGGTTTATAACCTCAAAGGTGTGCACTTTGTGGAATGAACACTGTTCCTGGGTTGTAAGTGTTAATTTCCAGGAGACTGAGATTGATGCATTACTCACTGTAGCAGGGTGAAGACTCTATTGTGCCATAAGTTGACCCTCTCACAGGTGTGTATACGCAAATGCATACCCAGTGTGATTATTCTGCTCGTTCTCGCTATCTCAAACACACACAGATAAGATAAATTCCTTGAAATCTCAGCTGTAAATTGAGATCATGTTTTCAGCTGAAAAGACCTAGTTGCTGCTTTTTGAAGCGTCACTCTCACTGTACACCGAAACAAACCAAACCACAGTATGCACCTGCTGTTTGGTCTTTGGTCCTCCACATGTTCCTAATGTGTTCCTCTAATGGTTGCTAATGCTTTTAAAGGTGGTATACATGGCTGGTAGACTCCTTTCAGATTGAGTCATAGCAAATGATATATATAATACTTATTTCAGAACCACTTCTGACGTCCACATAATGTGATCCAAACCCTGCAGACTCATTTAGCTCCAATGCTGTCCTGCCAGACACTAATGGTTTTTATTCTGTTCACTGGTTTCAAGCTTCATGAAAGTTCTAAGGACAACTATGATGATTAAAGTGTGAGGTCATATGAAGAGAGCCAATGAGAGCTGGTTTTGTAAGAGGTTGTGTTTAACTATGTTTGGTCCAGTACCCAGTTTTCTATTGTTAATGTTTTAGTATGTTTTAGATGTAACTGGATTTGGACATCAGGTACTGTGTGTCACGTCTGAGTGATGGGCTACATCTGTGTTTATTTCTAATTTGTTGAATCCGTGTACACCTTGTAAATTGTGGGGGGTTCCACCCCCCCTTTTTTTATTCTGTAGAAATGAAAAAAAAAAAAAAATTAAGTTATGAATAGTTACAAAAATCAGCTCTTTATTTATAAACATTTGTTTACGTGCCCTTGTGTTCCGCTCCAGTTCAAAATCGCCACCAAAGCTGATGGTTCGAGCATCATCTTAACTTGTGTTTTTTGGTTTATTAGAAAATCCAGGGCTTGTGCAATGAAGTCATTTTGAGGACAATGACCAGTGTCTTGACAATGAACAATATTTCACTGTTATGCTAAAGTACATTTGATTTAATTTGGAAGGACGGTGGCTATAATGTATGGCATGTTGTTGTGCGTAGTCACGTTGATTTGCAGCCGGTGACGGTGGCCTAAACGTGCCGTCCTTTGCTATTGTGTCATCTTAATTCTACTGTTGTTCCCATCTGTATTTAAAACATGCATATTTATATATGGAACCCTATTTCAGGTTTGTATTCTGATGTATATTTCCTCCCGAATTTAAAAGTCAGCTGTTTGTTTCATTAAGCACAATCATAGACAGCTTGATAATCTGATCATTACAGGACGTGTTGAGGAAAAAAATGATTTGATTGATGTGAATTGCAACTATTTAAAATGTTAAGCTCCGTGCTTTTCATTTCTGACTGTGTTGTCACTGACAAGTCAACTAATAAAGCCTGTTTTTCATCACCGTGTCAGAGTTTTTCTTTATTTGAATTACGATTTTTCAACATGTTGTGGCGCACAGTGTCTGATCCTTCCAGTACTCATGGATCTCACAATATCTGAACTGTGTTCAGTCATACAATTATAACTTGTACAATCCGAAGATGATTAATAAGAATAATAATGATAAAATGGTCCTGGGATGCACTGTTGGAAGAAGGTAAGCCGGCGGAGGCTCTGTGATGCTTTGGGCAATGTACCACCGGGAACTCGAGTCCTGGTGTTCATCCAGATGTTATTACGACCTGTAGCATCTACCTGAATGTTGTGATCGGCCAAGTACACCCCTCCAAGGTAGTTATATTCTGGAACGACATTGGGGTTTTTTTCGGCAGGATAATTAACCCGTAAAAAAGTTATTGAATGGTTTGAGGAATATGACCGAAGTTGAAGGTGTGGATTTCTCTTCCAAGTTCTCCCGATCTTACTGTACGTATATCCAGCAGGTTCATTTCTGTACCCTTTGTGTTCAGCGTCTCTGGGATGTGCCGGATAAGCCATAATTTAACATGATGTTGAGATGGCTATCAGCAGCGTCCAGATTACGTGGAAAACCTTTTATTATAACAGCATCCAAAGTATTGCAACTTTACAGGCCAATAGCCCCATGATGGATTAAATAAACCCAAACTAAACAGAGCAGCAGCACCAGCCAACACAACACTCTATTTTGGGGAAAAAAATCAATAACAGCAATTGATTAAAATGAAAACGTTTCCCTTCTTACCAAGTTTTGTTGCTTTTTCCGATGTTGGAGTTTCATTTTCCAGTAGAAGTTGGATTGTCGCATCACGCCACTGTTTTGTTTTGCTGTACTCATAGTCCAGTAGCTGATATCCTCGTGGTACAGGAACCAATCAGAGCACAATTGCTCATATCCACATTTTTTTTTTTTTTTTTTTCAAATTAAGTTTTCGCTGTATTGAATTACATGAAGAATTATCGATTGGACCTTTTAGTATACTGTACATCTGTCTTAACCATTCAACTGTCTATAAATATAGTCACTATCCAAGTTATGATGTACGCCAGTTACGACCACCCATACTTACGACCGCGTCTAGCAGCTGCCTATTATGAGTTTACTGTAGATGTCCAGCAGCACAGCATCCCAGCATGTCACACTCGCAGCATGCTACCACTACACTCAGTGAGTAGATCCCGTCGCAGTAACATTTCTTTTACAGTACAATTTTACATTCATTTACTGTACACCGTTACCATGGCCCCCAAGAGGAAGTCCGCTTCATCAGATGGCAATTCTACTAAGAAAGCAAAGAAGGCACTGTGGTTGGAAATGAAGATGAAAGTGAAAGTGAGATCTCCATCTCTCCCACTGCACGGTGTCTACAATTTTGAAGGACAAGGGCCACATTAAGGAAGCAGTGAAAGCAGCAGCCCCGATTAAGTCAACTATCATCACAAAACAGCGTGAAGGGCCGATTGCAGAGACGGAAAAGTCGCTATTCACCTGGTTGGAAGATAATCGGCAAAGAAATGTGAAAGTGACGTTGCGAGCAGTGCAGCGTAAAGCTACAGGTTTAATTCGCATGTTGAAAGAACGTGCATGTGAAGAATACGCTTCACGTGAATTCATCGCGAGTGCTGGGTGGTTTCGGTTTCGTTGCGTTAAATATCCGACTTACGACCAATCCGACTTGCACGTGGTTGGTCGGAACCGATCTAGGTCGTAACTCGAATAGTGACTGTATCAAATAATAATTATACACTGTACTATAAATACTCTTCTTTTCCTTTCGGCTGTTCCCTTTCAGAGGTTGCCACAGCGAATCATCTGCCTCCATCCTCATGGAAGTCATATTAATGATTCGCATGTTTGATTCGCATAGGTTTTTACGTCAGATGCCCTTCCTGACACAACCCCTTAGCAAGGGACAGAAACGTGCTGACGGCTATGCAGCTACTCTTTACAAAAGTCAGCAATGGTTCTTTTACATGAACCTCTCACCACAGACAGGAAGAGACATGGTCGGCCTTTGATAACCCAGTTAGCTGCACTGAGGTGGGGGGAGGGGGGCAGTGACAACCTTGTAGAGAGTGGGACTTAAACCCCCAACCTTAGGATCAGTAATCCAGCACTTTCACCACAAGGCCACCACCGCCCTACACTGTATAATAAATAGTATATGTATAAATCCATGTCTCTCACTGTCTATGGTGAGAGCTTCATGTAGAAGAACCATCACTGGCTTTTGACTAGCGTAGGCTGCATGGACATCAACATGTTTCTGCCCTGCGATGGCCTGGTGAGCTGTCCAGGGTGTACTCTTCCCTCACTCGGAGTATCATGAACTGATCAATGGTGCTAACCCCATTGTCTCTCGAGACAGAAGGATGCCAACAACTTCTTCTTCTTCTCTTTTGGCTTTTTCCCTTTCTCGGGAGTCGCCACAGCGAATCATCTGATTTGATTTGGCGTAGGTTTTTATGTCGGATGCCCTTCCTGTCACAACCCTTTTAGCAAGGCACAGAAACACGCCAATGGCTTTGCAGCTCCTCTTTACGAAAGTCAGCAATGGTTCTTTTACATGAACCTCTCACCATAGACAGTGAGAGACATGGCCCGCCTTTGATAACCCAGTTAGCCGCACGGGGACTGTCAGTGACAACCTTGTGGGGACTTGAATCCCCAACCTTAGGATCAGTGATCCTGTGCCCTATCCACTAGACCACCACTGCCCCAGAAGGATGCCAACAACAATATGTATAAATGTATACCGCGTATTTAAAAATCTTATTGAATATATTCTGATTAATCCGGTTGAATGGCTCACAGAGTGTATAAAGGCTGGTGTGTGTTACTAATTCCATGCAGACTGATCCAGCTGAGCCTGATCATCTGTCCCTCATCCATCTTAATCCTTTTATTCAATAGCACTAAAGTGAAGTCCTTGGTGGTCCCCTGAGGATGGGGTGGGGGTGGAGGAGACCATGTTAGTCTTGATGTCATTCTGATTCGCTGTTTCCACTCGCAGGCAGATGAAGAAAAGCACTTAGAGACAGAGCAGGAGATGAGGAAGCACTGCAGATGAGCTGTTCAACATCGTTAGGTCCGTTCTGGAGACAGTATCTGCTCTTCCTGAGAACGTGAGTAGTCACATATTTCTGCTTTTTTTTTTTTTTTTTTTTTTTTTACAGTATCAGTATAATCGGCATGGGCATGAGAAGGCTTTTGTATGCTTGTCTTGGACAATAATAGCTGCACCCTCTGGCAGTGAACATTAGCATGTGGCAAAGGAAAAACCATACAAGATCTGCCCAGACGATAAAGGGTGTGTCCCAGTTCACTGAAATTACACTGTGGTTGTGCCATCAGCTAAAATAATATGTGCAGCAGCAGTTAATTTAATTAAGCATAATTATCTCCTCTAATACAGAATAGCACCTAACATCTGGTTACCTAAATGTTTCTTCACACAGCCATTGATTGTGTAAGTATAGATTGTATTAATAGTGTTTAAATTTTAATAAAGCCGTAATCAAGCAAACCTTTCAAATTAATGTAAAAAAAAAAAAAAAAAAAAAATTCAAGGCAAAAAATGAAGTGAAGCTTGCAGAGGAATTGATGACGGATAGGCAAACCAGAGCCGGCGTCTTTTTATCAGATTACAGTGGAACACAGTTTCTCAGTAATTTCGAAATAAACAGACCCACAATGATCGTTGTAGCCTCAGTGAGAGCAATATTATTGTTCTTCTTTATAGAAAACTTGCTCAGCAGACATCATTCGAGAACGTCATCCTTCGAGCTTTTCTGTGCACCCTCCACCTCCGAGGTCCCAGAGGCCTGTTCCATGAAAATCCATTTATGACCTAATTATTACACAGCACTTATTGTTTTTGTTTGTTTGTTTTGCTTTTACAATGAGAGCCGTCACATGAGTAGTGAAGAGAGGTGCAGTAGAGTGGGCGTGCATGAAAACCCCAGTTCTGTGAACAATAATAAATCTTTTATAAGTTCGATTCCTTTGTCTTGTTTACTCTGCCTTCGTATTGGACTCCATGTGTGGCAGCGTAATTCAGTTTTATTTGTATCGCACTTTTAAAGCCTTTACAGCATCTTTGCACGGCAAGGGGCAGTAGTGGTCTAGTGGATAAGGCGCAGGATCGCTGATCCTAAGGTTGGGGGTTCGAGTCCCCACAAGATTGTCACTGTCCCCCCAGTGCAGCTAACTGGGTTATCCAAGGCGGGCCATGTCTCTCACTGTCTATGGTGAGAGGTTCATGTAAAAGAACCATTGCTGACTTTCGTAAAGAGTAGCTGCAAAGCCGTCAGCGTGTTTCTGTCCCTTGCTAAAGGGTTGTGACAGGAAGGGCATCCGACGTAAAAACCTACGCCAAATCAGATGATTTGCTGTGGCGACTCCTGAGAAAGGGAAAAGGCCGAAAGAAAGAAAGAAACAGCATCTTTGCACAGCAACAGTAGGAGTTTACAAAGTATAAAAGAGTTGAAACATTTCCTATTACCCCTACACATCCCTAATGAGCATCGCCAATGGTAACGATGGCAAGGAAAAACTCAATCAGTAGATGCGAGGAAGAAACCTTGAGACGAACCGGGCCCAAAAGGGAAACCCATCCTTATTTGGTTGAAACAATAAAGATACAAATCATATACAGGGATCCCTCACGTTCCGTGGTTAATGGGGACCGAGGACCCCCCCACCCCTACCTCCCGTGACCGCCAATTTCCATGAAGTAGGATCGACTCCCTGACTGACGTATACGTACATGTATATGTGTATATAATATCAATAAATACATATTCAACGCTATAAATGCTTATCATAACAATTAAACATTCAAAAATAATGCATAATATGTAAATAAAATATAAATACACACACACACAGATGCACACCTCATATAAAATTGTACCTAGTTTTGTTGGGGGGTTTTGGGTTGTTTTTTTTTTTTTGGTTTTGTTTTTTGGGCTGTTTTTTTTTTGCATAATTGGCCTTGTTTTGCAGCATTTTCTTTAACTTTTTTCCCTATTTTCCCTTAAGTTCCTTATTTTATTTATTTATTTTTTTGATGAATATTTTTTGAAAAATCTGCGATGCATTGAAGTTGCAGAAACTGAAGCAGGAAGTAGCGAGGCATCACTGCATATGAGAAATTTATTCCAGTTCAAAATGTAGTCCGGTTAGATCTACTACAACTGTAAGTCCTAAATAATTATGAGAAAAAAAGTTGATATGTAGGTTGTCTCCTTCACAGCAGGAAGGTTCTGGATTTGAGTCCCAGGCTCAGAAAGGATGTTTCTGTGTGGCGTTTGCTTGCATTGGTTCCCTTCAGTTACTCCAGTTTCCTGCCACAGTTCAAAGACATGCACATTAGGCTAATTGAGCGTTCCAAATTGCCCCTAGTTGTGAGTGTGAATAGTTGTGTGTTTTCCCTGAGATGGAATGGCGAATTCTTCGGGTTGCACCCCACTGATCTGCAGGCTTCCAGTAACCCTTTAAGGATTAAACTGTTCGGAAAATGAATAAATGAATGGAAGATTCCATGTGATTGTCTAATACTGTACGTATAGACTGATAAGTTTAAAATGGTGGGGTGTTGTACCTTGTTTTGCAAATAAAACTGCCATGATATACAGAACATGTTTTTTTTTAATATATAGCCAAATACCAAGTGAAAATTTTTCATGCAGCAAGTTGCAACGCATGACCCTTTGCAATTTTTTTTGTTATCATCATAATACAGCTGCTCGTGTTCCTGTCTCACAGTTCTAGGATGTCCAGTTTAATCCTGAGATCAGATTACACTCTTTGTTTTGCTTGTTTTCCACCTGGGTGGATGGGTTTCTTTCGGGTTCTCCAGCTTGTGCTGTTCTCCAAGAATCCACTGTTCATGATCAGGATAAGGCTGTGCAGAAGGGTCATGATGTCACGACACTAAATACATTTTAAAAAGCTTTTGGATCATCTGTTTAGTCATTTAAACTTCATATATATTTATTTGCGGCACGGTGGCGTAATGGTTAGCACATCCGCCTCACAGCAAGAAGGCCTGGGTTCGATTCCTGGCCTGGGCGTTTCTGTGTGGAGTTTGCATGTTCTCTGCGTGCTTGCGTGGGTTTCCTCCCTCAATCCAAAGACATGCACAGTAGGTTAATTGGCCGTTCTAAATTGCCCGTAGATTCGCATCGTGCAGAAGGCAATGGCAAACCACTGCACTAATCCTGCCAAGAAAACCTCCATGAAGATGATAACCAGGGCAGTATTCTTCATGGTGGGTCGCCAATGGTCGTCCTACGACTCAGGCACTAGATAGATAGAGAGATTTATTATAATTAATTGTTTCTGGTAGTATTTATTATTTCCTTTTTCATTCATTTCTTAATAAAAAAAAAGAAAAAAAATATATATATATACACACACATACTGTATATGTGTGTGTGTGTGTGTGTATATATATATATATATATATATATATACACACACACACATACATATATATATATATGTCTGTCTTCCTTTCGGCTTTTTTCCCTTTTACTCGGGAGTCGCCACAGCGAATCATCTGATTCGCACGTTTGATTTGGCCGAGGTTTTTATGTCGGATGCCCTTCCTGTCACAACCCTTTTTAGCAAGGGACAGAAATACGCTGACGACTTTGCAGCTACTCTTTACAAAAGTCAGCAATGGTTCTTTTACATGCCTCTCACCATAGACAGTGACAGACATGGCCCGCCTTTGATAACCCAGTTAGCTGCACTGGGGGGGACAGTGACAACCTTGTGGAGAGTGGGACTTGAACCCCCAACCTTTGGATCAGCGATCCAGCGCCCTATACCACTAGACCACCACTGCCCCGTGTATGTATGTGTGTATATATATATATATATATATATATATATATATATATATATATATATATATATATATATATATATATATATATATATATATATATATATATATATATATATATATATATATATATAAAAATAAAAAGGACAGGACAAAGACTTTCTATTGAAACTCCATTTATCACTACAGATCTGTTTCGAGGGGTGGTGAAACCATCCTCTCTCTTCAGGTGATTATTCTTCTATAATCACCTGAAGAGAGAGGATGGTTTCACCACCCCTCGAAACAGATCTGTCGTGATAAATGGAGTTTCAATAGAAAGTCTTTGTCCTGTCCTTTTATTTTTGTTATTTGCTCTACCAAAAAGTATTGAGCACTCTCCTACGGAAGGATCTACTCAGAAAATCCTCTCTCTCTCTCTCTCTCTCTCTATATATATATATATATATATATATATATATATATATATGAATTCGCAGACACCTTATGGGTCAACTGAAGTCCTTACTTTACACTAAAAGTGTATTTATATCAGGAGCATGGTATAGAATGTATAGATTTATTCTCTGGAGTATAGAATGGCTGTAACCGTGGCAGTGGGGCCACTTGATTATTGGCTATCCCTGCTGTCACTCTACCCATTTCTGACACTCCATGGAGGGTGGTTCACAGTACTACTGAAATGAAGCAGCATTATTATGAATACCCGAACAAACGGTTCTGACAGAAAGAGATTGACAACGGGGGTGGAGCTTATGTCTGTTACTTCTATCAATGGATGGCAAGCAGGAGCTGCTTCACTTCTGATCAAGCAAAGCATAATTTATAGTCCAGCTGCATTGACCACCAACTTACAGGTGGTGGCAGTGTGTTTGACCCTGAGCTTTGTTTTTATGCTTTGTTTTGATTATATTCCGCCATCTTCTCCTCTTTATTCTCAAGACTTACAAGTT
>CM045740.1:34105724-34123224 GCA_024760905.1 Plotosus lineatus | reverse complement strand
GCCGTTGAACTGTCTAGCTTTCCAGACGCACCTCAGCAAGACTACCACAGACTGTCTGGTTTACACTACACATCATCTTTCTCTGATGCAGAGGACTGCTGTGAGGAAACAAGTACAAGCTCTTCTTCAGATTATTTCCACATGGACGATTAATGGAACATTTCTGCTTGTTGATAATGTTTTGGCTTGATGAAGCCTTTATTTAACTAAAGAATGGCACCGATTCTGGGCACCTTGTCTTAAAACCCCTTTATTTTGTGTTGTGTCCAGTATTTGAAGTTCTCATATATTATTCACTGCATTTGAACATTCTGAGACTCTATACTTTGCTTTTAGGGAGATTAGTGCCCAGTGTGTGCCCTACATACTCTACCTTGTCACCACTTTGAGTTTACAGTGTAGCTGCCTATGAAGACTCCACACATTTCTGCGACACAGAGCAGGCTATGATCAGCAAGTTCAGAAAATATCAACCATGATTTATTTTGTTGTTGTTGTTGTTTCTTGACAATATGATATAGATATTAAAACCTCTCCCATGGAAACGCGCTATTTGAGACAGTTATTGGATGAATTTTGAGTCAAAATAGTCAACAAAACTACACAATAAGAAGGGGCAGTGGTGGTCTAGTGGTATAAGGTGCCGGATCGCTGATCCAAAGGTTGGGGGTTCGAGTCCCACTCTCCACAGGGTTGTCACTGCCTCCCCCCCTCCAGTGCAGCTAACTGGGTTATCAAAGGCGGGCCATGTCTCTCACTGTCTATGGTGTGAGGCATGTAAAAGAACCATTGCTGACTTTCTACAAGAGTAGCTGCAAAGCCGTCAGCGTGTTTCCGCCCTGCGATGGCCTGGCGAGCTGTCCAGGGTGTACTCTGCCCTCTCCCTGAGTTGGCTGGGATGGGCACCAGCCTCCCCACGACCCTAATTAGGATGAAGCGGTTACAGAAATTTAACTGATGAACTACACAATAAGCAAAGTAAATATTATTGACATCTTGAAAAAAGGTAAATATTACTTTGATCTACAACTACTACTACGAATAATAATAATAATAATAATAATAGGGCAGCATGGCGGCGTAGTGGTCAGCATGTCCACCTCACAGCAAGAAGGCCTGGATTCAGTTTCAGTGTAGAGTTTGGCATGTTCGCCTCAACCTTGTATGGGTTTCCTCCGGATCCTCCAGTTTACTCCCACAATCCAAAAAACATGCACAGTAACCTTATTGGCTCTTCCAAATCACCCCTGTGTGTGTGTGAGTGGTTGTATGTGTGTTGCCCTTATAATGGCCTTGCGTGCTGTTCGGACTGTACCCTGCCCTTGCTCAGAGTCGACTGAGATGGGCGCCAGCCTCCACGTGACCATAATCAAGATGAAGCAGCTTGGAAAATAAATGAATGAATAATAATAACTACATTACGTTTATTAGATATAGTAGTTATTACTATAGTATAGTCTATTATTAAAAAGTGATGTTTATAACTGTAGTTCCTGTAGTTATTAATTATATTTTGTGGGGTTTTATTATGGGTTGATAAATATTTTATTGGTTGAGATATGTTTGATGGGAACCATAAGATCAATTGCCGTGTTAGGGAAAGATCTATAGATCTTTAATCACAATGTTTTTAATCATTATGATGGAAACTATTTCTAAGTGTTCTGCTGTGCTACGCTATAATATATATATACATACATATATATATATATATATATATATATATATATATATATATATAATATACATAACTCATCTGTGTATGACACATTAGATTTAGCTTTAGCATTACATACAGAATATACAGCACATTTTTATTTTATTTTTATTCATGAATTTTTGTCAATGATACATATGTGCTCCCACCCTGTGGCATCATTGACCTAAACCCCTTATTAAATACAATTTAACTTTTAAATCAAACTAATTAATCCACGCAGTTTAAGCAATAATGTGCAATAAGTCTGTTCAGGCTGCAATGCAATTATATTTTCCTAATTGTTTAAAATTACCTTCATAAGCTTAATTATATTCAATCATGTTCATCAGACGGTGACTGTTAACACACAAAAGTCAAAAATCAAGGACGCAGACAATAAATAATACCGCTGTTGTGTAACCTTCTGTATAATCTTCTATTCTGCTTATGAATTACAAATTAAGTTTTATTTATATATATATATATATATATATATATATAATATGTATGTATATGTGTGTGTGTGTGTGTGTATGTGTGTGTGTGTGTGTGTGTGTGTGTGCCTGAATGTGTGTATATTGTCCTTAAGTCTTAACAAAACTACAAATGCACAGAAGGATGACATTGCTGAATACATAGTCATGAAATATCATGTTTTCATGTTACGAAAAGGGTGGACAAATTCATATGTATGTATATGTGTGTGTGTGTGTGTGTGTATGTGTGTGTGTGTGTGTGTGTGTGTGTGTGTGCCTGAATGTGTGTATATTGTCCTTAAGTCTTAACAAAACTACAAATGCACAGAAGGATGACATTGCTGAATACATAGTCATGAAATATCATGTTTTCATGTTACGAAAAGGGTGGACAAATTCATAAACAAGCTCTGTCTGGCTGGTAAGTATGTACAGAATAATCTTCTTCTTCTTTTCTTTTCGGCCTTTTCCTGTTCTCGAGAGTCGCCACAGCGAACCATCTGATTCGCACATTTGATTTGGCATGGGTTTTTACGTCGGATGCCCTTCCTGTCACAACCCTTTTAGCTAGGGACAGAAACACGCCGACGGCTTTGCAGGCAAAGTTGCAATAGTTTGTATGTTTTAGAAAACAATTGGCACTGCTGTGGAAAAAGCAGTAGGATACGTATTTGCACTGGTGTAATTCTATTTAGTCAAAAGGATCGAACCCAGGATCGAACCTTTATGCTTTGAGGTGGACATCATTATGCCACCATTTATATAAATTTGTATAATATTTTCATAGAAAAATCTTTATTATTATTCTCATTGAGAGTATTCAATTCAGTTCAGTTTTATTTGTACAGTGGTACCTCACCTTACGAAATTCATCCATTCCAGAGCTTTTTTTCGTAACCTGCATTTTTGTAAGTTGAATCGCATTTTAAATATGAAACGCGTGATTCGTTCCAAGGCTCCCAGTACTACCCCCTAAACCCTTTAAAAATTATAAAAGCATACCTTTTAAAGACCTCCTTCTGCTTCAATATCGTACCGATGGTAGACGGGTTTGGCCATATTCCTTTGTGATATCACTCGAGCCCGTTTTTTCTTCTCACGTGTGTGTGTGTGTGTGTGTGTGTGTGTGTGTGTGTGTGTGTGTGCGTGTGCGTTGACCATGTCTTCTTAGCAGAGTTATAATCTTACAAATGTTTATGGAAGGTTAAAAGCCTGAGTCAAGAAATAAAGCATTAAACAACAGTCACTCTGTCCTTTACACGAAAAGCAGCATGGTGGATTCAGCTCCATAATAGGCAATGGGAGGTAGATGCGTCATTCCTCCTAGGCAATGGGATCCCTGTCCAAGATGGCATCAGGTGGACCTGTCCAAGATGGTGCTTGAGTGAAGGCGACATAAACGATAGCTCAGTTGTTAGCCAATGGGAGGCCAGCGGGGCGGGATATTTGAACGCCATTGATGGTAGAGCAGCTCGTGCATTGTTTAAATGGCGCGTTGTAATGTTTGAATGGCGCGTTAGAATTTTTAAGATGGCGCTTTTGTAACATGAACTTGTTTCGTATCCTGAGACAAAAAATTTAGGATAATGCTTTTTGTAACCTGCGTTTTTCGTTTGGTGAGACTTTCGTAAGGTGAGGTACCACTGTATAGCACTTTTTACAATTGACAGTTGCAAAGTAGCTTTACACATTCATTCATTCATTTATTTTCTGTACCTCTTAATCCTAATTAGGGTCGAGGGGAGGCTGGTGCCCATTTCAGCTGACTCTGGGAAAAGGTGGGGTACACCCTGGACAGCTCGCCAGGCTTACTCAGTTGACACAAGGAAGATACCTTGAGAGGAACCAGGCACAAAATAGACACCCATCCTCACTTAGGTGAAATAATAAAAATACAAACCGTTTTGTAGAATTTTCATTACGGCACAAAATGTAGTCCGGTTGGTTATATCACAACTGTAAGTCCTAAATAATTGTGGCGTAAAAAGCACGCGTACCTCAACAAAAATACACACAGAGAGGTAGAGTGTGTAATGGTAACAGAAGAATTTATTATTGCTGAGTGCAAGCAGGGACTCTAGTATGACTACATATGGCAGTATAACAAAAAAAGAGAAAACCCTTAAAAATATTGGGCACTTAGCCACTCCATTGTCAGCGGTTTAGACTCTGCATTATGTAAAACCCATTCCTGGAGTTACTGGAGTTTGGAAATTCTGTGATGGTTTGGCAAACTGTTCAGGATATACTCCGCCTTTGCCCAGTGTTGGCTAAGATAGGCCCCCTACTAGGGTTTCTGAACATAGTCATTTCCCATCATCATTATTCATTAGTATTCATGAATCGTACAACAGTTAAACAATATCAGATTTGATTAGCAATGCTGAACTGTAATATTGATCTGCAATGCTGTGTGACTGTTTGGCTGGAAATGGAATCATTATTTTTCTTTTTGCATTGTAATGCTATTATTCATGCATTCATTCAATTATGACCAGACTAATTAGGGTCGGGGGGAGGCTAACACCCATCTCAGCCGATTCGGCAAAGGCAGGGTACACCCTGAACAGCTTGCCAGGACCAATACACTCTTAACCGTTCACACTCACACCTAGGGGTGATTTGGAACTGCCAATTAGCCTACTGTGCATGTTTTTGGACTGTGGGAGGAAACCAGAGTGCACCCAGAGGAAACCCACGCAAGCACAGGGAGAACATGCAAACTCCACACAAAAACACACTAAGCCTAGGAATCAAACCCAGACCTTCTTTCTGCGAGGCAAACGTGCTAAGCACTACGCCACCTAGTGTAATACATTTAATAATAATGTACTCTGATTTCCACGATTCCACTTGAACCCAAAAAGAGTCAAACTGACTCCCATGAGAGTCAGTCAAATAATAAAGGGAGTCAGGCGGAGACCTAGGGGAGTCATTTTAGGCATCGCTGCTGGACTCCCCTAAAGGAGTCATAATGAGTCTTGCTTGATTCTCAGTGAAGGACCAGGACAAGGCCGTAAAGATCAAGCCTTTTAAAGACCACCAGGCACCTTACACTCTCCACCACAGATGTCCATAATATACTCAGGTGAATCAACACATGTAAGGCTGCTGGCCCTGACTGGATTCCTGGACGTGTGCTCAGAGCCTCTGCTGAACAGCTCACAGGGGTCTTCACAGACATATTCAGCCTGTGTCTCCCCCAAGACACAGTACTAGTGTGCTTCAAGACAGCTTCTATAGTGCCAGGGCCAAAACACTCCTCTCTGACGTGCATGAATGACTACCGCCCTACTGCACTAATACCCATTATGATGAAGTGCTTTGAGCAACTGGTCCTGGCACACCTCAAGCAATGTCTGCCTCCCACACTAAGCCTACATCAATTTGCATATCAAAGAATAAAGAGGATGCTATATCCACAGCGTTGCACTATGTGTACTCACACCTGGACAACAAGAACATGTATGCAAGAAAGCTGTTTGTTGACGTCAGATCAGTATTCAACATTGTCATTCCCTCCAAGTTAACTACAAAGCCTGAGGGTCTTGGAATCAATACCTTCCTTTGCAACTGGATCATGAACTTTCAAACCAACAAACCCCACTAGACAGTATTAGGTCAGACTACAGCTGTCTCTCCAACATCACACTCAACACTGGTGCACCTCAGGTCTGTGTACTGATGCCATTCATCTACTCCCTCTTTATCCATAACTGTAGGTCAATATATGGGCCCAACTCCATCATAAAGTTTGCAAACGACACCATGGTGATCGGACTCATCAATGACAATGATGAGTCTGACTACAGCGCAGAGGTAAAACACCTAGCTGCATGGTGCGCTAACAACAACCTGCTCCTAAACATCAGCAAAACCAAGTGGTTTCGACATGTGCAGAGGAGGGATAGTGAGTATATTGGTAGTAGGATGCTGAGGTTGGAAATCCCAGGCAAAAGGCCTGCAGGAAGACCAAAGAGGAGATTTATGGATGTAGTGAAGGAGGACATGAAGGTAGTTAGCGTAAGAGAAGAAGATGCAGAGGATAGGGTGAGATGGAGGCAGATGATTTGCTGTGGCAACCCCCGAAGGGAAAAGCTGAAAGGAAAAGAAGAAGAGTGCTTTTCTTCCATTACTGTATATACATTCATAGCACATTGTATATCTGTAAATATGTCTATTTATACATAATATATTTTCTGTGGCGCCCCCTCTAGGAGGAAAAAAACATTTTCATGGCCCCCATCGGCCCGCTAGCAACTATAAATAGTATTATTTATCTATAAAATTGTTATTAGTACACCTCTGCATAACACTATCTTTATTAACATTAAAAACAAAAAAAAGAAAGAAATATAGTTTAACTTACAATAAAGAAACATTTCATTAACATTGTTTTTTTAATCTGTAATAGAAATGATTTAAAGTGCACCAATGTGCCTGAAATAATAATAAAAATAATACATCCTTGAGCTCCGGGGTTGGACGAGATCCGCCCGGAATACCTCAGGACTCTGGATGTTGTAGGACTGTCTTGGTTGACACGTCTCTGCAACATCGCGTGGTCATCGGGGGCTGTACCTCTGGATTGGCAAACTGGGGTGGTGGTCCCAATTTTTAAGAAGGGGGACCGGAGGGTGTGTTCCAATTATCGGGGAATTACACTCCTCAGCCTACCTGGTAAAGTCTATGCAGGGGTACTAGAGAGGAGGATCCGACCGATAGTCGAACCTCGGATTCAGGAGGAACAATGTGGTTTTCGTCCTGGCCGCAGCACTCTTGACCAACTCTATACGCTCCACAGGATTCTGGAGGGCATGGGAGTTTGCCCAATCTGTCCACATGTGCTTTGTGGATTTGGAGAAGGCTTTTCGACCGTGTCCCTCGAAAGATCTTGTGGGGCGTGCTCGAGAGTACGGCGTTCCGGATCCGTTGTTACGAGCTATTCGGTCGCTGTATCACCGGAGCCAGAGTTTGGTCCGTATTGGTAACAGCAGCTCGGATTCGTTTCCGGTGGGAGTTGGAGTCCGCCAAGGCTGTCCTTTGTCACCGATTCTGTTCATAATTTTTATGGACAGAATTTCTAGGCGCAGTCGAGGCGATGAGGGGTTCTGGTTCGGTGGCCATCGGATATCATCTCTGCTTTTTGCGGATGATGTTGTCCTTTTGGCTTCATCAAGTCGGGCCCTCCAGCTCTCATCGGAGCGATTCGCAGCTGAGTGCGAAGCAGCCGGGATGAAGATCAGTACCTCCAAGTCCGAGGCCATGGTTCTCAGTCGGACAATGGTGGAATGCACCCTCTGGGTCGGGGATGAGGTCCTGCCCCAAGTGGAGGAGTTTAAGTATCTTGGGGTCTTGTTTACGAGTGAGGGAAGGATGGAGCGAGAGATCGACAGACGGATCGCTGCAGCCTCTGCTGTTAAGCGGTGCCTGTACCGGTCCGTCGTGGTGAAAAAGGAGCTGAGCCGCAAGGCGAAGCTCTCAATTTACCAGTCGATCTACGTTCCAACCCTCACCTATGGTCACGAGCTTTGGGTAATGACCGAAAGAACAAGATCACGGATACAAGCGGCTGAAATGAGCTTCCTTCGCCGGGTGGCGGGGTTCTCCCTTAGAGATAGGGTGAGAAGCTCCGCCATCCGGGAGAGCTCGGAGTAGATCCGCTGCTCCTCCGCATTGAGAGGGGCCAGTTGAGGTGGCTCGGGCATCTGGTTAGAATGCCCCTGGACGCCTCCCTGGTGTGGTGTTTCGGGCATGTCCAACCGGAAGAGACCCCGGGTCGACCTAGAACACGCTGGAGGGACTATGTCTCTCGGCTTGTCTGGGACCGCCTCGGTGTCCCCCCGGGAGAGTTGGAGGAAGTGGCTCGGGAGAGGGATGTCTGGACCTCTTTGCTAAGGTTGCTGCCCCCGCGACCCGACCCCGGACTAAGCGGAAGAAGATGAGATGAGATGAGATGAGATACATCCTTCATTCAACTTACTTATGTTTTAATATCTCAGTCTCTCTCCACCTTTCTATTCGTTCCTGTTAGAAATGTTTCCATGTTGTTTCTTGAGGGTGATTTACTGAGATTCATATTGTTTCACTTCACTTCACTTATCCCTTAACATCCGGGGATGTCGTTGGGGCGCCTTCATGGCGAGACTTGGGCTGATTTGACCTGGCGGCACCCATCCCTCTCCAGGTCGTAGAAACACGCTAACGGCTTTGCAGCCTACTCTTTACGAAAGTCAGCAATGGTTCTTTTACATGCCTCTCACCATAGACAGTGACAGACATGGCCCGCCTTTGATAACCCAGTTAACTGCACTAAGGGGGGAATGACGACGGTGACAACCCTGTGGGGACTCGAACCGACAACCTTCGGATCAGCAATCCTACGCCCTATCCACTAGACCACCACTGCCCCTTTCATATTGTTTGTCTGTCTGTCTTCCTTTCGGCTTTTTCCCTTTTACTCGGGAGTCGCCACAGCGAATCATCTGATTCACACGTTTTGATTTGGCAGAGGTTTTTACGTCGGATGCCCTTCCTGTCACAACCCTTTTTAGCAAGGGACAGAAACACGCTGACGACTTTGCAGCTACTCTTTACGAAAGTCAGCAATGGTTCTTTTACATGCCTCGCACCATAGACAGTGAGAGACATGGCCCGCCTTTGATAACCCAGTTAGCTGCACTGGGGGGGACAGTGACAACCTTGTGGAGAGTGGGACTCGAACCCCCAACCTTTGGATCAGCAATCCAGCACCCTATACCACTAGACCACCACTGCCCCTTGCCCCTTTCATATTGTTTGCTCGTGTGAAAAACCGTTACACCATAGCGACAATGAGAGTGCCACCGCCATCTACTGGAGTGGAGGTGCAATTACAGTACACTCGATTCTCAGACGTTACTGTACTCCAAAAAGCATGTTCTCCAGGGTCTTGTGCTCCCCCGGAATCACCACCCCCCCTCTTCCCGGGGGGGGGCACTATTTGAGAAGCACTGATCAGAACTGTTGACATAACTTATTTATTCATGTACATAACTGCTTATAATACTGCACATACTGTATATATGGCACTTGCTGCTCTCTGCACTTCTGATTGGATGCTAAACTGCATCTTGTTACCCTTTATTTATACACGTGTAATGATAAATAATAAAGTTGAATCTAATCTAATCTAATGGGTTTCATCCACGTGCTCCATCCACGTGCGTGAAGCTGGAATGGGATGATTTTTACGCATGAATAAATAGAAAGACTGTTTACGCAAAAATAAGTGTACACCCCTGTCTTTTTTTCTGTTTTGTTGGCGGGTAGATTAAAGCAGTGAGGGTTGCATGTTCCAGCAGGAGACCAGTAAGTTGCAACACTGGGATTTCTGGGGCAACACTGGGAAGAACTGACACAGCGAATTGTACCAAACTGACTCATCTCTGGAACACGGACACGACAGAGAGAGAGAGTCAGAAAGAGGAAAGAGGCTAATCAGAGGGAGGGGACAACGGAAACTCGTCAGTGAAAGTTGATGCGTGACTCAGAGCTTCCCAAAGCCGGAGCGCTGCTATAAAGAGCGCAGGGGTTCGAGCGCCTCAGGATCAGCGCTCCGGTGCGGCGGGACAGAATGGACGCCCTGTTTGAAAACCCGGTGTTCTCCAGCTTTGTGTTCTACGGCACACTGTTAATCCTGAAGATGTACACCATTGCTGTCATCACCGGACAAGTCAGGCTTCGAAAAAAGGTAAAACACCCTGAAACGCACCTCGAGGAGACTCTCCACATGTTTACTTACTGGTCTGGCGCCTGATTGGCTGTTTTGGACACAGCCTGCAGAGCGAGGACAACAAATGAATCCCTTATTTCGAAAGGATCTATAACACACACACACACACACACACACACACACACACACACACACACACACACACAATATACGAGGTAGAATTGTACAGATGTTTTCTAATGTTTCCAGATGTCAACTTCCATCATTAGAATGCATTGTTTAATACCATTTTTGATCCAGGACTGTTTTTTTTTCTTTCAGATAATATTCTCATACCATAAATAGGACTCGATATATAAACAAATCCTCTTCTTCTCCCCATATACAATACTTCTTGTGAAACTACATTCATCCATTTTTTGTAACCACTTAATCCTAATTAGGCCCCCAGTGTAGCTAACTGGGTTATCAAAGGTGGGCCATGTCTCTCACTGTCTATGGTGAGAGGCATGTAAAAGAACCATTGCTGACTTTCGTAAAGAGTAGCTGTAAAGTCGTCAGCGTGTTTCTGTCCCTTGCTTAAAAGGGTTGTGACAGGAAGGGCATCCGACGTAAAAACCTCTGCCAAATCAAACGTGCGAATCAGATGATTTGCTGTGGCGACTCCCGAGAAAAAGTGAAAAAGTGAAAGGAAGACAGAATTAATCCTAATTAGGGTCGCAGGGAGGCAAGCGCCCATCCCAGCCCACTCAGGTTAAAGGCAGAGTACACCCTGGACAGCTTGCCAGGCCATCGCAGGGAAGAAACACGCTGACGGCTATGCAGCTACTCTTGTCGAAAGTCAGCAATGGTTCTTTTACATGAACCTCACACCATAGACAGTGAGGACATCGCCGGCCTTTGATAACCCAATTAGCTGCACTGGGACAGGGGGGACGGGGGGACAGGGACAGGGGGGACGGGGGGGATGGGGGGGATGGGGCTTGAACCCCCAACCTTAGGATCAGTGATCCAGCACGTTTACCACCAGGCCACCACGGCCCATGAAACTACATACTGTATTGAAGTCCATTCAATGTCCATCTTATCTGTCGTGATCACTTCCTTTGTTCTCACCTCCTGCATGGTTGAAAAAAGAAGTGCGACAGAGAAGAGAAGTTCTATCAGTATCATTGTAAGATTTAAAGGGCGTTAATTTCCACTTATCATAGTTTCACAAATGTAAGAATGAAAGGAAAAGTGTACAA
The DNA here is from genome assembly GCA_024760905.1 of Plotosus lineatus. Lineage (NCBI taxonomy): Eukaryota > Metazoa > Chordata > Actinopteri > Siluriformes > Plotosidae > Plotosus > Plotosus lineatus. The sequence goes on along the minus strand of CM045740.1, from coordinate 34,112,088 downwards.
GACAGTGATGAGGCCAGCGATGTTGTATGGTTTAGAAACAGTGTCCCTGGGGAAAAGACAGGAGGCAGAGTTGGAGGTAGCAGAGATGAAAATGTTGAGGTTGTCTTTGGGAGTAACGAGGATGGATAGGACCAGGAATGAGCACATCAGAGGAACAGCACATGTAAGACGTTTTGGAGACAAAGCCAGAGAGGCTAGATTGAGATGGTTTGGACATGTACATAGGGATAGTGAGTATATTGGTAATACGATGCTGAGGCTGGAACTACCAGGCAGAAGGCCTAGAGGAAGACCAAAGAGACGATTCATGGATGTGGCGAAGGAGGACATGAAGCTCGTTGGTGTAAGAGAAGAAGATGCAAAGGATAGGGTGAGATGGAGGCAGATGATTCGCTGTGGCGACCCCTGAAGGGAAATTTTATTTAAAGGAAGGATATTTTAAACACGAACGTCACAATCATCATTGTGCATGTTTCCAACATATAAGTAAAAAGATCATAATCCCCAAGAGCAGTCAGAGAGTGCAGACCAACCCCAAGCCTTTAACTTTCTGTCCTATGAGGAATTACTGCTGCATATTTAAATTTCCTGATGATGAAATCATGCCGCTAACATTTTTGATCTTCATCTTATTACTCGTGATTTAAGAACGCGTGTTTATTTAGTTATGGAGGAACTGACATCCATAATGTTCGAGATGATTCCCTGAAAATATAACAATTCTTGTGCTCCTGGAGTGCTCGGCATGTTTGCATAACTTTAGCACACATTTGTGAATCTGTAAACTGTGGTCGGATGTATTTTAATAAGTACAAGGCATTAAATTGTCAGATTTTCAGCGAGGTTGGATTGTAGGTCAGTCAGAAGGTGGCATCAGCCAGCGACAAACAGCTGACAGTTTGAACATTCCTCTGTCGACGGTAAAAAGTTCAATAGGGGAGGTGAGACCACCACAGATCTACGACCAGGTCGACCTGGACCATCAGAAAGATGCCCTTGCTCCGGGAATAGAGCAGTGAGGCAAAATCGCCGTTCCAGGGCCACAAACATTGCATAAAATACCCAAATCAGTTCAAAACCTGTTCGTCGCTATCTTCATCACATGGGCTATTCGGGCTGAGCAGCAAGTCTCTTCTTCAACCAGCAAATATTCATTTAGAACAGGACTTCTGCCGGTCAAACTACACTGTCTAGATTTTTTTTTATTTTATAATTTGTATACAGTATTAGCAGATTGTACAAAAAAAACACTTTATATTTCCAAATATTATTTTCCAACCTACAAAATTGCAGCATATTATATCTAATTGTGACTTTTCAGATAAAAATATAATGAAGGCTGCTGTGATTTTCATGCAAAAAAAAGAATGAAGTGTAACAGTCAACATTTGAATGAGAACTGGGCCTGGTTCTGTAAGACACCCGGTAGATTCTGTACTAGGCACAAAATGGACCTGATGTTATTGTATTTTTGAACAAAAAGCATCATGACATGTACTATTGAGTTAGACCAGGGGTGTCAAACTCATGCCACAAAGGGCCATGTGGCTGCAGGTTTTTGTTTCAACCAAGCAGCAGCACACCTGACTTGGCTCATTCAAACAACTGATAAGAGTCTTCAGGCATTTGATTGGTCAGTCTCTGGACAGAGCACACACATTGACCAATCAACTGCCTGAAGACTCTTATCAGTTGTTTGAATGAGCCAAGTCAGGTGTGCTGCTGCTTGGTTGAAACAAAAACCTGCAGCCACATGTCCCTTTGTGGCACGAGTTTGACACCCCTGAGTTAGACTCATTTATTACTGTTTAATAGGACAGCGGTGGCCTGGCGGTAAAGGTGCTGGATCACTGATCCTAAGGTTGGGGGTTCGAGTCCCACTCTCCACAAGGTTGTCACTGCCACCCTAGTGCAGCTAACTGGGTTATCAAAGGCCGGCCATGTCTCTCACTGTCTATGGTGTGAGGTTCAAATAAAAGAACCATTGCTGACTTTCGACAAGAGTAGCTGGCATGGCCGTCAGTGTGTTTCTGCCCTACGATGGCCTGGCAAGCTGTCCAGGTTGCACTTTTCCCATTGCCCAGAGTGAGCTGAGACGTGCGCCAGCCTCACCGTGACCTTAATTACTATAATGCGGTTACAGAAAATGAATGAATTTTTATGTACATCTTCAATTTAATGACATTATTTATATGTAAATATAAGTCGACTTTGTTGGACACTATTCCTTTGTATGTGCCTAATACTTCTGCAGAGTATTGTGTGTATGTGTGTGTGTGTGTGTGTGTGTGTGTGTGTGTGTGTGTGTGTGTGTGTGTGTGAGAGAGAGAGAGAGAGAGAGAGAGAAAGTTTTATTTCTCTAACATCATCATTGTATAGAGTTTTACCAAAATATAAGGGAACACCCTTGGATGATCTACCTACCCATTAAAAAAAGAGAAATAAACAACAATAATAACTGTGGACAGAAAAACATTCAGACAAACAAACCTGTTGATCTAAAGATAAACTCTTTGGTGGATGTACTAACATCATTACAAACGCTACTGCACTTTGAAAGCACTATAACTACACGTTTACCTCAAAATATCGTCATCATTAAGATACTGTTATTTTGGTGTAAATCCACTTAAAGTCACATGACTCATTGTTGTTCATGAGCTCATCATTATGAGTGAGGAAAAATTATACATTTCAGCTGCATCCCATAACATTCATTACACCGTTCTCTGAAAACATGAACTTCTGTGAAATATCCGACAGAAAAAGTTCCACGAGCGATTTCTCAGGTCATTTCCAAAGTAGCAATCTAATGATATTACATAATAGTACTGTATTTATTATCTAATTAAAATGAACTCACCATTTTAAACATGTTTTTAAATAACGATTACGTCATAAAATCATGTTATAAATTCAATGGTAAAAATCCTTGTTATTTCCTTTTCACGAGGAAAATGTAGATAACATATGACTTGTCTGACTTTGTAAGACTTGTCTGAAATGATGTATCATAATTTTGAGTGATTAAATGCACATTTTTCGTATTCATTGCGGACAAATAATAAATGCATTGTAAGTGAACTTCTGACCAGATTCGCACGCTGCCGCAGTAACATGTTTCATGTTTTATTATTCTATATTATTCTCCAGGCTTTCGCTAATCCAGAGGATGCAGAGCGCCATGGAGGACCACAGTTCTTCCGCATAGACCCAGATGTGGAGCGCTGCAGAAGGTAATATTGCAAAGTCAACAGTGCAGGAAAAAAATGAGAAGTCCCTACTTGCAATAAAATAATTTGTCAAAAGTATATACGTATATATTTATATATATTTTTTGCCTGCGGCTCATTGATGAATGTAAAAAAGATGTCCTGGTTCCATACATAATGGTCCTTTTTAACTTTTAATTAATTTAACAGTCTTACAGTTATACAGTGGTACCTCACCTTACGATAGTCCCAGAATATGAAAAATCCAGTTTACGAAAAACATTTTCCTAAATTTGTTTGTCTCTGTTTTTACGAAACAAGTTCTCCATACGAAACGCGCCATTCAAACATTCAAACGATGCACGATTTGCTCTCCCACTGACTACATGTCCCGACATCCTGCCCCGCTGGCCTCCCATTGGCTAGGAGGGATGACACCGCTCCCTCCCATTGGCTATTATGGAGCTGCATCTTCCATAATGCTTTTCATGTAAAGGACAGAGTTACTGGCTTTTCTGTCTTCCTTTTCCCTTTTTTTTACTCGGGAGTCGCCACAGCGAATCATCTGATTCGCACGTTTGATTTGGCAAAGGTTTTTACGTCGGATGCCCTTCCTGTCACAACCCTTTTTAGCAAGGGACAGAAACTCGCTGACGACTTTGCAGCTACTCTTTACGAAAGTCAGCAATGGTTCTTTTACATGCCTCTCACCATAGACAGTGAGAGACATGGCCCGCCTTTGATCACCCAGTTAGCCGCACTGGGGGGGACAGTGACAACCTTGTGGAGAGTGGGACTCGAACCCCCAACCTTTGGATCAGCGATCCAGCGCCCTATACCACTAGACCACCACAGAGTTACTGGCTTTTAAACTTCCATAAACATTTGTAAGATTATAACTCTGCTAAGAAGACATGGTCAACACACCCGCGCGCACACACACACACACACACACACACACACACACACACACACACACAAGCACACATACACACACACACACACACACACACGCACGCGTGTGATTTCCGTCTCGTGGCATGCGGTTGAGTGATATCGCAAAGGAGTATAGTCAAACCCGTCTACCATCGGTACGATATTGAAACAGAAGGAGGTCTTAAAAGGTATGCTTTTATAAATTTTAAAGGTTTTAGGGGGGAGTTTTGGGGGCCTTGGAACAAATCACACGTTTTATATGTAAAATGTGGTTAAATTTATGAAAAATCCAGGTTAAGAAAAAGGCTCTGGAACGGATTAATTTCGTAATGTGAGGTACCACAGTACATGTATAGTGTTGCTGATTTTCATGGATTAATCACCACTCATAGGAGACTTTCTGCTCAATCTGGCAACTCGGAAATGAGCCAACAGTGCTGAACAACTTGTACCCCGAAAGTGAAAGTGCCTGAGCTCCAAGTTCTGCACCCTGCAGGCCTCATGCTCAGAATTGTGGCTGGGCTGTTTCTAAATGGCATTGTTTTAGCACTTTTTAAACGAGTATTTGTTAATTTATGTATTTAAAGAATGTTATGACGGGGGGAATCAACTTTATTTCGATCATTTTTACATGTCCATCATTACCAATTCTCACATCATTAGTTGCTGATAGACTGAAAGCATGCTGGTTCATATCCTTTCATCAGCCACGAACATATTTCCTGTCAGATCATCAGAGATAAAAAATTAAGAGTAGGCTACGTTGTTCATTTTAAAAATAATTTTTACATTTTTTAAAAATATGCACAAATTAAAAATCTCAGTGATTTCACTCTCAATGATCGATATTTTCAGAAAGGATCATTTCTGGTGAGCACAAAAGCTGGGTGTGATTGTTCATTGTTTAAACCGAACATGGAAGTGCTGTATTATATACATGATAAGTAAAAAATAAAACTGAGCTTGCATGGCCTGTCGAAACAGGGCCTCAGTGTTTCTTTTGACTCGGGTCCAAGAGAAGCCCATTTTAATCTCAGTCCGTATTTCCTTCCAGCACAAGCAGAGAGTTGGAACCGATTGAGAATTTTATCACAATATTTTTATTGTAAACGTTCCACTGCCTTTCTGTCCTGTATTATTCCAGCGCAATTCACTTCCAGCTGTTGTACCAAAGAAAAACTCCCAGCTGTGTTCTCAGGGGACTTGGTATTGGAGAGTTCAAATTCTCGCTCGAAGTAGAAATTAATCGTCTAGTTTTGATGGTTCTGTTGAATAATTCTGTTCATTTTCTGTAACCGCTTCATCCTAATTAGGGTCGCGGGGAGGCTGGTGCCCATCCCAGCCAACTCAGGGCGAGGGCAGAGTACACCCTGGACAGCTCGCCAGGCCATCACAGGGCAGAAACACGCTGACGGCTTTGCAGCTACTCTTTATGAAAGTCAGCAATGGTTCTTTTACATGAACCTCTCACCATAGACAGTGAGAGACATGGCCGGCCTTTGATAACCCAGTTAGCTGCACTGGGATGGGGGGGGGGACAGTGACAACCTTGTGGAGAGTGGGACTCGAACCCCCAACCTTTGGATCAGCGATCCAGTGCCTTATACCACTAGACCACCACTGCCCCCTGTTGAATAATTCTGTAAATATAAAAATACTTTTTCATCCATTTATTCATTTTCTGAACCCCTAAATCCTAATTAGAGTTGCACGGATGGCTGACACCCATCTCAGCCAATTCCAGGCGTGGGACACCCTGGACAGTTCACCAGGCCATCGCGATGCCAACACTCACAGAACCGTTCACATCTATGTGAGATTTGGAGCATCCAATTAGCCTTGCTGTGCATGTTTTTGGACTGTGGGAGGAAACCGGAGTCCCCGGAGGAAACCTATGCAAGCACGGGGAGAACGTGCAAACTCCACGCAGAAACACCCAGGCTGGCTGGAAATCGAACCCAGCACCTACTTGCTGTTTGGCGGCCATGCTAACCACTACGCATGCCATCGTACAATATATTCAACTAAGATTTTGCTTTTCCTCTGAATATCATCCTACCATACAGTCAGCGTCGTCCAGGGGGTGAGAAGAGGGTGGAACCAGTGAAAAGGAAATTGCTTCTTCTCTCAGATTGGAAATGCAGGGAAAGCGTAGTTTTTAAACCCAATATGCAGTTTGTCCTATTTGTCCTATTTGTCCTATTTGTTTACCTGCT
>CM045740.1:33605724-34100724 GCA_024760905.1 Plotosus lineatus | reverse complement strand
GCTATTGTGTCTTCAGAGAAATGAAGAAGAATAACACATATTTATCAGGAGTGTTCAGTTCATTTTCTGGAACCGTTTAATCCTAATTAGAGTCGCGGGGAGGCTGGCGCCCATCCCAGCCAACTTCGGGTGAGGGCAGAGTACACCCTTGCAGGGCAGAAACACGTTGACGGCTTTGCAGCTACTCTTGTCGAAAGTCAGCAATGGTTCTTTTACATGCCTCACACCATAGACAGTGAGAGACATGGCCGGCCTTTGATAACCCAGTTAGCTGCACTGAGGGGGACAGTGACAACCCGTGGTGAGTGGGGCTCGAACCCCCAACCTTAGGATCAGTGTGCCAGCACTTATACCACTAGGCCACCACTGCCTCTCTACCAAGAGTGATATAAGCCAATTCATTTTCTGAACCGCTTAATCCTAATTAGAGTTGCGGGGAGGCTGGCGCCCATCTCAGCTGACTCCGAGCGTGGGCTGGCTACACCCTGGATAGCTTGACAGGCTATCGCAGGGATAACACTCACACCTAGGGTGATTTGGAACAGCCAATCAACCTACTGTGCATGTTTTTGGACTGTGGGAGGAAACCAGAATACCCGGAGGAAACCCACACAAACATACAAACTCCACACGGACACACCCAGGCGGGAAATCAAACACAGGCCTTCTTGCTGTAACGCAGCTGTGCTAACGACTACGCCACCATCCAATGCTTTCATATCTTTCGAATTATCAAATGAGCTTCGGTATCATTTCTACCACGTAATAATGACAGTGTCAGCTGATTTTTGGATACGAGTCGGATTTACATATCAGTCTTTCATATAAATTCATGGTTTTCCATTTTAGCTGGTTTGCAAGATTTGTCTAATTTGTGCATGTGTCACTATTATATAACACATAAGGCTGATACATAATATTGTTTGTAATTATCATGACTATTGATTCTGGCACAGTCACAGGAACCAGATACAGTGGTACCTCACTTTACGAAATTAATCCGTTCCAGTGCCTTTTTCGTAAGTTGAACCGCATTTTACATGTAAAACGCACGATTCGTTCCAAGGCTCCCAATACTACCCCATAAACCCTTTAAAAATTATAAAAATACACCAATTTTGTATGAAATATGTTAAAAGTAAAAGAAATTTATTTACTTTTTTTAAATATCTCGAACCACCCATGCGCCGCTTTAAAGTCCGGGGGTTGCTGGTCCGAAGAACCCTCACCCCCACCCTCCTTCACGAGGTTCTTATATATGGCGGTTGCTTTTTCCGAAATAATCGCCTCTGTCACTGTAGCTCCGCTTTTAAGTCGTCCTTCTGCTTCAATATCGTCCTGATTGTAGAGGGGTTTCGGCCATACTCCTTTGCGATTTCACTCAACCGCATCCCACTTTCATATTTTATCATCATCTTCTGTTTAACTTTTATTGATAACAGAGCCTGATTCTTCTTTTCAGTCTCACCGGGAATCACTTTCTTTAGGCTCATGATTAAGACGAAAAATAACGCTGCAATAAGCACACTAAAAAAACCTCACGAACCAACAGTACAACTCTCCTTCACGCGTGTGTCGAACAATGGGTTGAAGGTACACAAAAAGAATTATGGGTACAGTACTGTATTATGGAGATTCAGCTCCCTCCTAGCCAATGGGAGGCCAACGGGGCAGGGTGTTGGGAGACAACCAATGGGAAAGCAACTTACGCATTGTTTGAATGTTTGAATGGCGTGTTTGAATTTTGAAGATGGCGCTTTCGAAACGTGAACTTGTTTCGTATCCATAGCCAAAAAATTTTAGGAAAATGCGTTTCGTAACCTGAATTTTTCGTTCGGTGAGACTTTCGTAAAGTGAGGTACCACTGTATTATGAATAGTTCACTCATCGTGGTCGCCATTAAAACCTCAGAATGCAGTTTTCACCCGTGATGCTAATCAGTGTCGTGCGCATAAGGATATCCCATTATATTGTGTATTACGTGCATTAAATGCTTGTGTAATATTCTATTACTGTATTATTTTATGTACTTGTATAAAATTATCTATATGTTTTAGCATATTTTTATATTTAAAAAATTTTTGAAATGTTTTTATATCAGTTGCATCTGACAGATATGAAAACGTTTAATAAAGGTGTTATCCAGAAGGACTTTGTGTGTGAGTTTATGGAGTTGAAAGAGTGAAGGCGTGAACATAGCAGCCCTTTTGGGATTATAAAACTTTCACATGGACTAAAACAACAAACTCTGAATGCCTGAATACCAACATTCCAATTATGCAAAGAGAAAAGTTGGGAGAAAAAGCAAGAGAATGAGATGGCATGACCTTATTCTGACTACTTTATGCACTAATTTCACAACAACAGGAAATCTCGCAAGCCGAAGTGCAACACATATGCATCGGCTCTCATTCGTCTGGGCAGCGTTATTATGGCACCATCAAAGACGGCTCAGCAAAATCACTACAAAATCTCGAAGAGAATCTTTATAAACAAGGATGAAATGAAGTATGTGGTTTGAGGTTTGTATGTAGAAGTAAGAAGTTGTTGGTGAGGTGCGTGCACTGGCCTGCCTCTCAGCTCAGGGCTGCTGCTGCATGTATGTGTCAGAACATGTTCGTGGCAGCTCACATTCGTGTAACTGAAGGCTGTTCGTTAAGCGTCATTATATGAGTTAAGTGTTTAAGCATTTTGTAATTTTGTACCTCAAAAGGAAAGCATGTCTCAAAGAATGAGCGGCGCAAAACGCACACAAGGAGCTGTTCGAGCTTCTTTTATGGTGGCGGAGACAAATGTCTTCCTCCTTGTTCAGAATGACCATGAAAAGCCCTTTGGCCTGGTTCTCAACTAGAGGTGTGTCAGTATACCGGTATACCGTGAAAAGCTAATCTAGAATAGAATAGAGTCTGCATTTGTCCAGTGTCATGCTTGACATACTCACACACACATACACACACACACACACACACACACACACACACACACACACACACACACACACACACACAAAGCACTTTTCAGGCCACTGTGGAATAGTTCTAGGCCGTGAGATCTTCTTTTTAGAGTAGAAATCCTAAGAGTGTAATGTCAATAAATGTTAACAATACCTATTTGAGTGAAAAGTCCAAAAGTTTACTGATCATGTTTTATTTATTTATTTATTTGTTTGTTTTTTTTGTCACAGACCAAGAGGAAAATTTCAAAGAAACAGTTTCAAGAATCATATCACACACTCCACTCCCTCCTCCTTCACCTCCATTAACACCTCCTCTTCTTTTCCTTTTGGCTGTTCCCTTTTTCTCAGGGGACGCCACAGCGAATCATCGCATGTTTGATTTGGCGTAGGTTTTTACATCGGATGCCCTTCCTGACACAGCACTTTAGCAAGGGGCAGAAACACGCTGACGGCTATGCAGCTACTCGTTACGAAAGTCAGCAATGGTTCTTTTACATGAACCTCTCACCATAGACAGTGAGAGACATGGCCAGCCTTTGATAACCCAGTTCCCAGTTAGCTGCACTGGGGGGCGATAGTGGCAATCTTGTGGAGAGTGGGACTCGAACCCCTAACCTTAGGATCAGCGATTCAGCACCTTTTACCACCAGACCACCACTGCCCCCATTAACACCTCCTATGATCTCCATTTACATCCTGAAATACACATTTCACTTCATTCAATTGTTCATTTTTTGAACCTTAATCCTAATTAGCGTCACAGGGAGGCTGGCTCCCATCTCAGCTGACTCCGGGCGAGGGCAGAGTACACCCTGGAGACCTCACCAGGCCATCACAGGGCAGAACCACTCTGATGGCTATGCAGCTGCTCTTGTGGAAGGTCAGCAATGGTTCTTTTAAAGCCTCACACCATAGACAGTGAGAGACATGGCCGGCCATTGATAACCCAGTTAGTGGCACTGGGGGCATATTATACATTTTTCAGTTCAACTATATTTAAAAGACGATGAGAATCAAATGTATGTAAGTATTGTCTTGTGCGCAGGGTCTCATTACACCAATAGATTTTAATATATAGTGTTTTAAAGGGTTTACATTAGAAACTAGTACAGTAGGCCCCCGTTATTCGCGGGGTTTGGTTTCGCCTCCTCCCACAAGAAAATCCGCGAGTTCTCTACCCAGAAGTAAAACCCTATGTATGATATTCCATGCGCTAAAATATGCTTCTCAAACGCATTCTATAGACAGTCTTACTCATTAATACAGTAATAATTTAATAATGATTATGAAAAAAAACTTTAAAATTTTGTACTGTGATATTTATTGATACTGAAATATATAAACACTATACAGTATACAGCATACTGTAAATATATTGTTATATTTTATTCATATATAAATATATATATATATATATATATATATATATATATATATATATATATATATATGTAAGAACATGAAGTGTAATAAACTGGATACAAAAGAGATAAACATGCTATAGCACAGTAAATAAAATCTCACACACAAACATTCTAAACATTAACTTAGGTACGGTATTGTAGTGGAATAATAATTGAAAAACCTTGTAATACGATATAACTTTACAACAGTTCAGATGACTAGTCATCTTCAGGCACTTCAGAAGAAACTGTGGCTTCAGGAGAAACTCTTATTTCTTCAGAAGAGACATCCAACGTCATTACCTTTTCATGGCGCTTAGCCAGAGAAGATGCAATGCGTTTGAGTGACATCATAGAGCTTCACTGGTAATCAAAACACACTAAAAAAATGCACATTGACAACTTGTGCGCGAATGAGGAAAAAGGGGCGTATACATCATCTCAACCAATCAGTAGGAGGGAGAACATCTATAGGCTGAATTTGAATCACGTGCGAGTTACTTCCGGGTCACTCGGCAATCTGCAAATATGTGGGGGCGCGAGTGCAAAACCGCAAATGGTCAAGGGCCTACTGTATTAACAAATATGTTCGACAGGAACATTTTTTGGCAGCAGGCTCCTTGAAAATTTTACTACTTACATACACTGATCAGCCTTAACAATGACACCACCTGGCTAGAACACAGCTAAGAAGCCTATATTCAGCAAGCTGCAGTGCATTACATTCTGACTCCTTTCAATCAGAGCCAGCATTAACAATTATTGCAAATTTTGGTATTTTCAAATCGTACCTCCTGGGACAGACCGGACGTAACAGCAGCGCACATCAGTAGCTCTTGGTCACACATGACAATTTTACCATATTACATGACAACCTGCCATATTAGATATGAATATACCCAATTGCTCCACAATTACCATAAATGCATGTCGTAGATAGTAAATGTCACAGTGACAGCTACATAAATATATGGACTCAGTATTATAAAGCAGAACATCACCCAAAACATCACACTGCTTCTGGTGGCTTCCCTTCTTCACACAGTCCATCCTGCTGCCATTTCTTCCTCACAAAGGTCATGCACATACTGAGTGCTGTCCTGATGATGCAAAAGAAAATGAACATCAGGTCAGTGCACTTTTTTCTTTGCTCCATGGTCCAGTTCGATGCTCACAGGGGCCCGGAATGTGAAATCTGCCAGGTCTGCAGCTACACAGTTTCATATGCAGAAAACTTTAATGCACTCTGTCCTTAAAAATAAAAAAAAACTTTATCATTTATATTTCCCCTGCTCTTCCCTGGAATCAGACCACATGGGCAAGCACTATAACTGCATACTGGAAGCAGACCACTGAGATGGACTGGTACCGAAATGAACATCAGGAAAACAAAACCCTCACTGAGTGTTTGGAATCAAGCCCAGCATCTTTTTACTGTGAGTGCTTAATTTCTAATTGTCCACAAGGAAACAGCTCTAAAATGTCTGTATTCCTTTAATAAACAATGAATTGTTGAAAATTCATTGGGGAAAACCTGTGAATAAAAGCAATGCAAGAAAGGCTCATGTGTGAATAGTATTTGTGTGGTAGGATTGGGTCAGTGTGGCTTGGGTGTTAGACTACCTGATCCACTTTAAACAGTGTACAGTGCACTCTTATGAAACGAAGGAAACCACAACAGAGCTCTTGCAAAAGGCAGACACTACAACAGAGAGGTTAATCTTTCACAATACGTAGTTATAAATAACAGCCGCACAATCCCTTTCACACAGTACAAAAACATAAGTGGACGATGAGTGATTCATGATCATTGATGCCGTCAAAGACAGTGTGGAGTGACTGTCTGGACATCATGTCTGTAACCGCTTAATTCTATTTAGGGTCGCAGGGAGGCTGGTGCCCATTCCGCTGACTCCAGGTGAGGGCAGAGTACACCCTGGACAGCTCGCTAGGCCATCACAGGGTAGAAACTTGCTGACAGCTGTGCAGCTCCCCTTGTCAAAAGTCAGCAATGGTTCCTTTACATGAACCTCACACCATAGACAGTGAGAGACATGGCCGGCCTTTGATCACCCAGTTAGGTGGACTTGGTGGGGGGCAGTGAAACCCATGGAGAGTGGGGCTTGAACCCCCCAACCCTGGAATCAGTGACCCCAGCGCCATTACCACCAGGCCACCATTGCCCCATGATTGTCTGTATCTTTGTGTATTATTAAAAGAATATTTTTGGTTCATTTCCCCATTATATTGAGACTCTGTGTCAAAGAACACAAAAAAAGCTGAATCAGATCAGATCAGGAAGTCTTTGGCAAGATTCTCTCTTCCTTCTTTCACATTCTTTATCAGATCCCCAGGTTTTTCAACACATTTACTACAGTTTACATCAATGTGATCAGCATTAATATCACCACAAAAGTTTCACCAATTAATTCCAATTGAATACTGTATATCCAGCTTAAGAAGCACATCCTGTTGATTTTTGTGATGTTACCCTCAATGGTAATGTTACACCTGTATCTGCACAATGTTCACATTAAGTTGTTGCTTCCATCGTGTAGATCCAAACCATTGCACCTGTCAGTACTGGGTATTGATCCGAGCTGTACTGACTTTGTTTGTGCCCTTTTTTGCACTGCTGTGATGTTTCCAGGCGCTGCACATACTAGTATGTACTTTATGTCGTTACATGTGTTTTTGTAGTTGTATAGTGTAGTTTATGTATTTATTACTGTTCTAGAAGAACTTTTCAAAGGGTGTGTTGTACCAACTGCTTCTGGTTGAAATAACAAGAAAAGCCACTGAACGTGATGAATAATACTTAAGCAACACTGGCATCTACTGTTCAAACTGAAGGTTTATCAAAATAATATTGGTTTGGCATTGCAAGTAAGTACTGTACAGGGTGAATCCCCCTTTCAGAGGTTAAAAAGGGTTAAAGATCGAGTTATGTTTGCACTCATGCTGCCTCATTCGATGTAGTTTTTATTTCTCTGGAGAGAGTGGTGTAACTGTTACTGTAACTTCTGACCGTTATTCAAAGTCCAGTGAATTTCATTGAACATTTATAGTAGGCGGAATACGGGTCGACTGGTTAGCACGCTCACCTCACAGTTAGATGTTCTCCCCTTGCTTGCATGTCCAGAGTACAAAGACATGTGCATTAGGCCGACTGGATGTTCCAGATCACCCTAGGTGCGAGTGTGATTGTGGGTGGATATGTGGGTGTGTTGGCCCTGTAACGGTCTGGCGATCTGTTCAGGGTGTAGCCTGCCTTTGACAAGAATCAGCTAAGACATACTCCATTTTGTTTGCAGTTTGGTTTCCTCCAGTGACAAAGGAGGAGCTGGTGATTGAGGGGATTACATGCTGCACCATGATACCGTCTGCAGTGGATTTGAACCATCAACATTCACACAGACTTCTATCACAAAAAAAAAAATTAAATATTGTTGTATTAAGAAATAAGAAATTTGAAATATTTTAAAATGTTGTTTAATTCTGATTTCCATCAGTTGTCTGTTTACCAGATGAGTAACCTCAGAGTGGATTAAGATTATTTTTGTTTTTATTTATGAATACATTTCTTTAGAAAATGGTGTGTATGGAATGAACATGGAACAGAACAGCACATGTTCAGGCTTAGGCAGAAAATTATCATCATCATCATTGTCTTCCGCTAAGTCCGGACTCGAGTCGCGGGGGCAACAACCTAAGCAAAGCGGTCCAGATGTCCCTCTCCCCAGCCACCTCCTCCAACTCTCCCGGGGGGACACCGAGGCGGTCCCAGACAAGCCGAGAGACATAGTCCCTCCAGAGTGTTCTAGGTCGACCCCGGGGTCTCTTCCCGGTTGGACATGCCCGAAACACCACACCAGGAAGGCATCCAGGAGGCATTCTGACCAGATGCCCGAGCCAACACAACCGGCCCCTCTCAATGCGGAGGAGCAGCGAATCTACTCCGATCTCTCCACGGATGGTAGAGCTTCTTACCTTATCTCTGAGGGAGAGCCCCGTCACCCAGCGAAGGAAGCTCATTTCAGCCGCTTGTATCCGTGATCTTTTTCTTTCGGTCACTACCTAAATTCACTGATTACACGCTTGGGCCTGCCAGGTCTGGAAGGCAGCCTCCCCCACCACCGAAGCCAACTCACCACCAGGTAGTGATCGGTAGACAGCTCAACTCCTCTCTTCACCCGAGTGTCCAGAACATATGGTCGCAAGTCCGATGACACGACTACAAAGTCAATCATCGAATTGCGACCAAGGGTGTCCTGGTGCCAAGTGCACTTACGGGCACACTTATGTTCGAACATGGTGTTCGTGATAGACAAACTGTAACGAGCACAGAAGTCTAACAACGAAACACCATTCGGGTTCAGACTGGAGAGGCCGTACCTACCGATCACACCCTTCCAGGTCACACTATTGTTGCCCACATGGGCGTTGAAGTCTCCTAAGACAACGAGTGAGTCTCCCGAGGGAGTGTTCTCCAACCCCCCCCCCCCCCCAAAGACTCCAAAAAGGGTGGGTACTCTGAACTGTCATTTGGTGCATAAGCACAAATAACAGTCAGGACCCGTCCAGGCTCCATGGGCAGAAGCCCGACCACCAGGCGCTCACCTTCGAGCCCCTCCCCCCGGCCTGGCTCCAGGAGGGAACCCCGGTGACCCGCATCCAGGCAAGGTAGACTGCTTCCTGTGCTCTCTCTCAGATGTCATGTGTCATAGGGGTTTTTTGAATCGCACTTCGTCTGGACCTTCACCCCGGACCTGTTTGCCTTGGGTGACCCTACCAGGGGCATTTGCCCCCTCCACCACGATAAGGTGGCGATTCAGGGAGGGGAGAAAATTAAGTGTTTGTATTTATTTAAAAATTGTATGTAGCTAGTTTGCAAATAGTAGATTCATTCTTATGTAAAGATGATCTTTAGTTTGTATAGAATAGTGTCAGCCCCCCCCCACTCTTCAAAATATTCATGTTTTTGTTGCTTTGTAGTCAGAAATAAAGTCACATATTCAAGCAACATTTCAGGAAAACACAGATAGTTTTAGGATTCCCCCTCGGGCAAATTCAACTGGGTGTAAATAATTACCTTCTCCATTGCACACCAAGATTCTAAGTGGCTTCCACTTGCGATCAACTGTAGTAATTCTGTGTAGGTCAGTGTAAAAATTCCCAGAAGTACCAAAACAACTATGGGTGGCAAGGGGCTGTCAGAAGAACTTATGTCCTATTCAAATCAATCCCTGATAATAATGTAAAATCCATGATGAAGAAATGAATAATGATTATTAATAGGAGCTTTCCAGGATCATCCCACCGCACTGAATGGAAGAGAAAATTGGTTCAGGGTTACCAGGAGGCAAGTTTGATGCAGTTACGAAAGATTTTAGGAAAGAATGCTCATTGTGTTTACCTCGTCACCAAATGGTAGATCTGGAAGAAAGCCAATACAACTTATTACCCAAAGGACAACATAACAACATTAAAGCATGGGGGCGGTAGCATCATGTTGTTGGGGCTGTTCCTGTGTAGCAGTGACTGGGACATCTTTGAGCATAAAAGGAAAAACCAGGGCACGAAATTAAGAAAAATTTCCACTGGACAGGGGGGCAGGCAGAAGAAAAAAAAATCTGTAGGACACCTAAGAATTTTACTGGACTCCACTTTTTCTGGAATGATCAATTATGTGATAATCTGTTATTATTATTATTTTTTCATTCACTTGTTCACCTGTCTGTATGTTTGGTGTGCAATAGCTATTATGATTGAATAAGAAACATGTAAACAGATTCTGTACCATATACAACTCTTTATTTATTATTCTGCTGATCAAATTAAAACATATTTAATAAGTCATATTTTATTTAATTTGACCAATATTTTTTTGTGTTTGAGATATAAAATTGTACTCAGGTCTATTACACTATTAGTACTACATAGTTAGCTTTAAATAATATTAAAGTAATGCGTTAACTCAAACTTTCAAAGTGTGGGTGGAGTCAGTGGTCCTGAAAAGTTCTCTTTGGACTTCAATTCTTTTCATAATCTTTATAATCTCTGACATTAGTGCCACTTCGTCCAGCCTCACTTTGGTCACATTTTTGATCTTTTACAAATCCAGTTAACTTTGTCTGTTTTGACATCGTTAGTTAAAATGTTATTATTGTATTATATACATCGTGATTGCTTGAATTGTGAATTCACGTTTTTTTTTTTAAGTGTGTTTTTAATGATTATATAAGCCCCATGATGTCACTCAAACGCCCTGCATCTTCTCTAGTTTCTGATAAGGAGCTTTCATTCAAGTGTCATATGTTAGGTGATGGCGGATTGTTCATTTTAATGAAAAGGCCTTCTGCCTGACACGGGGGCCGGTATTAGGTTGGATTTTTCCAGACCTCCCACAAAAATGCCGGCAAATGCCGGTGGGCCAGCGCTAATTATGTGCCCTGAATATTAAGGATGGAAGGATTTCCCATTATTTGACACTGATCTCTAATCTTAGTGTCACAAATATAACGGTAAGACTCATTGAAACTACTGTAGGGTATAAATATGGGTCCAACGTTATTTATTATTATAGTCTCTTTTGAACAAACATGACCAGGGCTACTCAGGTATTTACATATAATGGGCAAGTAACCTTTTAACATCTCATAGAAATGACCCAAAACCTCACATTTCAGGGTTTTTTTAATGTTCAAAAACATTTTCCATATGGTTAGACATGTTGTTGAGCAATCAGAGCAATCATTGATTGATTAATTTTTTTAAAGTCCTGAAGTATAAAATATTTGTGTTTACCTAATAGCTACATAAAAGATTTCCTAAACTTTTTATTTCTGATTGAGCTGCTTGCAGCAAGGTTAAGTCCGTCAGTAATGTAAAGGACACGAACAAAATCACTTCTGATCTGCCTTTCTTTAAGGACCGACGACAGCAAAACTAATGGTCAGTGAATAACATGGGGGTTTTTGGACATGGATTGTCAACACTCCTACTTTCTCCACAAAAAGTATAAAATTTCAGGACGCAAAACATCCTTTTGAAAACCGGGTGAGGTGGTTTTCATGAGCTTTATCCATAAATGATTGGACTTCTTGTGTAATGTTTCAGTAATCTAACATGGTACAAGATTTCCGACAACTAATTCCTGTGTGGAGTTCTTCTGTATTCAGAGGAGACTAAATAATTCGTGTTTATTCAAGCTGCTGTCTCTCACTGGTTTTTGGACAAGAGTTCATAAATAATAATAAGTGATAAGACATACACACTACTGCACTACCAGACCTGAATGCAAGTTTATTACAGGGTACAACAGAATTTATGTAAACTTTTAAAAAATGGAGACACAAGAGGAGTTTTAAGAAAGGAAATCAACAAGGAAATGGACAGGACAGTATTTGGTTTCCAAAGCAACTGAAAACAAAGGACATGATCAAGTCTTTGCTAAAATGTTGTTATACAATAATCATACAATGTAAAGTAGAAGTACAATATTTTAAAAATATTATTTATAACATACAACAGTTTCAGTGGAGGTTTGAGTCAAACTGGTGATAATGCTGCTGCCTGCATCTACTCTCGGAATTACAGTAAACACAAGTTACTGAATTGGTAATAGCACATGCTAAATGAATGCTGGGATTTCCCTCAATCAATTTTTAAAAACTTGTGTTCTCCGAGTGTCCTTCGTGACAGAAACAAAGATGGCTTATCAGCAAAATATGTGCCGAACCACTTAATCCTGTTAGAATAGAGAGGAGGCTAGAGCCTATCTCAGCCGACTCTTTGTGAAGACAAGAAAAAACACAAACAGCCTGCCAGTTGAATGCAAGACCAACATGCACGCACACACACGCACGCACACACACACACACACACACACACACACACACACTTTACCTATGTTCCTTCTTTGGACTGTAGGAGTAAACCCATACAAATACTTAGAAAACATGTAAACTCCACCTTGAAACACCCTTGCCAAGCCTGGAATCCAACCCCAAGTCTTTCTCGATGTGAAACAGATGTGCTAACCACTACATCACTATGCCACGTAACATGTCCATAATGAGGGAAATAAAGGAAAAGTCTTCAAAATTGAGTTGTACGACTCATCCTTGCTTGCCAGTGCCAAAGTTAAATGGTTATAATTTCGTCACCAGGCATCCAGGATGAGCTTCAAGAGTGAAGGAGGACAGACAATATTTAGAAGGTAGTTGTTTTAGACTTTTCCTAATAATTCTTACATATTGTACCCTCAATTCTGTTTATTTATTATGAGCATATTATAAGTGTAAAATGAACTTTGTATTTTTTATATCAAAAATGGCTATTGTTCAGAAGAGGTGTATATATTTAAAGCCAGTACATTTCAGGCAGTTTTTTAGTGAAGGGATTTAAATAATGCTACTAAAATTGGTAACATAAACGATATGTATCTCTTTATAAAACAAGTTATCCATTAAACCACTGTTTAACACTGAGTAACACATTTTCACTAATGTCTTGTTTCTGGGTTAAAACCATAATTTCCATTTATTCACAGCCAGTCAAAAGAGAAACGTATGGTCTTAACCTCCAAACTTTGGTTTTTGGTCGGGACAATAAAATTATAAAATAAACCCATTTTCCCATGCACCCGAGTGGTCGCCACCAATTTCTGGACAAGTTAAGTGCATTTGTCAGAGTTGTAATCATCATATTTTCTTTTTGTGATCATGTTAAAAGGGTTCAAACCTCATTTCAAACACAATACAATATTGAGAAAGCAATTATATTTATGAAAGAATTCCTCATTTGTAGAGCTTGAGCAAGAACTTTCAGCAATAGGGGAATAAATTACCGAGGCTTGAAGAATTATCTCCTCTGTTTATGAATCTTTCAGATATAATAATATAATAATGTATAATGTATAAATGCATAATATATAATGAAAGCTTGTGTTTTCACTGGAGCATAAGTTAAAAAAAATATATAGAAATATAATGCCCTGAATTTCCAAAGAGACTGACAGCAAAGGAACAGGAGGCATGGAAAAGTTTTGTTGATGTTGTCCATCGGTTTCTGGGCAACCACAAGACTGACAATTATGTGGAAGTGGTTGAGACTTTGGTGATAAACTATGGCCAAATGAGCTGTAGAATGTCACTGAAGGTCCACATTATGGATGCTCACTGTGAGAACTTCAAGGATAGCATGGGGGCATAATCAGAAGAACATGGGGAGCGATTCCACCAAGACCTAATGGACTTTGAACACAGATATCAGGATCTTACAATGAAATCATTATATTGGGGGGAAGGGGGGTCTGATCTGATTTCGGGTCTGATCAGGGAAATTGATTTGTTGCATAAGTATTTGCAAATCAAGGAAAACTGTTGATTTGTATCTTTGTAAAATTGTTTTAAAATGCAGGAAAGTAGTCCTTGCTGCAGTTATGCCTAATATTTAGTTATACTATGTTAGAGGGTAAGGTAAAGTCTGAGCCCTTGTGGCTCATCAGGCAGGTGCTTATCCCCGGTTTCCATAAAATGAAGCAACCAGGAGTTCAACTCCTCCTGGATGGGACGCTAGTATATTTTTACTGGTACCCATTTAAACTGCTGGGTGAACAGAGGCACACTTGTGGTTCAGACCTTCCCCAGGGGTCTTAGCACAATGGGGGTCTAACTGGGATGCGAACACACAACCTCCCGATCATGAGCGCAGCACCCTAACCACTACACCACTCTCCCCACAGAATATTGTGTTGGAAAACAAGTCAAAAATAGCTATTTTGGGGAATTAAAATTGCTGTGCAGTCCACAAAACCAAGGTTTGGGATGAAAATTAGGCTTTTTCTATTGTTTTGCAATAAACGTATTTGGAAAAAGGAATTTACTCACCAGGAACAAAAATTGTGTTACACAGTGTAATAGATTAGTTTATATTCCCCCTGATACATATTACAATTGTGCACAACAAAATACATTATATATAATAATTGAGTGTGCATTACACAATGTGTGGTTTATTTATTTATTTACTCCAAATGCTCCACTAGGTAAGGCTCGCTCTGCTTGAGGATTTTATAAAATTCAGCTTTCACTTTTGGTCCTCCTCCATGAAGAGCTCTGTACAGCATCCTCATTTTATTTTCCTTGGATGGCTCTTGAAATATTTCATAATATGCTGCCCATGTCAACATATTTTTGGATTTTAGACGGTCCATTATTGGTATTACCGAAGAAACCCTTTCAATGATGTCAGCCCTGTACCGATCCACAAATTCAGCAGCTAAAATACAAATATAAACATTTCTTAATAGCCTGCACATCACATTTCCACTGCAGAGATTTGTACATACATATTTTCTGTGATCTGGACAAAAAAGATGAAAAACACTGAAAACACTACAACTGAGGACATTTTTACTGTGAAAGACCGTGCCTCACCTCTTTTTGTTTCTGGACTTAATGAGACTCCATATGGATCTGTATTGACAAAACAGAAACCAGGACTTATCATATCTACAAAAATTTTTAACCTTAATTTGAAAATAAATAAATAAATAAATAAACTGTGCTCAGTATTTATTTATTTTTACCAGGGACTAGTGCATGTCTGGGGCTTGTCTGGGCGTCCACCTTCAAGAGAAACAATTACAGAAGTTATGTAAATTACAAATTCACACGTTGAGAGACACTGGCTTGTGCACCTCCCTCACGGCTGCACTGACTGAAGTATATGTACATGTATATATTTTATACATGTATATGTATTGCAGAATATCAATACATACATATTCAATGCAGATGCGCACTTCTTCTTTCTTCTTCTTCTTTTCCTTTTGGCTTTTACATACAGGGGTTGTCACAGCAAATCATCTGTCTCCATCTCACCCCATCCTCTGCATCTTCTACTCTTACTCCAACTACCTTCATGTACTCCTTCACCACATCCATAAATCTTCCCTTTGGTCTCCTTTAGGCCTTCTGCCTGGTAGTTCCAACCTCAGCATCCTACTACCAATATATTCACTCTCCCTCCTCTGTACATGTCCAAACCATCTCAATCTAGCCTCTCTGACGTTGTCTCCAAAACTCTTACATGTGCTGTGCCGAGTTTTAATGTTGGCGCACCTCAAATAAATGCAAGTAGTTTTGTTGGGTTGTTTTGTTTGTGGGGTTGTTGTTTTTTTCATAATTGGCCTCTTTTTGAAGCATTTTCCTGAACTTTTTATCGATTTTTCCTTAATTTCCTTATTAACTTTTTTTCGATGAATATTTTTGAAAAACCCGCAATAAACTGAAGCCGCAGAAACTGAAGCACAAAGTAGTCAAAGTCAAATTTTGAGTTTAGACTACGTTGATGTAATGATGCAATGATGCTGCATCCATTGTTTACAAACGACAGACTGAGTGCCCCTCCTTCCCAGTTCAGTTATATATATATATATATATATATATATATATATATATATATATATATATATATAGAGAGAGAGAGAGAGGATTTTCTGAGTAGATCCTTCCGTAGGAGAATGCTCAATACTTTTTGGTAGAGCAAATAACAATAATTGTATTTATTAATTAATTAATTATATAAATTAATTTTATATATATATATATATATATATATATAGTGTGTTACCCTTGTGTTAAGATGTCGTCTCTGTGAACTTTGTGTTTACACTGTTTTGTGGACTTTTGTAACCCTAAGAAAATATGGTTGGTCAGAAGCATAAGTGCATAAGCCTACCTGCATGGGTACAAGTCTCATACACAGAGATGAACTAACTATCTGCTCGGATCGGCACGATCTGCCATGCATACTCAGTTAAGCAAAGAGAGTTGTAATATGAATGAAAACCTGAATCCAGGAAAGAGAACTCTCCGCTCCGTGATTCACATCAGTGCAGGCTATGTGTAAACGAGTTCAACGGCACCCTTGTGCACTTGAAAGACCGGAAGTCCGTATAACCCATAGCAAGTACACTACTTTTGCAAGAACACTACTTTCTGTACTGAGCGCCTCACATATTGTAAGTGACTCGGCATAAATAAGTGACTTATTTGAAATTAATCTTGATATTAGTTGATATATTTGATATTACTTTACAATGTTATATTTATGATAATTGATTTAGGAGTGTGTTATGAGATACAGTAATGGTATTTCTGGATGTATAGTAAAGTATGAGCGTCACACGTCACATGTCATACGTCACTGTAAGAACTTACGTTCACTTTCAACTTACGTTCGGCCATCCGGAACCAATTAAAAACGTAAGTCAGGGAGCATCTGTATATTATATATATATATATATATATATATATATATATATATATATATATATATATATATATATAAAACAAGACTGATCAAAAACACAGAAGTAAATCAACTTCAGAATGGTTTCAGAAGAACAAAATACACGTTCTGGAGTGGCCAAGTCAAAGTCCGGATTTGAACCCCATTGAGATACTGTGGCATGACCTCAAGACAGCGATTCATGACAGACATCCCAGGAATCTGACTGACCTACATCAGTTTTGTAAAGAATGGGCCAAGATTAGTCCTGATCGATGGGCCAGACTGATCTGCAGCTACAGGAAGCATCTGGTTGAAGTTATTGCTGCCAAAGGGGGGGCACAAAATATTAAATCTGATGGTTTAGGTACTTATTCCTCCACTTCTGTCATTGTCTGCATGCTATCCTCAATAAAATATGAAAACCTATAAATGTTTGGGTGGTTTTAGTTAAAGCAGACACTGTTTTTTCATCTGTGTGATTTTGACAAAGATCAGATCACATTTGATGGTGATTTTATGCAGAAATTTGAGAAATTCCAAAAGGTTCAGATGCTTATTCATACCACTGTATATATATATATATATACATATATACACATACATACATATAATATTATACTAGTAAATTTGGCATAGCCTAGCCTAAGCTAGCCTAGAGAAACGCTAATTCGAGTAAAGTAGTTTCGACTTGAGTCGTCTCTCCTGGAACCAATTAATGATGTAAGCCGAGATATACCTGTATATATTCATGATAAGTATTTTTTATATTTTATATAGAAATTGTCTAATTAAATACTAATCTGTCTTTCTTTCTGTAGTGAGATACACCACAGAGCTATTAACCAGTCTGAACATTTTTGAGAAGAGGTTTGGGATGCTATTAATTTACATGAGTTATTTACAAAGAAAACCTCAACTTTTTAGCTCTCAGTATCATAATGTTGGTCAGATTTCTGTGTTTGTAGAACAATAATGATAAACTAGACAGAAGAAGGATGGATGCTCTTCCAGCCATCACAATTTGTTGTGTTCACTACATTATGATGGACAGTGCAACTTGCCTGTGAACTAATAACACAAGCTAAATAATAATAATAATAATAATAATAATAATAATAATAATAATAGACACTTCAACAGATATTAACAAATGTTCTGTATAAAAATTCTTACCTGTTTGTTCTTTTCCAGGTAGATTGTCTGTTCCAGGTAGATCCTATGAATTAGAGTAATAAAGGATTAATATCTTATCTGTAAGGGACAGTGTGGGTGCAGGTTTTCATTTCAACCAAGCAGCAGCCACAGCTTTCACCAGTTTCAATCAATAATCTAAAAAATTAAATAAAAAAAAACATTTTGAAGTTGAGTAGAGGTCAGCTATGCAGAGCTCTCTCTCTTCCTCTCTCCTCTATCTCTCATTATATGTATGTGTATATATATATATACATATACACACATACACACACACACACATATGATATATATATATATATATATATATATATATACATATACACACACATACACACACATATTATATATATATATATATATATATATATATATATATATATATATATATATATATATATATATATATATATGTATGTATGTATTGTATGAAGTTACATGAAAATTTTCAGGGTTTTCAAGCTGTGAAGCTGTGTTAGTTTTCAATGGACCCATTCTGAGATCATCAACAAAACACCCAATGCCCAACTCTCCAGGTGCTGTAAAGTGTGGTAGCCCACTGCTCTGAGTGTGTATATGTTCACTTTGGATGGGTTAAACATAGGTAGGTAGTCTGTTGGGCTTTTTACACCCGAGCCTAGTGGCTCATCAGGTTGGTGTCCATAGCGTCAAGCTACCAGGAGGAGTTCAACTCCTCCTGAATGGGACGCTAGTCCATCGCAGCTTACCTTTCCAGTATATTTTTACTGGTACCCAACCCCACTGTGATTTTGAACAAAAAAGTATCAAATTTAAAAATAATTTAAAATCAGTTTGATTCAATAATGAATTGTCTCTCCGCTTATGAGAATTAATATAATCATGAAATGTCTGTTTAATATTAAATATAAGTCTCTTCTTCTAAGAGTATGCTAAGCTAAATCAATATGTTTGTAATCTGAATTTACTTCATCTAATTTATAATGATCAATACAAAAGTCCTGGAAGACTGGAAACATTCACAGGTATACATTATACATGAGCTTTCTCAGCTTATGTATATTGTACGGGCGCTGGGGGGGGGTTCTTCCTATAGGGGATGTCACGGAAAATAATTGAGAAGCACTGCACAAGGCGTTCTTGGAGCACGGAGGAATACACGCAGAGGAATATGAGGCAGAAGAATGCGAGGCTCATTGGCCTGGAAAAGCCATTTCCCCCTGCAGAGCTCATAAATCAAAATTTTGCTCGTAGGATGGGGCATATTTTGGGTGGGATTGAAGCTCGTATCATGGAAAATTCGTTATAAAAGAGACTCATAAGTCAAGGTACCACTGTATATAATAGAGGGCACTATTGCATCAGCCTGCATCCTTTTGGAGTTGTAAACTGTGTGGCCTCCAGCGTGGTCACATGACCATATTGAAGTCCATATAAGATTGGGCATCTCTGGTTTAGTGTGTGATACTAAAGTTTAATGATAAGGTATAAATCTTGATCAGGTATAAAACGTACTGTAAGCATAACAGTACATGTGTTTCTTTATATTCCAAAGTAAACTAGTTACAATTTTATCGGTAATAATAATAATAATACAGTGGTACCTCACCTTACCATAGTCCCAGAATACGAAAAATCCAGTTTACAAAAAACACTTTCCTAAATTTTTTGTCTCTGTATACAAAACCAGTTCTCCTTATGAAACGCGCCAAACGCGTCATTCAAACATTAAAATGCGTCATTCAAATATTCAAACAATGCACGACTTGCTGTCCCACTGACTACATGTCTCAACATCCCGCCCCGCTGGCCTCCCATTGGCTATCTCCCTACATCCCGCCCCGCTGGCCTCCCATTGGCTAGGAGGGATGACGCAGCTCCCTTCCACTGGCTATATCCCAACATCCCACCCCGCTGGCCTCCCATTGGCTAGGAGGGATGACGCAGCTCCCTTGAGCAGCAGCTCATGAGTTTTTTGAGTGTGCTCTTTGCAACTTTATTTTTTGATTCAGGCTTTTAAGCTTGCATGAACATTTGTAAGGTCATAACTCTGCTAATAAGACATGGTCAACAAGAAGTAAGTACCTTAAAAGGTATGCTTTTATAATTTTTAAATTGTAGTATTGTGGGCCTTGGAACAAATCACCCATTTTACATGTAAAATGCGGTTCGACTTATGAAAAATCCAGGTTACAAAAAAGGCTCTGGAATGGATTAATTTAGTAAGTGAAGTACCACTGTAATAATAATTTTATGGAGAAGATTTTATTTTTATTCATTAACCATAAGGATTCCAATTTTCCTTCATATTCAAAAAAAAAAAAAAACTTACGTTGGCTGTATATTTGAACTACTCGTGGTCTTTGTGAGTTCATTGAATGCTTCCAGCTTATTCTGGTGCCTCTCCATCTCTTTCTTCTGCTTCTTCATGTCTTCTTTCAGTTTCTTCATCATTTCTTCCAGTGCTTTCCTTTTCCCTTTCTCTCGTTTCAGTTCATTCTCAAGTTCACTCTTTTTCTCTTTGTACTTTTCTTTTTTCATATTTCTCTCCAGTTCAGCTGTTACATCCTTAAGTTTTCTGATGTGTACTTCATGCTCCTGGATCCCTTTCTCTATTTTTCTCAGAGTATTCTGCATGTCCTTTTCAATTTTTTTCTTTATTTCCATCTCTTCTCTCATCCTTTTCTCTTCTCTTTCCTTCTCGACCATCTTTGTGTCTCTCGTTCTAATTTGAGATTCTGTCTCTAGGTAGGACTCAAAGCTGTAGAATGTCTCTCCGTTTCCTTTCACCATATCCTCGATCTTCTTCAGCAGCTTTGAGACACGGGACTCATCTCTTTTCTTAATGTTGAGACAGTAAAACCTCTTCCCACATTTCTCTAGAAGTCTCTGGACTGCATGCTCTCCTGATTGGATCATTTTTTTAATGTTTTTTTTCTGAACTTTATCAATTACAGTGAATATGATCATGGCGTGTCTCCAGCATCTCTCTCGAAAAATGTTCTCCATTGTTTCCAGTATCCCTCTCTCCTCTCCTGTAGGCTCTTTTCCATGTATGACTAGAAGGAAGGCGTGAGGTCCTGGAGCAGACAGATTGACACAGTGTCTCACATTCTGTCTCAATTTCTCGAGAGAGGGTCCAGGAGAGAACCAGTCTGGAGTGTCCACCACAGACACCTTCCTCCCAGACACCTTCCCCTCTGTCTGCTCACACACCTGGGAGGCTGGAAATGTAGTTGTTGATGTAGCAGACTGGCTCCTTTGCTTTCTGCCCAAGATGGTGTTTCCTACTGAACTCTTCCCAGACCCCATCCTCCCCAGTAGCACCAGCCTTAGCTCTTTTAGCGGAAACGTCACTGAAGGAAATGAACGAGGCAATCGTCTTTCAACTGAAAATTAAGAAGAATTATTTATTTATAATCTATCTTATTAAAATCATTTATTCGGCTAGACTGGGTGCTGGAATCCACTTCAGCCTTCTGTTTTACTTGCTATTGTACTATATGTCATCTACCTCATCAACATTTATCGAACTGATTGGCCCTCCTTCAATGGAAATCCTCATGAGGTGGTCCAGAGAATCAGTTAAGATTTCAGTTCGACATGCAGTCAACACCACCAGACTTTTGAGCTTTATTTGTTTAAACTAATGACATATGCGATGTAACTTTTTTACAGAGTGACTTGATTTTTCATTATAAATCATTTATAAAAATATATCTGTTGTCGAAGTATTCGACTCATTCAATCGTACCTTTATTAACGAGTAAATTATTCATGCATCTTTGCATACTAGCAATAGCTGGAGCCCACATTAGGTTTTACTTTAAGTTTTCAAATTATTTTCCTGGGGCAGTGGGGGCCTGGTGGTAAAGGTGCTGGATCACTGATCCCAGGGTTGGGGGTTCAAGTCCTACTCAACAGGTTGCCACTGTTCCCCCAGTGCAACTGGGTTATCGAAGGCTGGCCATGACTGTCACTGTCTATGGTGAGAGGTTCATGTAAAAGAACCTGTTAAGATTAAATGAAGAATGAGAACGGTTCCCTGTCCTCCTGCACTTGTAACCATGAACACTTGGTCAGGCTCCAACTGTCGGGACACGGTATCTCCGTTCTCATTGATAGTTATACTCTTATCAGAGTATAAAAGAGGGGATTGTTAAGCTTAAATGAAGAATGAGAACGTTGTATTCGACCTTGAGACTGTGTATGTGGCTCAACTATGTTATTTTGTCTGTTTCTTTGTACATTGACGCATGAGCGGTTCCATTCCCTGTTATCGGTGCAGGTGCAGTATGTTTTATGTTCTATCAACAACGGGAAGCCGAAACTAACTATGTGGCAGCTTCGGCGGAAGGGAACTCCGACATAATGAAGACTGTGCCCTTGAAACTGTACTTATCTCCTTGCACATGCACAGAAAGTGTATAAATACACTGTATGAAGAATGCACCTTTGAACTGTGGATGAACAAACCAGACTGATTTCACTAGTGTGGTTTGTTGTCTTCTGTTCCCGGAGTACTCCAGACACTGAGATATAAGGATTTGGACAGTGTACAGAATGAGGTGTGAGGGCCCGATTAAGGCGATCCTTACAGAACCATTGCTGACTTTCAACAAGAGTGGCTGCATAGCCGTCAATGTGTTTCTGCCCTGCGATGGTCTAGCGAGCTGTCCTGGGTGTACTCTGCCCTTGCCTGGAGTCAGCTGGGATAGGCGCCAGCTTCCCTGTGGCCCTAATTAGGATTAAGAGGTTACAGAAAATGAATAAATGATTTTCCTGTTCGCTGACAAATGATCATCAAACCCGCTCACACATATTTTGATATGTAGTGTACTCAATTTTTTTGTCCTGGCAGAAACCATGGTGTATTTTATATTAGGGGAAGTCATCTGTAGCATGATTTACAGTAACATTAGATTATCTCTACCGGTAAGTTAGCGTAACATGTACTGTTTCCTTGTCACAGCAAACAACTCTGTTTATTACCTTTTACTATTGAATGCTAACAATCTTCAGTGAGATGTTTCATAGATTTTTTCTCTCTTTTTAATCAGACAGTCTACCATGTCGATAATGATTACTGCAATAAACTGATAATACAGACAAAGGTATATGTAAATCTTTCCTTTACAGAAAACAGCCAATCACTATACTCTCTTTCTCTTTCTCTGTGTAATGGTATTTATAGGTGAGTCAATGAGTCACTTTGCACACCTGTGCTCTCTCATATGCACTCTTACTCCAAGTCTTTTTTCCAGGATATTGTTGATCCTTTTGTGGAATCATGAAGCCACTATCAATACGTGACAAATTTAAATATGCCCTGAATTATGGCAGTATCGTTAGAAATAAAATTATAAATATATTAAAATTTATTATATTAAAAATATAAATATTGTCCAGCAAATCACTGTCACTTGAAGTAAAAAGAAAGAATATTACCACATTACACTGTTTTAATTAATATCTGATATACTCCCAGAATCACCAAGTATGTGAAAAACTTTGACTAAATAGGTTATTGGTTATTTGCATCCTGATTTTACCTTGTCTGGAAAATGTGTTTCTTGAATTCTAAGAATATACTTAAAATATAACTAACTATTAGAATATAACTAATTATAATAAAATATATACATATTATCCATATCCAAACACACACACATACATATATATCGTATTTTTTTAATAACTATTTCATCGAATGAAAAAATAAGAAAATTAAGGAAGAATAGGGGGAAAAGTTAAGGAAAATGCCACAAAACAAGGCTAATTATGCAAAAAAAAACCAAAACAAAACACCCCAAACCAACACAAAACAAAGAACAACCCAAAATCTCCCATCAAAACAAGTTACATTGTTGTGAGGTGCGCATGTGTGTGTGCACGGGCATCTGGGTGTGTGCGTGCATGTACGTGTGTCGTCTTCTTCTCATGCAATACCACCTGTATGTGTGTATTTATATTTTATTTACATCTTATGTCTTTTTTAATGTTTAATTGTTATTATAAGCATTGAATATGTATTTATTGATATTATACGAGTACACATACATGTACATATACGTTAGTCGGGGGGTGTGTTGGGGTTGGGGGGGTGTGATCTTACTTCGAGGATTTCGATGGTCGCATGGGGATCTCGGTCCCAATTAACCACAGAAATTCAGGGATTTCTGTATATTATATATATATATAAGGATAGGGTAAGATGGAGGCAGATGATTCGCTGTGGCGACCCCTGAAGGGAAAAGCCGAAAGGAAAAGAAGATATATATATATATATATCAAAACAAAGAACAAAGAATATATATATAAGATATATATATATATATATATATATATATATATATATATATATATATATATATATATATATATATACATATATATATATATATATATATATATATATAGTGGGGGCAGTGAATGCAGCCGTGAGGGAGGGGCACAAGCCAGTGTCTCTCCCTCACGCCGGTCCCAAGCCCGGATAAATGCAGAGGGTTGCGTCAGGAAGGCCATCCGGCGTAAAACAAATGCCAAACATGCGAGTCATATCAAGAAAATTCATACCGGATCGGTTGAGGCCCGGGTTAACAACGACCGCCATCAGTGGTGTGAACCAACAGGGTGCTGGTGGAAATTGGACTACTGTTGGTCGAGGACGTCGAAGAAGGAGAGGCGGGAGGCGTGTCCGTAAGCAGAGAGAGAGAAGAGGAAAGGCAGGAGTCTAGAACTGAAAGTAGGGACTTTGAATGTTGGAACTACGACAGGAAAAGGTAGAGAGCTGGCTGACATGACGCAGAAGAGGAACGTGGACAAACTGTATGTTCAGGAGACCAGGTGGAAAGGTAGCAAGGCTAGAAGCTTAGGAGCAGGGTTTAAGCTGTTTTTTCATGATGTGGATGGGAAGAGAAATGGAGTAGGAGTCATCTTGAAGGAGGGGTTTGTCAGGAATGTTCTAAAAGTGAAAAGAGTGTCAGACAGAGTGATGAGTCTCAAGTTAGAAAGTGAAGGCATGATGTTCAATGTTGTTAGTGCTTATGCCCCACAGGCAGGATGTGAGCTAGAAGAGAAGGAGAGATTCTGGAGTGAGTTAGATGAAGTGATGGAAAATACCCCCAAAGATGAAAGAGTAGTCATTGGGGCAGACTTCAATGGACATGTTGGTGCAGGAAACAGAGGGGACGAGGAAGTGATGGGTAGGTTTGGTATCCAGGACAGGAACGCAGAAGGACAGATGTTGGTAGATTTTGCAAAATGGATGGAAATGGCTGTGGTAAATACTTTCTTCCAGAAGAGAGAGGAGCATAGAGTGACTTATAAAAGCGGAGGTAGGAGCACACAGGTAGACTCCATCTTGTGTAGGCGATGTAATTTGAAGGAAGTCAGTGACTGCAAAGTAGTAGCGGGTGTTGCCAAACAGCATAGGATGGTGGTGTGCAGGATGACGCTGATGGTGAGTAAGGTGAAGAAGGCAACGGCAGAGCAGAAGACAAAGTGGTGGAAGCTGAAAAAGGAGGAGTGTTGTGTTGTCTTCAAGGAGGAGTTGAAACAGGCTTTTGGTGGTCAGGAAGTGCTTCCAGATGACTGGACAACCATCGCTAATGTGATCAGGGAGACAGGTAGGAGAATACTTGGTGTGTCATCTGGAAGGAGAGGAGATAAGGAGACTTGGTGGTGGAATGAGGAAGTGCAGGAGTGTGTACAAAAGAAGAGGCTGGCTAAGAAGACTTGGGACATAGAGAGGACTGAAGAGAGTAAACAGGAGTACAGGGAGATACAGCGTAAGGCGAAGGTAGCGGTGTCAAAGGTCAAACAGAGGGCGTATGATGACTTGTATGCTCGGTTGGAAAGTAAAGAGGGAGAAAATGATTTATACAGGTTGGCACAGCAGAGAAATAGAGATGGGAAGGATGTGCAGCAAGTTAGAGTGATTAAGGACAGAGAGGGAAATGTATTGACTGATGACAGAAGTGTGCTGGGAAGATGGAAAGAGTACTTTGAAGAGCTGATGAATGAGGAAAATGAGAGAGAGAAAAAAAGAGTAGAAGGGGTGACTGTTGAGGACCAGGAAGTAGCAAAGATTAGTAAGGGTGAAGAGAGGAGAGCATTGAAGAAGATGAAGAATGGAAAGGCAGTTGGCCCTGTTGACATACCGGTGGAGGTATGGAAGTGTCTAGGAGAGGAAGCAGTAGATTTCCTGACAAGAACATTCAACAAGGTCTTAGAGAGTGAGAGGATGCCAGAGGAATGGAGGACAAGTGTGCTGGTGCCCATTTTTAAGAACAAGGGAGATGTGCAGAGCTGTGGCAACTACAGAGGGATAAAGTTGATGAGCCATACGATGATGTTATGGGAAAGAATAGTGGAAGCAAGACTAAGCGCAGAAGTCAGCATTTGTGAACAACAGTTTGGTTTCATGGCAAGAAAGAGCACCACAGATGCAGTGTTTGCCTTGAGGATGTTAATAGAGAAGTACAGAGAATTGTGAAAGCATTGTGCCTTTGTGGATCTGGAGAAAGCATATGACAGGGTGCCGAGAGAAGAACTGTGGTATTGCATGAGAAAGTCTGGAGTGGCAGAGAAGTATGTTAGAGTGGTGCAGGACATATATGAGAGATGTAAGACAGTGGTGAGGTGTGCTGTCGGTGTGACAGAAGAGTTCAAGGTGGAGGTGGGACTGCATCAAGGGTCAGTTCTGAGCCCCTTCTTGTTTGCTATGGTGATGGACAGGCTGACAGACGAGGTGAGGCAAGAATCTCCATGGACTATGATGTTTGCAGATGACATTGTGATCTGCAGTGAGAGCAGAGAACAAGTGCAGGGAAACCTAGAGAGGTGGAGGTATGCCCTGGAAAGGAGAGGAATGAAGGTTAGCATCAGTAAGACAGAATACATGTGTATGAATGCCAAGGACCCAACAGAAACGGTGAGGTTACAAGGAGCAGAGATAAAGACGGTGGAGGATTTTAAGTACTTCGGCTGAACAATCCAGAGCAATAGAGAGTGTGGAAAAGAGGCGAAGAAGCGTGTGCAGACTGGTTGGAATGGTTGGAGAAAAGTGTCCGGTGTGATGTGTTATAGGAAGGTATCGGCAAAAATGAAAGGAAAAGTGTACAAGACGGTGTTGAGGCCAGCGATGTTGAATGGTTTAGAAACAGTGGCCCTGGGGAAAAGACAGGAGGCAGAGCTGGAGGTAGCAGAGATGAAAATGTTGAAGTTCTCTTTGGGAGTAACGAGGATGGATACGATCAGGAATGAGCACATCAGAGGGACAGCACATGTAAGACGTTTTGGAGACAAAGTCAGAGAGGCTAGATTGAGATGGTTTGGACATGTACAGAGGAGAGATAGTGAGTATATTGGTAGTAGGATGTTGAGGTTGGAGCTACCAGGCAGAAGGCCTAGAGGAAGACCAAAGAGACGATTCTTGGATGTGGTGAAGGAGGACATGAAGGCAATTGGTGTAAGAGAAAAAGATGCAGAGGATAGGGTGAGATGGAGGCAGATGATTCGCTGTGGCGACCCCTGAAGGGAAAAGCCGAAAGGACAAGAAGATGGGGGCAGTGGTGGTCTAGTGGTATAGGGCGCTGGGTCGCTGATCCAATCCAAGGTTGGGGGTTCGAGTCCCACTCTCCACAAGGTTGTCACTGTCTCCCCCAGTGCAGCTACCTGGGTTATCAAAGGCGGGCCATGTCTCTCACTGTCTATGGTGAGAGGCATGTAAAAGAACCGTTGCTGACTTTTGTAAAGAGTAGCTGCAAAGTCGTCAGCGTGTTTCTGTCCCCTGCTAAAAGGATTGTGACAGGAAGGGCATCTGATGTAAAAAAAACCTCTGCCAAATCAAAATGTGCGAATCAGATCATTTGCTGTGGCGACCCCTGAAGGGAACAGCCGAAAGAAGAAGAAGAAGAGGTTAGGGAAGATTTTTGGTGGGATCGAAGCTCGTATCATTGAAAATTCGTGATTAAAGACATTCGTAAGTCAAGGTACCACTGTATTTGGTTTAGTAGGCCTATAGAGGCAGTAAATACAATTTTAATTATATTTAATTAGATACAACCAATTGTAAATGTGGGAACTGGTGGCCTGGTGGTAAAGGTGCTGAATCACTGATCCTAAGGTTGGGGGTTCAAACCCCACTCTCAACAGGTTGTCACTGTTGCCCCCAGTGCAGCTAACTGGGTTATCAAAGGCCAGTCATGTCTCTCACTGTTTTTAGTGAGAAGTGCAAAAGAACCATTGCTGACTTTCAGCAAGAATAGCTGTGTTGCGTCAGAATGTTTCCTTCCTTCAATGGCCTGGCGAACTGTCCAGAGTGTACTATGCTCTCGCCCAGAGTTGGCTGGGATGGGTTCCAGCCTGCCCATGACCCTAATTAGAATTAAGTGGCTCAGAAAATGAATGATGAATGAATATATCTTTCATGAAATATAAAATACTTGTGGGTGTCTTCAAGCTGCATAAAACCAAAATATAAATATTTTGTTTTTTTATAATCACAGTATGTGCTATTGAATTATGAACACACTACAAAGTCTGAACTATTATTCATTAACACATGAATTACAGAGGAAAAAAAACTTTTGAACTTACACACTGCTGTCGCCTGTAAAAATAAAATATAAAAGATTTTATGCAAAAAGTGAAAGTAACAGTTACATTTTCTTTTGGAAAACAGTATACAGTATGTCAGTATATGTGCATTTCCCTCTGTGTATTTTGAATCTATACTTCAATATATATATTATAGACTGCATATGGGTCATTCTCTGAAACTTGTAGCATGAAATTTGACACTGGTGTCAAAAATTTACAAACCCCAAATTTCACTGTAGTCCAGCTCATCTCCCCATACAGTATATTGACCACAAAATGATGAACCATTGTTACAAAGGCAGTGAGAAAACTACCCCAAGCACATAACTGCACTTTTATTTGTAACAAACAACAATAAATCCGTATGGAATACAAAATTCGTCTTTAAATTCATTGGAACGTACGGACAACAAATTCATCCCATTTGTTTTTGGTAAATAAATTAATTACCGCTTGATTATCTTCTTCTTCTTTTCCTTTCGGCTGTTCCCTTCAGGAGTCGCCACAGCAAATAAGCTGACTCCATCTCACCCTATCCTCTGCATCTTCCTCTCTTACTCCAACTACCATCATGTCCTCCTTCACCACATCCATAAATCTTCTCTTTGGTTTTCCTCTAGGCCTTCTGCCTGGTAGTTCCAACCTCAGCATCCTACTACCAATATAATCACTACACCTCCTCTGTACATGTCCAAACCATCTCAATCTAGCCTCACTGACTTTGTCTCCAAAACCTCTTACATGTGCTGTCCCTCTGATGTACTCATTCCTGGCCTCATCACCGTCTTGTACTCTTTTCCTTTCATTCTTGCCGATACTCTCTATCAGACATCACACCGGACACTTTTCTCCAACCATTCCAACCTGCATGCACACACTTCTTCACCTCTTTTCCACACTCTCCATTGCTCTGGATTGTTGAGCCTAAGTACTTAAACTCCTCCACCTTCTTTATCTCTGCTCCCTGTAACCTCACCGTTCCTCTTGGGTCCTTGGGTCCCTTCAAATTACATCGCCTACACAAGATGTAGTCTACCTGTGTGCTCCTACCTCCACTTTTATAAGTCACCCGATGCTCCTGTCTCTTCTGGAAGAAAGTATTTACCACAGCCATTTCCACCCTTTTTGCAAAATCTATCAACATCTGTCCTGTGTTCCTGTCCTGGATATCAAACCTGCCCATCACTTCCTCATCCCCTTTGTTGCCTGCACCAACATGTCCATTGAAGTCTTCACCAGTGACCACTCTTTCACCTGTGGGGGTACTCTGCATCACTTCATCTAACTCACTCCAGAATCTCTCCTTCTCTTCCACTCACATCCTCCCTGTGGGGCATAAGCACTAACAACATTGAACATCACACCTTCAATTTCTAACTTGAGACTCAACACTCTGTCTGACACTCTTTTCACTTCTAGAACATTCCTGACAGGCTCCTCCTTCAAGATGACTCCGACTCCATTTCTCTGCATCATGTCAGCCAGCTCTCCACCTTTTCCTGTCATAGTTCCA
This sequence comes from Plotosus lineatus, assembly GCA_024760905.1. NCBI lineage: Eukaryota > Metazoa > Chordata > Actinopteri > Siluriformes > Plotosidae > Plotosus > Plotosus lineatus. The sequence goes on along the minus strand of CM045740.1, from coordinate 34,070,774 downwards.
ACAATCAAAGTCCCTACTCTCAGTCCTAGACTCATTATTTTCCTCTTCTCTCTCTGCCTACGGACACACCTCCCGCCTCTCCTTCTTAGACCAACAGTAGTCCAATTTACCTGTTGGTTTACAGGACTAATGGCGGTTGTTGTTAACCCGGGCCTCGACTGATCCGGTATGAAATTTGTCTTTACGGTTTGCATTTTGTATTCTGGCAAAAGCTTTACGACGGATGCCCTTCCTGTCACAACCCTCTGCATTTATCTGGGCTTGGGACCGGTGTGAGGGCGGACACTTGTTTGTGCCCCCCCACCCACGGCTGCATTTCCCTCATGGCTGCATTCATGTGAAGTCCAATGATTTACTTACTATAAGGTCGAAGTAATCTGTGAAAAAGAAGAGAGAAATGTAACATCAGATAAAATTGAATGAGAAAATCTAATGATTTACAGTCAGTATCGCTGATAAACAATCTTCACTCTGTGTTTTCAAAAACATGTTCAGCTCAAATTTGAACTCTTTCTATAAAATAGATTAACAGTCAGTGAATCATTATGAATAAATAAGACTCAAACAATACAATACTTCATGGAGTTATTCTCAGACCAATCTGTTTAATATGGTGAATTGGTTAATTTCTTCATTCATGGGATGTCACAGATACTGAATACAAGGTAAAAAAGCAAAAACTCTTAATTTCACCAAAAGTGCACCCGAGCGGCACATTGACAGGGTGCGTGCCTATTTACGTGGAGATTACAAGTTCGATTTTCCGTTTTATTGCCACAGCCATCCATGACGGGGAATCCATGGGAGCTAATTGGCCAAGCTCTCACGAGAGGGTGTGTCACTCACAGCGATTGCCAGCCATCATAAGCATCAGTAAGTATATCCATATGAGGGGCAGATAGCGCTTTCCCTCCGAGTGTGTAAGACCGCTCCCAAAATACACATGTGCCGCAGTTCAAAAGGAGGTGGGTGGCTAGCATTACATGTCACGGAGGGGGCGTGTGCATGCTTTTGTACCTCCCTGGTCGGTGGTGGTCGTGTGGTGGGGAAGCCAAATACCTGATAGATGGGAATTGGATACAACCAACCCTGACAGTTTCTCATAAGTAATCGCCTTTATTTGTCAAAACAAACAGACTGATGAATTTCAGAAAAAAAGTTCTGTTTGTGACCATATTGAAGTCCGTAACCAATGTCTATATATAAATACAGATTTTTCAGATAACTGACAAGGAAAAAAAAAGCCAATTTTATTGCTTCTCTAAGCAGAAGCACAGTTTCATGGGTGCAAATAGAATTGCAAAAGGATTTTATAATTGTTATAACACAGTTATATAACTGCCTCTGTACATCTATGTAAAATTGATTCATCATGAATTCATTAATCCAGTAATTTTAATCTGTGATAATCATGTACAACATTTATATTAACCTTGCCTGCATGGGCTTTTTTGAATAATTTATTAGTTTTTTAATTGAAAATACTGTATGTGCTTTGCAGAAAAGACAAGGACATTTTAAGTGGCCCAAAAATTTTAATACATGAGTGTTATAAGCTTATAAATGGACTTGGGGAATAATAGATTACACATAATGGCAGAATGTTTTTCATAATAAACTCCATTTTTATTGAAACATGCTTTTACATTTTATATTAACAACCAGCAAATAAGAGGTTTTTGAAGCCTTTTTAAGGGAAATTCTTCATCTTCAAAAGACAAATTGAGTTTTATATATATATATATATATATATATATATATATATATATACACATTCATACACACGCGCGCGCGCACACACACACACACACACACACACACACACACACACACACACACACACACATACACACACACATATACAGACGCTCCCCGACTTACGTTCATCTGTTTTTTCGATTTTACGTTTTTTTTTTTTTAAACGTCAAATTTTGAGTTTAGACATACCTACGTAGTATGCTGACGTAATGACACAATGATGCTGCATACATTGCTTACATGAGTGTGTGTGTATATATGTATATATATATATATATATATATATATATATATATATATATATATATATATATATATATATAAAAATGTATATACATATACATACTAGTCCTTCTCAAAAAAATTAGCATATTGTGATAAAGTTTACTTTAAAGCTCAATTGGCCTGCCAGCTCTCCTGACCTGAAGCCCATAGAGAATCTGTGGGATATTGTGAAGAGAAAGTTGAGAGACACCAGACCGAACACTGTGGATGAGCTTAAGGCCGCTATGCATCCTGGGCCTACGTAACATCTCAGCAGTGCCACAGGCTGATTGTCTCCATGTCACGCCGCATTGAAGCAGTCATTTCTGCAAAACGATTCCCGACCAAGTATTGAGTGCATAACTGAACATAATTATTTGAAGGTTGACTTTTTTTGTATTAAAAACTTTTTTTTATTGGTCGGATGAAATATGCTAATTTTTTGAGATAGGAATTTTGGGTTTTCATGAGCTGTATGCCAAAATCATCAGTATTAAAACAATAAAAGACCTGAAATATTTCAGTTGGTGTGCAATGAATGTAAAATATATGAAAGTTTAATTTTTATGAGTACATTACAGAAAATAATGAACTTCATCACAATATGCTAATTTTTTTGAGAAGGACTAATATATATATATATATGTTAAGACTATTATATATATATGTTAAGACGTCGTCTCTGTGATCTTTGTGTTTACACTGTTTTGCGGACTTTTGTAACCCTAAGCAAATCTGGTTGGTCAGAGGTGTAAGCCTACTAGCATGGGTGTAGGTCTCATACACTCAGATCAGCACAATCTACAATGCATACTCAGTTAAGCAAAGAGAGTTGTAATATGAATGAAAACCTGAATGCACAAATTACAGAACAATTACAGATATTTATTATCTTTTAGCCGAATCCTAGGAGTGTATACTTTTTTTATATTAATATTCATTAGGATTTGTACTTGTTCTTTGTATGCATCTATTCAATAAAGTTTACTTACACAAAAGAAAGAACTCTCCGCTTTGCTGGGATTCACATCAGTGCAGGCTGTGTTCTAAACGAGTTCAACGGCACCCTTGTGCATTTGAAAGACGGAATATGCTTCACATATTGTAAGCGTTGATTGGCTGTTTTAAGATTCATGTAAAGTAACTCGGTATAAATAAGTGACTTATTTGAAATTAATGTTGAATTATTTGATATATTTGATATTATTTAACAATTTTATGTTTATAATAATTGATTTAGGGGTGTTTTATGAGATACGGTAATGGGATTTATGGATGTATGTTTGCAGATGACATCGTGATCTGTAGTGAGAGCAGAGAACAAGTGCAGGAAAATCTAGAGAGGTGGAGGTATGCCCTGGAAAGGAGAGGAATGAAGGTTAGCCTCAGAAAATCAGAATACATGTGTGTGAATGAGAAGGACCCAGGAGGAACGGTGATGTTACAGGGAGCAGAGATAACGAAGGTGGAGGATTTTAAGTACTTAGGCTCAACAATCCAGAGCAATGGAGAGTGTGGAAAAGAGGTGAAGAAGCGTGTGCAGGCAGGCTGGAATGGTTGGAGAAAAGTATCCGGTGTGATGTGCGATAGGAGAGTTTCAGCAAGAATGAAGGGAAAAGTGTACAAGATGGTGGTGAGGCCAGCGATGTTGTATGGCTTAGAAACAGTGGCGCTGAGGAAAAGGCAGGAGGCAGAGCTGGAGGTAGCGGAGATGAAAATGGTGAGGTTCTGCCTGGGAGTAACGAGGATGGATAGGATCAGAAATGAGTATATCAGAGGGACAGCCCACGTAAGATGTTTTGGAGACAAAGTCAGAGAGGCGAGATTGAGATGGTTTGGACATGTACAGAGGAGGGATAGTGAGTATATTGGCAGTAGGATGCTGAGGTTGGAACTACCAGGCAGAAGGCCTCGAGGAAGACCGAAGAAGAGATTTATGGACGTGGTGAAGGAAGACATGAAGGTCGTTGGAGTCAGAAAAGAAGATGCGGAGGACAGGGTGAGGTGGAGGCGGATGATTTGCTGTGGCGACCCCTGAAGGGAGCAGCCGAAAGTAAAAGAAGAAGAAGAAGAAGAAGTACAGTATGAGCGTCATACGTCACACGTCATATGTCACACGTCACTGGAACAACTTACGTTCACTTTCAACTTACAGTCAGCCGTCTGGAACCAATTAAAAACGTAAGTCTGGGAGCGTCTGTATGTACACACATACATACATACTAGTACATACATACATACACACAGACACACACACACACACACACACACACACACACACACACACACACACACACACACACACACACACACACACACACACACACACTATACGGTGTCCCCCAGTGCAGCTAACTGGGTTATCAAAGGCCGGCCATGTCTCTCACTGTCTATGGTGAGAGGCATGTAAAAGAACCATTGCTGACTTTCGTAAAGAGTAGCTGCAAAGCTGTCAAGCGTGATTCTGTCCCTAGCTAAGGGTTGTGTCAGGAAGGGCAAACCTCTGCCAAATCAAACGTGCAAATCATTCGCTGTGGCGACCCCTGATAAAGGGAAAAAGCCGAAAGGAAATCTCACACACTATACTGTCTGTGTGTGTGTGTGTGTGTGTGTGTGTGTGTGTACATATATTATATATATATATATATATATATATTAATAAAAAATAAAAGGACAGGACAAAGACTTTCTATTGAAACTCCATTTATCACTACAGATCTGTTTAGAAGAATATTCTTCTATAATCACCTGAAGAGAGAGGATGGTTTCACCACTCCTCGAAAGAGATCTGTAGTGATAAATGGAGTTTCAATAGAAAGTCTTTGTCCTGTCCTTTTATTTTTTATTGTTATTTGCTCTACCAAAAAGTATTGAGCACTCTCCTACGGAAGGATCTACTCAGAAAATCCTCTCTCTCTCTCTCTCTCTCTCTCTCTCTCTCTCTCTATATATATATATATATATATATATATATATATATATATCTTCTTTTCTTTCGGCTTTTTCATCAATAAACTAATCAGTATAGCATGTTCTGTAGGAGGGATGTTGTTTGAAGGTAAATAAACATTTATTCGTCTAATTTCCAAACTGCTTAAAACTATTATGGTTGCAGGGATGGTGGAGCCTCTTTCAGGCTTCATTCATTCCCTTACTGTAACTGCTTAATCCTAATTAGGGTCACGGGGAGACTGGTGCCCATCCCAGTCAACTCTGGGCGAGGGTCGAGTACACCCTGGATGGCTCGCCAGGCCATCGCAGGGCAGAAACATGCTGACCTCTATGCAGCCTACTCTTGTCGAAAGTCAGCAATGGTTCTTTTACAGCCTCACACCATAGACAGTGAGAGACATGGCCGGCCTTTGATAACCCAGTTAACTGCACTGGGGGGACACTGACAACTCGTTGAGAGTGGGGCTTGAACCGCAACATTAGGATCAGTGATCCAGCACCCTATACCACCAGGCCACCACTGCCCTCCTATTTTGGTCTTCTCTGGGCATAGGTGGGTTAGATATTGAACAGTTCATTGCAGTGCCAGCGCACACGCTCAAGGAGTTAAATCTACAAATAGGGGCAATTGTAAAGATCCGATTAGCCTAAAGTGTTTGTCTTTAGACTGAAGGAGAAAAGCTGAGAACTCAGGAACTTCTTGCTGTAAAATGAATGAGCTGACCACTACACTAACATGTCACTCATATAGACATTATATTTTAGCTGCAGCTGTTACATTACATTCTGATGAAATGAGTGTTATAACATCCGGAAATCAATGCTTTTATATATAGTGTAGGCCTCCGTCAGTCCCGAAGGACTATGGCTGCGCTCTGGCCAGTATTCTGACTGGTGATACTCCCCAGTGCACAGAGCCTGGGTAGGGAGTAATGAGGGACAGGCTGTTACCCAAGCAGCAAGTCCCCCCCTGTCTCGGCGCCACCGGAAGGATCCAATGGAAAGGCAAGTGCCGATACGACTGGGTTCCAGTGCCGCTGCAGGAGAGAAACTACAGTCAATTTAGAACGGCCAATTAACCTACAGTGCACGTCTTTGGATTGCGGGGGAAACCGGAGCACCCGGAGGAAACCCGCACAAGCACGGGGAGAACATGCAAACTCTACACAGAAACGCCCAGGCCGGGAATCGAACCCAGGCCTTCTTGCTGTGAGGCGGATGTGCTAACCACTGCGCCACCGTGCCGCCCGCTTTTATTTATATATATATAAGCTATTGCACTTTGAACACACAGCACAGTTTCAGCTAATCTGCAGAATAAATATTATATTGTCCATGCCGCGCAAGGCTAACAGTGAAAAGATTTTTATACTTACTGAAAAAGGTGCTCTGTGAAAATAAACAAAACAGAGTAAAGATATTAGACATGAAGCGAAATGTGAATTGTTCCATGTGAACATCACTTTTACTCTGGTGAGAACACAGTCATCACACACAGTAAACCTGTAGAATGTAGCATTGCGCTAAAAATGCAAATCAAATCCACTTCATGAGTGTAATATAAGGGGTAATGGGTCGTGTAATGGTTAGCATGTCCGTCTCACAGCAAGAAGGCCTGAATTTGATTCACAGTTCAGGCGTATCTGTGTGGAGTTTTGCATGTTTTCCCCGTGCTTGCATAGGTTTCCTCCAGGTACTCCGGTTTCCTTCGACAGTCCAAATACATGCACATTAGGTTAATTAGCTGTCCCAAATCACACCTAGATATGAGTGTGAATGGTTGTGTGAGTGTTGGCCCTGCAATGAGCTGGCGAGCTGTCCAGGGTGTACCCTACCCTTGCCCGGAGTCAGCAGAGATGGGCGCCAGCCTCTCCGTGACACTAATTAGGATAAGTGGACCAAAAAATAAACGAATGAATGAATGAAACACTTCAAAATGAAAACACATACATACACTGTATTGTGTAACAGGAGAGATGGAAAGACTTGACTTTTATTTCACTTTGAGGAAGAAAAATATCCTGTGATTGTGATTCATTGAAAAATATTATTTTTGTTATCAGAATGTATTTACCAACAGAATTTCCCCTACCATATGAATATTGTGGTGTGATGTCTCGCTGTTTTTTTCCTTTCCCCCTTGCACCACACAAAATAATTCCTAACTGCTTCCAATATAGTTAAATTCTCAAAATCAGTGCATTTTTTATTTATTCGATCTATATTATCTCATACGGGTCTTCTTTCTTCTTTTCCTTTTGGCTTTATCCCTTTTTCAGGGGTCGCCACAGCGAATCATCTGTTTTGCATGTTTGATTTGGCATAGCTTTGTACCTCGGATGCCCTTCCTGACACAACCCTTTAGCAAGGGACAGAAACACGCTGATGGCTATGCGGCTACTCTTGTCGAAAGTCACCAATGGTTCTTTTACATGAACCTCTCACCATAGACAGTGAGAGACATGGCCGGCCTTTGATAACCCAGTTCACTGCACTGGGGGGACAGTAACAACCTTGTGGGAACTCGAACCCCCAACCTTAGGATCAGTGATCCAGCACCCTATACCATCAGGCCACCACTGTCTGGGTATTATCTTATACAGGTAAATTTAAAAAAACATCTTCATGAAACCTGTGATGATGGAACCAATGCGATGTGCATATTCAGTGCGCTCAGAACGCGATTCTCTCAAATTTATTCCACTTGCAATATGAGGTCGCTGCTTGCCATATGTAATGCCAGTAGCATCGTTATTTACTGCAAAAAGTGATTAGCGCCCACTTTCAGAATGGCATCAAATAATAAAAATAAACAGATGGTCAAAGATGACTTACAACTTTTGACTGCTTTATTTATATCAATCTAACCAGCCAACTTTTTAAGTTTTGTTAATTTATATTACTAGCTATTTAAATCAATTACGTTCAAAATCAGAGGTTTCTTCCAGCAACTATCTATCCTTACCCAGTACGCATGAGTCTGAGACATGTTGTCTTCCTCATTACCTGTTCTCGCAAGAGCTCGTTGGACTGGCTGGCCTACATAACTGACAATTGATAGAAATAATAAGAATTGTATTCTTTAAATTATAATCTCAAGTATTTCTGTGTTTGTGTGTCTGTAAGATGAGCATCACCTGTCTGTATCTCAGACATTCTATAGCTGCCCACAGAAAACTCTCAGCTAACATAAATCTACTCTCCCCAGTTCTAGGAGTAAGAACAATAGTTTCAACTGTGCATTTATTGAGAAAATCTGTCACCCTACAATAGGTGGGAAAAGGTGGGATGTATATTGTTCCATAGACATGTTTACTCTTTACATGTCATGTAAAACATATGTCCTGTGACGACAGGTAAGGTCAACCATGGGGGCACAAGATGTGTGTAGGTGTGACCTGAAGACAAGAGGATGAAGGTGCGGAGACAGTAAAAACTGGCAGTCAGAGGGCGGATGGAGCTCACCTTGTCTGGTTGCGAAAGGAAGGTGGTTAGGACTTTCATGGCTATGATGCAAGATCACATGTGTTTGTACCCATTTTTATTTATTCTATTTAAATTACTAAATGGCAGTAGTGGCCTGGTGGTAAAAGGTGCTGAAGCACTGATCCCAAGGTTCAGGATTGAAGTCCCACTCCCAACGGGTTGTCACTGCCACCCCAGTGCAGCTAACTGGGTTATCAAAGGCCGGACACGTCTCTCACTGTCTATGGTGAGAGGCTGTAAAAGATCCATTGCTGACTTTTGACAAGAGGAGCTGCACAGTTGTCAGCGTGTTTCTGCCCTGCAATGGCCTGGTGAGCTGTCCCTGGGGTGCTGTGCCCTTGCCCCGTATCAAGTGAGATGGGTACCAGCCTCCCCGCGACCCGAATTAGGATTAAGCGGTTCAGATAATGATGAAAATTACTCAATTGGAAACTGATCAAATTTGCTTGGGCTTTCACACAAAGCCAAGGACACATAGAGCCAGCAATGCCCAGACATGGTGGTTCCCCATGCTTCATAATGCATTATCATCCAGTGCTGAGCTGCACAAACAACAAGCACAGAAACTGCCAGAAAAAACTTGTGTTTCTAAACCAACTGATGACACGAAAGGTGAGTTGGCAAAACATAGGCCGCATATGCTGCATTTAAGCCATCTTCGGCAACATTGTGCTGTCAGAGTCATTAGAACGTGATGCATCTACTTCCTCCAAAGTGCTCACCCAGTTTCTTCTTGAACACTTATTAAAATCATCCAAAAATCTTGCTGAACTGGCTGGCTTGTTTACTTGCACTGGATAACCCTGCCCACTTCCAGGGAGTGGTTCAGCCCTGTTATTAATCCACATAATAAAATTACCCATTTTTGTGATTTCTTATAATCCTTTATCGCAAAATAAAAGTGTCTGCATCACTTAAATCATTACATATGCACAATGCAGTAGGAATGACCAATACCAGTACTCTAAGCCAAGAGTTCAGCTTTTCAAAAATGCTGAATTAGAAGTTATAGATAATTAATATGTTTAGTAAAAAATGTTATTTGTGGCTGCACATTTCATAGTTTACCACATCACTCATGGTTTTCCAGGGAAAACATTGCACCAATTCCAAGTCTATTTCAGGTCTCTACTCAATATTGTGAAATATAGTATCCATGTACCAGATTTAGTAAATACAACAATTACAGTGATCCCTCACTACTTCTTGCTTCAGTTCATCGTGAGTTTTTTAAAAATATTCACAAAAAAAAAGAAAAAAATAGGGAAAATAATTAAGGAATATGCCGCAAAACAAGGCCAAATAATGCAAAAAAACGCCAAACAAACAAATATAAATAATAAAAAAAAACAAAACCAAACCCCCCCAATACAACTACAGTCGGCCACCAATTTACGAAGACCCCTGTGAACGAAATCCCCGGGTTATGAAAAACACTTTCCTGATTTTCCGTCCCCGAGGTATGAAACAACCCCGTCTTACGAAAAGAAATTCGAAATTCAAACGCGCCAATCAAAATTTCACACCACACGAGAGTTGCTCTCTCATTGGCTGTCTCTCAACATCCTGCCCGCCTGGCCTCCCAGATAGCGACAGAAGGAAGCTTCAGTCTTTAGTTTTTAGTTTAGTTTTTTCAGTTGTTTAATTCAGTAAATGTTTAATAAATGTGGGCGCATTTGAGCTCATCTGGAATTCCGATCCCTCAAGGAATCAAATTAAAGTTGAGTTTGTCAAGCAGAGAATGTCTGTCTTCCTTTCGGATTTTTCCTTTTTACTCGGGAGTCGCCACAGCGAATCATCTGATTCGCACGTTTGATTTGGCAGAGGTTTTTATGTCGGATGCCCTTCCTGTCACAACCCTTTTAGCAAGGGACAGAAACACACTGACGGCTTTGCAGCTACTCTTTACGAATGTCAGCAATGAGTCTTTTACATGCCTCTCACCATAGACAGTGAGAGACATGTCCCGCCTTTGATAACCCAGTTAGCCGCACTGGGGGGACAGTGACAACCCTGTGGAGAGTGGGACTCAAACCCCCACCTTTGGATCAGCGATCCAGTGCCCTATACCACTAGACCACCACTGCCTGCGCTTTGAATTCCATGTCTTGTGGGCATGGCCCGCAGCACGTGGCAAGAGAGAGAGAGAGAGATAGAGAGAGAGAGAGATGTGTGTGTGTGTGTGTGTGTGTGTGTGTGTGTGTGTGTGTTAATAAAAAATGTTTAATAATAGTTTAATTAATAAATATGTTAATAAAATGTTTTAATATGTTAATAAAATGTTTAAATGGTTTGATAAATAATTTTCTTTTACTTTTAACACATATTTCATACAAAAATTGGTGTACTTTTATCATTTTTTAAAGGATTTATGGGGTTTATCCAGTCCAAAGACTGGAGCCTTGGAACGAATTAGACGTTTAACATGCAAGCTGCGACCCCTACTTACGAAATCCCCGATATACGAAAAGGCTCTGGAACGGATTACTTTTGTAAGTTGGGGGCCGACTGTACTTACATTTTTATATGAGGTGCACATCTGAGTGTGCGTGGGCGCGTCTGCATCTGTGTGTATTTATATTTTATTTACATCTTCTGCATTATTTTTGAATGTTTAATTGTTATTATAAGCATTTATAGCATTGGATATGTATTTATTGATATTATATACACGTATACGTATACGTCAGTCAGGGAAGTCGATCCTACTTCGTGGAAATTCGGTCTCATTAACTGAAAAGTGAGGGATCCCTGTATTCACTGAAGGCTTAATAGACTCAGACTGAATGTAACAAAGACAAAATATCTGTGGTTTATTTTCATACGGTAAATGTGTTCATATTACCACTATCATTGATTCAAAAAAACCATTAAAATCTATCAAAAATACAAAGAAAAAAATTAAACAGTCCTGGAGAAATTAAAAAATCCAGAAAAGCCCAGAGTCGTGCACAAAGACGGTAAACTGATTGAGGATTCGCAAGACCCATCCCAACTAAAACAATCGATTTGATTCATTTTAGACTCAATCCTACACTCAAGGCATTGGATCCTATCTTAGCTGACTGCAGCTGTATACAACCTGTAAAGTTCAAACCCAGAACTTCTTGCTGTGAGACCAACGTGTTAACCAGTACGACAGGTGCATTGTGGGAGGAGACTGACTGATGCAAGTGGGATCTCACTTACTGATCAGAGTCCTTCATGTAAACATGATCTGTAAATGTTCATCTTTCTATTTTTGTTTTTTATGGATTCAAATATAATATATATGTGATACGTTTATCAGCCTTTACAATTATTTACTTACCTTATGTTCTGAGTAAACAAACACAAAGAAAGAGAGAAATATAATATCAGATGCAGGGACAAAAGCTGATGATTTACAGTCAGAATCGCTGCTAAACAATCTTCACTCTGTGCTTTCAGTAAACATGTTCAGATCAAATCACGTTTTATAAAAGAGAGGAAGAGATAGTGAGTCATTATAAATATATGATATTTAAACAATAAAATACTTCATGGAGTGATTTCTCTCAGTGCAGTAACACATCTGTGATCATTAAATAAAACATTCTGTATGAAGTGAAAATTCTAAGTAAACTTAGGTAATCTTAATTTTCACAAAATTTCATCCCAAACCAGACTCTCACTATATTTTACATTTCAAGGAAAATCTTCAGTGTATAAATTAACAAACCAGCAAACTGCCTCACTGTGAAAAAAGGAAATAAAGGCTTCTGTGTGTGTGTATTACTCTGGAAAGCATTAAAAAACATACAGTTCTTTAATTGATGTGGTCGTACTTATGAACTTTGATACCACACCATTATACAATGTAGAGTTTTGCGGCATTTTTTGGGATACTGATTTTTGAGGCATGTGTGTCAGTGATTAATGTTTAAAAAACTCTCAAATAATTTTAAAATCTACACATTTTCCAGTGTTCCGCGCTACAGTCTGAAAATGTATAATTTTTACACTTTCGCCTTTCAGTGGCGAGACCTCAGGTCAACTCGCACCACCCCTCTTCCTATTCCCATTTCACAGTCTGCTCAACTAATTTGCCTTCTGATACTCGCTTTGTGTAGAGTTTTACATTTTATTGTCCTTTTAAAAATTATTTTGATATCACAATATTGAATATAAAGCAGCATTATTAAATATGTAGTACAGCTCTCTAACTGATGTTTACAGAATAAATAAATTAATAAAAAGAAAGAAAGAATGATGCCGACAAGAAATTCTGTACAATAAATAACAAGAAACGAAAGAAATTGTATGAAATAAGTTCATTTCTTTCACCACCAAGTGGTGAAAGGGGCCGGTCAGCTGAAAAAGGAGGCCTATCGGGTTTTATTAGCCTGTGGGACTCCCGAGGCAGCAGCCAACCGGGAAGAGACCCCGGGGTCAACCTAGAACACAATGGAGGGACTATGTCTTTCGGCTTGTTTGGGACCACCTCGGTGTCCTCCCGGAAGAGCTCGAGGAAGTGGCTGGGGAGAGGGACGTCTGGACCCCTTTGCTTAGGTTGCTGCCCCCGCGACCCAACCCTGGACTTAGCGGAAGAAGATGTGATGAGATGAAGTTCATTTCTTGAGCGATTTACTTAGGTTAAAACTTAAAATCTTCAGTAAATGTTATGTTTTAAATATGATATCTAAATTATGTGGTTGTTGTTGATATTGAGGGAGATAAGCCCCACCCAGCGAATTTCCTATGACCCTGGCCAGTGATTACAGCCTGTTGTGTTCACTACATTACGCTTATCTGTTTATGCACTAACAGAGAAAAAGACTTTTATACTTACGTTTTCCTGAATACTGTGAAAGATAATAAAACAGAGAGAAGATTTTAGGCACACAGTCAAATGTGAAGTGTTCCATTTTGAAAATGTGAAAATAATATGTCATTTTGGAAAAAACACAGCAGATGCGTCTTAATAAAAGAAAGAAGACAACAATCATACACAGTAAATCTGTAGAATGTAGTATTGTTTTTATATAGCGCGAGTTACCCTGAAGGAAAAGAAATATTTTTAGGTTTATTGGAAAATAATATTTTTGATCTGTGCATTGTATGTCAGTATCTACACTACAGAGTACTACACACAAAACTTATGGATAGTAGTGTGTTAAAAATTTATGAACAAGCTTGGTGAGTAATGGATAACATGTAATGGAGTAATGTAATTTGATTACAGTACAAAAAAAGAGATAAGTGTATTCGATTATAGTACAGAAAAAGGATTCATCAGAGTACTGGCACATTTTCTAAGAGTAGCGATTACTGTGAACAGATTACGTTCTGAAATAACACAGACTCACTACAGACATATGTACTGAAAGAACAGTTTTTAACAATATGGACCGGCTCAGCTACCTGGGCTTATTCATGCGTATGAAAGTAATTTGTGTAGATGGTTGTCTGATGTAGATGTATTACCAGTTTAACCAATGGAGAAAGTCTTATTATGGTTATTAACAGCAAGACTTTTGTTGGAATGAACATTTGGCACAATAAGGAAAAGATATTTATATAGAGTCGGCCCTCTGCTTACGAAATTAATATGTGTTAAAATTAAAAGAAAATTATTTATTAAACCATGTAAACATTTTATTAACATATTAAACCATTTTATTAACATTTATTAATTAAACCATTATTAAACATTTCTTATTAACGCACACACACACACACATACACACACACACACACACACACACACACACACACACACACACACACACACACACCTGTCTCTCTATCTCTCTCTCTCTCTCTCTCTCTCTCTCTCACACACACACACACACACACACACACACAACTCTCTCTCTGGTGTGTTTTGCTGAATGTGGGCTCCGCCACACGCAGCACGGAACTGACGGAGCATTTTTATTTAAATGTTTAAATTGACGGGATGTTGTCTTTAAAGCGGAATTACAGTACCTGTTTGAAAGATCAGAGGTCCTGATTCAATATTAACTTGCTTCCTTGCGAGATCGAAGGTCTTGTCCCACGGAGCACTCCGTTTTCATGCCTCCTTCCGCTTCAATATCGTTCCGAAATAATTGCCTCCGTCACTGTATTTCCGGTTTTCTGTATCTTCCGGGTCCATCATGGATAACGAAATATAACGCTGCAATCATCAATCTCAAAAAAACTCACGAGCCAACGTTCCTGTTCAACTCTCCTTCACGCGTGTGACAAACAGGAAGTATGGATACAAGAAGTATGGATACAGTTCAGCTGTCTCCTGGCCAATGGGAGGCCAGCAGGGGATGTTAGGAGACAGCTAATGAGAGAGCAACTCGCACATTGTTTGAATTTTTGAATGGCGCATTTGGCGCTTTTCATAAAAAGAGGACGAAAATATTTTTCGTAATCTGACTTTTTCGTACTCAGAGGTTTTCGTAAGTAGAGGGCCGACTGTATTTGTACCTAATCCGAAAGTATGTGATGGTAATTAAGTTACATTACTTTGCTATTGTGGTATTTGATTATATTAGTGATTAAATTTTAATAAGAAATTCAACTAATTATATCAATATCCTTGTAATAATCTCAACTCTGTTTATTAAATATATGCATTTAGCATTAGGGTGAATTTGAATTATTTACTTACCTTTGGCGAAGGTTCTGTGCAAAAAAGAGAGAGAAATATAATGTTCGAAAAAACAAGTTTGAAAAAACTTCAAGATCAATCAAAATAGCTGTTAGATTATCTTCACTGTGTGATTTCAGTGAAAAGATTTTCAGCTCCAGGGTTCAAGCCCAACTCTCAACGGGTTCTCACTGTCTCCCCAGTGCAGCTAAATCGGTTAGCAAAGGCCGACCATGTCTCTCACTGTCTGTGGTGGGAGATTCATGAAAAAGAACCATCGCTGACTTTCGACAAGAGTAGCTGCATAGCCGTCAGCGTGTTTCCGCCCTGCGATGGCCTGGTGAGCTCTCCAGGTTGTACTCTGCCCTCGCTCGGAGTCAGCTGGGATGGGCACCAGCCTCCCTGTGACCCTAATTAGGATTAAGCGGTTGCAGAAAAATGAATGAATGAATGTATAGCTCCTTTAAATAGTACCTGCAAAACACCACTCTCAACTCTATGAGTTCTTGATGAAAGCAAAGTTTAAAGAATAAAAAATTACTAATGAAGTTAATTAATGAAAATTAATGAAGTTACTACATCAACGAGAATCACTTCCTGTACGTCTTCAACTGTAATAAACTTAATTCTTCATTCACTCCTTGTATAATAAAACGCATTCTAAGTGAGTGTTTCATGTAATGAAATGAGAAGTACAGATACTGATGTTCAGTTTGTGCTGTGTGGATTTAAAAACACTCACCTAATTTTATAGTAATTGCTTCGGTCCTGTATAGATCAGTTACCAGGCACCTGTAAAGGCCTGAATCCGACCGTGTACAGTCTCTCAGCTGTAAGAAGATATTTCCGGTCTCCAGCTCCTCAGTGAACAGACTCACTCTGTTCTCATAACCTCTACTCATTTTGAGCTCTCGGTCCTTATAGATACAAAAACAGTCGGTCTCCTTAAACCACTGGATCTGCATGTCAGCAGCACTGATTTCAGGAGACAGTTGACACGAGAGAGTGACAGCAGTGAGATTATATCTCTCTCTACGACTGGAACCAATGAGTTTAAAATCATCTGTGTAGAAAACACCACACACACACACACACACACACACACACACACACACACACACACACACACACACACACATATTACAGAGTCAAAAAACTGTGTAACTAATAGAGATAAATGAATCTCTGGAAATATAACTTACTGCGTGCAGTCGCCATGTTTATCTCTTTCTGTAGATTCAACTAATAAAATCCTAAACAGACACACACAGAGAGAGAGAGAGAGAGAGAGAGAGAGAGAGAGAGAGCAAGAGAACGAGAGAGTTGTCCTTTTAAACAATTTCACTCAGAGAAATACATGGAAACACTGTGGAGTTGGAAGGATTAGTTGAACAGCTCACTGAGTCATTGGTGATTCCCTTTACTTCAGCATGATGCTAATTCCTCTTACCTTTTCTGTTCATCACACCTTTCTCCTGAATTAGTTGAACTGTGCCCACATTCCACAGCGACTATTTACACTTATAGAGTAAGAGTTTAACACCCTGTTTAAAATTTTCATGCAGCTACAAATTAAAATCTCTTTTATACAGAGAAGTCTAAAGACGCCTTCACGCTCTTGGAACCCCACCCTGCGTCAATGTGCTGTTTCAGGGTTAATAATTATCCTCCACCATGTAGTGCAAGCCCTATAGTTCATAAGGAAAATATGGCCACTCCCCATTGCAGGCCTTTGATAACCCAGTTAGCTGCACTGGTGGTGGTGGGGGTGGGGGGAGGGGGGGTAGTGACAACCTGTGGAGAGTGGGACTCGAATCTCCAACCTGAGGATCAGCGATCCAGCACCTTTTATCACCAGGCCACCACTGTCCCCTGCATATCATCATTAATTAATGGTTATGTTTTTCTCAAATATTTCAGTTCTTCAGAAACAACTGGAAACAGTAGTTTTTAAATATGTAGTGTGACTGTGGTTATTGTTAAAAAGTTTGTATTTTGCATGTTTTAAATGTTATTAAGACAAAACACGTTAATTAAATGTACAATTAAATAAAATAAGAGAAACGAGATTAAAAATTTGTCTGAAAAGGTGCAGGCTGATGGCAGACCTTGACATACCGACCATTATCATATTGCACTTTATTTAGGACACCCTGAGGCTCCTCTGTTCCACAGTGCAAAGATCAACTCAGCAGATCAAAGATAATTACTCAATGCATAGGTGTGCTGCATATTTACAGTTTATTCCTCCTCGAAGTGCTCGCAAAACCTACACAAGACCACAAGATCAATCAAAATAAAAAGAAAAAAAAAAGGGAGGAAGGTTCACACCATTAGATGATATGATTTTTTTATGCTTGTATTCATCCATATTTTCCATTACCTGTGGTTAGATCATTATACTGAAATTTTGGCATTCCCCCAATAATCTAAACACTTTCCAAAATACAGCGATACCTCAGCTAATGAGTTTAATCCGTTCCGTGGGCGAGCTCATAACCAGAAAAGTTTGTTAGATGAACAGATATTCCAATAACAAATAACAGAAAACCAATGAATACGTTCCAACCCCCTCCCAAACTCATATAACCTGCTACAAACATGTATATTTGACCTAATATATTAAAGATAAACATGAAAAAACAATAAATATTTCATAATAATAATACATGTACATTAACATTAATAATAATAATAAATAATAACAAAACAATAATAAACAATAAGTCAAATCACCCTTTCGATCATCGACTGCAGTGAAGATGATACGTGAGCAGGCAGGAGGTGGTGCGTAGCAGAGGAGGAGGAGAATTTTGTGCGTGTGCATGCTACACATGCCAGCAAGGATAGGCTCATGGTGAGCTAACACAAAGCGTTCTTGGAGGAATACACGCGGAAGAATATGAGGCTAATCAGACCAGAAAAGCCATTTCGAGGAAGGCTTGTAAAGTGAATTTTTGATCGTTGGATGGAGCAGATTTTTGACGAGTTCGAAGCACATATCATGGAAAACTCATAGGGGACACCCGTTAGACGAGGTATTACTGTATTCTAAAATAAACTCGACACCCCACTGGGGGCATTGTGCACTTCAGTGAGTCGGGTGAGATACTGAGGGACACTTTCTCCTTCGTTCTGCTTACACATTACGATTTTAGTCATATCTATTTTCTGCAGGAAAGTTTCCCCAGACTGTGCCCATTAGTTGAGAGACAAAAGCTGTAAACTGTCCATTTTACTGATTGTCCCATTCAGTGTTCATGATGTTTAAAGTTGTTGTTGGCCAGGTAACATACACACAGAACAATTCTGGGCCGCACTTTTGAGCCAGGATACATCATAGCTCTGAGGAAGCGGGGAGATATTCTCTGCTGGAGTTCATGATGTTGGTGCTGAACTTTTCTTCGTCTACCTCACAAAGATCTGGAAGTAGCAAGCCGTAAGTATCAATGACCACGGGCAGTGTACTGGACTAGCCACCTCTACCGTAGGCATCTGCAGATCATTGTCTGAAGAGTAATTGTCACTTGGTTCCATCTAGCCCTTTTTGCACTGCCCTGTGATGTTTCCAGGCGCTGCACATATGTACTTTATGTTGTTACATGTGTTTTTGTAATTGTGTGTTAATTTATGTATTTATTACTGTTCTAGAAGAACTTTTATATTGAAAGGGTGTGTTATACAAACTGCCACTGGTCGAAATAACAAGAAAAGCCACTTAACTTGATGAATAATACTGTACTTAAGCAACACTGCCACCTACTGTTTAAACTGAAGGTTTATCAAAAGAAGACAGTATTGGTTTGGCATCCCAACTCCAGGCTGAATCCCCCTTTCAAAGTTATATTTACACTCATTCTGCCTCATTCAATACAGTTTTCATTTCTCTGGAAAAAGTGGTGTCACTGGTACTGTAACTTCTGTCCATTACATTGATTTGCTTGAAAACCTTTTAAGACAAAAACTTGAAGGCCTTGAGCTTGAAGAACCCGATGTGAGGTTTCAGTGAGATGAAGCTAAAGCACACACAGATTGAAGATCATTGGACCTACCGAGTGAAGCCTGGATCGGGTGATGTTGGGTGGTGGCCTGTTCCATTGACCTTTTCGCCCCTTGTCTTTTATTTTCTTTGTGTCTGCCTTAGATCATGACGGTATAATTATTAAACCCCAAACTTTTGAAGCACTTAAGGTTGCCATTCATGAGGAGATGGATGCTGCAGTTCCACACGCAATGACCCATTGAGTCATGACAGCCCCCAGAAATCATCTCCAATGATGGCCACCATTTGAAGGATCTCATCTATAAAACATGACGGACAAAAAAAATGCATTAAATGAAATTGTACACATGCAAAATTTTATACAATTTAGAGCTAGGGAAGTGGTGGCCTAGTGGTATCGGGTGCTGGATCACTGATCCTAAGGTTGGGGGTTTGAGTCCCACTGCACCCCCACCCCCCCACCACCACCCAAGTGCAGCTAACTGGGTTATCAAAGGCTGGCCATGTCTCTCATTGTCTATGGTGTGAGGCATGGCATGTCCAAGAACTGTAGCTGAAAAGCAGTCAGTGTGTTTCGGCCCTGCAATGGCCTGGCGAGCTGTCCAGGATGTACTCTGCCCTTGCCTGGAATCGCCTGGGATGGGTGTCAGCCTCCCTGTGACCCTAATTGGGATTAAGTGGACACAGAAAATGAACTGAGATTAAATTTAGAGTCACCGTAAGTGCAGATCTTACACCGGTTTGTAAAGTGATTTAAATGATTTTTGTGCACAGGTTTCAGATTAATTCTCCTTTGAAGAACTCTGTTGATATGGTTTTATATTTTATTGATCCAATCAGTACTAATGACTGACATGGTGGCGTAGTGGTTAGTGCATTTGCCTCGCAGCAAGGAGGTTGTGGGTTCGATTCCCAGCTCGGGTGTTTCTGTGTGGAGTTTGCATGCTCTCCCTGTGCTTGTGTGGGTTTCCTCCTGGAACTCTGGTTTTGTTCCCACAGTCCAAAAACATGCACAGTGGGTTAATTGGCTGTTCCAAATTGCCCATAGGTGTGAATGTGGGTGTGCGTGTTGGCCCTGCGTTGGCCTGGTAAGCTGCCCATTGTGTACCCCACCCACGCCCGGAGTTAGCAGAGATGGGTGTCAGTCTCCCCGCGACCCTAATTCGGATTAAGGGATTCAGAAATGAATGAATGAAACTCTGAGTCTTTATTTACACTCACAGCGTGCTGACCTGCACGAGCGGCGTGACGTCAGATCACGTGACATTTCAGTTTTCCTGTGCACTTAGTGTATGTATTAAACAAATTTAAATAAAGTTCATTGCATGCAGACACTTGGTAAGTAATGTCGACTTTTTTTCACCTGCTCTAGATTTGGTATGTTTTGCTTTAAAAATGTTTAAAATAATGGTATTTTAAAGTTAAATATATTTAAACGTGTATATATTTTTATTTAATGTGAGTATTATTAAATTTTTAAATGTCAGAACTGTTGAAATAATCGCAGTATTTCCAGTGAATATCACGGTGAATAGCAAAGTTTTATTCTCTCATTCTGTTTAAATCAGTATATATCAAACTCCACAGGGAGGATAATAGGAAACACAGGTAAAAATAAATAAATAAATAAATAATTTTCCTAACGGCGTGGTGACGTCAGGAACACTCGGTTGCTAAGGGGAACAGACTGATGCTCTTCCGATTATTTCGCTGAGTCACACATTAATATCTTCAAATACAAATAAAGATCAGATTACACTTATCAAATGTCTGTAAAATTAATAAAATTAAAAAAACCCATTTGCCTTAATTTACTGGTTTAATCAGGGATTGCAGGTCAGAGATCACCTTTCTCCAATCAGGTTTGTTTTTGAACGACTTCCCGTTGTTTATTTAATTATTTATGTTTTTATCTACCTATCTATTTACTTATGTACTCATTTAAGTAAATATAAATGTAACTTTAAAAGCAACCATGACAACCTGTAATTCAATTATTTTAAACAAAAACAAACAAAAACAATATTGAAACGACTTCCGGTATGAAAGTTTTTTTTTTTCTCCTTTATTAGTGAAGTACACTATTACAAGAATTCAAGCACAATCACTTCCAATTTCATTTTGAGACTGCAATGTCAATAATTTAGTCCAATACAACAAGCCCTAAAAAAAAAGAATTAATAAAATTAATAAGAGAATATAATATACTGATCATAGTAGCACATTTTTCTACTTTAAATTTTTAAGGAATCACAAAATAAAAGCTCTTTCAGAGAGAGATCGGTAATGTGAGGGAACATTCAGGAGTTAAAATTGAGCATGCAATTTTTCATGAGTATTATGAGACTGTTTAACAATAAATTCAGTTTTAAAATAATTCCAAATATGGTAAGTTAAGTTTGGCAAAGATTAAAAAAAATATATATTGGTATCATTTACCATCGATTTTTGTTCCCCAAAATAAAACCGCCCTTGTAAGTAAAGAAATGGTGTTTTCTGAGTTTCAATATCATTCATTAATTGATTTTCTGAACTGCTTAAGCCTACTTAGGGTTGTGGGGAGGCTGGAGTCCTTCTCAGCCAGCTCTGGGCAAGGGCAGAGTACACTCTGGGAAGTTAGCCAGGTCATCACAAGGCAGAAACACAGTAACAGCTATGCAGTCTACTCTTGACAAAAGTCAACAATGGTTCTTTTACATGCCTCACACCACAGACCAGTTAGCTGCACTGGGGGCACAGTGACAACCCGCTGAGAGTGGGGCTTGAACCATCAACCTTGGGATCAGTGATCCTCATCTCACCACCAGGTCACCAGTGAAAAGAATTTTGATATCATTTTTACGACATAAACATTCATTCAGATCAATATTAATCTCAACCGTTTAAACAGGCACAATTGTAAAATATTGTTATTTTAATAATTATTCTATTTACAATCCAATCAAAATATTCTCAGTACTAATTTTGAAGTATCTTGTTTATTTTGGATTTTATGAGTTGTATCTCCCAGTACATGATGCCTTAGGGTAATATTCAGAGCAGAAATGTGTGGCATCATGTTTCGTATTTAAGGATTAAGGTGGATTAATTTTAGGCATGGGTCTCATTCACTGTTCTGAAGTGCACTTCTTAAGCTTTGGGCAGAAAAGTTCATTTCAAGTCACTTTATCGAATTCTCCTTAAGGGAGAGAGAATAGTAGAATATTTTTAATAAAATAAATCTTATTAAATGTAAATAGAAAAAAGTCTTTCGAGATCATTCATCATCATTTTCTGTAACCGCTTCATCCTAATTAGGGTCGCGGGGAGGCTGGTGTCCATCCCAGCCAACTCAGGGCGAGGGCAGAGTACACCCTGGACAGCTCGCCAGGCCATCGCAGGGCGGAAACACG
This sequence comes from Plotosus lineatus, assembly GCA_024760905.1. Taxonomy (NCBI): domain Eukaryota; kingdom Metazoa; phylum Chordata; class Actinopteri; order Siluriformes; family Plotosidae; genus Plotosus; species Plotosus lineatus. The sequence continues at coordinate 34,048,315 of CM045740.1, read as the reverse complement.
CTGACGGCTTTGCAGCCTACTCTTGTCGAAAGTCAGCAATGGTTCTTTTACATGCCTCACACCATAGACAGTGAGAGACATGGCCGACCTTTGATAACCCAGTTAGCTGCACTGGGGTAGGAGGCGGGGCAGTGACAATCCTGTGGAGAGCGGGACTTGAACCCCCAACCTTTGGATCAGCGAGCCAGCGCCCCATACCACGAGACCACCACTGCCCCGTCTTTTGAGATTTTAAGGATTTTAGAAGGTGATTTTTGCTGTATTTATCACCAGAATAGAAACAATATTGAATAAATAAAGGGTACAGTCTATGTATTGTTGATTCATAAGTGTCCTTTGATAGTACCTGTTGCTAGTTGTATCGCATAAATTATGTCATTACACTATAACACTTTGGTTGTACTGCTTTCTAAACTAAGTATAATCAGATTGTTAGTTTAAGTAACTTTATAGTACAAGCAGATGTTGCCTCTGTCATCCAGTAAATGTTAAACAGACCAAATACTTTGGTCCAACCATTCTATAGAACTAAAGGACCTCTTTTTTTTTTATTAATTTTACATATATTTTGAAAGATTAATAAATTTTGAGGTGAAAAATTCATTTATTTATTTTTTGAACTGCTTCAGCCTTATTTGGATAACGGGAAGCTAGTGCCCATCTCAGCTGACTTTAGGCAGAGAACACCCTGGACAGCTCGCATTTCTAGTTATCAGTTATCCAGCAGGAATTTGCTTTTGTTTTTTAAGTTTTGATATTCTGTGTTAATCCGGCAGAAGGAAATTGTTGCCTCGACATTTAACCCATCCTAGGGGCCGGTGGTGTAGTGGTTAGGGTGCTGCACTCAGGATTGGGAGGTTGTGTGTTCAAAGCCCAGTTCGTCCCTCACTGTGCTAAGACCCCTGGGCAAGGTATTAACCACAAGTGTGCTTCTGTTCACCCAGCACTATAAATGGGTACCAGTAAAAATATACTGGGAAGGCAATTTGCGCTGGACTAGCGTCCCACCGGGAGGAGTTGGACTCCTAGTCGCGTCACGCTACGGAAACCGGGGATAAGCACCGGTCCCATGAGCCTCTATGGCTTAGGTGTAAAAAGCCCAACAGACTTTACCTTTTCTTTAACCCATCCAAAGTGAGCACGCACACACCTACCACACACATTGGAGGTGCCTGGAGAACAGTTGGGGGTTATGTATCTTGCACAAGGGCACTTCAGCCATGAAGATGGAGGAAGGGAAGGTGCGGCTCATTCTAGCACTTCCACACATTTTCAAAACAGTCCGATTTCGGTCCGAAAGTGGCTTCTCTAACTATTAAAGTATGGCTGCCCCTAAATTCTAGTCTCTGATTTCAGTTTTGCTCTGATGTGTAAAATGAATGGGGCTTTGGCTGCAATGAATATTACAACTGTAACCTGGATTATATCTCTACACACCTATAAAATGGCCAATACACTCTTGCAAGACACAAAGACTCTTTACCCTAGTCGAGTATGGTGCCCTTTGTTGAGGCCAATCATGTTACCAGTACCTGGATGTTTGACTTAGAGTATCATTATGGACACAAATAGTCATTATTTGGCATATCAAATCATGTTTATAAAATGAACTACATTTTATATTATTAAGTACAAATAATTAGATAAAATTTTAAATAAACAAATACATTTCATTTCAATTACACGTATCCCTCGCTACTTCACACTTCAATTCATGCAGCTTCAGTGCATTGCGTTTTTTTTTTAAATAGTCATTGAATAAAAAAATAAGGAAATTAAGGAAGAATAGGGGAAAAAGTTAAGGAAAATGCCACAAAAGAAAGTCAATTATACAAAAAAAAACAACTCCCCAAGACCCCCATCAAAACCACTTACATTTTTATGTGAGGTGCGCATCTGCGTGCGTGTATGAGTGTGTATTTATATTACATCTTATGCATTATTTTTGAATGTTTGTTATTATAAGCATTTGTAGCGTTGAATACATATTTACTGATATTATATACACATATACATGTACGTATGTGTCAATCGGGGGAGATGTGTCGATCCTATTCGCAGAAATCGGCGGTCACGGGGGGTTCTCGGTCCCAATTAACCGCGGAAAGTGAGGGATCCATGTATTTACTTAATTATTTTAATTTATTGAGCTTCCAGTGAAGCTAAGTGTGTTATCAAAAGGCCAGCCATGTTGCTCACTTTCTGTGGTGAGTGGCAAGTAAAAGAACCTTTGCTATCATTCGAAAAGAGTAGGCCACTGGATTGCTGTTGGCCTGCGTTTTCCCTGAGATGGGCCATCAACAGGGCTGTAGTCGGGCGTACACACGAGTATACGCCATATACTCACTTATTTTACCAAACATGTAGTGTGTACACACTTATTTTTAAAAAATATTGGTTTATCATTAGTCTTGGCTTGTAATCATGTCACAGTTGTGTTTCTGTACTCTATCTATGACCATTCAGTGTAGAGAGCCCGGTATAATTAGAACCATGCCATGATTGGGCAGTGCAGATTCTCGTTAGGCCCAGATGGACAGAAATCATGGAACTCAGTGGTTTATTGAATCATGTACTGTAGATTGTGGGCATTGTGGACACAGTTTAAAACCAGGTTTAGTCAGGCTTTTATTAGGAGGAAATGAGTTGATTTTATTTGCACACGACTGTTGTTGGGAATATCTTCGACATGACAAATCATTACAGCACAAAACCACAGACAGTAACCCCTTGCCCATTTGCGTGGCCCCACATACTCGCGGATTAGCGGCAAACCCGTAAGGTACTGGCACGTGGTTCAAATTTAGCCAATGGCTGAGAGCTTTTGTTTCTCCCTGCTGCTGATTGGTTACCGATGATGTGCACACCTCTTATTTTCTCCTTCACACACATCATCAACGTGATTGCTTGAATTGTGAATTCACTTTTTTTTTGTGCGTTTTTAATGATAAAGCTCTATGATGCCACTCAAACGCCCTGCGTCTTCTCTAGCTTCCGGTAAGGAGTCTAAGCGCTCTATTTATTAATAAATATTATCACAGTACAAAATTTAAAAAGTTTTTACTTAATCATTACTACATTTTACTGCATTATTGCTGTATTAATGAGTAGAACTGTCTATGGAATGTAAAAGTTGCAGAACACAACTACCGCGAATAACGGGGACCTACTACTGTATAATTATATTGCGCCTGAGCCTGGTGTAGACTGAAAACAGGAGAAGGACGTATAAGGTTTAACTTTTTAAATGGGTAACAAAACACAGTCAAAGCCGATATAATTATTCTGTGTATCATATGTAAGTGATGAGCATCCTGATGAGAGTTACATGTGCTGATCAGACCTGGGATTGTAAAATGGTACTGGTAAATATTACAGGTAATTGTATGTTACTGCTACATTATATCATTATAAAGATCACCATAGACATTGCTTTCCCCCCACAGAGCAAAATGCTGAAAGCTGACTTGTGCAAAGCTGATATGCAAAGCCAAACTATGGATTCTCCGTCTCATCGTACAGAAGAACCAGGTAAGACAGTTACAGTGCAGTTTACAACTAAAGCAACAGTGAGTAAATCTGCAGCCTGTGGAGAACATTGATCTCTGAATTTGACTTTGGTGACATGGGAAAGTTCTGAGATCAACACTAAACAGTCTCATTGTAACAAAACATTGAGAACATTCGAAGCCCAGTCAATTTCATTGAACATTTATACTGGGCGGAATAGGGGTTGACTGGTTAGCACGCCCACCTCACAGCTAGATGTTCTCCCCATGCTTGCATCTCCAGGAGTACAAAGACATGTACATGGCCAACTGGATGTTCCAGATTGTCCCTAGGTGTGAGGGAGTGTGATTGTGGGTGGATATGTGGGTGTGTTTGCACTGTAATGGTCTGGCGATCTGTTCAGGGTGTAGCCTGCCTTTGATAAGAATCGGCTAAGTCAGACTCCAACCTTCACACAACCCTAATAAAAGATCAAGTGGTTCAACAAATGAATGAAGAAATGAAATTCATACCGAGTAAAGATGTAGATGTGGCTTATTAAATGAGAAATAGCAAAGTGAACTGACGAGTGTTTGAGCAACATTGCAGGAATCATTGCAGCTTGTTATGTATAGGACTGTAGATAGTGACCAGTCAGCTAGTCATAATTTATGGCTGATGAGTGTATAGAGAATATTAGTATTATATCCCATAGGTTCATATATTCATAAAGACACATCTGTGTGCATTATTCCATTTATATTAGATTTTATGTATAAAGCTTTCCTGAAGAAGTAATTCAAATCATTTTCGCTGTTAAGCTTTAAAGCTCACTCTGTACGGTGGACGCCTGAAGGAAGTTGGGAAAGAATACGTAAAACTTCCTCACACTGTTGTGGATCAACCGAAAGTGCTGAGCAAGATCCCCAGCGCTTTCTGTAAGTTGCTGTATCCAGATGAGCCGCATCAAAAGACCCACAATCACCTGAAAATAACCCTAAAGAGTGACAAAAGAGGCAGGTGGGTGAATGTGGGGTCACAACGTAGCGGTTGGAAAAGGTTGCTTGCAGTAACAGCGGAAAACGAGTCTCCGCTGAAAAGACGAAAAACTCAGAGAACGCAGAAGGCTGCAGAAAATTTGACAAAGGTGAACAAGGACCTACAAGTGTGGACCACAGAAACATTACGTTCTGTGTCTGCTGGTACACAGAAAACACACCGCCGCCTTGTAGTCACCCTGAAGCATACCGAAGGGGGCTGGCAGGTGAAGGATACGTCCTTGTCCCAGAAGAAGGGTGCAGAGACCAGACAGCCACGTCAGGAGTGTCGGGGCGGAGATCAGCCCTGGTCACAGAGACAGAGACAAAAACAGGCTAGAGACTTGAAAAATGAAAATGAGCCCCAGAATAAGAGACAGAGAGGACAGAGTGATCCAGGTAAACAGGAGTGTATGGTGTGAAATGTATGAAAAGCAATGTGACTAGTTCTGTGAATGAGAGACTCATATTTGGATGGTGGTTTTTGTTTGTTATTTTACAGCAAACTTGTACAAGCTATACCACATAGGAGAGTTGATGGGTAATGGAGGATTTGGCGCAGTGTATGCTGGGATACGAAAAGCAGACGGATTGCCGGTAAATCTTTTGTATTCTCTTTTTACTCGAGTAATTGACTGGTTTTATAAATAATCAGATATTGAATATATCAGTACCAGCAACGGACAGAAGTGATTAAATCACTGTGAGACTGATCCTCGGCTACTGACTCTGACTCTTCGGACATGGAATATCACCGCTCTTGCGAGGAAGGAGCCTGAGGTCGCGCGTGAGGTGGAGAGATACTGATGAGATATAGTCAGATTCGCCTCAACGCACAGCTTTCACGTCAACGCATAATGTCTCTGGAACCACCCATCTCAATAGGGGCTGGACCTTATTCCATTCTTGAGTTGCTCATGGGGAGAGACGCCGAACTGGTGTGGGCATCCTTGTTGCCCCCTCTTCCCTCCATCTCAGTGCCATTGGGGTTCTTCCCAGTTGACGTAAGGGCAACTTCTCTCTACCATTGGTTAGGGGGAAGGGTCCTGACTGTTGTTTGTGCTTATGCACCGAATGACAGTTCAGAGTACCCACCTTTCTTGGAGTCTTTAGGGGGTGTGTTGTAGAACACTCCCCTGGGGGACTCACTTGTTATCCTAAAAGACGTCAACACTCTTGTGAGCAACGATAGTGTGACCTGGAAGGGTGCAATCAGTAGGTAAGGCTTCTCCAGTCTAAACCCAATTGGTGTTTTGTTGTTGGATTTCTGTGCTCATCACAGTTTGTCCATCACAAGCGCCATGTTCGAACATAAGGGTGTCCATTAGCGCACTTGGCAGCAGGACACCCTAGATCGATTTTGTAGTCGACTCACCGGACTTACGGTTGCAGGTTCTGGATACTCGAGACAAAAGAGGAGCTGAGCTATCAACAGACCACCACCTGGTGGTGGGCGGCTGCCCTCCAAACCTAGCAGGCCCACGCGTGTAGTTAGGGTCTTTTGGGAACATACGGTGGAGTCTCCTGTCAGAGAGGCCTTTAGCTCCCACCTCCAGCAGATCTACAACCACGTCTCAAAAGGAGGCAGGTGACATTGAATCTGAATTGGCCATGCTTCATGACTCCATTGTGGAGGCTGCAGTCCACAGCAATGGCCAGAAGGCCATCGGTGCCTGTCGTGGTGGTAACCTCCAACCCGATGGTGGACACCTGCATTGAAGAGGGCTGTCCAGTTGAAAAAGGAGACTATCGAGTCTTATTGGTCTGTGGCACTCCCAAGGCAGCAGACAGGCACCAGCAGGCCAAATGTGCTGCAGCCTGAGCTGTCGCTGATGAAAAATCCCAGCCGTGGGAGGAGTTTGGTGAGGGCCTGGAGAGTGATTATCGGTTGGCTCAAAAACAGTTCTGAAGCACCACAAAAGCTTGGCCAAAAAAGGTGGCTTGGGCATCTGGTTAGAATGCCGTCCGAATGCCTCCCTGGTGTGGTGTTTTAGGCATGTCCAACCGAGAAGAGACCCCGTGGTCGACCTAGAACATGCTGAAGGGATTATGTCTCTTGGCTGATCTGGGAACGGCTTGGTGTCCGTCTGTCCCCTTGGAAGTTCTGGAAGAAGTGGCTGGGAAGAGGGACGTTTGGAGCCCATTGCTTAGGCTGCTACCCCCGAGACCCGACCCCAGATTAAGTGGAAGATGATGTTGATGATGATACTTCACAGGCCACGTGAATGTGAATAATTTTTTTCTTACTTTATTGCAAGGATTGAGTTTAACTGCACATTCATGTTCCTCAGGTCGCAATCAAGTACGTCTCCAAACAGAAACCATGTCAAGAACTGCAGATTGTAAGTTTCTTCATCCTGCAATAATGTACATGTCATCAATAATTAGAACCCAGCATGCATACTAATCATAACACTAGCGATTCCTCAGAACGACTCACCAACAATGATTACAAAAGGGTTAGAGTTAAACTCTTTGGGACTCAATCTTTTCTTTTTGTACCACATTACAGCCAGGCCATGGTTTCCTACCCACTGAGGTTGCTTTGATGACCAGTGCAAGTACAAAATCCTCCTGCTCAAACATCGTGCAGCTTTTGGAATGGTACAATGAGCCAACACATTACATCATGGTCCTGGAACGGCCCGAGCCATGTGAAGACCTGAGAGAATTCTGCAGGAATTTTGGTGGCTCATTGACTGAGAGTGTGGCTCGTAACGTGATGCTTCAACTGATTCAGGCACTGAAACACTGTCAGACCTGTGGAATCCTGCACCGGGATGTCAAGCCGGAAAATATTCTGATCCAGCCAGACACCCTTATGGTCAAGCTGTTCGACTTTGGCTGCGGAGACCTCATCAGAGACTCCTACAGGAAGTTCAGAGGTATCTGATATGACACCATGAGTTGTGAGCTGCAGCGAGTTTTTCACTTCTTTTTTCGAAATTTCATGCATTTTTTGTTCACAGGCACACTTCTATATGCTCCTCCCGAGGTACACAAACAGAAACGGTACCAGGCTGAACCGGTTACTGTCTGGTCTGTGGGTGTGGTACTGTATCAGATAGTATGCGGATCTCTGCCTTTCATGTTTCACAGAGAAATAATATATGGCCCTCTGCGCATTCCCAGGAGTCTTTCCACTGGCAAGTGACTACAGAGATCAATAAAGTTTGGAATAATTGTTAGCACCCAGAACTGACTTAGTGACTCGTGTATTTTCATAACAGACTGCACCCATCTGATTCGTTGGTGTTTGAGTCTTAACGCATCATGCCGCCCCAGCCTGGAGCAGATTGAATGTCATCGCTGGTTTCACCCAGGTATTTACAGCATCAATTTTTCAGCATCCTTCTGTATGTTTATACTTAGGTAGACTGATTTTTGTATAAAGAATAAAATGATACAGCTCATGTAATTCATACAGTCTACAATTCTTTGTTGTGATTTATATACAGTATGTGCTGACGGACAGGAGACGACAACATTGAAATATAGTAAAACTGCTAATGGTTGCAGAAAACAACTATTGGAGCAGATTGGACAACAACTGGGATTGAGTCCCTCCAGAGAGCCAGCGGTTCCCTCATTGTAGAGAATTCGCCATCCCACATGGAGAGGGTGCAGACGGCGGAGAGGAGGAGTTTGAAATCAACATAACATCTGAACTAGTTGAAGATACAATCATCAGACCTCTCCAAGTAGTCCATACACACCTAGATCAGGACAGCCCCTCTGTAATGATGCGGATTGTGGACTTCAGCTCAGTTTTCTCCCAAAACCTGCGTAAAAACTGTGCACAGACTCGTGTACATATTGATACTAGACATCCTGAGCAACAGACCCTAGAACCACACATTGTCCACTCTCATCCAAAACACTGGCACACCTCAGGGGTGTGTCCTTAGCCCCCTGCTCTACTTTTTCTTCACATATCACTGTTTGGGAGAGCTATTTAAAAATCAAATATTTAAAATAGAAAAAGTTGTTTATTTTATATTTTATTTTTTCTTAACTAAAAGGATGATTCAGTATATTGCATTGAAACAGAAAACAATCTGCATCAAGGCTATTTTAAGGGCGTGTTTTTGAATAATAATTTTATATACATTGAATACATTTCTAAGATTCATATACATTTTTTGAAATTTATATACATTGAATACATTGCTGAGATTCATGTATATTGATTAGATTTCTGAGATTATCAAATAGTTAAAATGTGATTCCGTTGAAACGTGTGGACGGGAATCTATGATGTACAGCTGTAACTTGATGTATGATTGCTTCTGATATAATAAAATAAATTGCATTCCTTCTTGATTTACCCATATATCCCCAACTGATATTGAATGGGCTTTTATTTCTGAAAGAACCCTGGTGCAATACATCCTGTACTCATAGAAATTATGCAATTAAACAGATTGGTGAAACTATTAAAATTGGGCCGAGAACTGTTCAACATATTAAAATCCGGAAGGATTGGGGTGAACGGCTTCAAGGAAGAAATGTGGTTGAAATCCTGAATGATTGCGATTCGAGATCATTGAAATACTGTATTTGGTGAAATCTGACGATTTAAAAACACAACAACAAAAAAAAGTACCATTTTGTTGATTTCGAAAGTTGAACAGTGCCCTCCTCCCTCCCACAAAAAGGGGGATTTATATTTTCAGTGGATTAGACTTGATTTTTACAATAAAAAAAAGGGTGATATGATATAGTTAAACTGAAGTTATAGAACTAAAGCACTAGAATGATTGAGATATCTGGGTGTTTAACTTGATGACAGGGTTACACGGTCCATACACATGCAGAAAGTTGATGAATACTTTCTTGAAGTTGTCATCATCATGAGGTGTTTATCTGGGAGGGACTGGGGAGTGGACAAAACAGCCTTGAAGGCCATATACACAGAGATCAGATGGTAAACATTTTCATACGGTGAAATCCATATTCTAAATGACTGTCAGTCCACTGATCTGCTGGTAGCCTTCAGTGGCAAAATTCTAATCCTATAGAGGCAATTTCTACTTGTGTTTTACAAAAACCTCATTGGACAACTCCATGATACTGGTACTACATTTTGATGGACACTAACGTATTTTTCCTCACAGCGCCAGCATGACGCCATCTTGGAGAGTGTTCACTATAGACACAGTTAGGGGGAGGAGTAAAGATGAAACACAATCTGTGGTCTGATTTTTATTGTTAGGAAATACACAATACAGAATAAATACCAGTCCAGCCATGCCAAGTCAACCAGAGGCTCATAGGCAACCGTCTCAGATTTACCTGAAAAAAAAAATATTATTTTTATTTAATACCTGGGGCTGGTAGCATAGTGGATAGGGTGCTGCGCTTGTGATCGGGAGGTTGTGTGTTCAAATCCCAGTGAGACCCCCCACTGTGCCAAGACCCCTGGGCAAGGTCTCAACCACAAGTGTGCCTCTGTTCACCCAGCAGTATAAATGGGTACCAGTAAAAATATACTGGGAAGGTAACCTGTGATGGACTAGCGTCCCATCCAGGAGGAGTTCAACTCATAGTTGATTCACGCTACAGAAACCGCGGATAAGCACCGGCCTGATGAGCCGCTTGGCTCGAGTGTAAAAAGCCCAACAGACTTCACCTTATTAACACCTTCATATGGCGGATGAACACGTACAACACAGTCCTGCGTCATTCCGAATAGTTCCACAGAAGTACATTTTTGAAATGGGTGCCCTCCACATGCATGTAGGGACCTGAAATTTGATTTCAACAATATGTAGGGGGAGCACACGAAAACCCAACAACTGACCCTACACAGTACATGGTGTTTTTTTTTTCTATTAATTAAAAGCAATATATTTTATCCCACATCAGGTCATGTCATTTGTAACATATGAAAACATTTATTCCAACAGTGGCATTATATTTTAATGTTAATTGCAAAAAAATATTGCAACATTTTATAAAGTTATTTTATTATATATATATATATATATATATATATATATATATATATATATATATATATATATATATATATAATAGTTATTTTATAAAGTTATTAAACAGAAAGCCAACACACACACACAAAAAAAAGCTTTAGAAATGGCTTCATAACCTTTTCCAGATTGATGGATCTCACTTACTTTCGTTCATTTGTTCCTGAATGTATTTGGCTGTTTTCATGATGTGCAGCTTCTGGAATCTTTTGGTCGACTTCACTCTTTCAGGCAGGTCCGATTAAGCGATTTCTTGATTGAGAACAGGTGACGCAGTAATCAGCCCAGTTATGTGTACATGTGTGTGAATGAGAAGAACCCAAGAGGAACGGTGAGGTTAAAAGTGATCGAGATAAAGAAGGTGGAGGATTTTAAGTACTTAGGCTCAACAATCCAGAGCAATGGAGAGTGTGGAAAAGAGGTGAAGAAGCGCGTGCAGGCAGGTTGGAATGGTTGGAGAAAAGCGTCCGGTGTGATGTGTGATAGGAGGGTATTGGCAAGAATGAAAGGAAAAGTGTACAAGACGGTGATGAGGCCAGCGATGTTGTATGGTTTAGAAACAGCGGCCCTGGCGAAAAGACAGGAGGCAGAGCTGGAGGTAGCAGAGATGAAAATGTTGAGGTTCTCTTTGGGAGTAACGAGGATGGATAGGATCAGGAATGAGCACATCAGAGGGACAGCACATTTTATATGTTTTGGAGACAAAGTCAGAGAGGCTAGATTGAGATGGTTTGGACATGTACAGAGGAGGGACAGTGAGTATATTGGTAGTAGGATGCTGAGGTTGGAACTACCAGGCAGAAGGCCCAGAGGAAGACCAAAGAGAAGATTTATGGATGTGGTGAAGGTGGACATGAAGGTCGTTGGTGTAAGAGAAGAAGATGCAGAGGATAGGGTTAGATGGAGGCAGATGATTCGCTGCGGCGACCCCTGAAGGGAACAGCCGAAAGGAGATGTTTAAACAGGGGAGTAAGCACTTTCTCACACAGGGCCATGTAGGTTTGGATTTTTTTTTCCCCTTAATAATAAAAACCTTCATCTAAAAACTGCATTTTGTGATTACTTGTGTTATATTTAAATTTTTTTGATGATCAAAAACATTTAAGTATGACAAATATGCAAAAACTTAATAAATCAATTAGGGGTAAATACTCGCCCAGTGTCGGCAGGGATGGGCACCAGCCTCCCCACGACCCTAATTAGTATTAGGTTACAGAAAATGAATGAACTCTCTGAATGTGAAATGTTATCCCTGCAGATCTACTGTGTTGGCTCCTATCATTTTTTTTAATAGGCATTTTGACCTTAAACTTCTCCTGTTCTGACCGTTGTTATTACAGCGATCCCTCACTTTCCGAGGTTAATGGGGACCGATCCCCGCGACCGTCGAATTTCCTGAAATAGGATCGACCCCCTGACTGACGTATATGTGTATATAACCTCAATAAATACATATTCAATGCTATAAATGCTTATAACAGTTAAACATTAAATAAATGCATGCAATAAATACACACACATAAAAATGTAAGTAGTTTTGATGTGGGGTTTGGAGTTGTTGTTTTTTTGTTTCTTTGGGGTGTTTTGCATAATTGGCCTTATTTTTGTGGCATTTTCCTTAACTTTTTCACCAATGTTTCCTTAATTTCCTTTTTTTTTTAATTCGATGAATATTTAAAAAAAAACCCCGCAATGCACTGAAGCCGCATGAATCAAAGCGCTAAGTAGCGAGGGATCCCTAGCTTCTTTCATGCAGTTGATGCCAAAGTAACATTGTCCAAGATGGCGTCATGTTGACCCTGCACAGCATAGTAATAATCGACGGAGTGTCATATCTCTGTATTAAGAGGTCTATGGCTCGGCACATTTCGACATTACTCCCGACCTTCGACCTTCACCCTGTTGAATCTGCTGCAATATATATATATATATTTTTTTTTTTCGAAAAAAAAACTTTTACAACGCCAAAAATTCACATTCCAGTAAAGTTTTCTGGGTGTATATAAGTCTCCTGAATTTTTTTTTTAAGAGTTATTTACCACATGAAGGCTTTTACGTGGCGCTTGTAAGATTGTGACGAATCACGGAATGTTATTGTGCAGCTAGATTTACTTGACTGTCTCACACACACACACACACACACACCTTCAACATGGCGGCGCCCGTGAGGACCAGCGATGCTTCAATCCCGAGCCATTCAGCTCAGTCTGGAGCCGTTTCCCCAGATGAAAATGTCTATCTACAGTACAGTGTTCTCTTGGACCATCTCATCGGAGACAAGAGACAAATTAAAGATCTGAACCCGAGTGTTATGGGCGGTTTACCGAACCCGCAGAAAACCGACGAGCAGAAGATGATCGAGCGCGGAATGGAGAGCTGCGCTTTTAAAGCGACACTGGCGTGTGTCGGAGGTACCGACACAAATACAACCCAAATACATTGGACTGGCGCCGGACCACGTTTCCTATTCCGGTGTAGATTTTGTCACCATTTCAAACCCTGTGATGACCTGGTGGTCAGGTTCTGGATTACTGATCCGAAGGTTGTGGGTTCAATCCCCTCTATGGGCAGGTTGTCACTGCTGTCCCCACAGTGCACAAAACTGGGTTATCACAGCCCGGCCGAGTCCCTCACCGTCTGTGGTGAGAGATTCTGGCATTTGTCAAGAGTAGCTGCATAGCCGTCAGCATGTTTTCTTCCCTGTGACGGCCTGCTGAGCTGTCCAGGGTGTACTCTGCAATCGCCCTGAGTTGGCTGAGACGGGCGCCAGCCTCCCCGTGACCCTCATTAGCGTTAATTTTCTCAGCGAATGAATGAAATATTTTAGTGGAAAATAACGGCCTGTATCAGATAGGGGTGGCCTAGTGGTATAGGGTGCTGGATCGGTGATCCTAGGGTTGGGGGTTCGAGTCCCACTCTCCCCAAGGTTGTCACTGGCGCCCCCCCCTGCGCCCTTACTGAAACTACACATCGATTTCTTCAAGCTCAAGGTGATCAAGTTGGTGTTTGGCTATCAAAAGACCGCAGCACCGTCTCTCCAGTTTCACTAACTTCCCTTCGTTTTTCTTTTCGTTTTGGCTTTTTCCCTTTTCTTCGGGGTCGCCACAGCGAGTCATCTGATTGACGTTTGATTTGCAATAGTTTTTTTTTTTTTTAAAGCTGATGGCTTTGCAGCGGCTCTTGATGAAAGCCAGCAATGGTTCTTTTACATGAACCTCCCACCATAGACAGTGAGAGACACGGCTGGCTTTTGATAACCCAGCTGGCTGCACTGGGGGGTTGGGGGGGGGGGGGGGGTTGGACAGTGACAACCTTGTGGAGAGTGGGGCTTGAACCCCCAACCTAAGCATCAGCGATCCAGCGCCCTACACCACCAGGCCACCGCTGCCCACCGTTTCACTAACTTCCCTAACTTGCTTTCCCAGAATATGGGAATTATTTATTTATTTATTTTCTATTTATTAATTAATTATTTTTGGGAACGATGGTGATTGGTCATTGGGAACGGAAGCTCATGTGTTGTGTACACTGCTCAATCAGGTTTTGTTGACTGACCCTAACTTTGTGCACTTTTCTACCCGGCAGCCATGAGAAGCTGGAATGTAGTAAACAACGCGGCACTGAAACGAATGTCTGCATAAATAATCCCAAGATTTGTCTCTATTCGTCTTTGCTGAAATGATAAAAATTGAAATCTTGTGGTAAAGTCACCAAGTTATCACCACGGAATCATTGGGATGGCGCCATCACACCTGAATGTGCGGTCACAATGATTCAGTGTTGATACAAAGCTGAATGACCTCAGTATAAAATCAGCATATTGTTTCTGATTTTGTTGTTATTATTATTATTATTATTATTATTATTATTATTATTATTGTTATTCTGATTATACAGTTGTATGTGTTTTTTTTTAATTGTATAATTGTCTTTTTCCCACTAGGTTTTGTGTTAGGAGGTGCTTTTGGAGTCTTCACAGCTGGTATTGACACCAATGTTGGATTTGATCCTAAAGACCCTCTCAGAACCCCAACAGCGAGAGAGGTGCTGAGAGATATGGGTCAGAGGGGGATGTCCTACGCCAAAAACTTTGCAATTGTTGGTGCAATGTTTTCTTGCACGGAGTGCATTATAGAGTCAGTAAGTTTTCCCAATGTACAGTATATACCGCTACAGTACCAACCGTTACATGCTTTAGGTATTAGATCCATTTTTTCGTGCCTTCCCAGGCTTGTACTTCCACTTTTCTTGTGCTCCAGGGGTTTTGCTTTACTATTCAAAGTGAGCACACACACACACACCCACCCACACACACACACACACACACACTTGGAGCAGTGGGCTGCCACCTACATTTGGGTCACCCTGGGAGCAGTTGGGGTTAGTTGACTTTCTCAAGGGTACTCCAGCCATGAATATGGTGGAAGGGAAGGTGCAGCTTATTCCCCAACCGACACACATTTTTCCTGCTGGTCTGGGAATAAAACCAGCAACCTTCCAGTCCCAAAGCATGTTCTCAAGCCATTATGCTCCGGCTGACCCTCACATATATTGTTTTTGTAGCACAGCCCACAACATAATAGCAGGAACGTTAAATGTCTGAGGTGGGGCAGCTCGCGAGAAGTATGTGACTTGCAAGGGATTTTGAATGTTGTGTGTAGGACACACAACGGACTCCAATGAACAGGACATGATTTTACGTTGTTGCACAGGTACAAAATTGACGTAAACTCACTCGGAGGAATGCGGGAGGTTCCGTACCTGCATATGTATGGGCTTACAAATGCCCATGATTGGATGTCTGTGAGCTCATAATGTTAAAAGTGCGGTTTGAAGGCAGACAGAGTCTGGTAAAGCTTGGTTGGCAGCAGACTGCCAGTAACGACTGCCATTTTCCATTGTATAATTCGGTCCCACTGATGGAGCAGGAGCTTCAGAAATGAGTTGCATCTGTCCAACTTGTTAGTGCTATAAATTTCAAAGGAAATGAAATAGAAGCACCAAATTTGGATGCATGACTCCGCCTCTAGGGTGAATATACAGTGAGTCGTCGACTTACGACCTATGCGAGTTACGACTGATCGACTTTACGACCGCAAAAGTGGTGAAGCATGATTGATGGCAGTGCAGTGCGAGTGTTGCACGCGACAGTTGTTTGATGTCGGCAGCGCCAGCATCTTAAAAGGCCAAGCAGGAGATGATGCAGCTTCACTTTCTAACTGCTCAGAGCAAATCTATTCATCTATCATTCAAATCTATTCAAAAAAAATCTATTCATCTACTTTCAATGCCACGTCACTGTGGCGCGAAGCTGAGAGCCAATCCTTTCTGTGTGGGCGGGTCCGATACCTTGAAACTCTAATTTTATTGGACTCACGCTGCAGTGTTTATGTGACAGGAAGCGCATCCAAAGTTTTGGCAATCAGCTGGTCTGCGGGTTGAAGTTTTTCCGTGTCTGTCCATTTGTGTTTGCTTGCCAGCTGTGCTTGGCTTCGTGGAAATGAGCCAATCAAAACAAGGGAAATTTATCTCTTTACCCAAACAACACACGCAGTCTGTGGCTGTTGTTATAATCCAATAAAATT
The DNA here is from genome assembly GCA_024760905.1 of Plotosus lineatus. Classification (NCBI taxonomy): domain Eukaryota; kingdom Metazoa; phylum Chordata; class Actinopteri; order Siluriformes; family Plotosidae; genus Plotosus; species Plotosus lineatus. The sequence goes on along the minus strand of CM045740.1, from coordinate 34,032,211 downwards.
GGAATTTGAAGCTATCGGACCCGCCCACACAGTGGAGTACAGAAAGGATTGGCTCTCTGCTGCGTGTCACAGTGACGTAGAATTGAAAATAGATGTATAGATTTAAATGCGTGAGATTTATTCATCTGTTTTTGTTTGGTGTGAGTGTATTTGGATGGAAAGTCGACATACGACCAGATCGAGTTACGACCGGTCTGCCGGAACCAAACGCGGTCGTAAGTCGACGACTCACTGTAGTGGGTTTGTATATGGGTCACGTTGATCTTGTTACAACGTCATAAGGTAATTTTCTCATATATATTGGACTTGTTAAGTGGTCCTCTCCCCGAGAACTTCAGGACCAGTATGGATTTTTGTTTATTTATTTTTTGACTGGCATTTGGCGAGTAGTGGGTCCTAATTTTGGAATCTGTGATACTCTATGTCACGAGCACTACTGCAGTAAATTAACTTATCACGCCAGTGGACTTTCTTCATAGAATATTCATCACTGTAAAGCCCTGCTTCTACATGACCTCTAAAAATATCCAGCATTTATATTCTTATCCAGACTGTCTTAAAATTAACATAATTTGATGCAATTGAGGGTTAAGGGCCTCGTGAGGGTAGTACTGGGGATTGAACCCCCAACCTTCAGCCCAGTAGTTTATTGCCTTAATCACTGAGCCACCATTTATCTACTAGCAGCTACCAAATACATACATATGAACAAATGGAATAGTAACCTCTCTGTTACAGCATCGCGGTAAATCAGACTGGAAGAACGCGGTGTACAGTGGCTGCATTACAGGAGGTGCGATCGGGTTCAGAGGTATGATTCACATTATTACTATTTGCATACCTTTTATAAAACATAACTGTTGAACCTGATTTAGACTGTAGGACACAGGTATCAAACTGAAGGCCCGCGGGCCAAATCCGATTCGCTAGCTTGTTTTATGCGGCTTGTGAGAGTTTTACTGTAAAAGAATACGATTATCACACATCCTTTACGGCAACCATTACCATGAAATGTAATTCATGATCCTTCCACTAGGTGACAGCAACCCATTGCAAATGTACAGTTAGTAATTCATTACTCAAGAGAGATTGTTTAGTGTCAGAAAAGGAAAACAGAGCAAACACCTAAACGAATAATTTTTTTCCATGTAGATTTAATTTCAGCTCTTTGTGAAATGGGTATTTAGTGATTATTTGGTCCTTGGTGATCTAGAAATTTTGTGATGTGGAAATATGTTTGACACCGATGCTGTAGAATAAAACATCAAAATACATCCATCAGCCATAACGTTAACACCACCTGACTCGTCTGATGCTCGGCAGCCACATACCCAGCAGAGTGTAATGCATTGCATGTCCTGACACCTTTTTTATAACACCCATCATCAACAGTTCCAGCTGTTTGTGCAGAAGTAGCTCGTCTGTGGGTTCAGAGGAGCTTTCACTCCTCATGTACATCATTGAGCCTTGGATTCTGCTGCGTATGGAGCTGCCTAACCAGTCCAGTCAAGTTCTGCTTATGTTATGGCTCATCAGGACATAATCTGAAATGAAGAATCGGAGATTTTATTCTTCCCCTTGGATTTTATCCTTTCATACTCCGCACAACCGTTTTGAAACTGCACGCTATAAAGACGGTTGTATTAAAGGGAATAATTTATATTGTCTCAGAGTAAATTTGTTTAAACAGTGTTTATCCTTTAGCTGGCCTGAAAGCTGGGATCCTGGGCTGTGGTGGTTTTGCGGCTTTCTCTGCTGCTATTGAGTATTACCTCCGATGACTGGCTGCTTCAGAACTTCCTGAACCGAATGGGCTCTGCAGAAGAACCTGTATAACCAATAGCAGGCCCTGAACACAAGACGTTTTTGGCGTGCACTACTTTCTTGTCAAAGGAATTTTAAATTATTCTCATGGAATACCGAGTTACCATTCAGGTTTCTGACCTGGCTGGGTGGGTCATGTGATTTCTGAGAGTCCAGTAGGGGTCAGCGTAGATGTATCAGCATCAGGTTGGATTTTTACAGTTGAAAGGTGATCTTCAATCCAGTCAACACCTTACCTCATGTTTTCCATGTGGTCAGAAATCCTTTCTGATAAAAACAACATAAAGCTGAGATGAATCTCGGTGATGATTCCTTGTTAGTGAATACTTAGTAATGTGTAATATGGTGGGTTTTTTGTATACATTTAATTGTACAACTAGTAAATAAATAATGAACAATTACAATGGCATTGAAGTGGCTGGATGTTATTTATGCATGAAAAAAATCTTATGAAAAATGAGTTTGTGGATAAGTAATTTAATATCAGATGAAACATGAAGAGTAGGCTGTTTCTGCCCTGTGATGGCTTGGCGAGCTGTCCAGGGCGTACTCTGCCCTCCCCCAGAGTCGGCTGAGATGGGTGCCAGCCTCCCCGTGACCCTAATTAGGATTAAGCGGTTCAGAAAATGAATGAATGAGTGAAACATATGAGGGTGGCATAGTGGTTAGCACGTCCGTCTCTCAGCAAGAAGCCCTGGGTTTGATTCCTGGGCGTTTCAGTGTGGTTCCCTCTGGGTACTCCAGTTTCCTCCAAGAGTCCAAAAACATGCACAGTAGGCAAACTGGCTGTTTCAAATTGCCCTTAGGTGTGAGTGTGAATGGGTGCATGGGTGTTGACCTGGCACTGGATTAGTGTGTCGGCTGAAATGGCACCAGTGACCCTAGTTAGGATAAAATATCTTAGAAAATGAATGAATGACCATATGAGAGAAGTCACAGGTTTTATTGCTGTTTAGGAATTAAACATGAGGGAGTTGCTGCCTCACTGACTTAGAAGAATCAGCTGCTGCACCAAAAAGATCTACATATGGGGAAGATTTAGAGAATCCACAAATTAGAAAACAAAAGTATACTGTTTTTTATAGTTTCATATCCACTGCAAGGAGAATAATAATAATAATAATAGACCATAGGGGCCCAGATGCTCCAGCTGAAAGAAAAATTTCATAAATACACTAATATAGAACAAGCACAGAGGAATTTAAAGCCCCAGTTCTAGCACACGACAAGTAAATTCACGTGAATCTAATACACAGTTTTGCCTCGGTGACCTTGAAAAGTAGGACAAGGTCACTCACACTAAACTCATCCTATCAGTTATTATAGTGAACCAGGATATCAAGATTGAACGCTCCAGCTTTAGCGCATAGCATGGATAGCATAAATGTCTGGAAACTAAAGTGTGACGGACAGAACCCATTTCCTGTGGCTAGTGAGGGGTGGGAGATGATGATGATAATAATAATAATAATAATAATAATAATACAGAATTTTAAGAGGATGCGAGAATGTGACTATTTCTTCAGGACTTTTAGGAAGATCAGTAGATCCATGATATCAACATTGGAAAGTTGTAGAAGCTGAAATCACTTTAGCATCACTAAGTCTCCACATGTACAATTAAACACACCCTGCACACCAATTAAAAGAATGAAGAAAAAAAACAACTTCACAGCAAACATTATAAAATATTGTCTTGATATTTTCCCATCTTTTAACATTAATATACATTTACAATTGGAGTTAAAAATTATTTCATTTATTTTAATCGATATTGTTTCTTTTAACCCTGTCTCACTTTGTTCAACAAAAACAAACTAAATGGTTGACATCACATGTTGTAAACAAGCCTGGTGAGTAATTAGTTAAGTGAGAATAAAGCTTTGGACCAGGACAGCATGGTAGCTGCCTCACAGCAAGAAGGTCGTGGGTTCTAGCACCCCATCTGTCGATGGTGCCCCTAAGTGTGAGTGTGATTGGTTGTATTTTGTGTGTTGGTCCCGGTGAGCTGTTCAGTGTGCACCTTGACTCAGCTGGGATGGACTCAGGCCCCCAGGCAGCACGAATAGGACAAAGCAGGTCAGAAAATGAGAATTATATATACACACCGTATCTAACGTCATAAGCGTCCTGCTCCAATAAGCCCCCCTCCCCCCAGTTGTTTTTGATCGTGTCTAATAACCGCCCATGTGTGCTGGGAGCAAAATAGTAGATCAAACTTACCAATTTTATTCGATCAGTCTCTGAAAACGTAAGATGAGGCGTTCACTGCCTATAAAAGTGAGTTTACACGGTATTTCAAGACCCCCTGCCACTGGGGAATGTTTATAATGTTTGTCAGTAACAACACATTTGATTGTTCCGTCGTGCTTTAAAAAACTGAAAAATATTTTGCTGTGTTCTCTTGGTAAATGTCCAACAAGATGAACCATTAGAAACTGCTACAGCAAAACTATGGGATGCTCTGAATGAATGGAGCGATGAGCCAGATATGGACCTATCAGAAAGTGATGAGTATTTTTCCACCCGATTCTTCTGCTCACTAACTTCATACATTTGTTCCTGGCCATGTGCCATGTGCAAAAGTTGAAATTAATGTTGATTGGCTGGATTTTACATCGGGGAAAATATTTAAAGGAACAGCACCAGGAGGGAAAATTAAAGGGTCTTTTTTTAAATTATGCTGTTTTCTGTTTATTTTCAGCTTTCATGTAAGTAATTTGGTTGATACCACAAAATGAATAGCACAAATACCAGTTAAAACTCTTTTATTGTTCTGTTATTAGTCATGTTTTCCACCTCGATGGTAATAAGCACTCACCGTTCCACTCCACTGGTAAACATTTTAATAAGTGCCCACCCACCCCAATTTTTTTACACACCCTGGGCGCTTATCACGTCAAATACGGTATATGTCACATATTTCATTGCCATATTAAATTACTGGCAAAGTATTTGTATTATTATACATATAGAACTTTGTTCCTAAGTTTATACTATCGAAGCCTCATTGTTTACCTGCGAATATTATTTTCTGCAGGTTTTAAATTGTTTGGGTCAGCTTGAAATCTTAAGAGCATAATCTTAATAGCCTATATTTTTTTCTTAAAGTGTAATGAATCGGTGCGTCGTCACAGATCACCCACTTTAACTTCCCCCTTATCACTGTTTTACAAAATAGGAGCCCAAAAAAAGCTAGAAATGGCCCTTCCTGAGATTCACCAAGATTCAGGTGTGTGTGAGTGTGTGTGTGTGTGTGTGTGTGTGTGTGTGTGTGTGTGTGTGTACCAAAAAAAGCACTCAAACCCTCATTTCACAAATTCTGATTTACTTTTCTCCGCTGATTCACAAAGTCCAAAAAATAATAATAAATTCCTTTCTCATCAGGTTATTTCTCTGTAACAGATCTTTCAAACAAAACATTTCTCTAAAGTTCTTCAGGTTACACTACAAACAAACCAAAGCCTCATCACATAACAAACCTGATATACAAACACATTGTAAAATCATCATGAAAACAGGAGGCAGGAAGTGCTTTCTGAGAAAATTAAAGTGACACAATTTCTAATAATCATTAAAAAAAATACAAACAAACTCCAAGGGCTCTGAATGAGGTTTTTCCTTCTGCGTTTCTGATCCGAATGTGGAAAGCAATGAAGAGTTAAATGTGTTTAGTGTTTCCTGAAGTAAACAAATGTAATAAATACATGCAATAAATCTTTGATTTCAAACTGGGAACAGTTACAGTTAGTTCAAGTACAGCAGGACTCCGTCAGTTATTGCGAATGAATTCAGCCATTAATATGTTCACTGCTATCCAGAAAATAAAGAAAATGGAATTTACACTTTTGGGTGAAAAAACTCAGAGTAATAAACAGTGCTTAACAGTGATATTGATATTAATATTAAAAAGATAATAATAATAATAAAAATCAATGTGTACTGACTAAACTATTCCAGACTTTCGAGCAGAACAACAGGCAGTAACAACACTTTGTTGATCCCCGAGGAAACTGTGTGCACATATTGGAGTGAAATGGGCCACAGTAAGTATATGAAACCAGACCCAGACCAAGACCCAGACCCAGACTCAGCTGAAGTGTTTGAATATTATCGGTTCTGAACTGTCCCTAAATCCAATCAAAAGCACAGGATCCTGCCTCTGGACAACATGGGACTCATCTTATTCCTTCTCCCTGTGAAATGGCTCTAATTAAATGGCAGCAAAAGTAAACTGCCTCTTTCTAATCACATTAAAGGAAATCGGCCTCCTTCACCCTGCACGAGTGCTAAACACATCAAGCCTACAGCACCACGCCTTAATCAATCAGATTTCTGACGCGGATTTCCCTACGTCCTGCAGGAACTGTGCCTTGCACATGGTGCATATACAGCACCAAAGTCCCAAAGTTTCCTTTTCATTCAATTTATCCATTAAATCAACAGAACTTTGAGGTTTTCGTGACCGATTTCCTTTAATACTGATTCTCACGCAAGCTTAAGGGATATAAGTGTCCAGTCTAGGACAAATATGTAAAGAACAAAACAGAAAATGTAATTCATTCATTCAACTCTTTCTACATTTGACTGCAAGAAAAGTAAAATTCAACCAGTTCTTATCATCTCTAATACGGCATGAATTTATATCCTTTATATCAATGTATACAAAGCACCTAATATACTGAAAGAACTTTAGTGTGGCAGGTCCGATATATTAAATCTTGTAAAAGAGTAAAGTGCTTAGCAATCTTTGGTCTCTAACTGCAAAGATTACAACACAAGCCACACTGGAAGACAAACCACCAAAACAAACGAGTACAAATACAACACAAAAGATTCGGATGTGTCATCCCATGCTTCTTCCTCATTTCATTTTTTTTGCGTTCACAGTATTAGCGTTCATATCGAAAGTAAACCTTTATAGATACAGTTAACATGTCTTTATATAACCCTGAGCACAAACTCAAGCCTCATAGGAGACTACGCTTAAGACTTAATGTGATGCAGTTAAAGCCCACCTGTATTAGGGATAATAATGTTCTGGCTCTGTGTAATGACCTTAAATTTCTGTGGTGAGGAATATATTATACATGTTGAAGGCTCTCTTAACTCACTCATTTGCTAAACTGACTAATCCTACCAGGCTCACAGGGAGGATCTCAACCGACACTGTGGTACACCCTGAACAGCTCACCAGACCACCATGGAGCAACACAACCATTTGCGCTCACACTCACATCCAGGGACAATTTGGAGCAGCTGGTTTGCCTAACGTTCATGTCTTTGGACTGTGGGAGGAAACTCACGCAAGCACAGTGAGAACATGCAAACTCCACAAAGGAATGACTGAGCCTGGGACTCAAACCCAGGAGCTTCTTGTTGTAAGGCAGATGAGCCACATAAATCTGATGCTTTAAATTATCATTTTTTACAAAAATGTGGTGTTTTTAATGTACACACACACACACACACACACACACACACACACACACATATATATATTATTGTATTTATATATATATATATATATATATATATATATATTAAAGATGTGATGGCTGAAATAAATTAGCAAATGGGACATCACAATAATGTTAGAATAACTCCAGTTTGTGTCTGTCAGTTCACCTGGTTTAAAAAATGTTAGCGTTTATGGTTAGTACGCTGAACTTAATCACCAAATGGATTACATGTAACCTGAAACTGCCTGGAATTCAGTAGATTAAAAAATCTATTTGCTACAATGTTGATGAGCCTGAATTATGTGGCGCCACGCAAAAACCAGACAAGCCACTTGATCGTTAAAACTTAGTCCAGTTGACTACAGAGATCCCTCACTTTTTGCAATTAATGGAGACCAAGAGACCCCCCTGTGACCGCCGATTTCCACAAAGTAGGATCGCCCCCCCCCCCGACTGACGTATACATACATGTATATGTATGTATGTGTATATATATATATATATATATATATATATATATATATATATATATATGTATGTGTGTGTATATAATATCAATAAATAGATATTCAATGCAATAAATGCTTATAATAACAATGAAACATTAAAAAAATAATGCATAAGACATAAATAAAATATAAACACCCACAGACAGACACGGATGTGCACACACAGATGTGTGCACACAGACAGATGTGCGCACACACAGATGCGCATCTCACATAAAAATGAAAGCAGTTTCTTTTGGGAGTTTTGGGTTGTTTTTTGTTTTTGTCTGTTTGGGTTTTTTTTCCATTACTGGCCTTGTTTTGCGACATTTTCCTTAACTTTTCTCCTATTTTTCTTTAATTTCCTTTTAAAAATTTTTTTCGATGAATATTTGTGAAAAACCTGCGATGCACCGAAGCCGCAGAAACTGAAGCACGAAGTAGCGAGGGATCTCTGTATTGTTGTCCTAGAACAGTATAAGGTAAAGAGGATTTTCCCCAAGTTTTGTTTGTTGCTTTTTTATTTTAAATAAAATTTAATTTTATAAAATCAAAAACACATCTTGTTTTTTTTTCCCCCATAATGACCATTTTGTGGATTTTCTGGTTTCTGCACAGTGCCACAGAATTTTGGTCCGTCAATTTACAAATAACTAACCAGTAACGTCGCTGATTGTCCAAGATGGTTCCTTCATAACATTATATTAATTTCATAGCCTTAACGCAAAATTAAAGCTACAAAGAAGAGTCAATTGACATGTTTCACTGACCCACTAATATTAAATGGATAATGGCATACCGCAATTTCCGGACTATTGAGCGCACCCGAAAATAAGCCGCACCAACTAAATTTTAAAAGAAAAAAAGAGAGAAAAGAATTTGTACATATATACCGTACGCCACACCTCTTTATAAGAAGCGGGTGTCTGTCTCGCTCTTGCACTTCCTGCTACAGCACCCCCTGGAGGCTGTTAGCCTCATTGTTTAAGCCGTAGGGTTCAAAGCGTGTGAAAAAAGTAGCGGCTTATAGTCTGGAAATTACGGTAATTTTGTATGTAATTGTTTGTGTAGAGTCCATGAACTAAGCCAGAGGAGAAAATGGATGCAAATAGGAATACAAAACAATAAAGTAATAAAGATGCAGTGGACTGATGTTCAGAGATGTCTTATCTAACTTCAAGAAAAGCAGAACTGAAACAAACGAAAGAAAAAACTAATATCACATTTGATTAATTTCCATTTTATATATACAGTATATATCTGTACCTTCTGTATGTAAAACATGCAGTTCAAGGTACATGAGCAGTTCAGAATTTACAGTAATAAAATAGGATCTTCATCTCATCTTTTGAAATATAGAATGTCCCTGGAAGAAGATTTACGTTCCTTCTACTATTAAAATTAATTAATATATTAAAAAATGATAACCCCGCCATTACCTTATAGCTTCAATATTTATGATTTCTGTTCTGTAATGTCTGGTTTCTGCACAAACACTGTCCTGATATATATATATCCTGCATTTGGGGGATGAAAATTATACACAGCCCAGGATATGTTCGGTCATCTACTGAGAAGAATATTGCCACGATGTAACCATACACCAATCAGCCATAACATTACAACCAACTGCCTAATATTGTATGTCCCTTTGTGTCAGCAAAATATCTCTGACAATTTTGAGGATTCTCTGATCCTGTTATCTATCCACTCGGAACCTTATCATTTTTCCTGCTTCCAGCAATCAGATGTGAGAACTCATTATTTACTTGCCGCCTCATAATAACAGCTCTATTTCAAACTGCGACAGGTGCCAGCATAAAACATAATTAACAATAATGTTCCAAATGCGAGATGGATATTCAGACAAAACCGGGCAGGGCTGGACTGGTCGTAAAGGTGCTGGATCACTGATTATAAGGTAACTCCAATGGAGCTAACTGGGTTATCAAAGGCCGGCCATGTCTCTCACTGTCTATGGTGGGAGGTTCATGTAAAAGAACCAATGCTGACTTTCGTCAAGAGTAGCTGCAAAGCCGTCAGCGTGTTTTTGCTCTGCGATGGCCTGGCACGGTGTCCAGGGTGTACTCTGCCCTCACTGAGATGGGTGCCAGCCTCCCTGCGACCCTAATTAGGATTAAGCAGTTCAGAAACTGAATGAATGAAAATCCTACAGTATGTGCCATATTTATGCAAGAGGTATCTTAGTTTTTTAGATGGCAAAATAACTACGACTGCCATGCAATGCATTATTCATTTGAATAAAAAGGCTTTTAACTCAATTACACCGAGAAGCACATGACGTTTTGGTGCGTATAACATGCTAAGGGAAGTAGACCTATTCAGCAAAATTCCATCTCACTACCTGTGGTGATACTGGGTTTCCATGAAATAAATCTTATCTCAACGGTGTAACACTTTCATGCAATATCAGTATCTTTTGGAAGTGTGGTTATACCATGATGGTTATATGACATTGTGTCACTGATGGCGTTCTCAAAACACATTCACATTGAAAGCACGTATCAGGAGAAGTTAATTTTTTTCAGAGCTTGTATTAATTTTTTGTTTGAATCAATGATGATGGCAAGCATTATCCACTCTGGATTATTTATTTTTTTCTGAGCAGTGGGAAGCTTAAAAATAATTCTCGGTATTTTACGATGAGACGATTTATTCATCACTGACCTTGGATAAGTTGAAAATATTTTGAATAAATAATGAAGCGATTATACAATCCATGTTCTATATGATGAGAAGAATTATTCAGATCTCAGAGGGTGTTAAAACCCCTCCTCAATATGAACTTCGCCCTATTCCCTTGACGTGCATGCTAGTCAGCATTTCATTTCACCTGTTAGCTGTCTTAATGTTATGGCTGATTGGTGTATGAATGCTTTATAACACATACTGTGAGCACGGGACCAGAAACTCTGCTGTCGTCTTCTGGACTGGAGAAATTGGTTATTCTCAACACCGATATATATTCTAATGAGGTTCTTTAAGGAAGACTATATAAGTCGTATAAGAAGTAATGTAACAACGAAGCGATAGGAAATCAGGATGTGCCGAAAAGGTTCTGTATCAGGGTTATGAAACCAAACTTAAATTCGAGGTAACTCATAGTTTAAACACTATTGAGATATATGTAACAGAATTAGGAGAATTTTAAAGGGAAGCGAAAAATATTAACTTCAATCCAAACTATAAAAAGTAAGGGACAGAACACAGTCTCAGACTTTTCACGCTACCCCCCCCACCCTACCCCCCACCGCCATACAGCACACTGTAACACCATGAGGCACAGCACCTGCATGATCACGTTTACTCTCACAGCGAAACCAGTTCACTCAAATCAGTTCTGTTCTCTAATTAATTGCAGCATATCAGGATTCTAACAGCCATGTGTGTGTGTGTGTGTGTGTGTGTGTGTGTGTGTGTGTGTGTGTGTGTGTGTTCGTAGTAAAACAGTAGTAAGCCTCCCATATCAGCAGATGCAACTGACGCTAATCTGTACTGGAGTATTTAAGTACTTGTTCTCCCCAATTCTCTATTCTGCCTTGGAGTGAGGTGAAGTAGCAGCTTCCTTGTGGTTGGTCCTGCGCTGGCGCATGTACAGACGGTAGCCCTTTCGGCAGAGTAGGATGAACCAGTACAGTTGTGGTGCTAGGATGCACATGATGCCAAAGTTGGCATAGAGTGAGATGTGCAGGGGCACAGCATAGACTGGGAGGCTGTAGTGCTCTCCATATACCCAGTACATGTAGGGAAAGAGTGCAATGCGAAACAGGAAGAAGCTCAGAAGCACCATGCCACCGTTCACTTTGTGCAGCCAGCAGTCTTGCAGACTCACCTACGGGGGGAGGGGTGAGATGATATTGGACAAAAAAAGCAAAATACTGTATTTAAAAGAACTTGTTTGGGAAAAGTAGTAATGAAAGAAGGAAAGCAGGGAAATCTGTGTGTATTTATAATCATTATCACAGACCAATAAGCCTTAAAGCATTAAAAAAAAAAAAAAAAAAAAAAAAAAAAATAGAACCATAAAGTGTATTTTTACACTAGGATTGAATCTGGATTCGGGTTACAACTGAACAATCAACTGTAAACTGTATTCCATCTATCTGTGGTAATAAATCTAGTTTTTGTAAATAAGAAACTACAAAAAAAATATATTTCTGCAGCGGTTCTACTTCGAGCTCCTCCCAGAGGACCTTCTTACCCTATCTCTAAGGTAGAGCCCCGCCACCCTGTGAAGGAAGCTCATGTCAGCCGCTTGTAGCCGCAATCTTTGGTTACTACCCCAAGCTCGTGACCATAGGTGAGGGTTGGAACATAGACTGACTGGTAAATTAAGAGTGCGCCTTCTTCACCACAACGGACCAGTACAGGCTCCGCTTTATAGCAGACGCTGTGACAGTCCGCCTGTCGATCTCCTTTATTTTTACAAGCAGCAAAATAAAAGTCCTTCATGCTAATATTTTGTTCAGCTAATCTTAGCCTTGATTACGGTGAATAATTTCTATTTCAGTCTTTCAACAAATGTAAGCAATATTACAATAATGTATTTCAATTATGAGTTGAGCTCACTTTTCATGACCATCATGAATTAATGATGGAAAAATTTAAGCACACCATGAAGTCTTCTCCAGCACATTCCTAAGACTTTCAATAAGGTTAAGGTCAGGACACTGTGGTGCCAGTTCACATGTGAAAATGATTCCTCATTATTACTGTACATTAGGAATGCTGTTCCCTCACAACTCAGAGTTTCATATTTGTAAATACTGTACATTAGAAGATATGCCCTGGATGAGCATTTTCAATGCTGGAGATCAAAAGTCAAGCTCAAGGTCGCAGGTACATGAACAGGTATGCGACATGTTGCCATAGTCAGATGTGTTCACACATCAGGTTTGGTATTCATTGGGTTTATACGTCAGAAGATATGTTGCAAAGGTCAAAGTCACAGGGACTTGAAACAGGTATGCAACATTCTGCCAGTACCATGGCACATATAGGTGTTGTACATCTGAACATATGCTCTGAAAAGGTATTTTCTGTGCTGGAGGTCAAATGTCAAGTTAACAAGGGCATGAAGCATGTACACGATACTCAGCCATCCCCAGATGTATTCATCTGTCGTGGTTCTGGGGGAAGTTCCTTATTAGTGCCACTAGGTGGCAGTCTTCCTGCTGGACTACCTTAATTGGGAGCAGATGTTCCTCTTCACTTCTTTCTATGTACAGGCCTCTATTTAAGCACCAACTTCCTCCCAGTCTGTGCTTCTATGTAAACTTGTGATACACTAAGCTGATAATTTTGGTAATTTAGAAACTATTAGGTGCAATTAGGAATTCTATATCCAGTGGCTTTCTTTTCTTCTGTTTTCAATTCCTAGTAAGAGTCCTTACTGGGGTATCTCTTTGTGTTGAATTTCTCTGAGAAAATCCATTTGATCTTTTACACATCTAGTATGGATTCCTTTTCTTTGTCCTGGCTGATAGCCTCAGCGACTTTACTTTATTTTTTTTCCACCAGTCAAGTCTCAGTTAGTGTTGCTGTGCTGTTCTTGTTTTGGTTATCCAACACATAGGCTCCTCTGAGCAGCCTCCTTCTTTCTTAGCCTTTGGACAGTGTTTTTCCAGCCTAATTTTCTTTTCTTTTTGTTTTGGCCATTATATTCTCTTTTAGGCATTTCTGGACACCCCCCCCCCCCGCATTGACGGGATAACCTGGTCAATCACTACATTTGTGTCATTAATTTTGCAGCCACATAATATTGTTGAGCCTCGACCTGACCAACTGAAGCAATGAGGGCATGGGGATTGAGTGCAGTATTCAAGGCTAAAGGCAGACAATCATGTCCATCATCAATGATTTAAATTGGAATTTCTGATATGAAATGATTTGGCATAAATGTACGTTACTTCCAAGTCAGCTTCTGATTGGACAGCTCACCTCCACTTATTTCACGCCTTTACAGATTGCACTAAAGCCTCTGATGTTTTTTGTGATGGAGGGTCACATATATTAATACTTACCCGGGTCACTTAATTATTTATATTAGTTCATTTTCTGGATCAGAAGAATTGTACACTCTACCTCTGATGCGACCCATCAAAAGTTTTCTACTCCTCAAAGTAGGAGGCGCTGGAAGGACACAGATCAGGGTCTCTATAAAACTCAAGGGAGTACATCCCCTTTTCCTCCTACTATCTGCACCCCTAATTATAGGGTGAGAATCACAAATAAAATGGGCTCAGCGAGTGGCGCATACAGAAACTGAAAAATGTCCGAGTATTATCCTGTTGAAATTGCTTTACTTATAATTAATCAGATTAATTTACTACCTAAAGTGGCGAAACCACTGCTATTCCCATAAACCATTATGAGAACTTAATGTAGATTAGATGTATAAATTAAAATGCATGACAAAAGGCAATTATTTTTTCTAATTTGTAAAAACTAAAGATATGCAGCAATACGGCTTAAGAAATCACAAAATGAAAGACCATACGGAGGCACAAGTGCCACACTGTATAGATAATCATTAAGGATGTAAACACTAGACAGAGGTTAGGACGGAAAATATGAAGACAGACAATATGGAACAAGGAAACGTGAATGAGAGAAGAAAAAAGAAATGAAACTGAGAATAGTAAAAAAGACATAAAGACTGAAATGTGGAAGGAAAAGAAGGTGCTTTATTTTTTTATGTTATTTCTGCTTTGACTTGCATGCACGGTTTAAGCAGCATTCAGGAAAATACCTGACAGGCAGCACCCTTCCCAAGCTGACCTGCAGAAACAGTGCTGCGGAAAGCTGCTGAGCAGAAAACACTCGGATTCAATGGATGTCAGAGCGACCATGGTGAGAACAGGACAGAGCTAATGACTGACAGTTCTGCAAATCTGTGAGCCTATCCCTGAGTGTGTGTCTATGTGTGTGTGTGTGTGTTTTACCTGAATCAGGATTTTGCCCAGAGAAACAAAAGGTGTGCTTATTTCTGTGAGGAAGAGGCAACCAATGAAGAAATCACCCTGATCATTCCTGAGAAACTGAGATAGAGGACAAACAAAACAAAACACACAGTCTTAACATAAACACACATAAAGGTCCTGGCAGCTACTGTTTGGTCTGAGCAGTCACTGAGTTTTTGACAGGTTTGCTATATCAGCCTTAAATTTTTCTACCTTCTTAACCTCTAGCAGCTGCACTGTTCCATCACCCTCCCTCTCCTTCATGCATATAGTCTGTCTTACCCCTGCTGCCTTTCATTCCTTGCCGTTTCAGTGCATACCTTAATCCCGCAGGGGAAATCATTGCCTCTGCATTTAACCCGTGAGCACTCACATGTCACCAGTGAACACACACACTCAGAGCTTAGGACTTAGCACGTCCGCCTTACAGCAAGAAGGCCTGGCTTCGATTCCAGGCCTGGGCATTTCAGTGTGGAGTTTGCATGTTCTCCCCGTGCTTGAGTGGGTTTCCACTGGATACTCTGCTTTCCTCCCACAGTCCAAAAACATGCACAGTAGGTTAACTGGCTGTTCCAAATTGCCCATAGGTGTGAGTGAGTCCATATGAGGCCGGGCGAACCATACGGTAGATCATTGTGTGATCACAGCCATGACAATCCCTGTACATTATAAGCATCAATCAACATTCAGGGATCGACGTCCATTCCTTGTGATTGGATGTAGACGTAGAAAGAACTGGATTATCAAAGGCCAGTCATGGCTCTCACAGTCTATGGTGGTGTGAGGCAGGAAAAAGAACCATTGCTGACTTTCGACAAGAGTAGGCTGCAATGCTGTCAGTGTGTTTCCGCCCTGCGATGGCCTGGCGAGCTGTCCAGGGTGTACTCTACCCGTGCCCGGAGACGGCTGGGATGGGCGCCAGCCTCCCCGTGACCCTAATTAGGATTAAGCAGTTACAGAAAATGAACTGAACTCATAGCTGCGGGCTGCCATACACATTGGGGCACCTGGAGAGCATTTGGAGGTTAGGTGCCTTACTCAAGGGCACTACAGCCATGAATTTAAGGAAGGGATGATGCAGCTCACTCCCCAACTGTCACCACATATTTTTCCTGCTGGTTCAGGAAAACAAACCCTTCAGCGTCCTCTTTGCTTTCAGTGAATAACCGTTAATCATCCTTACTTTGCAGTGATTATTATTAGGAGTATTATTATTATTACCATTACTTTCATTACTGTTATTGATGCTCTGATTGTTGTTGTTATTATTACTATAATTTTTTTTAAATCATGCTTTCTTTTTCTTTTCTTTAGTAATTTAATTTAATTATGAAAGTGATTTTGTATTTGTTTGTAGTATCTATAAGTACAATTTCATCCTTTCATTTTCTGTAACTGCTTAATCCTTATTTGAGCCGCAGAGAGGCTGGCCCCCATCCCAGCTGACTCCAGGCTAGGGCAGGGTACACCCTGGACAGCTCGACAGGCCATCGCAGATCAGAAAGACGCTGACGGCTTTGCAGCTACTCTCGTTGAAAGTCAGCAGTGGTTCTTTTACATGAAGCTCACACCATAGACAGTGAGAGACATGGGTGGCCTTTGAGAACCAAGTTAGCTGCACTGGGGTGGGGGGTAGGAGGCGGGGCATGACAACCTGTTGAGAGTGGGGCTTGAACCCCCAACCTTAGGCTCAGTGATCCAGCCTCTTTACCACCAGGCCACCACTGCCCTAAGTACAATTTCCTGACCACTATTTTTATATATTCGAAATAAACATTCATTCATTTATTTATCTTGGCTGTGTTTGTATTATCTTGTGTAGCTACCGCCTTACATGTGTGTCTAACGATTCAAGAAAAAACACGAAAACAATGGTATTGCTTTACCTGCTCAACGAACACATTCCAGACTTTTTTAAATAGTTTATTTTTTTATTATCAAATGAGTTACTGTACATTATGATATGAGATTTTGTTTATATCCTACAGCCCTTTGAGAAGACAAAAGAGACGATTAATAAATAAGGAGCTGAAGCAGATAGTGATCTGCTTCAGAGTAACACTATACAGTCTACAATCCCTACAGTGTGTATGAGTTAGGAAACCGAGTAGCGATTGATGTCTAACAGGACAGACGTAGGCATAACATTTGTAGAAGCGAATGTGAGTGTATAGGATGAATATTAATATTATATTTTTATTACATATAACATACATACAAGGGTTCATGTTCACATCATACATCAGCACAGCTGAAAAATATGCTTGCAGTGGCTGTTGGAGTCAGGCTGACTGTTCTCAGGATGTGTAAATCTGCCCTTATATGATTTAAGTGTTTACACAGAACAGACGACAGGAAATGTTTTAAAAATTTCATTACCATTTAAACATCAAGTGAGCAGATGTCCTGTATGACAAAAAACCATAATAATAATAATAAAAAAAATCATAATTATTTGATTGGTCAGTGCAGAGTTGGGATTTAAGCATTATGCTTTCTGTCCTGACATCTTCCTGAGTTTACCCATATGCTTATAACACTGCCATAATGGTTTTACATTCACGACATTTTATATGCAGCACATTAAAAGATAGATTTATGAAACTTTTTGTTTTCGCTGAAAACTCTTCTTGTTTCGCTCAGTTTCCTTTCGGTTAGTACAGCTTGTTAATATCTGTAGAAACTCCCTTTTGACTGCAGACTGATTTGCATTTTAGACTTTTGGTGGTACAGTACTTAGTTTATGAATCCAAATTATAAAGGAATTCCATAACTGTTCTGTGTAAATGATCTAAAAACAATTAGGCTATTAATTTAATTTAATTAGTGTGAGGTATTTCCACAAAGCCAAATATTCTGATATTGAGCAAAAATGTGTCAAATTTGTGTTATATTTGTTTATTTGCGATGAGGTTACAAATGTTCGTGATCTCATAATTTTTGCCAAGCTCATTTTCTTTTTTTTTTCTTCTGCAGTCGCCTCAAGCTCACATAAACTGGACAGCTGATGAAAAACTTGGAAAACTTTCCTTGGCCTGCTATGTAGTTTACTGTATCTTCTTCTTAAGAAAAAAACAAAACAAAAAAAACACCACATCACGAACTAAATAAGTAATACAATGGTACCTCACCATAGGAAAGTCCCAAAAAATGAAAACTCCAGTTTATGAAATGCATTTACCTAAAATTTCCGTCTCTGGGTACAAAACAAATTCATGTTACGAAAGCGCCATCTCAAAAATTCAAACAATGCAAAAGTTGCTCTCCCATTGGCTATCTCCCAACATCCCATCCTGCTGGCTTCCCATTGGCTATCTCCCAACATCCCGCCCCGCTGGCCTCCCATTGGCTATCTCCCAACATCCCGCCCCGCTGGCCTCCCACTGGCTAGGAGGGATGACGCAGCTCCCTCCCATTGACTATTATGGAGCTGCATCTCCATTATACCCATGATGCTTTTTGTGTAAAGGACAGAGTTACTGTTGTTTCGTGAGTTTTTCGAGTGTGCTCATTGCAACTTTATTTTTTAGCTCAGGCTTTTAACCTTGCATAAACATTTGTAAGATTAACTCTACTAAGATAACTAAGTAATAGTAACTCTACTAAAAAAACATGGTCAACACACGTGCACACACGCAAGTGCATGCGCGCACACACACGCACACACACACACACACACACACACACACACGCGCGCGCATGATTCCCAGTGAAAGTGAAAAGAAGAAGCAGGCTCGTGGCATGCGGTTGAGTGATATCGTAAAGGAATATGGCCAAACCCGTCTACCATCAGTACAATATTGAAGCAGAAGGAGGTCTTCAAAGGTATGCTTTTATAATTTTTAAAAGGTTTAGGGGAGCCTTGGAATGAATCACACGTTTTACATGTAAAATGCGGTTCAAATTACAAAAAATCCAGGTTATGAAACTACCTCTGGAACGGATGGATTCATTTCGTTAGTTTTTGAATCCAAATTATAAAGGAATTCCATAACTGTTCTGTGTAAATTCTCTAAAACAATTAGGCTATTAATTTCACTTAATTAGTGTGAGGTATGTTCCACAAAGCCAAATGTTCTGATATTAATTTCGTTAGTTTATGAATCCAAATTGTAACGGAATTCCATAAGGTGAAGTACCACTGTATATATTAACAATTTGCGGATTACTCAGACCGTCAGGAACTGATAATCATGCTGACGGCAACATCACTGACACTTTCTCATCATTTGGATATGAACATTAACTGCAGGTCTAGATCTTTATCTTTAATTTCTTCAAATATTAAAGATACTTCAGCTCAGTTTGGTCAGGTTTTTCTTTAAATATAATGTCAAATACGGTGTGTACATACACACACATATACACGTATACATGTATATACACACACACATTATATATCTATATATACACAGACATATGCACACAAACCGTATACAACATGATAAGCGCCCAGGGCGCTTAAAAAATTGGCATGGGTGGGCACTTATTAAAGTGTTTACCAGCGGAGTGGAACAGTAAGTGCTTATTACCATCGAGGTGGAAAACATGAATAATAACAAGAACAATTTGTGTTATTCATTTAGTGGTATCAACTAATTACTTAAATGAAAGCTGCAAATAAACAGAAAACAGCATAATTAAAAAAACAACAAAAAAGACTGTTTAATTTTCCCTCCCGGTGCTCTTCCTTTAAATATTTTCCCCCTGATGTAAAATCGAGCCAATCAACATAAATGTCAACTTTAGCACATGGCATGCTGAAAAGCACAAGGCCAGGAACCTGCTTAAATTTATGAAGTTATTGAACAGGAGAGTCAGGTGAAAAATACTCGTCATCACTTTCTGATAGATCCATATCTGGCTCATTGCTCCATTCATTGAGACAATCCCATAGTTTTGCCATAGCAGTTTCTAATGGTTCATCGGTTGTTGGACATTTACCAAGAGAATACAGCAAAATATTTTCCTGTTTTTTTAAAGCATGGCGAAACAATCAAATGTATTGTTACTGATGAACATTATAGACATTCCCTAGTGACAGGGGGTCTTGAAATACTGTGCAAACTCACTTTTACAGGCAGTGAACACCTCATTTTACGGTTACAGAGACTGATTGAATAAAATTGGGAAGTTTGATGTACCATTTTGCTCACAGTACACATGGGCGGTTATTAGGCGTAAGAAAAAAAAAAACATTAGGGGGAGGAGGGGCTTATTGGAGCAGGGAGCTTATTAGTTGAATACGGTACATACATATATATACACACACACACACACACACACACACTTACACACATATCTATATATATATATATATATATATATATATATATATATATATATATGGTGTGTGTGTTAGAGAGTGAGAGAGCGAGAGAGAGATGGTATAAGCAGCAGTTGTGTGTGAATAATAGAAGCAGCAGTAACTTGAGCTCATATCACTACTGACAACATAGTGTTCCGAAACAAAAGGACAGGTTTCCTCCACACTGCAACATTACACTGCTGTACCAGTGTGTGTGTGTGTGTGTGTGTGTGTGTGTGTGTGTGTGTGTGTGCAGTGTAACAGCCATCATCATGATAAAAGTCCCTCTATAACAAATAAGCTGCAGGTCCCGCCCCGTTTCCTCATTCTGTTTTTACTACACTGACTATTCTTCATCTCTGTCTCATCTTTCACATCTCACCAAACTCTCTGTGTCCTTTACTGTCTACTCATCTTTTAATCGTACAGCTGCTCTCTCTCTCTCTCTCTCTCTCTCTCTCTCTCTCTCTCTCTTTCTGTCATTCATCTCTCACCAGTGTAATAGGTAGGAGAATGGTGAGGAGTGCGATGTGATGAAGGACAAGCAGGAACTCTTTCCTCACAAATGAACTGATGGTTCTCAGTGAGTGTCCTCTGTAGTCTTCATGACCTTTCACCTGGAAACGGTAGTAATGACTCAGATACATAGCGAAGATGTCATATGCCATGTAGGGCACTCCATAGCTGAGAACAAATGAGGTGGCCAGCCAGTGCCTGGAAAGTAATTGTATGTAATGGGTGTGATAGAAAAAGCAACCAATCAACCAATCAATCAATCAATCATCAACAACAACGGCAACAACAACAACAATAATAATAATAATAATAATGTTTTCTTTTTAATCGAAACACTAACAGTAGCAATATTTATAATTTTAGATAGATAGTGACTGTCTAGTGAATACTTTGACTTTCAGAATTAAATCAGTAATTTGAGTTATTTTTAGAACAGTTTTTCAAATGTTCTAAATCAGAATGTTTAATTTTATGCATACATAATTCCTTTTTTTAAATAATCTCCAAATGCTCCACTTAGATTAAAAATAAATTAATACATAAATAAGCCACAAAAATAAACTATTTAGCACTTTTCTAAAGACTGTTGAGGAAATCATTTTCTTTCAATAATCATTTTAAAGATATGGGATTGTAAATAATTTTCCTCCATGTACATAATTTGTATGTATGTATGTTGTAGCCTGTGAGAAAAGTTTATAAAATAGTGAAAAAAAGAAAACTATCTGCTGAACACTAACAATTCCATAAAATTCGGTCTTTGAACATAAGAATTTCATTAAATTAAGTAAAAAATTTGCAGTTGCATTAAAGTACTGTTTCATCTTCATTTGTCAAACACACACACACACACACACACACACACACACACACACACACACACACACACCCTCTTGACAAACTTTTATCTTATTTTATATTTGAAAAGGAAAAAGCAGCCCGGTGACAAAGACGGACCAGCGTTATGCTACTGGATTACTGATCCCAAGCTCCACGATCAGTGGGTTGTTACTGCTGTCCCCTCAATGCAGCTAACTGGGTTACCAAAGTCCGGCCATGTCTCTCACTGTCTACGGTGAGAGGTTCATGTAAAAGAACCATTGCTGACTTTCATCAAGAGTAGCTGCATAGATATCAGCGTATATCTGCCCTGTGATGGCCTGGCAACCTGTCCGGGGTGTATCCTGTCCTCGCCCAGAGTCGGCTGAGATGTACGCCAGCCTCCACACGACCCTAATTAGTATTAAGTGATTCAGAAACTGTATGAAAATAGCCTGGTAAAGTGGCCAATGTCCTTCAACTCATGTGGCACATTATAAAGGGTATATACAGTTAAAAAATAATCAGCAATTTTTATGATGATCTGTTTTTATTAGTTACCAGGAAATAATTTATAATGTGAATAATTTACTTTGAATTTAAACACCGTACCACACACACACACACACACACACACACACACACACACACACACACACACACACACAATTAATGAGAACATGAGCTTGACTCATCCACAATAGTGGATGGATTAATGGACAGTGAACTATCAGTGCTGATTGGTTCATAGGCACAGGGTGGTATTAGATGACTCACCTGTTTGTTATCACGTTCTCTCTGCACGAGGACACTACCACGATTCCAGCCATTGTGGCCATGATGGCGTGAACAGAGGAGACCAGCCTGAGACAAACAGACAGACAGACAGAAAAGTGTGAATTTCATAACAGGATTATAATTAACCCTTCAGCCACAATAACTCATCCATTCCTCTTTAGTAAATGTTTTTGTACTGCTTATGACTGTGGCGGACCAGAAACCTCTGGAACACTGGAAAAACACCCTGGATCAGTTGGCATTTCATTCTGGATACATTCCCACACCAATCACTGAACAATATCTTAAAATAATAGGCACAAATTCACTTCCATTTAATCCATATAGTCCTCTGCACACAGCATGAACCGCTCCAGACCTCAGAACACTGCGTGTAATCTGTAGACATTCAATATCTTTTAATAATTCACTATCACCCAGTAACAGGCTTCTCTCATTCACTCTACTATGACAAGAAGATTGTTATGTCCAGGATCAGTGGACTCAGTAGGCTGCTGAGACAGCACATATCAGAGGGGGTTTCATTCAGTCAACTGTAGAAAACACCACCTCCAACTGATCTATATAAAAGGGTAGGGGTTCGGCAAAATTGATAAAATCTGATTGAGTACGTATTTATATAAATGGGTTCCATCCGTTCTTAAATTGCATGCGTGCACGTGTGTGTGTGTGTGTGTGTGTGTGTGTGTGTGTGTGTGTGTGTGTGTGTGTGTGTGTGCGTGCATGCTTTGGGCAGGGTGCAGCTCTATTTGAAACTCAAGCACTCCACATTTGATAGCAGTATTGTGGCAAAATGGTGAGCGCGTCCGCCTCACAGCAAGAAGGCCTATGTTCGCTTCCCAGCTCAGCTGTTTCTTTGTGGAGTTTGCATGCTCTCCCCGTGCTTGTGTGGGTTTCCTCTAGGTACATCGGTTTCTTCCCATAATCCAAAAACATGCATCGTAGGCTAATTGACTGTTTCAAATCACCCTGAGGTGTGAGTGTGTATATGAATGGTTGTGAGTGTGATGGCCTGGTGAACTTTCCAGGGTGTACCCTCCCCTCGTCGGCTGAGGTCGGCGCCAGCCTCCCCGTGACCGTAATTCGGATTATGTGGTTTAGAAAATAAATGAATGAACGAGCACTCCACATTTCTCATCCCGATGCTAGTATGCCTGAAATGCACAGCAGGTATTAGAAGTCAGTGAGTGCTTGAATCCAAACCTTTCCAAAATCAAAAAGGAAATTAAAAAAAAGCAAAAAGGAAATGTTTAAGATATACTCGCTTATCACCACATATAATGATGTGAGAGAATAAACAAAACTCTTCTGCTGCCAAGCTCAATGGCTCATTTTTCCACATGGGGTGAGACTCTGTACTCATGACAACACTGGTCACATGTCTGGAAGTTGCCAGCTTACACTGCAATTGGCCCCAGGATAAGTGGCCCCTTCCTGAAAACACACATAGACAGAGAGAGTTCTGCCCCTCAGTAACCCCTAGTTCATGAAGACTGTCACAAGGCCCAGATTTCCACAATCTACTCTTTGTTTGTTGGTGCCTTACTCACGGTGCTGGAGAAGAAGGAGGTGGGGGTGGGGAGGTGGGTATCAGGCAGTGTTGTTTTTTTGCTTTTGTTGGTGTAACAGTCTTTTCTTTCATTCTCCTTTCAAGTGATCACCAGACTAAGACTGGGCTGTTATGCTAATTCTATTGCTGCCTAAATCTTATATTACTTTCACACATGACCCTGAGACTGGCACCGATATTTCAGAGCTTTGGCAGCTGTTCTCCAGTTTATATATATATATATATATATATCTATATATATATATATATATATATATATATATATATATATATATATACACACACACATATACACACACACACACACACACACACACACACACACACACACACACGTGTGTGTGTGTGTGTGTGTACAAAATGTTCAGAAAACAGACATTTGATCTTTATTGCTTTTTACCTTTTGAGAAAATTATTCCAACGTTCCATTACCTCATACTAGCCTGCGATTGTCCAATTGAATGTGCTCTACAATGTTTATGTTCTGTCCCTGGTGACCTACAATAGCAACTTCTTTAACTGTAGAATCTTGGCGCTAATTATGTGATGAGATTTCTCCACCAGAGTAATTAACAATATAATAGTAAGCAATCATTTTATTAATTTGCACACAACTCCTGCATTATGGACCACCGAGTGCATCCAAAATATATTTTATTAAGAATGACCAACTTGGTTATAGGCAGCACTGAGACGTCACCGGGGGGGGGATCAAAACCGATTTGACAGTTAACAGCTTATGAAGGATGGCAGAGACTGTGATTCATTGTGCCTTAGTACTTGATACGGGGCAACAAATATTATAAAGACAAAAAACAAACAACCAAAAAAAAAAAAAAAAAACCTCTGTTCCACAGACATACTGAAATAGGTCAGAAATCAGCTGACTAAAGCTGATTATGTAAAAAACGCATGCTGTCCATAATGGCTGTCTGTACCAGGGATCATCATAGATGCCCTAAATACTACTGTACTATGGAGTATGTTAAAGAGAACTCCATTTAATAATATTAGTAACAGTAGTGATGTACTCTGTTGATATATTGTACTAGTCAGTGGAATAGTTTGAGATGTCACCAGATCAACTAACCCAGTCACTATTATTAACGACTATGTGATTATATGGTTATGCATGTGATATACAGTAGTTCTAGCTCAGCGCTTCCCATCATCAACATGCCAAAACATCAAGCTTATGGGCGTTTATCCCCACCATCTTCATCAGAGTCTACTGTGCATGTTTTTGGGTTGTGTGAGGAAACCGGACAACCCGGAGGAAACCCACACAAGCACGGGGAGAACATGCAAACGCCAAACAGAAACACCTGAGCTGAAAATCGAATACAGACCTTCTTGGTGTGAGACTGACATGCTAACCACAACGCCACCATGCCGCCTCTCAAAATTAAAATACACTACAATTTAAAAAAGATTTATTAGGACATTTAATAATGTATAACATTATCACTAAAACTAATATAAACAAGGTTCATAGTTGTGCATGTTCTACATCAGTACTGGATTTCTGGATCATGAAATATGGCCGTGCCCATAACCGGATGTCATCTCAACATTCGTAACTTTTAAAAACAGATATTTCCACATACAAATGTTTTGACAAAATATCAGAAAAAAGATTTTAACTGAGTGTGACAGAAAGGCCGTGGCTGAGCGCCCTCTGTTGGCGTACTTCAATAAAGCTAGCAAGTAACTGTTTGAATGCACCTGAGACCAATTAGTTGGAGCAGGTGCTGTAGTGGTTAGGTTGCTGATCTCATTGATAGAAAGGCCAGGGTTGGAATCCCTGTTAGACCCCCACCGTGCTGAGAATCCTGTGCAAGTTCTTGACCACACATGTGTGTCTGTCCACTCAGCAGTATAAATGGTTACATATAACTGTGTCCCTTCCATCTGTGTGTCCCTCCTCACAGTGTCCGCAGTGCCTAACTCGCCTGTCTCTCCTCAAAGGTTACTCATGCACAGCAGAAGCCTGGGTAGATCCATGGGTGTGGCTGGAAAGCTTGGCTCTTCCAGGGATCAGCGTCGGCCCGGGAACATACTCACAATAATCATGATTCTGGACACTCGCACCCTTTCTCCTGATCAAGCAGGAGGTGGTGGATAGAGGCTGAAAACTTGATCCATCAAAACCTAATTCAGTGTGAGGAATTTGAATGCTGTATTTCTGGTAAAGCTGATTTGTGTTCGGGGGATGTTCATTCTGCTTCATGGTCCTATGGTTGGGCACTTGGGACACAGCAGAACATTAAACTGTCTAATGGTTAATTTGCTTCCAGCTAGGCATTCATATGGTGATATCCATGACAGCTGGTTAATCCATCGGAAAAAGCACCACTGATAGGGATACCATTTGAAATAATTGGGATGGATCTTGTCAAGCCTTTTGGCAAATCTTCCTTTGGATACAGCTTTAATAACGCCCTCAAAACAATGACCCGTAGGTTAAGTCCCAAGAATGCACATAATTGGGATACGCACGTAATCGACGTAATAAGCGTCCTGCTCCAATAAGCCCCCCCCCCCAATGTTTTTCATCTTACGTCTAATAACTGCCAATGTGTACTGGTAGCAAAATTGTAGCTCAAACCACTTTTATTCGATCAGTCTCTTTAGCTGTAAAATGAGGCGTTCACTGCCTGTAAAAGTGAGTTTACATGGTATTTCAAGACCCTCTGTCACTGGAGAATGTCTATAATGTTCATCAGTAGCAACACATTTGATTGTTCCACTGTGCTTTAAAAAACAGGAAAATATTTTGCTGTTTTCTCTTGGTAAATGTCCAACAACCAATGAACCATTAGAAACTGCTACAGCAAAACTATGGGATGCTCTGAATGAATGCAGCGATGGGCCAGATATGGACCTATCAGAAGGTGATGCTCACTTCTTCTTCTTCTTTTCCTTTCGGCTGTTCCCTTCAGGGGTCGCCACAGCAAATGATCTGCCTCCATCTCTCCCTATCCTCTGCATCTTCTACTCTTACTCCAACGACCTTCATGTCCGCCTTCACCGCATCCATAAATCTTCTCTTTGGTCTTCCTCTGTCCCTTTTGCCTGGTAGTTCCAACCTCAGCATCCTATGACCAATATACTCACTATCCCTCCTCTGTACATGTCCAAACCATCTCAATCTAGCCTCTCGGACTTTGTCTCCAAAACATCTAACATGTGCTGTCCCTCTGATGTACTCATTTCTGATCCTATCCATCCTCGTTACTCCCAAAGAGAACCTCAACATTTTCATCTCTGCTACCTCCAACTCTGACTCCTGTCTTTTCCCCAGGGCCACTGTCTCTAAACCATACAACATTGCTGGCCTCATCACCGTCTTGTACACTTTTCCCTTCATTCTTGCCGATACTCTCCTATCACACATCACACCGGACACTTTTCTCCATCCATTCCAACCTGCCTGCACGCGCTTCTTCACCTCTTTTCCACACTCTCCATTGCTCTGGATTGTTGAGCCTAAGTACTTAAAATCCTCCACCTTCTTTATCTCTGCCCCCTGTAACCTCAAAGTTCCTCTTGGGTCCTTGTCGTTCACACACATGTATTCTGTCTTACTAAGACTAACCTTCAATCCCCTCCTTTCCAGGGCATACCTCCACCTCTCTAGATTTTCCTCCACTTGGTCTCTGCTCTCACTACAGATCACTATGTCATCTGCAAACATCATAGTCCATGGAGATTCTTGTCTAACCTCGTCTGTTAGCCTGTCCATCACCATAGCAAACAAGAAGGGGCTGAGAGCTGACCCTTGATGCAGTCCCACCTCCACCTTGAACTCTTCTGTCACACCGACAGCACACCTCACCACTGTCTTACATCTATCATACATGTCCTGCACCACTCTAACATACTTCTCTGAAGGTGATGCTCACTAACTTCATTAATTTAAGGACGTTCCTGGACATGTGCATTTGTTTATGTTCATGTTGATTGGTTCAACATACTATCCCCCCAGTACAGCTAAGTGTTATCAAAGGCCAGCCATGTCTCTCACTGTCTATAGTATGAGGCATGTAAAGGAACCATTGCTGACTTTTGACCAAAGTAGCTACATAGCCATCACTATGTTTCCACCCTGCGATGGACTGGCGAGCTGTCCAGGGTGTACTCTGCCCTCCGCTCGGATGGGCGCCAGCCTCCGAGCAACCCTAATTAAGATTAAGCGGTTACAGAAAAAGAATGAATGAATGGAAAATTATATTCTTTCTTCTTCAGTAGTTAAGATTAGGTAAGACTCTAAGTGCTTGACTTGAATACGATTTATTGATTTACTTGCTACCGCTTCTGTTTTCCTAAAGCATTGCCGCAGCTGAACAGCCAGTTCTCTGTTCATAGCCAATGACTACAATCAATAAACAGTTTAGCGCATCATAGGCCCGCATATTGTATCTCTGGTAGGAGGAAGACTGGCAAGTAAATTAGAAGGAAATATCAGAAGTCATTTTGTTTAATTCTGATGAATTTAAAACAATCTATAATACACTAACATATGATTTTAACATTATTAAGACTTTTTAGCAGGTATACGCAAACTACATTTTCTGTTACAACTGTCTTTATAAACAAGAGTTCCAATCAACTTTCGAGGGTGTTTTTAATGTAAATATATAAACCCTCACATATAAAAGGGATTCAGAAGCATGGGGTGGTGATGTGTCAGTGCAGAATCTACTAGTAAATGAAGTGAAATGAAGAAATTTGCACAAACCCCACTGTTCTTCTTATCTGTACAATTAACTTAGTAAATGTGATAAATCTATGCATTTCAGGTGGATGGTGAACATCAGTAGATATGAGGAAGAGAAATGTATTATTTATTCTAAACATTTACGACACAATCTAATGCCAGTCATTCCTTATTAATAAAACTGCTATTAAATGCAGTTCAATGTTTAGAATAACATAATAAAAAGGAGAAAATCAATCCTTTTGTTTAAAAATTCTAATATATTTTCCAGTATAATGGATTAACCCTTTAATGCCTGCATTATTTTTTTGCAGTTAAAAAAATTATCACTAGTTATTCCTAATCAAAAAGGCCTAAGGAAACACCTCGTACACATTTCCTTCAACAAAATTCTAATAACACTAATAATAATAACAAATAATAACACTCTCACAAATTCGTGAACAACACAATCCTGCGCACGCAAGGTCGTCTCACAGCTGCTGACTGAGGCACGTGGGACCAAGCTGTGTTACATCAGACGATTCCACAACAATTATAGAACATGTTCAGAATGGCAGCAGCACTGAGTACAACGCGTCTAGTAGTTATTAGCATTTTTGAAAGAGGACCATATGGTCCTGCTGGGAACGAAACGGTTAATATTGCAGTGGTTGAATTTGTCATTCCATAATTAATATTCAAATTGTGTATTCAATTTTTTGTCTGTACTGTGAGCCTGTCATGGCTTTGGTGTATCAGTTCATGTAGAGATTTCAAATCAGACACAGAGTCAAAGAAAACACATAAAGGATCAGGCAAATGAACAGATCAACAAAACTAATCTAGCCAGCAGACTTTGGAGTGAGCCCTCAAAAAGCCACACAGTCATGAGGGCAGAAGCACTTCAGTGTGACTCCTCATTAACACTTCTGTAATTATCCTCTTCCTGCATCCTGGGGAATGCCAATCCTTGCTTTGCGCCCCACTACAGTGCTAGGCCTCTCTATTACTCCAGCCATTAAATACACAGCTATTAATACAACATGACACAAATCACTCCTCTGTTATATAATGACCCGATTTGATTCAATTCATTGTGACACTAAAAAACACAGGGTTGCAAAAGAATATGATTTTACGTAAATTAATATGGTGTAATCATTGTATTTTATTTTTCTTAACAGGTAATTAATTTAAGGATACTTCATATTAACAGTAACACATAGTATACCATGATGTTTCGACTGACCAATAGACAGATGTGTGTTACTCTTTCAGTAGTAACTACAAACAGTGGTACTCTTTCAGGAAAAAATAAATAGCCTTTTTCACAAACAGGTATTTTATAACTGCATTCACATTTAAAATAGTAAATAAAGTGACACATTTATAAAATTACATGTACCATTGAAAGAGACTTTATCAATGGACTTTGATCATTCTATATAATCTTTCATTGTTTCACTTTGAATACAAAACACCAGGAAAGTATGTAGCACACAATTCGGGGTACAGTGGAACTTCACATTATGAAATTAATCCGTTTCAGAGGCAATTTTATAACCTGGATTTTTTCGTAAGTAGAACCGCAACATGTAAAACGTGTGATTCGTTGCAAGGCCCCCAATAGGACCCCTTAAAAATTACAAAAGCACAATTTTTAAGGTACTTTGCAGCCGTGAGAGGGGGGCACAAACCAGTGTCTCTCCCTCACGCCGGTCCCAAGCCCGGATAAATGCAGAGGGTTGCGTCAGGAAGGGCATCCGGCGTAAAACAAATGCCAAATAAACTATGCGAATCACAAGAAAGAATGACATACCGGATCGGTCGAGGCCCGGGTTAACAACGACCGCCATCAGTGCCGTCAACCAACAGGGTGCTGATGGAAATTGGACTACTGTTGGTCGAAGACGTCGAAGAAGGAGAGGCGGGAGGCGTGTCCGTTGCCAGAGAGAGAAGAGGAAAGGCATGAGTCTAGGACTGAAAGTAGGGACTTTGAATATTGGAACTATGACAGGAAAAGGTAGAGAGCTGGCTGACATGATGCAGAGGAGGAAGGTGGACATACTGTGTGTTCAGGAGACCAGGTGGAAAGGTCGCAAGGCTAGAAGCATAGGAGCAGGGTTTAAGCTGTTTTATCACGGTGTGGATGGGAAGAGAAATGGAGTCGGAGTCATCTTGAAGGAGGAGTTTGCCAGGAATGTTTTAGAAGTGAAAAGAGTGTCAGACAGAGTGATGAGTCTCAAGTTAGAAATTAAAGGTGTGATGGTCAATGTTGTTAGTGCTTATGCCCCACAGACAGGATGTGAGCGAGAAGAGAAGGAGAGATTCTGGAGGGAGTTAGATGAAGTGATGCAGAGTACCCCCAGAGGTGAAAGAGTGGTCATTGGGGCAGACTTCAATGGACATGTTGGTGCAGGAAACAGAGGGGACGAGGAAGTGATGGGCAGGTTTGGTATCCAGGACAGGAACGCAGAAGGACAGATGTTGGGAGATTTTGCAAAAAGGATGGAAATGGCTGTGGTGAATACTTTCTTCCAGAAGAGAGAGGAGCATAGGGTGACTTATAAAAGTGGAGGTAGGAGCACACAGGTAGACTACATCTTGTGCAGGCGATGTAATTTAAAGGAAGTCAGTGACTGCAAAGTAGTAGCGGGTGAGAGTGTTGCCAAACAGCATAGGATGGTGGTGTGCAGGATGATGCTTATGGTGAGGAAGGTGAAGAAGGCAAAGGCAGAGCAGAAGACAAAGTGGTGGAAGTTGAAAAGGAAGAGTGTCGGGTTGTCTTCAAGGAGGAGTTGAAACAGGCTTTGGGTGGTCAGGAAGTGCTTCCAGATGACTGGACAACTACAGCGAATGTGATCAGGAGACAGGTAGGAGAATACTTGGTGTGTCATCTGGAAGGAAAGTAGATAAGGAGACTTGGTGGTGGAATGAGGAAGTGCAGGAGTGTGTACAAAGGAAGAGATTAGCTAAGAAGAAGTGGGACATTGACAAAACCGAAGAGAGTAAACAGGAGTACAGGGAGACACAGCGTAAGGCAAAGGTAGCAGTGTCAAAGGCCAAACAGAGCGCGTTTGATGACTTGTATGCTCGGCTGGAAAGTAAGGAGGAGAAAATGAATTATACAGGTTGGCACAGCAGAGAAATAGAGATGGGAAGGACGTGCAGCAAGTTAGATTGATAAAGGACAGAGAGGGAAATGTATTGACTGATGACAGAAGTGTGCTGGGAAGATGGAAAGAGTACTTTGAAGAGCTGATGAATGAGGAAAATGAGAGAGAGAAAAGAGTAGAAGAGGTGACTGTTGAGGACCAGGAAGTAGCAAAGATTAGTAAGGGTGAAGTGAGGAGGGCATTGAAGAGGATGAAGAATGGAAAGGCAGTTGGTCCTGATGACATACCGGTGGAGGTATGGAAGTGTCTAGGAGAGGTAGCAGTAGATTTTCTGACAAGAACATTTAACAAGGTCTTAGAGAGTGAGAGGATGCCAGAGGAATGGAGGAGAAGTGTGCTGGTGCCCATTTTTAAGAACAAGGGAGACGTGCAGAGTTGTGGCAACTACAGAGGGATAAAGTTGATGAGCCATACGATGAAGTTATGGGAAAGAATAGTGGAAGCTAGACTAAGGGCAGAAGTCAGCATTTGTGAACAACAGTTTGGTTTCATGCCCAGAAAGAGCACCACAGATGCAGTGTTTGCCTTGAGGATGTTAATGGAGAAGTACAGAGAAGGTCAGACGGAGCTGCATTGTGCCTTTGTGGATCTGGAGAAAGCATATGACAGGGTGCCGAGAGAAGAACTGTGGTATTGCATGAGGAAGTCTGGAGTGGCAGAGAAGTATGTTAGAGTGGTGCAGGACATGTATGAGAGATGTAAGACAGTGGTGAGGTGTGCTGTCGGTGTGACAGAAGAGTTCAAGGTGGAGGTGGGACTGCATCAAGGGTCAGCTCTCAGCCCCTTCTTGTTCGCTATGGTGATGGACAGGCTGACAGACGAGGTTAGACAAGATTCCCCATGGACTATGATGTTTGCAGATGACATTGTAATCTGTAGTGAGAGCAGAGAACAAGTGCAGGAAAATCTAGAGAGGTGGAGGTATGCCCTGGAAAGGAGGGTAATGAAGATTAGCCTCAGTAAGACAGAATACATGTGCATGAATGCCAAGGACCAAAGAGGAACGGTGAGATTACAGGGAGC
Source organism: Plotosus lineatus (assembly GCA_024760905.1). Taxonomy (NCBI): domain Eukaryota; kingdom Metazoa; phylum Chordata; class Actinopteri; order Siluriformes; family Plotosidae; genus Plotosus; species Plotosus lineatus. The sequence goes on along the minus strand of CM045740.1, from coordinate 33,999,542 downwards.
AGAGATAAGAAAGGTGGAGGATTTTAAGTACTTAGGCTCAACAATCCAGAGCAATGGAGAGTGTGGAAAAGAGGTGAAGAAGCGTGTGCAGGCAGGCTGGAATGGTTGGAGAAAAGTGTCCGGTGTGATGTGTGATAGGAGGGTATCGGCAAAAATGAAAGGAAAAGTGTACAAACCGGTGTTGAGGCCAACGATGCTGTATGGGTTAGAAACAGTGGCCCTGGGGAAAAGACAGGAGGCAGAGTTGGAGGTAGCAGAGATGAAAATGTTGAGGTTCTCTTTGGGAGTAACGAGGATAGATAGGATTAGGAATGAGCACGTCAGAGGGACAGCACATGTAAGACGTTTTGGAGACAAAGTCAGAGAGGCTAGATTGAGATGGTTTGGACATGTACAGAGGAGGGATAGTGAGTATATTGGTAATAGGATGCTGAGGCTGGAACTACCAGGCAAAAGGCCTAGAGGAAGACCAAAGAGACGATTCATGGATGTGGTAAAGGAGGACATGAAGGTCGTTGGTGTAAGAGAAGAAGATGCAAAGGATAGGGTGAGATGGAGGCAGATGATTCGCTGTGGCGACCCCTGAAGGGAAAAGCCGAAAGGAAAAGAAGAAGGAGTGTTGGCCATGTCTTCTTATCAGAGTTATAATCTTAGCAAATTTTATGCAAGGTTAAAAGCCTGAGCCAAAAAATAAAGTTGCAATGAGCACACTTAAAAAACTCATGAAACAAGCTGCTGCTCAAGGGAGCTGCGTCAATCCTCCTAGCCAATGGGAAGCCAGTGGAGCAGGATGTTGGGAGATAGCCAATGGTAGGGAGCTGCGTCATCCCTCATAGCCAATGGGAGGCCAGCGGGGTGGGATGTTGGGAGATAGTCAATGGGAGGACATTGTTTGAATTTTTGAGATAGCATTTTCGTAATGTGAACCTTTTTCGTTTCCAGAGACAAAAAATTAGGAAAATGTTTTTCGTAACCTGGATTTTTCATTTGTTGGGACTATCGGAAGGTGAGGTTCCACTGTATTACTATAATGAGTGTGTAGCCTGTGTCGCCCACAACATGTTGCCATCACAAATGTCAACAAAAATACACATAGTAACATGCAGCTCTGTTTATGTACTGGATAATAATATTCCTTATAAAGTTCCTTTTAGTGACACACCACACTACCTTCATTATTATCTTTTAGCTCACGGAAAATTCTTGTTCTTCATACTTATCTGTTAAAATATGTCACCAAATTAAAAATCCCACCCACATAAGTAAGCCATACCCTATTTCCGATGTACCAGTGAATTTGATACAATATCAACGGTATCGGGTTTTGCACATAATGGTTGCACGTGCTTTGGTCAGGAACAAGAGATTAAAGACACTGCAAATTTTTATAATCTGTGGTGTCGTGAAAAATATACTGCTGTAAAAATATTGACTGTCCATCCCAAATGAGCTATCATCTGGGGACCAGAAAGTGTCCCCCAAAACAGTCTCATGTTCTTGTGCCCTAATATATATTATATATATGTGTATATACACACACACACACACACACACACACACACACACACACACACACACACACACACACATACACACACACACACACCTCAGTTTTACTGACTTCGCTTTAACAGATTTCGGATGCAACGGACAAAATCTGTAGCTTCCGTCTAGTCCGGATCGTCCGGACGCGGGCCGTTGTTTCTGAAAGTGATCATGTGAAATGCTCACTCAGGAAGAGATTGCTGCTGAGGTGCTTGCTACCCAGGACAGTAGCAGCAGCAAGGACGAAACACTGCTCAAACTTTCTGAAGTGCGCAGTGCTCTTGACTTAGTGCTTAGTGCTATTCCAAGAACAGAGAAGTGTCTGCTCATTATGCAAATCTCAGAAATTTGCGAGAAACAATAATAAGAGAGCAATTCTCGAGTGGCAAGCAGTTGAAGTTAGACACTTTCTTCAGACCAAAACAAACTGCCGGTTCAGCTGATGCACCAGGGATACCTCCAGCCCACCCTCACCAAGCGAACCAACACCGTCTATGTCAGGCTTGTAGTCTTCAACTCCTTAACAGCCTGAAACCAGCAGTAAGTACGTGTACATTAATGGAGCTGCAACGCTCCAGTGACTCAGAATAGTAAAATTCTGAGTCTCCCACTATACTATCACGGCATCATATCAGGCAACACCTGCTCATCTATTGGTAAACCTGAATGATATTTAACACATTTCTATTTTCGACATACTGTACTGTCTACATTACTATCTTATGGTGTACATTTACAGAGTATAGGTACAGTATTTACATTTGCAGATTACATAGTGTGCTTAAGTAAAAATTTTTCGGAATGTAATCGTTGAAATATATGGAATCGGAAACTTCGGACAATCGGATACTTTCGGACCAGTGTTCCGTTAAACCGAGACACACACACACACACCCACACACACCCACACACACACACACACACACACACATATATATATATATACATACACACACACACACACACCCCCACACCCACACACACACATACACACACACACACACAGGCCTGGATCCCTCACTTTCCACGATTAATTGAGACCGAGATCCCTCCGCGACCACCGAATTCCACGAAGTAGGATCAACACCCCCCACCCCCCCAACTGACCTATATGTACATGTATATCTTCTTCTCTTTCGGCTTTTTTCCCTTTCTTTGATTTCTGTGAGTGTGATTCATCTTTTAAAAATCACTTTTGGAGACTTTTAGCTGGTTTGCTTGAACAACAGCTGTGAATTTGACCAAAACGGCCGCGGGTTGTGGTCAGCCTAAAGGACTAGAACAGTGGCGACACAAAGAGTGTCCAGCAACAACATTTCTCTTTTGCAATTCTCTTGTTGGAAGTCGAAGTTCGAAGAATTTTTGGAGGACTGAGTGTGATTCTTTGTTTGAAATCACTTTTGGAGATTTCTAGCTGGTTCGCTTGAATGACAGCTGTGAATTTTACCAAAACGGCCGTGGGTCGTGGTCAGCCTAAAGGGCTAGAACAATGGCAACACGTGGTGTGTCCAGCAACAACCCCGAGGGGGTAGAGGCTCGTGAGGGAGCACTTGGCATTGTACAGAGCATGCCGTCAACTTCCAGAAATGGAAAGAGAAGGAAACCCTCATGGGTAAGGAAAGAGAAGGACATGTGCTTTGTTTATGTTCATGTTGATTGGTTCAATGTGCCACGTGCTAAAGTTGACATTCGTGTTGATTGGCTCGATTTTACTTCTGGGGGAAATGTTTAAAGGAACAGCACCTGGAGGGAAAAGTAAGGGTTTTTTAATTATGCTGTTTTCTGTTTATTTTCTGCTTAAATGTATGTAGTTTGGTTGATATGGCAAAATCAATAACACAAATACCAGTGAAACTCTTTTATTATTCTGTTATTATTCATGTTTTCCACCTTGATGGTAAGAAGCATTTACCGTTCAACTCCGCTGGTAACATTTTAATAAGCGCCCACCCACTCCCATTTTGAAAGCACTTATCACGTCGAATATGGTAATAACAATTATACATTCAAAAATAATGCATAAGATGTAAATAAAATATAAATACATACACATACAGATGCGCGCGCGCGCACACACACACACACACACACGCAGATGTGCACCTCACAAAAATGAAAGTAGTTTTGATGGGAGATTTTGGGTTGTTTTTTGTTTGTTTAGGTTTTTTTTGCATACTTGGCCTTGTTTTTGTAGCATTTTCCTTAACTTTTTCATCTATTCTTCCTTAATTTCCTTATTTTTAAATTAGATGAATATTTTAAAAAAACAAAAAAAACAAACAAACAAAAAACACGATGCACTGAAGTCGCCTGAATTGAAGCGCGAAGTAGCGAGAGATCCCTGTATATATATTTGATCAAATCTGGTCATTTGGAACAGCTAATTAGCCGAAAGAGCATGTCTTTAGACTGTGGGAGGAAACTGGAGTTACTTGATGAAAACCCACATGCAGTGAGAGAACGTGCAAACTCCACACTGTACTACTCAGTAGAGGCACAGTACTCAAACCCAGGAGTTTCTTACTGTAACATGAACATGCTAACCACTACACCCCGTGCCACCCTTTATTAAAAACAGGTAATTAATAATCAATAATTATTTAATTCTATATTCAGACTTTTTCTTTGAATTCAAAATCTGAACAATTTAAACGTTTAACATGCCCAATTTCATATACTGATGAACTGACCACAGTGTCACTAAATTTAACCAAGTTGTGTCAAATATCCTTCATTGCAGCACTTTTAAATTAAAACCAATGTTTTTCTGGTCTTTTAAGTTGCACCAGTTTATCACCTTTTCATTTGGTGGTTTTCGGAGCTCCAGCAACTTTTCAGTGTACGTATTATTGTTTGAATACTTGCCCAGAGTGCTTACTTAAATGATACTGATGATATATAGTCATAATAATTTGGGGCAGTGGTGGTCTAGTGGTACAGGGCACTGGATCGCTGAACCAAAGGTTGGGGGTTCAAGTCCCACTCTTCTGTCTATGGTGTGAGGCATGTAAAAGAACCATTGCTGACCTTTGTAAAGAGTAGGCTGCAAAGCCGTTGGCGTGTTTCTGTCCCTTGCTAAAAGGGTTGTGACAGGAAGCGCATCCGACGTAGTAGGCTGCAAAGCCGGCAGCATATTTCCACCGTGCGATGGCCTGGCGAGCTGTCCAGGGTGTATTCTGCCCTCGCCCAAAAGATGGCTGGGATGGGTGCCAGCCTCCCTGCGATCCTAATTAGGATTAAGCTGTTACAGAAATTGAACTGATGATATAGTAATAACTGGCATCTGTGAGTTGTCCTAAGATTCTTGACACAAATTGCTAGGACATAATGACTGTGTCATACATAAGAGCTGAGAATAAAAAGATGGTGGGGCAGTTAATCAGGCTGACTGGTTTTTATTATGTGGTTTATTTTTTCAGATAGTACCAGCTCACTGACTGTGATAAAAATGGGCAGCACTGGAGCTGCTGTAATGGTTGTAGCTGTGTGCGTGGGCTTTATGCCAGGCAAGTGTTAAAAATGTGTCTGCCCTAGGTTGAACTCTCCTGGCTTTTCTGTTCCTTTTTATTTTTACTGACCTGTCAGAGCGTTGGGGGCTGTTTTTCCCACCCTGTGGTGTTGAGCTCACTGCTTATATGTATATGTGCACATATGTCTGTGTGTGTGTGTGTGTGTGTGTGTATGTGTGTGTGTGCGCGCATGCTAACTTTGGATGGGTTAAATACAGAAGTCAAAATAACCCTTGTGAGATTAATGCAGTAAGTGCAGCAACAATAGAGAAGTGTCCTGCCATCAAGTGGTTACTCATTACCCTTTGATACTACCTTCTTGAGTGCCCCTTTACCTCCTATCCTATTCATGCCAGTGGCTAAACTGCATGAAATGTGCTGACATGTGGATCACCATTTGGTACCGGACACTTGAGCCATATAAGCTCAAGTTGGGCTACCTTCCGGAAGCATAGATGATTTTGGCGGATAGCTTCGATTGCAAGGGGAGGAAGGCAGCTGCTGGCTGGATACAACCCCAGCCTGAGTTTGACAGTGAGAGTTTTGGAAGCAGGAGAATTTTTGTAGTCACATCGGACTAAGAAAAACCAGCAGGTATTGTGTGATGAGTTTCACCTGAGTGTGATCACAGCAAGTTGACTTGTATAAGTTTTGTTTGTCTTTCAGAAGGTTGTGAACTAGAATGATACAGTGGAGTGGGACTGTGTGCTGGCATCTGGCCCTGAGAGTGATTTTTAAAATGTTTGTTACAGAATAAATTAAAACGAAATGAGCACAAAATCTCCTGAATCAATTGAAAAATAGTAATAAAAAACTGATGAAAATTTTCGTTCTTATTCAGAGTTTGATCTTAAAGCCAAATATATAAAAAATAATAATAACATTAATTCATTTTCTGAATCGCTTCATCCTAATTAGGGTCACGGGGAGGCTGGGCCTATCTCAGCCGACTCTAATCGAGAATTAGATGGACAGCTCGCCAGGCCATCACGTGGGTAGAAACACGCTGACAGCGATGCAGTCTACTCTATAAAAATCAGCAATGGTTCTTTTACACCTCTCACCATAGACAGTGAGAGACATGGCCAGCCTTTGATAACACAGTCAGCTGCACTGGGGGATAATAATAATAAATTAAAAAATATTAAAAATAACAGCCAAGAATTTTTTATTTTACTTCAGGTCAAAAGATCATCCTTTTCCTTGTTAGTATGCGGCACACAGCACATTTCATAAGAACTGCATGCTGGTCTATTGTTGGTGTAATCCACTCAAAGCAGTATCCCACTAAATTATTCATTTCTCCTAAATTACACGCAGAGTCATTTTGACTTCATACTCTGCCAGATGCTCTCTCCCTTGGTCTCTCTATATAGTACAGAGAGTAAAATTATCAATAAGTTAAAATCTTAAAAGACCAAAATTGATTTTTTTTAAAGTTTCCATCCAACTAAGAGTTCAAACATTTTGCAGATCTTACCAACAAACACGCATCTCACACAGTAGCTACAAATCAGACTGATAGAGTCACTTATCAGTATTTGTAGTGTATTACTCAAGCCCACTGAATTCCAATAAAGGCATTATCTAATCCGTAGCTTGTAAAATTATGCAATGCACCAATCAGACAGATGCGTTAATGGGTTTAGCGCTCAGCCAAGATTCGAGTGTGTTAAGCATACCAGGCTCCACTTTATTATTTTAATCTTATTTACACACATTGGTTGTCTTATCAGTTCTCTGACTTCATCTTCTTCCACTTAATCCGGGGTCGGGTCGAGTATGCAGAATCCTAAGCAATGAGGTTCAGGTGTCCCTCTAACCAAAAACTTCCAGCACTTCCAGGGGGGACACCGAGGCGTTCCCAGACCTGCCGAGAGACTTAGTCACTCCAACATGTTCTAGGTCGACCCCGGGGTCTCTTCCCGGTTGGACATGCCCGAAACACCAGAACGCATTCTAACTAAATGCCTGAGCCACCTCAACTGGCTCCTCTCAATGCCGAGGAGCAGCGGTTCTATTCCAAGCTCTCCCCGGATGGCTGAGCTTCTCACCTTATCTCTAAGGAAGAGCCCCGCCGCCCGGCAAAGAAAACTCATTTCAGCAGCTTGTATCCTCAATCTTATTCTTTCGGTCACTACCCAAAGCTCCTGACCATACGTGAGGGTTGGAACATAGATTGACTGGTAAATTGAGAGCTTCACCTTGCGGCTCTGCTCCCTCTTCACCACAACGGACTGGGACAGGCTCTGCTTTACAGCAGAGGCTGCAGCAATCCGCCTGTCAAGTTTCCGCTCTATCCTTTCCTCAATCGTTAACAAAACCCCGAGATAGTGAACTCCTCCACTTGAGGCAAAACCTCATTACCGACCTGGAGAGTGTATTCCACCCTTGTCCGACTGAGAACCATGGCCTCGGAGTTGGAGGCGCTGATTCTCATCCCGGCCGCTTTGCACTCGACTGCGAAGCGCTCCGATGAGAGCTGGAGGTCCTGGCTTGATGAAACCAAAAGGACAACGTCATCCGCATGATCCCATGGCCATGAAACCAGAACCCCTCAACTCCTCAGCTGCACCTAAAAATTCTATCTATAAAAATTATGAATGGAACCATTGACAAAGGACAGCCTTAGTGTACTCCATCCCTTGAAACAAAATTCAACCTGTTGTTTTCCAATATGGATCAAACTCTGGCTCCGGTGATAGAGCGACCAAATGGCCTGTAGCAATGGGTCCGCGATGCCATACTCCTGGAGCACGCCCCACAAGATAACTTGAGGGACACAGTCGAGAGAGTTCTCCAAATCCACAAAACACATGTAGACAGATTGGGTCTGATCAGTTAAACTTCTCATATACGTTAGTTGGTAGTAGGCCTCCCTCAGTCTCAAAGGACTATGGAGCTGTGCTCTGGCTGGTGTCCCAGCTGGTAATTCTCTCCAGTGCGTATAGCCTGGGTAGGAAGTATGGAGGACAGGCTGTTCAAGCAGCAAGTCCTCTCTCTCTGCGCCAACAGAAGGATCCAATGGAAGGGCAGAAGCCAACACGACTGGATTCCAGTGCCGCTGCAGGAGTTGCCAGAACGTTTCTGTGAACGAACTGCCTCAGGGGACTCTGACTCACGATTAGAAACCCGTTGACGGCTATGCAGCCTACTCTTGACGAAAGTCAGCAATGATTCTTTTACATGCCTCACACCATAGACATTGAGAGACATAGCCGGCCTTTGATAACCCAGTTAGCTACACTTGGGGGACAGTGGCAACTTGTTGAGAGTGGGGCTTGAATCCCCAACTCTAGGATCAGTGATCTGGCCGACATTACCATCAGGCTACCGCTACCCTCACATTAGTTGGTAGTTGAGCAGTTATTGATTGTTGTTCCATTGTTACTACACAACCTGTGGGCTCATTGATGATTAACCACAGCACGATTCAGGAAGTAGGAGTTTCATTCTCTGGCTGCTGGACAATGCAAAGAAATGATATTGCAGGCTGTCTTGTCAACTTACATGTCTTTCCACATGATGCTTAAAAAATGAATAAACCCAGGCTAGTGAATTGTCCATCACTAACATCCTGCATTAATCACTGTCTCGCATTTATCTGTGTCTGACCACAAAATCATAGTTTGATTGATACCATAATCAGTACCATTGCTGTCAGTGTGAGCTTATCAGCAGTGATAAGAACCACTGCCATTGCTTTTGCATCTGACAGAGACTTTAACAAGTCTGCTAATATATTTTTAACAGAAAGTGCAAAGTGAATGTGTTTTATCCTGCTTTACTGCTCCTACTGAGATAGGAAAAAACATGAAATGTTTTTAAGCAGTAATTCATGTCAAAACATGAATGAGAATTTTTAACCAGCAAACCGAAGTTGAAAAGACAATTATCTAAGATTACATTATGAAACTTTCCATGCTTTCAGGCTAAGAGTAAAAAAGGCAAGCAAATGTTCACACTGGGGTTTTGGGTTTTTTACACCCGAGCCTAGTGGCTCATAGTAAATACTTTGTTGTTATAACGTGATAATTATCTATCCTATAAAAGTACATCTTTCGAACAATAACCTTTTCACATTATACTGATGCCCTGCTATGGTCTGGCGAGCTGTCCAGGGTGTACCCCGCCCTCACCTGCAGTCAGCTGAGATGGGCGCCAGCCTTCCCGTGACCCTAACTAGGATTAAGCGGTTCAGAAAATGAATGAATGAATGAACATTATATTGACAATCGAGTCTTTTAGCTGAGTGGTAGCAATATGCTGCCATTGGAGACTCCTAACCCTTCTTGGAAGGAAAAATGTGTTTTCACTTTATGTGCTTCAGTGGTTTTGTTTTAGCATGCTTGCAACTCAAATGCTGTTGGCCAGTGGCATTTCACCAAACACCTGAACCCTCATTTCCAGCTCTACTGAAAAGTGTACAGAAAGATAACATAGGTGTCATATTAGAGCTGCAGAATGAAACAGCGAGCTGAGATAATTTTCCAAAGCAAAGAGTGATGTTGCATTGGAAAACAGCCTGGTTTTGGCCTGTAGTGGAACTGCTGACACCATTAGAACAACCACGACACTTTCACAAGGGGAGAGGTGATAGGTTTAACAATAACTACAAAGCTCACTTCTGCCAACAACACAAAGTCAAGCCAGCAACATGCTGTTAACAACTTCCTGGAATTATTTCAGTTTTTTTTAAAAAAAAACGACACCACACTACAACATTATTGTGTCATATGGATTAATTCTTTCTTCAGTAACACTGTTAATATAAATATATTTTCTCAAACCAAGCATGTCAGCACCATATTTTCATTACTCAGCCATTCAAACCCAAATACATTCAGAAATCTAATAAAGCCACACCTTCCTTCCATACTGTAACTAATACACAGAACAAATAAGCACCACACTGTACCCAGACTCTGCAGCATCTTCAAAAGTCAAGGTCCTTGCATTAGGTTTCTTACGAGACCAAACATTTAGTTCCTATTTTCTGACCTCCATTCTGACGTATCCGTCCCTATAATCAGAACACTGTTCATGAATAATTCTGCCACAAAAAACTGACATTACAACACCGTCAATGCCATTTTATAATGAATAATATATGTAGTTATTCAATATTAATTTTAAAATCAGAGCTCTACAAAAATGTCAATTTTAATTGTTGACAAGGTATTGATTAATTTACGAGAACACCACTGATTACACAAAAGGCCCAGTACCTGATCGTTGTGGATTCACCACTCTTGGAAGAGGTAAAAATAATTTTAAATTTCCCTCCATCCGGCTATGTGTTGGAGGAATCCAAACCCATTAGAGAGGATTATTTAACCATTTCCAGTCGAAAGAGCATAAAGAATTCTTTTTATGAAGTCCTCAGATATTCTACTACACTTGTGCCAAAAATACATTTCCACAATCACGTGTTCTGATGAACAGACTTCGATATATCGCTGTTATTTAAACCCTGTGCAGCCACACCACGCCTGATTTTCATTCTGTTGACTGGAGAGAATAATACTTTGGTCACACTTGTTGAGTTAGGTTCTCCTTTTCTACTTCTAGGACTTATAGGAAAATCCCATGATGCTTTTGGTGATACTTCTTCAGAAATACAGTGGTACCTCGGTACTAGACCACAATTCGTTCCAGATGGCTGGTCGAATTCCGATTTGGTCAAATTCCGAATCCGCTTTTCCCATTACAAATAACGTAAATGGTTTTAATCTGTTCTGTCCTCTTTTGAACAGAAGTTAACGGTACCGTAACTCATACCATAGGTCCGCAAATTAAGTGAAAAAATTATTGAATACAGTACACTATGTTATGATCTGTGCTGTGAGAGACTCTGGTTTTGGCGGCTCTAACTCTCTGTCTATTCATGCAGGCGCTGGAGAGGGGCGTGGCTGTCACACGTAGGTGGAGCGCTAAGCACACCTGCTTCCACTCAGCAATCACTGGGTTATAAAGACGAGCAGTGCGCTCCTCCTGGTGCTAGAAGATTGTTCCTCTTCCCCGTGATCTCTCTGGCTCTCAGCTCCGTGCTCGACCAGTTCCCTTAGTTTATGATTTATGTGTTTCTCCGCATCTCTAACAGTGACTACGATTTCCCCATGCTCTAGTGCCTTCCCTGTGAACAATAAAGCTCATCCGTTTTCATCACACTCTCTCCTGCATTTATGGGTCTGGCTGAATGTTCCCTTCTGTTACCAGCGGAGTGGAACGGTAAGTGCTTATGAAGTATTGAGGTGAAAAACATGAATAATAACAGAATAATGAAAGAGTTTCACTGGTATTGTGTTATTCATTTTGTGGTATCAACCAAACTACTTACATGAAAGCTGAAAATAAACAGAAAACAGCATAAATAAAAAAAAGGTCCCTTACTTTTTCCTTCTAGTGCTGTTCCTTTAAACATTTCCCCGGAAGTTAACTCAACACGAATGTCAACTTTCACACATGGCACGCTGAACCAGTCAACACGATCATAAACAAAAGCACATGGCCAGGCATGTCTTTAAATTTATGAAGTTAGTGAGCAGGAGAATTGGGTGAAAAATACTCGTCATCACTTTCTGATAGGTCCATGTCTAGCTCATCGCTCCATTTGTTCAGAGCATCCCATAGTTTTGCTGTAGCTGTTTCTAATGGTTCATCGGTTGTTGGACATTTACCAAGAGAAAACGGCAAAATATTTTCCTGTTTTTTAAAGCTTGGCGGAACAATCAAATGTGTTGTTACTGATGAACATTATAGACATTCACCAGTGGCAGGGGGTCTCGAAATACTGTGTAAACTCACTTTTACAGGAAGTGAACATCTCATTTTACGGTTACAGAGACTGATTGAATAAAATTGGTAAATTTTGCTCCCAGTACACTTCTTCTTCTTCTTTTACTTTCGGCTGCTCCCTTCAGGGGTCGTCACAGCAAATCATCCGCCTCCATCTCACCCTATCCTCTGCATCTTCTTTTCTGACTCCAACGACCTTCATGTCTTCCTTCACCACATCCATAAATCTCTTCTTTGGTCTTCCTCGAGGCCTTCTGCCTGGTAGTTCCAACCTCAGCATCCTACTGCCAATATCCCTCCTCTGTACATGTCCAAACCATCTCAATCTAGCCTCTCTGACTTTGTCTCCAAAACATCTTACATGGGCTGTCCCTCTGATATACTCATTTCTGATCCTATCCATCCTCGTTACTCCCAGAGAGAACCTCAACATTTTCATCTCCGCTACCTCCAGCTCTGCCTCCTGCCTTTTCCTCAGTGCCACTGTTTCTAAGCCATACAACATCGCTGGCCTCACCACCGTCTTGTACACTTTTCCCTTCATTCTTGCTGACACTCTCCTATCGCACATCACATCGGACACTTTTCTCCAACCATTCCAGCCTGCCTGCACACGCTTCTTCACCTCTTTTCCACACTCTCCATTGCTCTGGATTGTTGAGCCTAAGTACTTAAAATCCTCCACCTTCGTTATCTCTGCTCCCTGTAACATCACCGTTCCTCCTAGGTCCTTCTCATTCACACACATGTATTCTGATTTTCTGAGGCTAACCTTCATTCCTCTCCTTTCCAGGGCATACCTCCACCTCTCTAGATTTTCCTGCACTTGTTCTCTGCTCTCACTACAGATCACAATGTCATCTGCAAACATCATAGTCCATGGAGATTCTTGTCTCACCTCGTCTGTCAGCCTGTCCATCACCATAGCAAACAAGAAGGGGCTCAGAGTTGACCCTTGATGCAGTCCCACCTCCACCTTGAATTCGTCGGTCACACCGACAGCACACCTCACCACTGTCTTACATCTCTCATACATGTCCTGCACCACTCTAACATACTTCTCTGCCACTCCAGACTTCCTCATGCAATACCACAGTTCTTCTCTTGGCACCCTGTCATATGCTTTTTCCAGATCCACAAAGGCACAATGTAGTTCCCTTTGACCTTCTCTGTACTTCTCTATTAACATCCTCAAAGTAAACATTGCATCTGTGGTGCTCTTTCTTGGCATGAAACCAAACTGTTGTTCACAAATGCTGACCTCTGCTCTTAGTCTAGCTTCCACTATTCTTTCCCATAACTTCATCATATGGCTCATCAACTTTATCCCTCTGTAGTTGCCGCAACTCTGCACGTCTCCCTTGTTCTTAAAAATTGCCGCCAGCACACTTCTCCTCCACTCCTCCGGCATCTGCTCACTCTCTAGGACCTTGTTGAATGTTCTTGTCAGAAAATCTACAGCTACCTCTCCTAGACACTTCAATACCTCCACAGGTATATCATCAGGACCAACTGCCTTTCCATTCTTCATCCTCTTCAATGCCCTCCTCACTTCACCCTTACTGATCTTTGCTACATCCTGCTCCTAAATGGTCACCTCTTCTACTCTTTTTTCTCTCTCATTTTCCTCATTCATCAGCTCTTCAAAGTACTCTTTCCATCTTCCCAGCACACTTCTGTCATCAGTCAATACATTTCCCTCTCTGTCCTTTATCAATCTAACTTGCTGCACGTCCTTCCCATCTCTATTTCTCTGCTGTGCCAACCTGTATAGATCATTTTCTCCCTCTTTACTGTCCAACCTATCATACAAGTCATCATACGCCCCCTGTTTGGCCTTAGCCACTGCTACTTTCACCTTACGTTGCGTCTCCCTGTACTCCTGTTTACTCTCTTCGGTCCTCTCTATGTCCCACTTCTTCTGAGCTAACCTCTTCCTTTGTACACACTCCTGCACTTCCTCATTCCACCACCAAGTCTCCTTATCTACTTTCCTTCCAGAGGACACACCAAGTACTCTCCTACCTGTGTCCCTGATCACATTTGCTGTGGTTGTCCAGTCATTTGGAAGCACTTCCTGGCCACCCAAAGCCTGTTTCAACTCCTCTTTGAAGACAACACGACACTCTTCCTTTTTCAACTTCCACCACTTTGTCTTCTGCTCTGCCTTTGCCTTCTTCACCTTCCTCACCATCAGCGTCATCCTGCATACCACCATCCTATGCTGTTTGGCAACACTTTCACCCACTACTACTTTGCAGTCACTGACTTCCTTCAAATTACATCGCCTACACAAGATGTGGTCTACCTGTGTACTCCTACCTCCGCTTTTATAAGTCACCCTATGCTCCTGTTTCTTCTGGAAGAAAGTATTCACCACAGCCATTTCCATCCTTTTTGCAAAATCTATCAACAGCTGTCCTTCTGTGTTCCTGTCCTGGATACCAAACCTGCCCATCACTTCCTCGTCCCCTCTGCTGCCTGCACCAACATGTCCAATGAAGTCTGCACCAATGACCACTCTTTCACCTCTGGGGGTACTCTGCATCACTTCATCTAACTCACTCCAGAATCTCTCCTTCTCTTCTAGCTCACATCTTGCCTGTGGGGCATAAGCACTAACAACATTGAGCATTACACCTTCAATTTCTAAGTTGAGACTTATCACTCTGTCTGACACTCTTTTCACTTCTAGAACATTCCTGACAAACCCCTCCTTCAAGATGACTCCTACTCCATTTCTCTTCCCATCCACACCCTGATAAAATAGCTTAAACCCTGCTCCTAAGCTTTTAGCTTTGCTACCTTTCCACCTGGTCTCCTGAACACACAGTATGTCCACCTTCCTCCTCTGCATCATGTCAGCCAGCTCTCTACCTTTTCTTTGCATAGTTCCAACATTCAAAGTCCCCACTCTCAGTCCTAGACTCATGCCTTTCCTCTTCTGTCTCTGCCTACGGACACGCCTCCCACCTCTCCTTCTTCGACGTCTTCGACCAACAGTAGTCCAATTCCATCAGCACCCTGTTGATTGACAGAACTGATGGCGGTCGTTGTTAACCCGGGCCTTGACCGATCCGGTATGAGAGTAATACTTCTGATTTGCATCATAAAAGTTTGGCATTGGTTTTACATCGGATGCCCTTCCTGACACAACCCTCTGCATTTCTCCGGGCTTGGGACCGGCATGAGGGGGAGAGACACTGGTTAGTGCCCCCCTGCCTCATGGCTGCATTTTTGCCCTTCCTGACACAACCTTTAGAAAGGGACAAAAACACACTGACGGCTTTGCAGCCTACTCTTTGCGAAAGTCAGCAATGGTTCATTTGCATGCTTCTCACCATAAACAGTGAGAGACATGGCTGGCCTTTGATAACCCAGTTGCCTGCACTGGGGTGGACAGTGACAACCTTGTGGAGAGTGGGACTCAAACCCACAATCTTAGGATCAGCGATCCAGCACCCTATACCACATGTATATGTGTATATAATGTCAATAAATACTTATTCAACACTATCACCCAGTGCAGCTAACTGGGTTATCAAAGGCGGGCCATGTCTCCCACTGTCTATGGTGAGAGGCATGTGAAAGAACCATTGCCTACTTTCGTAAAGAGTAGGCTGCAAAGCAGTCAGTGTGTGTCTGTCCCTTGCTAAAGGTTTGTAACAGGAAGGGCATCCGACGTAAAATCCTCTGCCAAATCAAATGTGCGAATCAGATGATTCGCTGTGGCGACTCCCGTGTAAAAGGTAAAAAGCCGAAAGGAAGACAGACAGACATATTCAACACCATAAATGCTTATAATAACAATTTATCATTAAAAAAATAATGCATAAGATGTAAATAAAATATAAATACACACACACACACACACACACACACACACACACACACACACACACACACACTCAGATGCGCCCCTCATAAAATGTAAGTAGTTTTGATGGGGGGATTTGGGTTGTTCTTTGTTTTTTTTTTTTGCATAATTGGCCTTGTTTGGTGGATTTTTCCTTAACTTTCCCACCTATTCTTCCTTAATTTCCTTATTTTTTAATTTGATGAATATTAAAAAAAAATGCGATGCACTGAAGCCGCATGAACTGAAGCATATATAAAATGTGGGGCTGGTGGCATAGTGGTTAGGCTGCTGCGCTCATGATCGGGTGGTTGTGTGTTCAAATCCCACTTAGACTCCCACTGTGCACAGGACTCTCACCTGACCTGCCTTTGTAATGGTTAAGATATGTAACCATAAATGATAAAACCTTGATTCATTGCTGCTTTAAGTATATTTATGTATAGAATATATTAAAACAATTAATCATCTCAGGCTCAGTGGATGACACTGAACTGATGTTCTGTCTGAATAGACTCTGGTCTATTCAGCACTGAATTGTAAATTATTGAGAATGGAAACAAAAAGGATGTTTAAATGTCAGTATAGGAAGTAGTAGCAGGTGCCTGATAGTCACCATATGTTCCAGTTTATGGTTGGGTATTGAAGTGGTTGAGGTGATGGGTTACTCATCCAAAGGTCAGCGGTTCAATCCCCATGCTCACCACAGTTGGGCCCTTGAGCAAGGCTCTTAACTTTCAATTGCTCAATTGTAGGGAAAAAAAGAATCGCTATTGTATGTCGCTTTAGATAAGTGCATCTGCCAATGCTCTAAATGTAAGGGGTCTTGAGCTGATTGAACTCTTGAACTATATGTTCAAAAAACTTAAGGGACAAACCACACCTTTAATTGTGGAAACTTTGGAGGTGAAAAAAAAAGCTTAAACACTGAGAAAATACCTTTAAAAGTGGCGCACCAATTTGTAAAAAAAAAAAGAAAAGAAAAAACACAGACTTAACCACAGACCTTTGGGGGCAGCTGAGCCTTGGTGAAGATGAGAAAGCCTGGAATGTTCGTAGAAAACATTTAATAGTGGATGAAAGCTTCAGTTGGACAGAAACCTTCGATGATGTATGAATATCTTTAGCAGTACGCTGTAGTACTGGGTTCAGACATACAGCTTCAGGTATGGTGGAAACCTGTATGGGAGAAGGTCCCAAGTCTAGTCCTGTCTTTCACATTTTAGTGCTTTTCTTCTTCTTAACACACCTGAATTCGGCAATCAGCTCTTCATGATATGGAGTGAAGCAGTCCAATGTGCAGGACAGAGGGTTTCTCCAGGACCAGGGTTGGCATCTAATGAACCTGAGGAACAGGTTTAGTGCTGGAGAAACACTTTCATCTCAGATTAACTTTATTTCCTCTGTATGTCTGTCTGTCTTCCTTTCGGCTTTTCCCTTTTTTTTTTTTACTCGGGAGTCGCCACAGTGAATCGACTAATTCGCACATTTGATTTGGCAGAGGGTTTTACGTCGGATTCCCTTCCTGTCACAACCCTTTTAGCAAGGGACAGAAACACGCTGACGACTTTGCAGCTACTCTTTACGAATGTCAGCAATGGTTCTTTTACATGAACCTCTCGCCATAGACAGTGAGAGACATGTCCACCTTTGATAACCCAGTTAGCTACACTGTGGGGACAGTGGCAACCTTGTGGAGAGTGGGACTTGAACCCTCAACCTTTGGATCAGCGATCCAGCACCCTATACCACTAGACCACCACTGCCCCACTATTTCCTCTGTATATACAGCTTAATTAAAAAAAAAAAAAAAAAAAAAAAAAAAAAAAAGTTTAAGAAGTGTGTTGGATGAAAGCCTGGAGTGGAGGCTCAGTGAATGTTCAGTATAACAGGATATTTTATATATATATATATATATATATATATATATATATATATATATATATATATATATATATATATATATATATACATACAGTTTTAAAGAGATTACTGAACAGTATATGCTATCTCGCTCTCTCTCTCTCTCTCACACACACACACACACACACACACACGGAAAAGGTTTAATCTGATTAAAAGTGTCACTGTGTCCTAGAAAGGCGACACAGCAGCAGATAAGAGGCCTGATGTCTCTCCGGTAACCGTTACTTATTATAATAAACACGATAAACCACAACAGTCCAATACAAACCGCTATAAGAGGACACGACCCCCGGAATTACACAACAACCCCGAAGTGAAAAAAAAACAACAACAACAAAAAAAACCCCACGTAGAACTTGCCAGACAAATAAATAAAATAATGAAAACGTTCCTACCTCTCGCTGACCAGCACTACATCGGCTTCAGTCCAGCGCCTGAAAATCACCGGCAGGGTTTTCCGGAAGGCGAGAAACAAACCGGGGAAGATCACAACACCGCTCCGTAACAGCGTCCACATCTTCAGCTTCTGCTCTCAACTCAACTCCGGTGGGTTTCCGCCTGAAATTCAGCTACAGGTGGGAACCTCTCTCTCTCTCTCTCTCTCTCTCTCTCTCACACACACACACACTCACGCGCACACACTCTCTCTCTCTCTCTCTCTCTCTCTCATACACACACACAAACTCTCTCTCTCTCTCACTCTCTCGCGCTCTCTCTCACACACACACACACACACACACACACACACACACTCGCGGCACACACAGATAAAACTCTCTCTCTCTCTCTTCCACTCACACACACAACACGCTCACACACACACACACACACACACACACACACACACACACACAAACTCTATTCTCTCTCTCTCTCACTCTCTCTCTCTCTCTCTCTCTCTCTCTCTCTCTCACACACACACACACACACACACAAAAACCTCTCTCTCACACACACAAACTCTCGCTCTCTCTCTCTCTCTCTCTCTCACACACACACACACACACACACACACACACATACACACACACACACACACACACACACTGTCTCACATGTTAACACTCACACACAAACACACACTCGCTCTCTCTCTCTCGTCCGCTCTCTCTCTCTCTCTAACACACACACACTGGTTTACACCGGTGGCTAACAAACAATTTAGTTTGATAATTTAATAATTCCTCACTATCACAGCTTTCTGCAGGGAGGTAACGCGGCCCCTCCGAACTCGGTTTAAGCACGTTCTCTCTTTCTCCTCTAACATCTAACTCATTTTCCCACCGAAGCAAAGAGAAAACCCCCCCTGAGATCCAGCGTTATCTGATGAATGAGTTCCCTGTTTTCACTCTCTAACTGCTCTACAGCGCTGTTTATGGAACCAATAGACCATACGAACAGCCATTCATTCATTCAATTGGTGACTCTAATTAGTCCTAATTAGGGTCACAAGGAGGCTGGCACCCATCTCTGGGCGAGAGCAGAGTACACCCTGGACAGCTCGCCAGGCCATCACAGTGCAGAAACACGTTGACAGCTATGCAGCTACTCTTTACGAAAGTCAGCAATAGACAGCATAGATAGTGAGAGATATGGCCCACCTTTGATAACCCAGTTATCTGCACTGGAGGGACAATGACAACCTGTTGAGAGTGGGACTTGAACCCCTATCCGTGGGATCATTGATCCAGTACCTTACCACCAGGCCCATAGGAAAAGTTATTCAGTTAATTTGACTCGAGCTCTGGTTCATTTGATTCACTACTCTTATCGAAAGACTCCCATTTAAGATGTGGGATTTAGTGACATCCAGCGGTGAGGATGTATATTACAAATCAATATTCCAATACTGTACAATTATTTGGGGAGTTTCCTAGAGCTGTGCAATAAAACCAATTTATCGGTTTAAACCGGTTCTAACATGCAAACAATACTTATCACGATACTCTGAGGCAAAACTGTATTTTTGACATGCATTCGGAGAACTTCGGAAGAGTAAAAAAAACGTTGGTTATTCCCGCTAATAGAACCGGAAGTAATGCTTTTGTTGAAAAAAAAAAGGGGGACCGCAGAGGTCCCGGCATGTAACCCTGACACAGTGGGTTTCTGTCCTCTTATCTACAGTCAGTGCGGATGTCACAAAGGCCTTCAGCCAATATAGAATTTGTTTTTATACAGGATATGGAAATTCCCGCTAAAAACAAAACCATGGTTCATGTTGCTAATTGCTCAGAAATTTACTGACCTACTGCATCTAGATTTTCACTTAAACATTTATTTTAAAATGAGCAAAAGAGGGAAGCGGTCCCATGAACCTGATCTTCAACAAGGCACATTACCCATGCATGGGTTTTTTTTTGCTTAACACGGCAATAATATCTGTTGACTCTGAAAAAATTGACGTCACATAACTTGCGGACTCAGCCTCAGGCTCAACATGCTCCAAATCAGTCCCAGATTCCGGTAAATTACATTTCACTTCTCTCCAGCATAATGATCACATTAATGTGATTTATGTGATAAACGATATTGCATGTTATTATTGTAAAGTTCTAAAGTTTGATGGACTTTCCTGAGCTGTCACTGTAGTGTTATACATGGGGCATCTGCCCAGCAGGCCTATGCGCATCGCTATGATGGCATTAATATATATACACGTAATGTTAATATTGTTATATATAAATACATCAATCTATGCTCATAGGGTCACAAGTCTGATGAGGACTAGTCGTGCATGATACAGTTCTGCGCATGTGCAGATGATGCTCCTCCACCTTTAATCCTGCCTTATAAATGTAATATATACATTAATGATTAAGGCTTCGCAATATGCCAATAAAAGCACTAATTGCACTTCTAATGTTTGTTTTGTGTATTTAATATGTTTAAATAGCTTGTCCTGCTCAATATGCAGTTCTATTTCAGTGTTAATGTTTGTGCAAAAGTCTAAAACATTACATTTTCATCAGTAGATTTTTTCTGATGCTAAGAATTTTTGTTTTAATAACTAAAAACAACATTTTTTTAATGTTGTTGATTTCTCTTTTTGAAATAAATAATTAATACTGTCAAGAACAGGCTCACTTTTAATTTAGAATTCTTCTTGCAATATATCACAATACATATTGCAATACATGCTAGAAATCGCAATATATTGCAATCCAAAAAATCTAGGCGATACCCCTCTAGTTTCCGAAACATTTCAAATGTAAAACTATGACGAGTGCCATAATTAGTTTCAGAACATGTCGAAGAAGGAGAGGCGGGAGGCATGTCCGTAGGCAGAGAGAGAAGAGGAAAGGCATGACTGAGAGTAGGGATTTGAATGTTGGAACGATGACAGGAAAAGGTAGAGAGCTGGCTGACATGATGCAGAGGAGGAAGGTGGACATACTGTGTGTTCAGGAGACCAGGTGGAAAGATAGCAAGGCTAGAAGCTTAGGAACAGGGTTTAAGCTGTTTTATCATGGTGTGGATGGAAAGAGAAATGTAGTAGGAGTCATCTTGAAGGAGGGGTTTGTCAGGAATGTTCGAGAAGTGAAAAGAGTGTCAGACAAAGTGATGAGTCTCAAGTTAGAAATTGAAGGCGTGATGTTCAATGTTGTTAGTGCTTATGCCTCACAGGCAGGATGTAAACTAGAAGAGAAGGAGAGATTCTGGAGTGAGTTAGATGAAGTGATGCAGAGTACCCCCAGAGGTGAAAGAGTGGTCAGTAGTGCAGATTTCAATGGACATGTTGGTGCAGGCAGCAGAGGGGACGAGGAAGTGATGGGCAGATTTGGTATCCAGGACAGGAACACAGAAGGACAGATGTTGGTCGATTTTGCAAAAAGGATGGAAATAGCTGTGGTGAACACTTTCTTCCAGAAGAAACAGGGGCATAGGGTGACTTATGAAAGCAGAGGTAGGAGCACACAGGTAGACTACATCTTGTGTAGGCGATATAATTTAAAGGAAGTCAGTGACTGCAAAGTAGTGGTGGGTGAGAGTATTGCCAAACAGCATAGGATGGTGATGACACTGATGGTGAATAAGGTGAAAAAGGCAAAGGCAGAGCAGAAGACAAAGTGGTGGAAGCTGAAAAAGGAAGAGTGTCGTGTTGTCTTCAAAGAGGAGTTGAAACAGGCTTTGGGAGGCCAGGAAGTGCTTCCAGATGACTGGACAACCACAGCCAATGTGATCAGGGAGACAGGTAGGAGAGTACTTGGTGTGTCCTCTGGAAGAAAAGTAGATAGGGAGACTTGGTGGTGGAATGAGGAAGTGCAGGAGTGTGTACAAAAGAAGAGGTTAGCTAAGAAGAAGTGGGACATTGAGAGGACTGAAGAGGGTAAACAGGAGTACAGGGACACACAGCGTAAGGCGAAGGTAGCGGTGTCAAAGGCCAAACAGAGGGCGTCTGATGACTTGTATGATAGGTTGGACAGTAAGGAAGGAGAAAATGATTTATACAGGTTGGCACAGCAGAGAAATAGCATATGACAGGGTACCGAGAGAGGAACTGTGGTATTGCATGAGGAAGTCTGGAGTGGCAGAGAAGTATGTTAGAGTGGTGCAGGACATGTATGAGAGATGGAAGACAGTGGTGAGGTGTGCTGTCGGTGTGACCGAAGAATTCAAGGTGGAGGTAGGACTGCATCAAGGGTCAGCTCTGAGCCCCTTTTTGTTTGCTATGGTGATGGACAGGCTGACAGACGAGGTTAGACAAGATTCCCCATGGACTATGAGCTTTGCAGATGACATTGTGATCTGTAGTGAGAGCAGAGAACAAGTAGAGGAAAATCTAGAGAGGTGGAGGTATGCCCTGGAAAGGTGAGGAATGAAGGTTAGCCTCAGTAAAACGGAATACATGTGTGTGAACGAGAAGGACCCAAGAGGAACGGTGAGATTACAGGGAGCAGAGATAAAGAAGGTAGAGGATTTTAAGTACTTCGGCTCAACAGTCCAGAGCAGTGGAGAGTATAGAAAAGAGGTGAAGAAGGGTGTGTAGGAAGGTTGGAATGGATGGAGAAAAGTGTCCGGTGTGATGTGTGATAGGGGAGTATCGGCAAGAATGAAAGGAAAAGTGTACAAGACGGTGATGAGTCCAGCGATGTATGGTTTAGAAACAGTGGCCCTGGGGAAAAGACAGGAGGCAGAGCTGGAGGTAGCAGAGATGAAAATGTTGAGGTTCTCTTTGGGAGTAACAAGGATGGATAGGATCAGGAATGAGTACATCAGAGGGACAGCACATGTAAGACGTTTTGGAGACAAAGTCAGAGAGGCTAGATTGAGATGGTTTGGACATGTACAGAGGAGGGATAGTGAATATATTGGTAGTAGGATGTTGAGGTTGGAACTACCAGGCAGAAGGCCCAGAGGAAGACCAAAGAGAAGATTTATGGATGTGGTGAAGGAGGACATGAAGGTAGTTGGAGTAAGAGTAGAAGATGCAGAGGATAGGGTGAGATGGAGAAAACCCAAGCAAGCACAGAGATGGCATGCAAACTCTACACAGAAACATCCTCACTGTGAACAGGGCTCAAACCTCGGACCTTCTGCACCACATTGGTATGCCACTCAAGATTACAATTTCAACCCACACACAAAAACTCTGTCTGTCTCTCTCTCTCTCTCTCTCTCTCTCTCTCTCTCTCTATCTCTCTCTCACACACACACACAAACACACACACACTGGTTCACACCGGTGGCTGACGAGCAACTTAGTTTGATAATTTAATAATTCCTCACTATCACAGCTTTCTGCAGGGAGATAACGTCGCCTCTGCTAACTTGGTTTAAGCATGTGCTCTCTTTCTCCTCTCACATCTAAGTCATTTTCTCACCACAGCAAAGAGAAAAAAAACCCCTGGGATCCAGTGTTATTTGAAGAACGAGAACTCCGTTTTCACTCTCTAACTGCTCTAACAGGGCAGTTTTTATCACGAAGATATCGCCAAGATATCAACCTGGCAAACTATCAATGGATGTTTGGATGGAAACCTTGTGGAAGCAGGAAACTGAACAGATCAAGGTTCAGCTGGAAACAGAGTACGTACACCTTAATAGACCAAAAGAGAGTAGTCCTAATAATAAAGGACAACAAGTTCATAAGGATATGATACTATGTGGGCTGAACGAGCCCACGCATCACAGTACTAATCAATCAAAGATATGAGTCAAAAGCCCTGCGATTCATGGCACGAAGAGCCAATGAAATCGAATGGATGCCAAGCAATAGTCCGTTGATATTCTATTTCCAGGATGGAACCATAATAAAAATTCTATATGGTAATTTGGTCATAGACAGCCCACAACATCTGGAAATAGAAACACAGGAGAATGCAGACAAGCCAAACAGCAAGATGTGAGAAAGTGTCAAAAAAAGAAATGGTAAAACAGGTACCCTGTGAATTATGGTTGCAATACGACACTGATGTGGGACTGGTATAATCAGCCATACCCAAGAAGGTTAAATTAAGCCTGTTTTTCATCCTTGGGAGTTACACACGAGAGGAAAGAATTCAGTCACACATAGAAATAACACCGCGGATAATACAGCTCACATGGTAA
Source organism: Plotosus lineatus (assembly GCA_024760905.1). NCBI lineage: Eukaryota > Metazoa > Chordata > Actinopteri > Siluriformes > Plotosidae > Plotosus > Plotosus lineatus. The sequence continues at coordinate 33,975,359 of CM045740.1, read as the reverse complement.
TAGGATGCGCCCCAGTCATTATGACACAACTGGTCAAAGTGCAGCTACAATTGACCCTAAACGACATACAGTGCATACAAGAGGCAGCTCTACAAAATGCAAAAATGTTATGGGATCTTCATCTTCATCTTCACTACTGTACAAGAATACCTGTTAATGAACTTTGTTAGGCAGAGAAGGCTCAACAAAACAACAACAGCAGAACCAAAAATGATAAGCTCAGACTGTCAGGCAGTCAACCCAAGCCAAGACCACCAACAAATTTCGCAGAAGGGCCCGAAAGCCCTCAAAGGGGAACAAGGGCGAATGATGACAACATAAGCAATAGAACAGAACCTGACAGGACAATCTCACCCATGAGGACCAGAAACAGGGGTCCTCAACCAGACCTGACTGGAGTACAACCACCCTCAGGTGAGGGAGTCAATCTGGGAGGAACTTATCGAAAATCCCCAACCTAAGGAACAGTGGTACTTGATTAGCTTGCATGAATTCCAACTCATTTTGCAATGTGGGTGGTGCTGAGAACCTCACTGGTTATTCTCAACAAGGGCCCAGTTCCACATCTGACAATGAGCATACTCCCCACTCAATGGAAGAACACAGAGATCCATCAGCCTTCGTGTGGAAAGTGGATAGCTACATTCAATGTGCATCACCAAGAATAGATTCCAATCAGCCCTCAGGGATGTAAGGTCACTGCCATCTGACTGATATAATAAATTTAGAGCACAGAAACACTTAGATGAATCGGAAAGAATAGATGGGATACAGGTAATCCAGAACACCTCCTTCACTATATACCGTATTCGACGTAATAAGTGCCCTGCTCCAAACCCCCCCCCGTGTATTTTATCTTATGTCTAATAACCGCCATGTGTAGTGGGAGCAAAATGGTAGATCAAACTTACCAATTTTTATTCAATCAGTCTTGGTAACCTTAAAATGAGGCGTTCACTGCCTGTAAAAGTGAGTTTACACGGTATTTCAAGACCCCTGCCACTGGGGAATGTCTATAATGTTCACCAGTCACAACACATTTGATTGTTCAATTGTGCTTTAAAAAACAGGAAAATATTTTGCTGTGTTCTCTTGGTAAATGTCTAACAACCGATGACCCATTAGAAACTGCTACAGCAAAACTATGGGATGCTCTGAATGAATGGACTGATGAGTCAGATATGGATTTATCAGAAAGTGATGACGAGTATTTTTCACTCTCCTGCTCACTAACTTCATAAATTTAAAAAGGTTCCTGGCCATGTGTTTTTGTTTATGTTTGTGTTGATTGGTTGTGTCATGTGCTAAAGTTGACATTCGTGTTGATTGGCTTACTTGGGAAATGTTTAAAGGAAATGTTTAAAGGAACAGCACCGGGAGGGAAAAGTAAGGGAAGGAGAAGTCTTTTTTTAAATTCATGCTTCTTCTTCTTTTCCTTTTGACTGTTACCTTCAGGGGTTGCCACAGCGAATCATCTGCCTCCATCTCACCCTATCCTCTGCATCTTTTTCTCTTACACCAACTGCCTTCTTGTCCTCCTTCACCACATCAATTCATCGTCTCTTTGGTCTTCCTCTAGGCCTTCTGCTTGGTAGTTCCAACCTCAGCATCCGACTACCAATATACTCACTATCCCTCCTTTGTACATGTCCAAACCATCTCAATCTAGCCTCTCTGACATTGTTTTCAAAACATCTTACCTGGGCTGTGTCTCTGATGTACTCATTCCTGATCCTGTCCATCCTCGTTACTCCCAAAGAGAACCTCAACATTTTCATCTCTGCTACCTCCAGCTCTTCCTCCTGTCTTTTCCCCAGTGTCACTGTTTCTAAACCATGGAACATCGCTGGCCTCAACACCATCTTCTACACTTTTCCTTTCATTCTTGCTGATACCTTCCTGTAACACATCACACCGGATACTTTTGTCCAAGCATTCCAACCTGCCTGCACACGCTTCTTCACCTCTTTCCCACACTCTCCATTGCTCTGGATGTTGAGCCTAAGTACTTAAAATCCTCCACCTTCTTTATCTCTGCTCCCTGCAAACCTCACTGTTCTACTTGGGTCCTTGTCGTTCACACACATGTATTCTGTCTTACTGAGGCTAACCTTTATTCCTTTATTTTCCAGGGCATACCTCCACCGCTCTAGATTTTCCTGCACTTGTTCTCTGCTCTCACTGCAGATCACAATGTCATCTGCAAACATCATAGTCCATGAGGAATCTTGTCTAACCTCGTCTGTCAGCCTGTCCATCACCATAGCAAACAAGAAGGGGCTCAGAGCTGACCCTTGATGCAGTCCTACCTCCACCTTGAACTCTTCTGTCACACCGACAGCACACCTCACCACTGTCTACATGTCTTGCACCACTCAACATACTGCTCTGCCACTCCAGACTTCCTCATGCAATACCACAGTTCCTCTCTCGGCACCCTGTTATATGCTTTCTCCAGATCCACATAGGCACAATGCAGCTCCCTCTGACCTTCTCTGGACTTCTCTATTAACATCCTCAAAACAAACACTGCATCTGTGGTGCTCTTTCTTGGCATGAAACCAAACTGTTGTTCACAAATGCTGACCGGGGATTTAGCTCAGTTGGTAGAGTGTCCGCTTTATTCTCCTGGAGGTCGGTGTTCGAATCCGGCCGTGTCATACCATAAGACGTTAAAATTTGGCAGGTGTTGCTTCCTGCTTGGCATTCAGCATCAAAGGATAGAACAATGCAATAACTGGCGCTGCACAGTGGTGACAGGGGCCTGGAGCACAACAACACCAAATGTCATGAATGTAATGTACTTTGACAATAAAACAGTTATTATCATTAACTAAACACTTCACAGAGCGCTTTGATCATAATATTACAGTATGGATAAAGCGCAATATAAATGTACTACTATCTCTGCCCTTAGTCTAGCTTCCACTATTCTTTCCCATAACTTCATCATATTGCTCATTAACTTTATCCTTCTGTAGTTGCCACAACTCTGCACATCTCTCTTGTTCCTAAAAATGGGCACCAGCACACATCTCCTCCATTCCGCCGGCATCCTCTCACTCTCCAAGACCTTGTTGAATGCTCTTGTCAGAAACTCTTCTGCTATGTCTCTGAGACACTTCCATACCTCCACCGGTATGTCATCTGGACCAACTGTTTTTCCACTCTTCATCCTCTTCAATGCCCTCCTCACTTCTCCCTTACTAATCTTTGCTGCTTCCTGGTCCTCAACGGTGAACTCGTCTACTCTTTTTCTCTCTCATTTTCCTCATTCATCAGCTCTTCAAAGTACTCTTTCCATCTTCCCAGCACACTTCTGTCATCAGTCAATACATTTCCCTCTCTGTCCTCAATCACTCTAACTTAAAGTTGAGTTTGGATCTCCGATCTGTCAAGCAGGGAATGTGCTTTGAAATCCAGCTTGTGGGCATGGCCCGTAGCACCACAATAAACATTTAATGTGTATACAATACACATTTAATGCGTACTTGTATTGTGTGTCTGTGTGTGTGAGCAAGCGAGAGAGAGAGAGAGAGAGAGAGAGAGAGAGAGAGAGAGAGACTGGGGTGTGTGTCTGTGTGTTAATAAAAAATGTTTAATAATGGTTTAATTAATAAATATGTTAATAAAATAGTTTAATATGTTAATAAAATGTTTAAGTGGTTGAATAAATAATTTTCTTTTACTTTTTACACATATTTCATACAAAATTGGTGTACCTTCATCATTTTTAAAGGGTTTATGGGGTAATCTTGGGAGCCTTGGAACGAATCAGGCGTTTAACATTCAAAATGCGCCCCCTACTTACGAAACTCCCGCGTTATGAAAACGGCTCTGAAACGGATTAATTTCGCAAGTAGGGGGCCGACTGTATATATATATCACATATATATATATCTTTTCCCTTCAGGGGACGCGAATCATCTGCCTCCATCTCACCCTATCCTCTGCATCTTTTTCTCTTACACCAACTGCCTTCATGTCCTCCTTCACCACATCCATGAATCGTCTCTTTGGTCTTCCTCTAGGCCTTCTGCCTGGTAGTTCCAACCTCAACATCCTACTACCAATATACTCGCCATCCCTCCTCTGTACATGTCCAAACTATCTCAATCTAGCCTCTCTGACTTTGTCTCCAAAACGTCTTACATGTGCTGTCCCTCTGATGTGCTCATTCCTGATCCTATCCATCCTCGTTACTCCCAAAGAGAACCTCAAAATTTTCATCTCTGCTACCTCCAGCTCTGCCTCCTGTCTTTTCCCCAGGGCCACTGTTTCTAAACCGTACAACATCACTGGCCTCAACACCGTCTTGTACACTTTTCCTTTCATTTTTGCCGATACCTTCCTATCACACATCACACCGGACACTTTTCTCCATCCATTCCAACCAGCCTGCACACGCTTCTTCACCTCTTTTCCACACTCTCTGTAAGAACTCTCCGTGGAGGAAGCTCTTAGAGAAACACATGCAGTGTCAGCTTATTTATACAGAGGGATGTGCGTGCAAAGCAGTAATTGCGTATTCACAAAGCATTAACATATATGTTTGTGCCCTGCAGCACTTAACACTTGGCTAATTCCATTTCAAAGCAATTCCTCATTGTTACATTGTTACAATAGAGCGAGGAACGATAACGAGTCTGACGACGCCCCTCTTCCTCCCGTCCTCTTCTATTTTTTCCTTTTCCTTACTCACTAATTTAGGTTTGGGGACACTCTGAGTCACCCTCTTTGGTTCGAAGAGTTTCTTAAGTTGTAACCAGTATGAGCGCATTTCATACCATTTCACATAAACCTCCTTCATGTATTCATAAACCCAGGAGGGATTGCCCAATCCATCATAAATCATGCGATGCGCGGATGTCAGGGATCCTGCATCAAAAGTCCCCATTTGAGGGAAGTTTGGTACTTGGTTGAGTCCCTCCGTCCATTTGGCCAGATTACTAAGCCATGGTTCAGTATAATAAGCAAGACAACATCTATTCATCCATTCCTTGGGGGTTTCCCCGGGATTAGGCTTTGGGTAGGAATTTCCCATTATTTACCCACCACCCGAAATACGTTGGCATGCAGGAATACACGTGCACCTTTTGTATAGCGCTCTTCCCAGTTATAGCAACTGAGGATAACCATCCCTTATGAAAAGGGGTTAAACCATCCCTTATAAAAAGGGGATAACCATCCCTTCTAAAGAAGGGGATAACAGACGCTCAGATACTGCTAACCAGGTAGTCAAACAAATCTTGTCTTACTTGATCAGGAGTATCACGTCGGGGTCACCAGAATTGTAAGAACTCTCCGTGGAGGAAGCTCTTAGAGAAACCTGCACGACCTGGATTCCTGCATCTCAACGTCTAGGAGTACTCCGGGAGCAACAGACAACGAACCACATGAGTGAAATCAGACTGTTTTATTCATCGGAAGCTCATCGAACACATGCAGTGTCAGCTTATTTATACAGAGGGATGTGCGTGCAAAGCAGTAATTGCGTGTTCACAAAGCATTAACATATATGTTTGTGCCCTGGGCACTTAACACTTGGCTAATTCCATTTCAAAGCAATTCCTCATTGTTATATTGTTACTTTCCGAATCCCACACCTTAACCGAAACACGAAACAGGAACACCCACCCAACAGTTTCATGTGCCTAGCGCACATGTCACAATTACAAGAAGAACAGGAAGCTTTAGATACACAGAAGTTACAATACACACATAGTTGCATCTCATTTATCCTATCAATTTATTCCATCACTCTCCATTGCTCTGGATTGTTGAGCCGAAGTACTTAAAATCCTCCACCTTCCTTATCTCTGCTCCTTGTAACCTCACCATTCCTGTTGGGTCCTTGGCATTCATACACATGTATTCTATCTTACTGAGGCTAACCTTCATTCCCCTCCTTTCCAGGGCATACCTCCACCGCTCTAGGTTTTCCTGCACTTGTTCTCTGCTCTCACTGCAGATCACAATGTCATCTGCAAACATCATAGTCCATGGAGATTCTTGCCTAACCTCGTCTGTCAGCCTGTCCATCACCACAGCAAACAAGAAGGGGCTCAGAGCTGACCATTGATGCAGTCCCACAGTTCCTCTCTCTGCACCCTGTCATATGCTTTCTCCAGATCCACAAAGGCACGCTCTTTCTTGGCATGAAACCAAACTGTTGTTCACAAATGCTGACCTCTGCCCTTAGTCTTGCTTCCACTATTCTTTCCCATAACTTCATCGTATGACTCACCAACTTTATCCCTCTGTAGTTGCCACAACTCTGCATATCTCCCTTGTTCTTAAAAATGGGCACCAGCACACTTCTCCTCCATTCCTCTGGCATCCTCTCACTCTCTAAGACCTTATTGAATGTTCTTGTTAGGAAATCTACTGCTTCCTCTCCTAGACACTTCCATACCGCCACCGGTATGTCATCAGGGCCAACTGCCTTTCCATTCTTCATCCTCTTCAATGCCCTCCTCACTTCACCCTTACTAAGCTTTGCTACTTACTGGTCCTCACCAGTCACCTCTTCTACTCTTTTTTCTCTCTCATTTTCTTCATTCATCAGCTCTTCAAAGCACTCTTTCCATCTTCCCAGCACACTTCTGTCATCAGTCAATACATTTTCCTCTCTGTCCTTTATCACTCTAACTTGCTGCACATCCTTCCCATCTCTATTTCTCTGCTGTGCCAACCTATATAAATCATGTTCTCCCTCTTTACTTTCCAACCGAGCATACAAGTCATCATACGCCCTCTGTTTGGCCTTTGACACCGCTACCTTCGCCTTACGCTGTATTCCTGTACTCCTGTTTACGCTCTTCTGTCCTCTCTATGTCCCACGTCTTCTTAGCTAACTTCTTCTTTTGTACACACTCCTGCACTTCCTCATTCCACCAGGAAGTCTCCTTATCTCCTCTCCTTCCAGATGACCACTTGATGCAATGTTGGCATGCCAGGAGCCTTGTCCATCGGTGGGAGAGGTCATCAGGCCTCATTGGGTAGTTACCACCCGCCTCAAGCCGGGCAGCCCGTGGACAGTAAGGTGCTACCTCGTCACGCTCACTTGCTCTACTGGGTGTGTAGAGCATAGGGGTCACCTGAACAGCAATTCCTGCACCAGGCAACCCAAAACAAAATAAACAGAAGTCACTTCGATTCACCAGTCGGAATGTCCAAACAATGTTTCCTGGACTCTCTTCTGACCTCCAATTCATCGATGACTCATGCAAAACAGCCATCATAGACAAGGAGCTGGCTTGACTTAACATTGCTCTTCCATGGACGAGCCCAGGCAGCATGGTGTAGGTTTTGCTGCAAGGAACTCGCTGCTTGTCTCCACTGAAACACCCACTGGAGGATCATCAAGATTGTTCACCTTGCGCATGACTAAGTCGCTAGGCTAAATTAACATCTTACCAGTCTATGCGCCCACACTCACCTCCACTCCTGAAGCAAAGGATCAGTTCTACGAGGCCCTAGGACATGTATTGTCAGAAATCTCAAACACCAAGGGCATATACTTACTTGGTGACTAAAATGCTCATGTGGGCACTGACTGGCAAGCATTGCCTACTTGCCTCGGCCACCATGGCATAGGCAGGGTGAATGACAATGGGCAGAGACTGCTCATATTCTTCTGCTGTCACAACATCTGCATCACCAACTCCTATTTCATGTGCAAAGTGATACAGAAAATTTCTTGGAGACATCCCTGATCCCGCCACTGATACCAGCTTGGCTTTGTTATCAACAGGATGACAGACCTCAGCACAATCCTTCATATGTGATCCCACCACAGTGCTGAATGTGACACAGCTCATTCTGTCATTGCTAGTAAGATTGGGCTGAAGCCCAGGAAGATCGACTATGCTAAGACAAAGAGTCTTCCCCGCATCAACACTTGTGGCATGTCAGATTCCACCAAGGCCCAGTGCTTTGCTGACAACTTTGATGCCACATGGAGTTACCTTCGTATTGTCATCAACAACTCAGCCATGGCCGTCGTCGGTAAAAAAGAAAGGAAGAATGCAGATTGATTTCAGGCACATTGGGGAGAGATGCTGCCAGTCACAAAGGCCAAAACAAAAGCGACGTTGGACCACAAGCAGAATTCCTGCGCTAGCACACATGATGCTCTCATAGCAGCTAGAAGAAAGGCTCAGCAGACTGCCCGCCACTGTGCAAACAAGTACTGCCAGAACCTGTGCGCCCAGACCCAGTCAGCTGCTGACTGCGGCTATGCCAAGGGATTGTTTGAGGGGGGGATCAAAACTGCCCTTGGCCCCACCAGCATCAAAACAGCCCCACTCAAGTCCAAGTCTGGCGAAACCATCAAGAACCAGAGTAAGCAGCTGAAACGATGGGTTGAGCATTACCTCAAGCTTTATGCCACACAGAATACTGTTATGGTGACTGCCCTTAATGCTTTGCCCAACCTACCAGTTATAGAGGAGCTTGACAATCCGCCCACACTGGTGGAGCTCGGCAAAGCCATTGACTCTCTTGCCTGTGGAAAGGCACCAGAGCAGAACGGTATTCCACCAGAAGTCCTGAAGCAAGTGAAGAAAACTATCCTGCAGTGGCTGCATGACCTCCTGTGTCTGTACTGGGAGTAGGGCCACATTCCTCAGGATGTGAGCGATGCCAAGATTGTCACTCTGTATAAAATCAAGGGACATAGTAGCGACTGTTATTACATTTTTATTACACGGTTATTATTGCATCGTCAGCAAGATTTTTGCCAAAGTTTCCCTCAATTGCCTTCAGAGCCTCGCCTCGCGTGTCTACCCTGAGTCACAACATGGTTTCAGAGCTGGGAGATCCACAGTGGATATGATCATTTCTCTCTGTCAGTTGCAGGAGAAGTGCCGTGAACAGCAGCAGCCATTGTTTCTTGCTTTTGTAGACCTGACCAAAGCCTTTGATTTGGTGAGCAGAAGCGGGCTTTTCCTAATTCTTCAAAAGATCGGCTGTCCTCCCAAACTCCTTGCAGTCATTTTGTCCTTCCATCAGGACATGCAGAGTGTGGCTTGCTTCAATGAAGCTAACTCTGACAACTTCCCAGTCAGCAGTGGAGTGAAGCAAGGCTGTGTCCTGGCACCAACCCTATTTGGGGTCTTTTTCTCGATGCTCCTACATTACACCTTCACTGACTGTGATGGTGTTTATGTCCGAACAAGGCAAGATGGTAAACTCTTCAACATTACCAGACTCCATGCCAAGACAAAGACCTACGAGGTGCTGATTCATGAGCTGCTGTTTGCAGATGATGCTGCTCTAATATCTCACAGCAAGCTGTCTGCTGCCTGCAGGGAGTTTGGGCTGACAATCAGCCTTGAGAAGACTAACATCATGGTGCAGGGTATCAAGTCGCCACCATCCGTCACAATCGGCGACGCACAGCTTAAGGTCGTGGATGCTTTTATTCATCTGGGCTCCACTGTGACCAGCTAAACATCTCTTGACATTGAGATCAGTTCAAGAATTGCCAAAGCTGCCGAGGTCATGGCCAAACTCAAAAAGCGAGTGTGCAACAACAGCCTGCTGAGTGAAAAGACTAAGGTCTGTATGTATCAAGCTTGTGTCCTGTCTGCTCTGCTTTATGGCAGCAAGTCATGGACGACCTACACCAGACAGGAGAGATGCCTCAATGTGTTCCATCTCTGGTTGCTTCGCCAATTGCTGCATATCAGATGTCAGGACAAAGTCCCAAATACTGAGTCATCATCATCATGTTTCCCCTGTGGCGTCGTGTACAACCTTGGGGTGCTTTTGTTGGAATCGGTTACCTAGCAGTCGCAAGAAATCGGTTTTCGCCATCTATGAAGACTTGATTTCATTACCTTTTAAAACACTGTTATAAAATCACTTAAATTAACTAGGAGAAAGAGGTTACTTCACTTCCTAGTCGCCAGTGACTCCGTTGGCTCACTCTGCCGCAAGGCCGAGCTACCTAGGGTGCACCTCTTCTAATGACGGAGGTAGAGTCTAGCTTAAGTGTGATAGGCGTTTAGATTTAGCAGGACTTACGATACGACTGCCTTCTAAGTCTAGCGGATAAATCCGAAAGTTGCGCTTCAACACTCCATGCACCCCAAATACTGAGGTTCTTCAGCGTGCTGGTCTTATGAGCACACCCTCCATGTTCATCCAGAGATGTCTCCATTGGCTCGGTCATGTGCACCTCATGGCGCCTCAGTGCCTACCACAAGAAATTCTCTATGGTGAGCTGCGTGATGGTGCTCGTCGAGTTGGTTGACCTTTGCTGCGCTTCAAAGACACCATCAAGCGAGACTTCAAGGCAGCCAACATCAACAAAATCAGCTGGGAGGACACTGCTATAAACCGTGACTCCTGGCGGCAAAGGGTAAATGATTGGGTATTGAAAGCTAAGGAGGATGGAAGAACCCGGGATGCATCAAAGAAAGCAGTGAGAAGGAAGCATGCAGCCTCCATGCACTCCCAGCCATATACATCTGTGACTACTATAAGAGGGACTGCCACTCTAGGATCGGCCTTTACAGCCACACATGATCCTGTCATGCCCCCCATGTCTGCTAACCATCGCCTCTACAAGATGAGGATGCCGATGACGGTGACGACAATGCAGGATACATAGCTGGAAAATTATGGAAATTGTATGGTATGTGGCAAATTGCCCCTAAAGGAAAATAATGGTTGGATAAGAGCACAGATAGACTGGAACGGATTTCTAGTCTATACAAATAGCCCTGAGGGGATACAAAGAATTAAGAGTCCAGCATTCTACATAGCACTGTTGGCTGTGACCAGACTAGTACCGGACATGATTAATTGTGTACATTGGATCTCCTTTTGAGTCCACAGGGCAGAAAGTTGAGTCTATGTATGAGTGTATCGCTTTGCAATTGGAAAGACTCAGGACTTGTGATTCTCCGTGTAAAAAAAAAAGAAAAACCTACCCTCTAAATTTGTCAGATTAATGGAGCTGTACTCACATCTACTTATATGATCTTGTCTGTTATGTATGTCCAAAATAAATAATAAATTCCCAGGTTTAATTAATAAAAACTTCTTATAGGTAATTATGCTCTGATATTACATGGAATTAATGCAACATAGAGGAAGGCACAGATTTTTCCACGCAGCGCCTCGATCCACTCTCAAACAAATATCCCCGCTTTAGCTTCAAACCAATAGTGCAGGCTGAAGCAGTTTCCTCCGGGATCAGTAAAGTATTCTGACTCTGATTCTGAAATAACAGCTGTCCCATAAACCAGAGCTGAGATGCTAATGCAGGAATACACATTTTATCTGTTCATACTAGACTTGAGACAATCAAATAGAGGTTACATATAAAATACAGACGCTCCCCAGCTTACGAATGAGTTAGGATCCGGACAGCCTTTCATTAGATGAATTTGTTTGTAAGTTGTTACAGGGCATTCTTTAGAGGGGAACGTATGTTTAAACCTTGTATAAGTAACCTATACGAGTTTGTACTGTATACAAATCTCTCTCTCTCTCTCTCTCTCTCTCTCTCTCTCTCTACATAATCATCTGTACATTATCAATATCATTATGTCCCGTGTTTAAACTCCTGGTTCCTCTCAAGCACCGCACAGCTGATCTTATCAGATTTACAGAGAGTTTCAGTCTTATCCAGTTCATTATAATACTGAAGTCAATTTGTTTCTTCTTTGAACGTTTTGGCATGAGTTCAGAAATGTATCGGTTCTGCTTCTTTTCCTGGACCTCCACAAAGTGTAAAACGTGTCAGCCAAGCCCCTCTGCTGGAGCCTAGTATTAAGTGAACCTCAGGATAATGTTTAATCATATTTCATACATGTTTATGATATATCTTTCTATAGATTTTATTCCATTTCTATTTCTACATGTTCTTCAGTTTCATTTCACTTTCGACCATGGACAGCCCTGTTCGCGTCTCTGGATGTTCGCAAAACAAATGTTCATAAGTTGGGGAACGTCTGTATACAGAGAAAAAATGCATAAAAAGTCATTCAAGAAGGCACTTGGATTTGTTCTACTTATATTTTAAGGGAAACTTTAATACAATACGTGACACAAAGCTAGTGCAGGGTCATGGACCCTCAATGGTTTTCGATGAGACCACATTTTTTTGGCCAGTGGAAACCGAAAACAATGAAAAAGTTGCACTATTTCACCCTATTCTATGGCTATATCGCTTAAATTTAAAGTATTTTTATAATTTCCCTTAAAGTGACACCTGAAAAGTTGTTTGTTCACAGACTTTTCTTGTTAACCGTAGATTTTTATCCAGGATCCACAGATCATGTCCAGTGTGTTCACCAGCAGCTGTATTGATCAGACAATGTTGAGGGAATCAAACCTGAAACTAATTTAAAAGCTTTTACAAAGTTTTCTTTACTGCCTAATTTGATTTTTTCCCCAACTGCTGCAGAATTAGTTAATTCTGCTTTATTTTCCCTACTGCAGATCTATGAGCACAAAAAAATGAATGTTGATTACAAGTTTTTATAACAACAATAAACTAGTTCCTCAGTTCCAAAACGGACCATTTAAAAATGTAAATATTAATGATTTATATTAAGAATTACAGCAGCCCTGATCTGACTCACAGGTCCGACAAGTGCTTTTGCAGTGAGTTCTTCCAAACAAACACAATATCATGCATTGACCAACAGGTGCCACTGTTTTAACCGTGAAAATTCTCATGACTGACATGGAAGGACGAGGAAACCATCAGGATTAATGATCACATTAGACAACCGACATAGACGGTAAATGAATTAATATCTAGTTAAACCCAATACCATGTTTTTCTTTGTCTTTTTCTTGCAGTTCTTTAAATATTTAACTTTAAAACAGTGAAATAATAACAAAAGGAAATCTTAAGTTCTAATCTTACATCTCTGCTACTTCTTACATGAAAAATATGTCCATTAAACGACTTGCTGGTTTAAAAATCTCTAATTCAAACCAACAAACGAATCATAATAATTCCCTTTGTACTTTTTGCTTCATGTGTGGAACCATCGAGCATACATATGAATAAGCTATTTCCATGATTACCTTTTTAAAAGGAGTGATCTGAAAACATTCAAGCTGAGTCAAGGCCCACCAGGTAGAAACCAGAAGCTGTTTTTGTTAGGTAAGAGCCAGTAGGGGGTAGTGGTGGACTGAGCAGGTCTTGGTGTGGAGGAGGGTGTGTCTCTGGTTCATGTGAGACTATGGTCTCTGTGCAGGACTTAATTTCTTGCAGCTGTTCTTTCTATTGATATCTGAGCAGACTGGATGAGCATGTTTTAAAACCCCCAAAGCAGAAACACATCGTCCTAATAAACAAACTAGCACCAGTAACACCAACACCAATGACTCCTTCATGTGACAGAAGCATTAGTTCAGATTTTAATTCCAATTGACTTTACTTGTTCGACTCCTGTCACTGGATTGTAACACCATTCTTTGCTGTCTCTTTTTTGGATTTGTAAGCCTTTATGTTGCAAAATTTAACAGATTCTTACTATTATTTACATTAGTGTTCAAGGCTTAATATCCCCAGCAAGGAGTGTTGTAGGATAACTATGAAGCAGTAAATAATAAATACCAATAAACTCATCACACAAAATAATTATATTTAGAGTCGTCTCCAATTTTTACTCTTACCGTGTGCAATAGTTTCATAATAAAAAATAAATTAAAAAAATTCAAGATAAACCCACATGTGATAATCACACCACCCAATTACATTCAGAAAACCAAAGCAAATCTTGTTAAATATATCAGATAATATTTTTGGAATATTTACAACAATTAAAGTGACTAAACTAGATTTCATTCAGTAAAAGACAAGCTTGAATTCAGAAAGTATATTGTTGTACACTTCAATTTGGAAAATGGTTGCGAGAGTATTTTTCTTCCATTTTATAAAGTTGTTTGGAGTGAAATTATGTCAAGAGCCATAAGTTGAATAAAACAGTATATTTCTTACATTAAAGATGAATGTTTCTGAGCAAAGTTGATGAAAGGAATTTATTTCCCTGTCACTCTCACAGTTGAATTATGGTAATGAATTGAGACATTGAATCAAATTTTAAAATATAATGTTTATAAGTTGCATTAGCTGCTAACTTTGGCCTTTATGAATCGCATTACAAAATATTCTTTAAAGTTTGGGCAGTTGTGGCCTAGTGGAAAAGGTGCTGGGTCACTGATCCCAAGGTTGGGCATTCAAGTCCCACTCTCAATGGGTTGTCACTGTCCCCCCAGCCCAGCTAACTGGGTTATCAAAGGCTGGTCATGTCTCTCATGGTCTATAGCAGGGGTCGGGAACCTATGGCTTGCGAGCCAGATGTGGCTCTTTTGATGACTGCATTTGGCTCTCAGATAAATCATGTGGCTTTTCTTAACAGAATAACTAATACATAATTTCGCTTTCATATAAATAATAATACAGAAAAAAAGCCATCAAATAAAACAAAAAACCAGATAAATAAATTTAACGCATTTTAATCTATACATCTATTTTCAATGCCACTTGTCGCTGTGGCGCGCAGCGGAGAGCCAATCCTTTCTGTACTCCAGTGTGTAGGTGGGGCCGATACCTTGAAACTCTAATTTTATTGGATTATATGCAAACGCCTGCGTGAGTTGTTTTTGGGACAAGAGGTAAATTTCCCTCGTTTTTGATCAGTTCATGTGCAAGAAGCAAAGCAGAACTGGCAAGCAAAACACAAATGGACAGACATGGAAAAACTTCAATCCGCAGACCAGCTGATTGCCAAAATTTCCTGTCACATACCAAACACTGCAGCGTGTGAGTCCTGCCGTTTTGACCATGTTTGTCTCCACATGCGCACACGAGCAGTCCTTCTCACACCTGAAAAACATCAAGACCAACCTGTGGTCACATTTAATAGATGGAAGCCTAAACGCCTGCATGAAACTGAACCTCAGCACGTTGCCATCAGCAACACCATGCAACACCAGAAGTCACATTAAAAGTAAGAAGTACTTTTCTTATTAATAAATAACTTCATCATAAGAATGTTGTTTAAAAATAAATTCAGAGTCTTATTATACTCTAAAATTGTTGGTCTTCTTTTTCCATTTATTTGTATTCAATATTAAAAAATATATATGGCTCTCAGAGGATTAGATTTTAAAATATGTGGTTTTTTTGGCTCTCTTAGTCAAAAAGGTTCCTGACCCCTGGTCTATGGTGTGAGGCTGTAAATGAACCATTGCTGAATTTCAACAAGAGTGGCTGCATAGCTGTCAGTGTGTTTCTGCCCTGCGATGGCCTGGCGAGCTGTCCAGGGTGTACTCTACCGTTGCCCTGAATTGCCTGGGATCAGTGCCAGTCTCCCTTCAACTTTTTTGAACCCCCAGTCTTGCGATCAGTAATCCAGCACTTTACCATCAGGCTACCACTGGCACAAACATATTTACACTGGACTTTTTAAATTATTTGCTCTGAATGGCCAATTACCAGGTCAACAAAAGACTGCACTGCATCACATCTCGCATCACACCATGCACCTTAATTTCTACATGAATGTTTCGACCGGACTTTTGCTAATCTCTGCACTAGACTGCCAATTTACATCCTCACATGCTGAACAAAAGTCAGCAGGTGAAAGGAAGTACAGCCCTCCAAATTTTGGGGAAGGTTTTGGTGTTTGAACAAAGGTACGCTGCTTCATTTTCCTTCTATGAGAGAGTTCAAAGAAGAACACAATCAGATAAATGATGAATATTTAGAGAAGGGGTGTCAAACTCATGCCACAAAGGGCCATGTGGCTGCAGGTTTTTGCTTCAACCAAGCAGCAGCACACTTGACTTTGCTCATTTAATCAAGTGATTTGAGTCTTCAGGCAATTGATTGGTTAGTCTCTGTACAGAGCATACATATTGACCAATCAACTGCCTGAAGACTCAAATCAGTTAATTATATGAGCAAAGTCAGGTGTGTTGCTGCTTGGTTGAAGCAAAAACCTGCAGTCACATGGCCCTTTGTGGCATGAGTTTGACACCCCTGATTTAGAGCATGCCATAATCTGAATGCAAACCTTTCAGAAAAAAAATTGTGAGTTTAGGGAGGAAAACACATTATACTTCCCCAGCACTCCTCTGAATGTCCTGCACTACTGAATATGACTGCATTTACTGCGTAAGTCAGCCCGATCTTGAGGTCGAGCTGGCCAGCATAGCTGACAAAGACGTGTGGTTGTCTAAGTTTGTACAGTGGGTTTTCAATGATGGCAATGTCTTACTTAAAAGAGACGGTGTGACTCCGGGAGCTTTTAGTCGGACCCAAAGATGCAGGAGATTGAGTATGATGATACAAATGACCTTTATTGAACACAGAGCAGGCACTGGAGTACGGGGAATCGTGATCACCATAGAGGTGAGGGGAAACTCGAGAACCAAAATCACTAAGGGAAAATATCAAAGCGGGAACTGGTTGAGCACGGAACTGAGAACCAGGGAGTTAGTGAGATCACGAGGAAACGGGATTGCTTGGAGGGACAATCTTCTAGCACTAGGAGGAGCACACCGCTCATCTTTATAACCCGGTGATGGCTGAGTGGAATCAGGTGTGCTCTCCAGACTCCGCCTTCGTGTGACAGCCACACCCCTCGCCAGCGCCTGCAGTGCATAAGGAGAGAGAAAGAGAGTTAAAGCCGCCAATTAACACAGACCATAGCAGACGGGTTTTTTTTTTTTGTAGCATTGCAGCTGAATAATCATTGTTTGGATTATCAGGGGACAGTCTTTGTATGGCTTTTGGAAAAAAGAAGTCCTTGTGGTTAGTTGCAACAAAAATTGTCTGTCCTGACACAAATTGATGGAATCTTTCACAGGCATATGTTATGCTGAGTAGTTTTTTATATTATTATTATTGTTTGTGCATAGCGAGTCTCTTCATCTGTGAGGGAGCGTGATGTGTATGAATTGCTTGCCAGTCATCATACTTCTGCAGAAGAACATGTTCAAGCCCACTCTGAGCTGCATCTAATGAAATCTTTATGGGTTTTGCTGGGTCATAAAACCTCAAAACTTGTTCTTTCCTGTGAAGTTGCTTTAGATAATTCCATGACTTCTCATGCTCTTGATTTCACTCCTATTCAGGCTTTTTTTCAGTTAGCTGTCTCAGGGTGGGGCATCTTTTCAAAGAGGTTTGGTATAAACTTTCCCATGTAGCTCATCATCCCATTCAACCCTCTACATCTTTCTTGCATTGTGGCTTTGGTCTTATGCCCTCAGTGCTCAGGATGTCACCCACAAATATGAGTTCTGTCACTTCAAGTTAGCATATCTGTTTATACAATCTCAAGTGGGCTTTTCTTGTTGCGTCTATGACTTTTTTCAGTCCCTCATAATGCTCAGCATTTTTGCTTCCCCATACACTGATATCATCCATTAATTTGTACACACCTTCCAAGGGCTAGTTGATCGTGTGGGTTGTCATTTTTCTTTGATTCCTGCTTTGTCACTACATCCACATAGAGTTCCTCAGTGTCAGTCTTGTCCACTGCATAAACATTTCTTTGGAGGAGTTGTGTGCCACATTGACCACATGTCTTTCCTTGCTTTTCTTTGTGCAGCATTTTGTTTCCCAAGGTTAAAGGGGGAAAAAAATGCCACACAGAGAAAGAAGAGCCTTGGAAGAGCCAAACATGCTCTCCCTCAGTAGCCACTCCCTTAGAGATCCCCCACACAATGTATTTTATCAAATATTAGATTCAAACCTCTTGCTTCAGTTCCTCAGCCAGGTAACATTTTTACTTAATTGTTGCTCCCATTTTTTTTTTGTACGCCTGTGAAGAATCTGTGATTCTCAAACATCATATTTCTTTTAGGTTTAAAATGAGCCTTAAACTTCTCAGTTAATTTTCCAGTTTTATTTTATTGTTGTCAGCATCAAATTTGAACTTATTATATAATTCCAATGCCTCATCACCCACAACATGCAGAAACACTGACGCTTTCATTTTTTCACTATTTTTATCAGTACTAATTGCTGTCAAGTACAACTCAAAATATTGTCTAAATATTCCACAATTTTCAGCCACATTACCTATCAACTGAAAGTTGGGTGGTTTGTGCAAGCCTTTCATTTTCAAAAAATTTTAGAATGGAAGCCAGAGAATGAAAACAGGTAGAGGAAAACATAATAACCAAAGAAAAGGAGGATCCAAGTTCTGGATGATGGTATAAAATCCAGCCAATACATGGTATTAATGGGAAAATTACACAGCTAAAGAATTGGACTGAAGAACAGAAGGACTATATAGTATGTACAACTGGAAGGAGTAAACTAGTCCCATTGCCCTATAACACCAAGTGATGTATGGTATTCTGCAGACAGTCGCTTGAGCAACATGGGATCAATGTTGAAAAACATACTGCAGTAACTGTGACAAGAAATAACTTCCAAGTCAATGTGTCAGTTCCGATATAAGCAATAAATAAAATAGACATGTGTCCCTACTGTGTATACTGTATGCGGGAGTATGGAATTTCACCGAATGATGTGGAAACATGACTAGGTGGCCCCAGACTATAAAATTACAACCAAAAGATATGGGAGAAACTGGGAAGTAGCCAATATGGGCTTTTAAGTAGAGGCATTTCAGTATAAATGGTGTGGGAAAAATCTTATTTTATGTCTTACATTTGTACTTTTCTTGAAGTTTTAGCAATAGCTGATTAATCATAGTAATAAGGTAAAAGAAATATTTAGTTAAAAAAATTCAAGAATGATGATTACATGTAACATTTTGCAATTATGTGCAACTAAAGCACGATTAGTGTACTAATGTGAAACAATCACGCTAAAACTGAAACTAAAGAAAATAAAGATTTATTATTACAAATCAGTCAGCCAGTCTAAGGGAATGACTGACACCCTATCAGTAGTGGAAGAAGACTCAAATGGAACTGGAGAAATGGGTGAATAGTTGTTTGATTATTTATTTATTTATTATGATGATGATGATGATTATTATTATTATTATAATTATATTATTATTATTATTATTATTATTATTATTATTATATTATAGTTAAAAAATGATATGCAGCAGAGCGGGATCGGGTGATACTGACATGAAATGAAGGCATCCCAGAGAAAAACAACTTGAAAGCCCAGAGTATATTATTATTATTATTATTATTATTATTATTATTATTATTATTATTATTATTATTATTATTCATAATAATCATACTGTGCTTGTTTATATAATAATTTAATAATTAATAGTTATATTTTCATACTCATACTATTGCTATTATTATTATTATTATTATTAGTAGTAGTAGTAGTAGTAGTAGTAGTAATAATAATAATAACAATAATAATAATAATAATAATAATAATAATAATAATAATAATAATAATAATAATAATATATTCTGGGCTTTCAAGCTGTTTTTCTCTGGGATGCCATCATTCCTTGTCATACTGAAGCATAATTACCTTGGAGAGGTTTATAATAATTCAACCTGGGGATTTATTATCAGTTTTGGGTATGTTTAAAATTATTAATTACGGTCGTGGGGAGGCTGGTGCCCATCTGAGTGAACTCTGGGTGATTGCAGAGTACAATATGAACAGCTCGCCAGGGCATCACAGGACAGATGTGATATGATAGTGTAAATGGTATTCAGGCACAATCAGCACATGTAAAAGAGGTATTCAGTAAGGATTGGACCTATTTGCTACCACCGCACCGACCAGACGATTGCGCCATTGAATTACTTCCAAGTTCCACACTCCCTTCTTAGCGACTCTATAACCTCTCGAAGTCTGAGAAGGAAGCCATGGACACTTACATAACCAAGTCACAGGCTGCAGGTCTTATCCAGCCCTCATTGTCTCTGGTAGGTGCTGGGTTTTCCTTTGTGGAGAAGAAGGACAAAACCCTGAGACCCTACATTGATTACACAAGCCTGAACAGTATCACTGTTAAGAATAAGTACCCCTCCTTCTCATTGACTCGGCCTTCACCCCTCCCACAACGCAGCCATTTTCTCTAAGCTGGACCTCAGAAATGCTTACCACTTAGTCCAAATTCGGGAGGGGGATAAGTGGAAGATGGCTTTTAACACGCCTCTGGGTCACTTCGAATATCTGATCATGCCGTTCGGTTTAACCAACCAAAGGCGGTTTTCCAAGTCTTGGTCAACGACGTACTCAGAGACATGTTGAACCGGTTTGTGTTCGTTTAACTGGATGGCATCTTGATCTTCTCCAAGGACCACGACGAGTATCTCCGTCATGTGAGAATTGTTTCAATGAGGCTCCTAGAAAACTGATTATTTGTTAAAGCAGAGAAGTGCAAGTTTCATGTCTCCTCAGTCTCCTTCCTAGGGTACATTGTGGAGGAGGGGCAGATAAGACTAGATCCAGAGAAAGTGAAGGCGGTGGCGGAGTGGCCAGCTCCGGAGATGCAGAAACAGCTGCAGAGGTTCCTGAGGTTCACCAACTTCTATCGATGACTCATACGGGACTATAGCTACCTCGCCCCACGACCCCCAACACACACTCACACAGCTGACATCACTCAAAGCACCCTTCAAGTAGTCCCCTAGTGCGCAGACGGCATTTGACAGGCTAAAGGTTAAATTCATCAACGCACCCGTGCTGATCCATCCGGACCTCTTGCTGCTGTTTGTGGTGGAGGTGGATGCCTCGGACTTGGGGGTGGGGGCTGTCCTATCCCAGGGCTCCCCGACAGATCAAAAATTGCACCTGTGCGCCTTCTCCTGTCGCTTGACCCCGGCGGAATGGAACTATGACGTGGGGAACCGTGAGCGGCTGGTGGTGGTCCTGGCGCTCAAAGAGTGATGGCACTGGCTGGAAGGGGCAGCCCATCCCTTCGTTGTCTGGACTGACTACAAGAATCTGTCCTACTTCCGTACACCCAAGAGGTTGAACTCCCATCAGGCACGATGGTCCCTCTACCTGGGAAGATTCAATTTTACCCTGATGTTCCACCCCGGCTCCAGGAACACGAATCCCGACACTCTCTCCAGGCAGTTCTCCCCGGAGGAAGACTCCACCATGAAGACCATCCAGCCCGCCTCCTGTGTACTTGGAGCTGCTCAATGGGAGGTGGAACACCTAGTTCAGGATGCCTAACAGGGGGACCCAGAGCCCGTTGGTTGCCCCCAAGGTCGGATATATGTTTCTCTGCCGGCCAGAACCCCAGTACTCCAGTGGGGTCACTCGTCAAAATTGGCCTGCCACCTCAGAGTCCACAGAACCCTCTTTCTCCTCCAACAAAGTTTCTGGTGGCCGACCATTACAGCCAACACCAGGTAGTTCGTTGGTGCTTGTGCCACCTGTGCCCAGAGCAAGTCCTCCCACCATGCACCCTCAGGCCTCCTCCAACCCTTACCCATACCTCATCACCCCTGGTTGCACATTGCCGTGGACTTCATCACTGGTTTACCTCTGTCTGAGGGCAACACAGTCATCCTGATGGTAGTAGACCGCTTCTCCAAGGCAGTACATTTCGTCCCTCTACTCAAGCTCCGTCTCCATGGAATCTCCCAGGATGTCATTTCAGACCGGGGCCCCCAGTTCGCATCTAGAGTTTGGAAGCCGTTCTGCAACACCCTGGAAGCTTCTTGCAGTCTGACCTTCGGCTACCACCCCCAATCTAATGAGCAAGCAGAGCAGACGAACCAGAGCCTTGAATCCTCCCTGCGGTGCGTCGCCTCCCACCTACCAGTCTCCTTGTCCACACACCTCCCGTAGAACGAGTATTCACATAACTCCATAGTCTGCGCCACCACAGGGATGTCCCCCTTAATGGTGATCAACGGGTTTATAGCCTCCCCTGTTCCACAACCAGGAGGTCGAAGTGGCGGTCCCATTTATCCAGGCACACTTCCACTGGGCACGCCAGGTCTGGAAAGAAGCTCGTGCTGCCCTGGAGCAGTCAGTAGCCCAAAACCAGTGGCTCTCCAATCACCACCGGACCCCGGTGCCGCCCTACACAGTCAAGCAACAAGTTTGGCTCTCTTCCAGGGACCTGTCCCTGCAGATCGACTCCAGGAAGATACAGTCGGCCCCCACTTACAAAATGAATCCATTCCAGCGCCTTTTTCGTAACGCGGGAGTTTCGTCAGTAGGGGTCGCATTTTACATGTCTGATTCGCCTGATTCGTTCCAAGGCTCCCAAGACTACCCCATAAACCCTTTACAAATGATAAAAGTACACCAATTTTGTACGGAATATGTGTTAAAAGTAAAAGAAAATTATTTATTAAACCATTTAAACATTTTATTAACATATTAACCCATTTTATTAATATATTTATTAATTAAACCATTATTAAACATTTTTTGTTAACGCACACACACACCCTGTCTCTCTCTATCTCTCTCACTCTCTCTCTGTCTCAACACACACACACACACAGACACACAATACAGTGTCTTCAGTGGTTCATATAAATAACCTTCTGCTCCTTTTACGAAATTGTCTTCGTCCATGGTTTAAAAAAAAAGTACTATAATGTCTGTTTTTCCGTTTTTCTGTGAGTTTGTGTTGTTGTGTCAGGTATATAGCCATAGGTTTACATTGCAATCTCGCAGTTCCTGTAGAGGCTTTGTCAACGATGTGACATCACAGGAAATGCGACTCTGCAAAACTCCTGTGCTCTGAAGCTTGATATTAGTGAAGCCTTTAAATCGCTTAAAGTTGGTTTGTGAGAGAATAAAATAAACGCCTTATAGGTGTTTTGTCACTAGTGATACACAATATGCCACATTAGGTATATGAGCACTTTCACTACATGTACCCTTTAAGCCTCATTCTTGTCTCAATTCCGTCTCTCTCTCTCTCTCTCTCTCTCTCTCTCTCTCTCTCTCTCTCTCTCTCACACACACACACACACACACACAGACACACACACACACACACACACACACACATTGACGGGATGTTTTATTTAAAGTGGAATTACAGTACCTATTTGAAAGATCAGAGGGCCTCACTGTATTTACGCTTTAAGGTCTCCTTCTGGTTCAATATCGTCCCGATTGTAGAGGGGTTTCGGCGATAACGGAATACCATATAACGCTGCATGGTAAAGCTCAAAACAAGCCAACAGTCAACTCTCCACGAATTTTGAATGGTGCTTTTCGTAAGAGGGGGTTGTTTTCGTATCCCAGGGAGGAAAACTTAGGAAAATGTTTTTCGTAACCTGGTATTTTTGTACCCAGGGGGTTTCGTAAGTCGGGGGCCAACTGTATCTGACAGATACATCGGACCGTATAACATTGAGTGTATCATAAACCCCAGTGCCGTCTGACTGAAGCGCCCAGCCGCGCTAAAGGTGCACCCAGCGTTCCACGTATCCTTGGTGAAGCCTGTGGTGGAAAGCCCCCTCCATCCCCCTACCGACCTCTCACCTTCTCCTCCCCAGCTGGTTGATGGACATCTGACATATACTGGCAATCGTATACTCGACGTGTGCAGGCAGGGTTGATATTTCCAGTACCTGGTGGACTTGGAAGGGAATGGTCCCGAGGAACGTTCCTTGATCCTGTGGTCCCTAATCCTGGACAGGGACTTGATGGCGGAGTTCTATCATCATGCTCGACCAGCTCCTGCTCTGAAGTTCCCTTAGTATTTTGGTTTTCGTGTTTTCCTCTCATCTCTACGGTGATTACGATTTTCCTGTGCTCTAGTGCCTTCCCTGTGAACAATAAACCTCATCCGTTTCAACCCATTTCTGGCTTCACAGATAGTAATAATAATATAACTATTAACTGCGACAGTATCAATGAAACTAACAGTACTTCAGCAATTTCTAATTATAGCAGCAGGTGTTGAGTGCAATTGCAGAAGCAGCAGACTTGTCATCGCAGATCAGATTTTACAGCTCCAGAGGCATGTGGTGTTCCATGAAACAATTTCAGCTAACCTTTAGCTGTTTAAACAACTTTAACTTAAGATATTTGGAAACAGTGTACCAAGAACTTATTTATATGTATTTGCAAGCATGCACTGCATTGGGTTCACAGTTCCCTAGAAACCCTACATTGTTTTTAATAGAAGAAAGATACAGGTTATATAATGTGAAACAGATTTTAAAGTCAAGATTATAAATGGGTCAGCAATTAATATGAACTTTAGCTTCATTCGGTGTGTCCTGCAACATCATAATATAATAAGGACTAGTGTAAGTAACAGTAAACCTCTAATTCTTTAATGCCTCCTTATCACCCACAATTGTGAACAACAGTACACTAACTACCATGCATTCATTCATTTTCTGAACCACTTATACTTAATTAGGGTTACAGGGAGGCTGATGCCCATTTCAGCCAACTCTGGGCTAAGGCAGAGTAAGGCCTGAATCATCTCGTCTTTAACTGAAAAAAAAATAAAAACTCGAAACAGTTTCTTGTAATTATTTCTGATATGACCAGGTTTTTTTTTTTTTGACCATGTATTTGTTAAATGTTTACTTGTCAAAACAAAATCAAAATTCTTTGGAACATATTTATAGATTTAGTCTATTCTATTAACATCTTTAACAGATCCATGACTTCAAATAAATAATACCAGTTAATAACAGATTAATAAACAGGATTATTATATGTAAATGTTCATCATCAGTTCATTTTCTGTACCTGCTTAATCCTAATTTGAGTCACGGGGAGGCTGGTGCCCATCCCAGCCAACTTCGAGCGAGGGCAGAGTACACCCTGGACAGCTCGCCAGGCCATCGCAGGGCGGAAACACACCGACGGCTTTGCAGCCTACTCTTTACGAAAGTCAGCAATGGTTCTTTTACATGCCTCACACCATAGACAGTGGGGGACATGGCTGGCCTTTGATAACCCAGTGAGCTGCACTACGGGGGGGGGACTCGAACCCCCAGCCTTTGGATCAGTGATCCAGCGTCCTATACCACTAGGCCACCACTGCCCCCTTATATGTAAATGAAAATGCTTTATGATTACAGCATATTTTAGAGGAAAGTCCTTCCATACCATCAATAGAAAGTTCAGACCCAAAAGTCGTTAACTTTTGAAAAGTTTCTGAGATCGTTGAATATAATTTGGCAGAAAATCAGCAAATGTAGCACATCATTATTTTGTCTGATTGACTACCATGAGCTCAAGCGACACTTTAATTGTGTAAGTAAAAACTAATCATCTGAAACATTTTGATGAAAATGATCAAATGTGTCTAAAAATAAAACTGTTTAAGAAGACGCTTGAGAAAATGTTTTTTTAAAAAAACATTAATTTCTCAAAATAAAGAAAAAATCTCTAATAATAAAGTACAATATACAATTATACCTGAAGAAAAGTGATCACTATGATTCTTCTATTTGAGCCTCCAGTGTGTCTCACGTCAAAAAAATAACGTTTGCCTGTGGTCTACAATTATCCGACACATCACATCAGTTTTCTGAAACATTTTTACTATTTCGACAGGAAATCGAGTTGAATTGATGCTGTTGACTTTGAATCCATGTCAATGGCAGTCGCTGTCATTTCTGTGAAACCAAACCTGATTTTCAGTTTGACTTTACGATTCAAACCACGTTCAATGTCAGGCATTTTAACATTAAATGAACCGAATTCCTCGATTCCCCTCTCATCCACGTACAATGGATCTTTTTTCTCTGTGCGAAAAAACCTAAACCTCATACTTTTCTGATCCACTACTGTTGGCATTAAGATATGCTCTCTAGGCTCATTCCAACCAACATCCTCATCAATCTCCACTAGTTTCATGAAAACATCGTTACACCTCTCTCCAGTTGAACTTGTGTATTTCTTCTCTGGATTATGTTTTGACTCATCAAACTCTGGATAGACATCAGTCCCGTAAGTAAAGGCACTTTTCCGAGATGCCACCACTTCTGGGTTTCCTCCAAACATAAGAGCTCCCTTCACAATTGCTTGTTGAGGCCTAAAAGGACACAGCACTTTAGACTGACGACCAAATTGACTCTTAATGTGTTCACGCAGAACCTCACTTTCAGCGTAACCCCCCACTAACAGGATGTACTCAATTTGAAGGTCTTTGTTCAAAATTTCTCTGAGACTCTCAGTCACGCCGTTCAGAGACTCATTAAAGAAAGACCTCAGTTTCTCTTTCGAGATTTTGATGTACCCATCATTCCAGGATGCACCTTGCACATTTTCAAAAAACTGCTGGATGTTTTCACGCTTTCCCAGGTTATATTTACAGGGGATCTGAATGTCTTTATTCTTTTTTTTGAAATCTGTGAAATCATACATCATACTCTGAACCTCATTGGGATTCTCTCTTTCATATTCATCCCAGAAACCATTGCAGAAGATTTCTCTGAGGAACTCTTTGTATTTCTTGTCCACATTTTGTCCACCCAGATCATTTCCAGATGCCTTGTGCAGCTCCTTCAGCGATCCTCCATCCAGGACTTCATGGACCGTTATGTCAATGGTTCCACCTGCAACATCAAAAGGAAGTGATTAAATCTGACTCATGCACTTTTAAGAAAATATTCACATGCTCCGTTACCAGTGAGTGTAGTGTACCCATGCTTTAGCTGTTGCACTTGACTCATTTTACTGTCGTGAATTTCAAATCTGTCAACCCTCAGAAACTCCCCTGATCAGTTCTCTGATAGACAACAGTTCTGTTTTATTTATAGTTTTGATGATTACATGTGTATGACTTTCAGCAGTATCACATACAGTACCTCCACAGTCGACAACGATGTATCGTGTTCCTGGAGATTGGTCTAGTTTTTCTCCTTCTTGGTCCTGTGCTATGAAACCTTTAGCTGGGAGCTTCTTACACCAGACTGAAGCTGCTTCAGGTTCCAGTGCAATCACCAACTTGTCTTCCTTTCCTTTGGACACAATACCAGCCTAGAAGAAAAGGGAAAAACGGATCATTCCTGAGTAACTAAACCTAAATTGAAGATTTTCCACCTTTCTATATTTTCAGTGTGTTACCTGAGTTGCAGCTTCTCTCATGAACTGTTTGGCTGATGAATCCCAGATTGCAGGTACAGTCAGAACCCAGGTGAAGTCAGAGGCAATGAACTTCCTCCCAGATGCATTTTCTGAGATGGTTTTCAGTGCGTCTTCCTTCAGGTAGCGTAATGCTTCAGTAAAAACCTTCAAGGCCTTCATTGACTTTCCATTTGTAGCGTTAATCATCACATCTCTGTTGTTTTTCTGTTCATAATTAGCAAAATATTACTTCATACGTGTTTGGAGCCAGAAGCTCGTAATACAAAACACACATGTTTGAAACTAAAGCAACAGTTAACATGCGGAGTTTTGTGTTCTCATGTTGTTTGGTTTATTTTCTAGTTGTCTCTTCGTGGTCATGCCAGATCATCAAGTTATTTTGGTCTGCAGCTTATTTTACCAGATGGAATGATGGTGTATTATAAATCTATTTAATGGCCTTACCTATTGTATAAATTTTATATATTATTTGGTATTTGCAATTTATATTGATCCATTTTTACTCACTTTGCCATAGAGGGACATCTTGAAGTTTTCAAAGAAGAAGTGTTTTCTCAAGTCTTCACCATGCATTTCAACATAAGCCATTTTAGCTTCATAACCAAAATTCATAAATTCGCCATGTTCATCAAAAAGGATGCAGGTTGGAGCCTTTGGTGTCTCTTTTCCAATGTCTGCACCCCAGTACTTTAAATATGGATCAATATCTTTCCCCCTTGGTGTCAAACTATAGGCATACCCACTGTACGTGGTGCCGAAGTCTATTGCTATGACATATGACTCGGTCATCATAAAAACAGATGATACTAGTTGAGGTGAGGAAAATAATCGAAGTGTTGAGATGCAGCAGCTGCCGTGTATTTATTATCTCTGTAGGAGGTGGTGCTTAGTGACGACTCCTCCGACTCCACCTCCTCAGTCTATGTAACATTAATACTGGTGTCAGATTGAGTGAACACATTCACCTCATTCCTCCCTGAGAGCAGGAGAGAGGAGAACAACATGAATCAACTTGGATACTCCTATGGGTAAATAAACCAGATACATAAATTCATTACACCAAGTTTAACTTGGCGGAAGATTTAAATCTTTGCATTGAAAAAGAAATTTCATATAATCACTTGTTCATACTGATGAACTGTTTGGTTTTTGATCAGAGAACAAAAATGTGCAATCACTAAACATTTGATTTCTTTGACTTTCCAGAGACTAAAATTAAAATGTCAAACCATGAGAGATTTTGTTGTTTAGAGAATATATCTCCAATACAAGGGGTTTCTAACACGATCCTCTGAGATCCTGAAGGACTGACTGTAGAAACTGCTCCAGTCGGTTTCTCTACTGACACATCAGTTCACCTCAACAACAAGAAAATGACATCATATGTTTCTGTTCTATAGAAACAAAGATCAGACGCACAGAGGTGTTACCAGCAGCAGAGGGTCACATGAACAACAGCAGTATCAGCAGACACAAAGGTTTGTTATATTCAATTAATGGACCTGATGGACACTTAAAAAAAAACAAATTATCCCATAAGTTATCAATACAGTACTGTACTCACAGAATCTCTCATTTCTTATTGAATTTGGTCGGAAGGGTTTTAACTGAACTAAATAAATGTTTTATCACAGTTTGACTGAGATTCAAATTGAACAGAAACTTGAGGAGGCAAGGTAAACATTAAAAAACTTGCGATACAATCAGATTTATTCCTGGTGATTCAGTTCCTTATATTAAGCGGTGAATTTTACTTTAATTGATACATTTTGAATTTTATCCAATCACATGAAATCTTTTCATATTCCCCATTTTCACTTCACAGATCTTTTCTGAAATTCGTCGATGACAGGTACCGTATGTGCAAACATCAAATTCAAGTCTGTTCTCAGAGTTCAACAAAACTAATACACAATGTGTGTGTGTGGTAATACATTAATATTGAAATGGTTCTTTTAGTTGAACCTTTCACCATAGACAATGAGTGTAAGAACTCTCTCTGTAGAAGCTCTTATGTAAACCTGCACGATCTGGATTCCTGTATCTCAACGTCTGAGAGCGCTCCGGGAACAGAGGACAACAAACCACACGAGTAAAATCAATCTGGTTTATTCATCTGCTGCTCAGAGGGTGTTCCTGAGCACAAGCTTTTTATGCAGTTTCTTTGTTTTTGCAAGTAGATAATCACAGAGTCATATGTCCTTGTCCTTATCATATGTCATATGTCCTTGTCCTTGGTCAAAGTACATTCGTCATAACATAGGGTGGGGGTGTGTGTGTGTGTGTATAGCACCATATCATGTTAGTTACGTAACTGTTTGCATTCGTACGTAGGTATGTGGTGATAAAAGAGGGACAGCCTTGAACATCCAGTTAGGTCTGGTTGATGTTTTACACAAAACTTAGGACATCGGGGTACAACAGGATAATGAGAACTTCTTGCTTCATGATTCAATAAACATGTACGTAGTAGGTCGGAGATATATTCTAACAGTTCCCCTCTTTTATACTTTAATGTTCATGAAGTATAAATCATTCGTTTAATAAATCGTTGCAGAATACACAAAGGTTCAGCGGGTGTCGAAGGTCGGGATCTTTCAGGAGACCAGGGACCGCGGTTGATCGGGGCCTGTGCTTGAAGGGCAGCTTGAGCTACGACGCCCTTCGCCCACTGCCTCGAGATACTCAGGTCCCCTCAAGATCCCGACTCCTCACTACACCCGGGACGAAGGGTAAGAGGTGCCGTCGGACTGCGCGTCCAGTTGCGTATACTTTGGTCCACTACAAGCGTCCATCAGGGCCCACACACGATTCAGCAGACACCTAAGGATGCAAGGTCCGAACACACACACACCAACAGCAGACAAATGCATACAGGCACAAACATGGTTAAATATGGAGTGAAGATACCAAAAAGGGAATGGAGGAAACAGAGAGCAAACAATACATTCTTCTAAAGTTACATCACGTTTCACAGTAAAATTCAAATACTGCCAGAACATGTTATTTTCAGGATGACGGTAGTATGTACAAAGACCCGGGGCTGAGCACATCAGCCCGAGCAAGAGCAGAACATGGAGGGTATACATAACACAGGATATTTTCGGTTATCCGTTCCCAGTACGAGAGGGTGTAAAGGTGGTACTCGTAAGCTTATGTTGAGCCGAATCCGTTAGAAAACACTTCTCCCCTCTTAGGTGATATATGTCTTAAGACCTGGAACAGAGGTAATAAAGATAGACAACATCATGGTCACACAAAAACAAACAATACAATACTTCATTGTGGAGTTTTCTTCAGTCTGGTAGCATGGATCCACTGTGGAAAGAGGTCAGTTAGTACGGCGGTATGAGTAACAGCGAGGATCTCCGTGGGCTCACTGTAAGGAGAGTCTCCCAAAGATGAATTTAGTTTTGCAAATTTCTTGACCAGCACCTTGTCTCCTACCTTGAAGGCATGAGTGCTTGCATCGGCCGGGACCGAAGTATTCTGATTAGTGCGTTCCCAATAGTCATTTAGGACCTTAACAAGGCCCACGGCATACTCGCTCATGTGTATGTCTAGATCTTCCGTACCCAAAGCCTGTTTTCCCTTCCTCCAAGAAGCAGGAAAGGGTCTCCCCATTACCACTTCATAAGGGGATAGATTCCCTAAGGCCACCTGCGAGGTCATCCGCAGATCCGCTAGGACCACAGGCAGAACCGAAACCCAATTCCTGGATCCGGTGGCGTGCATTGCTTTTCGTAATTTCCCTTTAATGGTTCTGTTTGTTCGTTCCACGATTCCGGAGGACTGAGGGTGATATGGGACATGGAAACGCCAATTGATCTTTAGCTCTTGTGCCAACAGTTGAGTGATCTTTGAGGTGAATGGTGTGCCTTTGTCCGAATCAATACCCAACGGGAGGCCATATCTGGGAATAATTTCCTGTGATAACTTTTGAACCACTACTCGGGCGTTTTCGTTCCCACACGGGAAAGCTTCAACCCATCGAGAGAATTTATCCACGATAACCAATAGATATTTAAAGGGGCCCTGCCGGGGCATGTGAGTAAAATCTATCTGCCACTCCTGGAAGGGAGTATCTGGTTCCGGCAGATGCTGATGTGATGCATGTGGTTTGGACACATTGTTCTGTGCACAAATCAGGCATTTTTCCAGAATGCTGTGTACCGTAGAGGCTAGTTGTCGTATACAAAAATCTTTTTCCATATCTGTCACCACCCCTCTTCGACCGCGATGTGTAGGCCCGTGAAACTCGCGGACGAGGAAAGGAAGGCAGTGCGTGGGCAGACATAAGCGACCGGTCGAATCGAGTAGAATGCCGTCACCCGAGGGCTGAGAGCCCTGCGAGGACCAAAAATCAGTGTCTTCTGTGGACGCCGAGGACTGAAGGGATTTCAGATCCAAGTCAGGGAGGAGGGCGCTAAGCATGTGTGAGGTTGACACCAGCGCGGGCTGCAGGAACGGCGGCATGGAGCCGAGCGAGGCAGCCTGTTTAGCCGCGCGGTCAGCCAAAGAGTTACCTCGTGCCTCATCAGTGTGGTCAGAGGAATGACCGCGGGTCTTTACGATCGCTAAACGGAGCGGGAGATTGCAGGACACAATAAGATCCTGGACTAAGGTGGAATGTGAAATGGGCTTACCGTCAGCAGCAGTGAAACCACGAGATTGCCAGATACGGCCGAAATCATGCGCCACCCCAAAAGCGTAACGAGAGTCAGTGTATATAGTAACATCCTGGTCGGAAGCGAGAGTGCATGCCCGAGTGAGCGCATATAACTCTGCTGCTTGAGCGGAATTAAAGGGAAGCGAGTACGTTGTTTTTGTGTGACCGGACCATACTGGCCGGACTGGACCATACGGACCATACGGACCGGACCATACAAGGAACATACTGCGTAGCCGCAGAGGAACACTCCGTCGGAGGGTTTCGAGCATGCCCCGTCTACAAACAGGGAGAGACCTGTGGAGAGAGGAGTAGACATTAAGTCGGATCTAATGCTGGTGTCATGAACAATGGTGTCCATGCAGTCATGTTCCAATGGTTCGCAGTCGTCTCGAGCATTAAGCAGGCGCTGTAGAGCCTGCGCCACGTTATCTAGGGAAGAGGAACAGGATATAGTTAGGTTGTCAGTAGCACAAAGGATGGCCTCGTAACCTGAACGACGTTGAGAAGACATGTGTTGTGTAGACAGAGTATTAAGGATATGCCTAACCTGATGGCTGGTGTGTAAAACGAGTGGATGAGAGAGCACTATTTTTTCTGCTTCGAGAACTAACACCGCACTGGCAGCGACAGCGCGGAGACAGGCAGGTAAACCCTGAGCCACAGTATCTAGAGTTTTGGAGAGGAAAGCACAAGGCCTAAGTCCCCCCCCGTGGTCCCGCGCCAAGACTCCAGAAGCCGTGCCGGCCTGGTGAGCGACGTAGAGATGAAAGGGTTTGTTGTAATCCGGGAGCCCGAGAGCCGGCGCCGAGCATAGGGCCGACTTCAGGGCTTTGAATGCGTCCAGCATGTCCTCAGTCCAGACCAAGGGTTGATGGAGAGGGTCAGTGTGAGCCACGGCAGAGCGTAAACGTTTGTCATAAAAGGAACAGTCCGGGATCCATTGGCGGCAGTAGTTAATGAGCCCCAGGAAAGCCAGGAGCGCTTGTTTAGTGGCAGGCTTCTGAGTGTCCACTATGATCTTGACGCGATCCTGAGTAAGGCGTTTTATCCCGTGAGAGAGTTCATAGCCCAGATATATCACAGTGGGGAGGCAGAACTGTAACTTGGGCTTGGAGACCTTGAAACCCTTTTTTTCCAGTAAGAGGAGCAACTGGACAGTGGCGTCGAGGCATAGTTCATAGGTTAGGCCGGACACCAGGAGGTCATCAGCATAAGAGTGTACGCAGGAACCAACGGGGACGTCCAAAGAACCCAACGCATCCCTAACTGCAGCCGAAAACACGGCAGGAGAGTCAATAAATCCTTGAGGTAATCTAGTCCACGTGTACTGTCGCTGCCGGTGTGTGAAAGCGAAGAGAGGTTGTGTGCTTGGCTCAACAGGGATACTAAAAAACGCCGAGCACAGGTCGATTACGGAAAAATGAGTGTGATCGCAAGGAATAGAAGCCATAATAGAGGGCCCATCCGGAACAACCGGTGAAACGGGAACGATGAGCTCGTTAATTTTTCTGAGGTCTTGTGTCAGACGCCAGGAACCGTCTGGCTTAGGAACCGGGTTCACAGGCGTGTTATAAGGGCTTGTGCACGGCACAATGATACCCTGTTCCAAAAGAGCGGCCAAAATAGTGTCGATACCCAACATTTTTTGAGGCGACAAGGGGTATTGTCGGATGTACACGGGCGAAATGTGCTTCACGGTAGCTTCATATGGGACGCAGTCCACACAACCCACGTCATTCTTATGCTCTGCCCAAAGATTGGTGGGCAGTGTGTCGAGTACAGGGGGCGAGGTGGAACTCGCCACGCACGCCGAATTAACATTAAAAGGCAAGGGCTGCGCTTGCAATGATAACAGAGAAACGGAGGGGGTGTCGCACGTTTGGATGGTCATGCTCGAACCTTGGAAAGAGATTTGGAACCCCAGAACACTCATGAGGTCACGGCCTAACAAATTAAAGGGGCATTCGGACATATGTACAAAAGAATAGGATATCTGTAATTTATCAAGCGTGTGATCATCAGGAAAATGTAGAAGAAGGGGTGGACCTCTGGATTCGTGGACCTCTGGCCTCGGGATTGTCCCGCCAGAAGAGGGTGGACCGATAGGTGGTGTTACGGGGGACACAGTTTGTACACAGCAAGCTGGACTTTTGGTATTCCCTTTTTCCCTTTTCTTTACTCATTAATTTAGGTTTGGGGACACTCTGAGTCACCTTCTTGGCCTCGAAAGAGCTTTTAAGTTGCAACCAGTACGAGCGCATTTCATACCATTTTACATAAGCCTCCTTCATGTATTCATAATCCTAGGAGGGTTGCCCAATCCATCATAAATCATGCGATGCGTGGATGTCAGAAATCCTGCATCAAAAGTCCCATTTCGAGGAAAGTTTGGTACTTGGTCGAGTCCCTGAGTCCATCCGCCAAATTGCTGAGCCATGGCTCAGTATAATAAGCTAGACCACATCTATTCATCCACTCCTTCGGAGTTTCCCGGACCTTAGGCTTTGGGTAGGAATTTCCCATTGTCTATCTTCTAACAAAAACAAAAAATACGTTGGCATACAGGAATACACGTGCACCTTTTGTATAGCGCTCTTCCCAGTTATAGCAACTGAGGATAAACCGTCCCAGTTATAGCAACTGAGGATAAACCGTCCCAGTTATAGCAACTGAGGATAAACCGTCCCAGTTATAGCAACTGAGGATAACCGTCCCTTATAAAAAGGGGATAACCATCCCTTCTAGAGAAGGGGATAACAGACGCTCAGATACTGCTAACCAGGTAGTCAAACAAATCTTGTCTTACCTGATCAGGAGTATCACGTCGGGGTCACCAAATTGTAAGAACTCTCTCTGTAGAAGCTCTTATGTAAACCTGCACGATCTGGATTCCTGTATCTCAACGTCTGAGAGCTCTCCGGGAACAGAGGACAACAAACCACACGAGTAAAATCAATCTGGTTTATTCATCTGCTGCTCAGAGGGTGTTCCTGAGCACAAGCTTTTTATGCAGTTTCTTTGTTTTTGCAAGTAGATAATCACAGAGTCATATGTCCTTGTCCTTGTCATATGTCATATGTCCTTGTCCTTGGTCAAAGTACATTCGTCATAACATAGGGTGGGGGTGTGGGGGTGTGTGTATAGCACCATATCATGTTAGTTACGTAACTGTTTGCATTCGTACGTAGGTATGTGGTGATAAAAGAGGGACAGCCTTGAACATCCAGTTAGGTCTGGTTGATGTTTTACACAAAACTTAGGACATCGGGGTACAACAGGATAATGAGAACTTCTTGCTTCATGATTCAATAAACATGTACGTAGTAGGTCGGAGATATATTCTAACAATGAGCGACATGGACAGCCTTTGATAACCTAGTTAACTGCACTGGGGGAACAGCAGTGACAACCTGTTGACAGTGGGGCTTGAACCCCCAACCTTAGGATCTTTAATCCAGCATCTTTCCACCGGGCCACCACTGCCCCTGCTGAATAATTAGGAATTTATTAATGATTAATCTGTACTGTGAAATGTTTTAACCGGACTAACTATTGATGATGGTTTGAACACAGGTTAACTGAGATTGAAAGATTTTACAAAGAGGAACTTCAGAAGGAAAGGTAAATATATTTACTAAATGATCACATTTATTCTACTTTAAATGATACATAATACAGGCTCCACCACAGCTCCACATACAGAGTGTGGACACTCTAACACCTGGATCAACAGAAATACTCAATATGACTTTTTTTTTAATTAATCAAAGATGTCTGATTCTGTTTATTCATTGTCACTGATTTTTCATCACTGCACTATAATATCTTGAGATTTTTTTTCTTTCTTTTTTACATGTAGTTCATTTTATCTTATAGATCTGCTCATCGAAGTACAGAGGAAGAATTCAAGTCATTCAAAGACAGGTACAGTAATCTAGGTTTAAATATTAAATTTGAGTTTAATGTAGTACAGGTTGTTCCAGGAAATCAAAAATATATTAGGAGGGATTTGTTTTTAAAATATAAATGTTATCTTTGCTTTACACAGAGTTGCAGAAGAAGTCACTCAATCAGTGAAGAAGGAGAATGTAGAAAGAATGAACAACCCAGTCAGTAAATCAAAACTGAAAGAGATGTATGACGATCTGAGACTGCAACAGTGGCCTGAAGTCAAAGATCAGCTGAAATCGATGAAAATAAAAGTAGAGGATGCCAAAGCTGATATTCAGGTAAAGTATTGCATGATGTGTTCACTCAGTGGTTCAGTTCTTACTCAGAGTCTGTAATGCTGAATTAAAGGTACTGTGATGTTGGGACAAATGAAAAAATAAAAATCTGATGGCAATAGAGATTCTTTCAAGAAGCAGCAGATGAAATGGAGGAAAAGAGGGAGAACATCAATGAAGGGTTCAGACTGATCGAGAGCAACAGTGGACTAGTAGCTCAGAAGGTATTAGACTGAAGACCGTCATCTTAAACTTCATCATTAAAGCTTCTGCTGCTTTTCTCTAAGTAACATTTCTGTGCCAGGTTGAAGAGTTTCAACAATCAGTGATACAGAGTCTTCAGCTGAAAGTGTACCACAGCAGGACAAATGTTGAGGTTTGTTTGTTAAACATCACACACAGATACACTGAACATCCATGAAGCAAATAAACCAAAACTATACGGTGCGGTCCATACCATCTGTTAATATTTATTTATTACAGTAATTTATAAAGATAAACTCTTGCTGAGGATTAATAAATTGAACATGTAAAGCTGAACAGTTTCTCCCAAACAGACCGATCTTCCTCAACATGAAGCTCAGAACCAAGAGAATATGGTGGAGAAGTTCCGCCATGACTGCCACTTGTTGAGTAAGTTAATGGCTTTAAACAATCCTCCTCTTCAGCCGGATTGGCAGAACCACAAATCTTTTCCAGACTCTTGGCACATTTTCCCAGATAATATCAGAGCTGTTCCTGATAGAACCTCATCAGTCAGAAAGAAAAACCTGCCATGTTGCCTTTGAATTTATGTTCTGTTTGGATAATCAAATTTAATAAAGTTCATTAATCATTCTGTTGGTACTGAATATCATTTCTGTTTTCAGGGGTTAAAGCCTCCAATTTTCCACCACTACCAGGTCTTTTGGTCCAGCTTAAGTACTTTGAGGTCTGAATGTCAAAAATAATTTTACTTTAGAATCCATTGTCCATGAGCGGTGTCTCCAACCTCACCATCCTTATGACACACAGGACACCAACCTCATCATGTATATCTTATGTTCACCCAGACCATCCATGATCAAATTTTTAGGAAACTTTACTGAGCAGCAGCTTGATTGTAATATAATTATGTTCTGCACAAATAATTATTTGTATGTGATGGGAGTGAGACCAACTCAGGCCAAGGTCAAAGTGCAGCCTGGACAGCTCGCCAGGCCATTGCAGGGTGGAAACACGCTGATGTCTATGCAGCTCCTCTTGTTGAAAGACAGCAATGGTTCTTTTGCATGCCTCTCACCATAGACAGTGAGAAACATGACCGACCTTTGATAACCCAGTTAGCTACACTGGGAGTCGTTACATTATTGTAGTTATATCATTGGTAATTATTATGTGAGCATCTCTCTGCATCAATCGAGTGACAGAGCAGCAGTCTGTGAGTAACAGTGAATTTCAACTGTTTACTGAGAAAACATGACATCCTTTTACTAATGTTGTAGTTTCCTGTAACTGCCACTGGGTGTCTTCATCGAAACATGGCATATTTCATTGAGAGCTCATTTAATCAAAGAGAGGTCAACTCTTGTGTTACAGCAGTGTTTCTCAATTATTTTCTTTGACGCTCCCTCCAGAAAGAAAAAAAACATTTCACGCCCCCTCCCACCACACGGACGACAATAAATAGTATTATCTTCTTCTTTTCCTTTCGGCTGTTCCCTTCAGGGGTCGCCACAGCGAATCATCTGTCTCAATCTCACCCTATCCTCTGCATATTCTCTTACACCAACTGCCTTCATGTCCTCCTTCACCACATCCATAAATTGTCTCTTTGCTCTTCCTCTGGGCCTTCTGCCTAGTAGTTCCAACCTCAGCATCCTACTACCAATATACTCACTATCCCTCTTCTGTACATGTCCAAACCATCTCAATCTAGCATCTCTGACTTTCTGTCTCTAAAACATCTTACATGTGCTGTCCCTCTGATGTACTCATTCCTGATCCTATCCATCCTCGTTACTCCCAAAGAGAACCTCAACATTTTCATCTCTGCTACCTCCAGCTCTTCCTTCTGTCTTTTCCCCAGGGCCACTGTTTCTAAACCATACAACATCGCTGGCCTCAACATCGTCTTGTACACTTTTCCTTTCATTCTTGCCGATACCCTCCTATCACACATCACACCGGACACTTTTCTCCAACCATTCCAACCTGCCTGCACACGCTTCTTCACCTCTCTGCCACACTCTCCATTGCTCTGGATTGTTGAGCCTAAGTACTTAAGATCCTCCACCATCCTTATCTCTGCTCCCTGTAACCTCAGCATTCCTCTTGGGTCCTTGTCGTTCACACACATGTATTTTGTCTTACTGAGGCTAACCTTCATCCCCCTCCTTTCCAGGGCATACATCCACCTCTCTAGATTTTCCTTCACTTGTTCTTTGCTCTCACTACAGATCACAATGTCATCTGCAAACATCATCGTCCATGGGGAATCTTGTCTAACCTCGTCTGCCAGCCTGTCCATCACCATAGCAAACAAGAAGGGGCTCAGAGCTGACCCTTGATGTAGTCCTACCTCCACCTTGAACTCTTCTGTAACACTGACAGCACACCTCACCACTGTCTTACATCGCTCATACATGTCCTGCACCACCCTAACATACTTCTCTGCCACCCCAGATTTCCTCATGCAATACCACCCTGTCACCCTCCTCATGCACCACCATAGTCCACCAGACTTCCTCATGCAATAGGCACCCTGTCATATGCTTTCTCCAGATCCACAAAGGCACAATGCAGCTCCCTCTGACCTTCTCTGTACTTCTCTATTAACATCCTCCAAGCAAACGCTGCGTCTGTGGTGCTCTTTCTTGGCATGAAACCAAACTGTTGTTCACAAATGCTGACCTCTGCCCTCAGTCTAGCTTCGACTATTCTTTCCCATAACTTCATCGTATGGCTCATTAACTTTAGCCCTCTGTAGTTGCCACAACTCTGCAAGTCTCCCTTGTTCTTAAAAATGGGAACCATCACACTTCTCCTCCATTCCTCTGGCATTCTCTCACTCTCTAAGACCTTGTTGACTGTTCTTGTCAGAAAATCTACTGCTACCTCTCCTAGACACTTCCATACCTCCACCAGTATGTCATCAGGACAAACTGTCTTTCCACTCTTCATCCTCTTCAATGCCCTCCTCACTTCACCCTTACTAATCTTTGCTACTTCCTGGTCATCAACAGTCACCTCCTCTTCCACTCGTTTTTCTCTGTCATTTCCCTCATTCATTAGCTCTTCAAAGTACTCTTTCCATCTTCCCAGCACACTTCTGTCATCAGTCAACACATTTCCCACTCTGTCCTTAATCACTCAAACTTGCTGCACGTCTTAGCTAACCGCTTCTTTTGTACACACTCCTGCACTTCCTCATTCCACCACCAAGTCTCCTTATCTCCTCTCCTTCCAGAGGACACGCCAAGTACTCTCCTACCTGTATCCCTGATCACTGTAGTTGTCCAGTAGGACATCTGGAAGCACTTCCTGACCACCCAAAGCCATTTTCAACTCCTCCTTGAAGACAACATGACACTCTTCCTTTTTCAGGCTCTACCACTTTGTCTTCTGCTCTGCCTTTGCCTTCTTCACCTTCTTCGCCATCAGCATCATCCTGCACACCACCATCCTATGCTGTTTGGCAACACTCTCACCAACTACTACTTTGCAGTCACTGACTTCCTTCAATTTACATCGCCTACACAAGATGTAGTCTACCTGTGTGCTCCTACCTCCACTTTTATAAGTCACCCTATGCTCCTCTCTCTGCTGGAAAAAGTATTCACCACAGCCATTTCCATCCTTTTTGCAAAATCTATCAACATCTGTCCTTCTGTGTTCCTTTCCTGGATAACACACCTGCCCATCACTTCCTCGTCCCCTCTGTTGCCTGCACCGACATGTCCATTGAAGTCTGCCCCAATGACCACTCTTTCACCTCTGGGGGTACTCTGCATCACTTCGTCTAACTCACTCCAGAATCTCTCCTTCTCTTCTAGCTTACATCCTGCCTGTGGGGCATAAGCACTAACAACATTGAACATCACACCTTCAATTTCTAACTTGAGACTCATCACTCTGTCTGACACTCTTTTCACTTCTAGAACATTCCTGATAAACCCCTCCTTCAAGATGACTCCTACTCAATTTCTCTTCCCATCCACACCATGTTTATACCCCCAAAACAGTTTAAACCCCGCTCCTAAGCTTCTAGCCTTGCTACCTTTCCACCTTGTCTCCTGAACACACAGTATGTCCACCTTCCTCCTCTGCATCATGTCAGCCAGCTCTCTACCCTTTCCTGTCATCGTTCCAACATTCAAATTCCCTACTCTCAGTCCTAGACTCATGCCTTTCCTCTTCTCTCTCTGCCCACGGACACACCTCCCACCTCTCCTTCTTCGAACAGTAGTCCAATTTCCACCAGCACTCTGTTGCTTAATAGCACTGATGTCGGTCGTTGTTAACCCAGACTTCAACTGATCAGGTATGAAATTCTTTGTTTTGACTCGCATATTTTATTTGGCATTGGTTTTATGCCGGATGCCCTTCCTGACACAACTCTCTGCATTTATCTGGGCTTGGGACTGGTGTGAGGGAGGACACTGGCTTTTGCCCCCACCATGGCTGCATTGACTATAAATAGTATTATATGGCTATAAAATTGTCTTTAGTACACCTCTGCATGACATTGTACCCTTTATTAACATTAACGTCACAGTGAATCTGAGTGCTACATAGGCTCTGCCAAATTTCATCGTTTTGGTTTTCGGGTGACTTTCTTTTGTCTCGATATGTCCATCCCTCTCCAACTTTCTCTTCATTCCTGTTAGAAAATTTTCCATGCTATTTCTTGATGGGTTGTTTACTGTATTTCACATCGTTTGCTCCATACTTTTTTCCCTCTATATCAAGTGTGACAATGAAAGAGCCACTGCCAACTACTGTAGGGGATGTGCAATTACACTTAATTCCAGTACAGTATGGCAAAATAGCATGTTCCACAGGGTCATCCACCCCCACCCCCATCACACCGCACCCCACTCTATTTGGGAAGCACTCCATGATCTTGTTCATTCGATCAATACCCAAAGCTCTTGAACCTATGTAAGGGTTGGGACGTAGATCAGCTGGTAAATTGAGAATTTTGCCTTGTGATTCAGCTCCCTCGTCACCATGATGGGCTGGTACAAGCTCAACTTTACAGGAGGGGCTGCAGCAAGTCTACGCAGTTATATCCGGAGAGGAGGATATGACCAGTAGTTGAACCTCGGATTCAAGAAGAACAATGGGGTTTTCGTTGTGGCTGCGACACGCTCGACCAACTGTATACACTCAGCAGGATCCCGGAAGAGGCATGGGAGTTTGCCCAATCTGTCCATATGTTGTTTGTGGATTTAGATAAACCTTTCAACTGTGTGACTCTAGCTATTTTGTAGGGTGTGCTGTGGCAATACGGTGTACCCGACCCGTTGTTACCGGCCATTTGGTCTCTGTATCACCGGAGCCAGAGTTTGGTCCGCATTGGTAACAACAGATCGAGTGCATTTCCGCTTGGATTCCGCTCAGACTGTCCTTTGTCACCGATTCTGTTCATAATTTTTATGAAAAGAATGTATAGACGCAGCCGAGGAATTGAGGGGTTCTGGTTTGATGGCTCATCTTGTCCCTGCTTTTTGCGGATGATGTAATTTTGGCTTAATCAATACGATAGCACCAGCTCTCAATGGAGCAATTTACAGCCAAGTGCGAAGCAGCCGGGAAAAGAATCAGCACTTCCAAGTCTGGATGGGGGGCATATCCTACTTCACGGATTTCGATGGTCGTATGGGGATCTCGGTCACAGTTAACCGTGGAAAGTGAGGAATCCCTGTATTAGCAAAGAACAGATAAATCCATACAGTTGTGTTTGTGAATTGATTCAACTCTTTCACTTAAATGAATCGATTCATTTTACGATTCATTCGTGAATACCGTAGCTAAGTCATACCTACTCTCTCGGTAGGCACTTGGAATTTGTATCTCTGGAATGTCACACTAACTGAAATTTGCTGTTAAGAGTCACTTTCAATTTGAACTCTTGGGAAAATTGGCAAAACTTGACCAATTTTCATCATCATCATCATCATCATCATCATCATCATCATCATCATCATCATCATCAAGGTCCATATCTGTTTGGCTGTAGGTGCATTTTGCTGTTTTCCACCAGACGTTTCCAATTTTGCCTGACGGCTGCATACTTTCTAAAAATGGATGGCGTGGTCGATTTTGTCCCGCGCCTCGATGTTGTGGTGACCGATTCCAAGGTCGGTGGTTTAAGCCCCAGTATCAATGGGTTGTTGGTGGTTTAAGCCCCACTATCAATGGGTTGTTACTGCTGTCTACCAGTGCAACTAACTGGGTTATCAAAGACTGGGCATGTCTCTCACTGTCTGTGGTGAAAGGCTGTAAAAGAATCATTGCTGATTTTCATAGAATAGGCTGATAGTCATCAGGATGTTTCTGACCTGTGATGGCCTGACAAGCTGTCCAGGGTGTACTTTGCCCTCACTCAGAGTTGGCTGAGATGGGTGCCAGCCCTCCTTTAATCCTGATTAGGATTAAGCAGTTCGGAAAATTAATGAAAGAATTTAGATTTAATATTTAACATTTAGGTTGGGCATATAAAAAGTTACATGTAAGATGTTAATTTATATTTAATTTCATCTTAAATGTGAGGACAACATGCTAAATATGAGGAAGATGAATTTAAAACTGAACTTTAAAACTTAAAATGTGTATAAACTTTTTCAGTTGAATTTTTACACTTTCTTTTAACAGGCATAAACCTCAAGGAGAACTAGAGTTAGGATAAGCATGCATGTTCCTCATATAAAATGCATGGTGATGCCAATAATACATTAGTAGTAATGATAGTAGTAATGTAAGTATTAACTGCGAAAGGAGCAATAAAACTAACCGCAGTACAGCAATTTCTAATTATAGCAGCAGGCGTTGAGTGCAGTTGTAGAAGCAGCAGGACACTTGTCATCGCAGATCAGATTTTACAGCTCCAGAGGCATGTGTAGTTTCATGACCCAATTTCAGATAACATTTTACTGTTTAAACAACTTTAACTTAAGTTAGTTGGAAATACCAAGAACTTATTTATATGTATTTGCCAGCATGCACTGCATTGGGCTTACAGTTCCCTAGAAATCCTATGATAGAATATTACTGAAATTTCACAAAGCCTTAATCATATATTTCTTTAAACATTATTGATCATGAGTAAAAGCTGAATGCTTTTATTTTTACAAGACCCATGCATGTTTCTTTTTTTAACCACCTGCCAAAACCCTGCGATTGCATGAATATAAGAAGTGAGAGTGTCTCGATTTCTACATACGGAGATGTTTCTACGATTTCGTGAGACATAGACTTTGGGAAGAATGGAGCTCAATCAAAACTCTCTATTACCATGCGTGACTGTGTTTCTTTTTTCTCTCTCTTTCACTAACCTTTCTGCTCTCTGCCCTTTCGGCAGCCCCTGTCTAACACTGATAATGATAAACTGTCAAAATTGACTTCCTCCTTGTGGGCCGGATACAAGCATGAGGTAGGCCTCGTACACTGTGCTCCCTCTGATGCTGAGCGGAAACATTCGCATCCTGTTAAGCAGTATCCTCTGTCAGAAGCTAGAGCTCAGGGTATAGATCTTATCCTCAACCCATTTCTCAAGTAAGGTGTGGTTAGACCCCGTGTAAGCTCATACAACACCCTTGTAATCCCAGTACCAAAGCCAGATGGCACCTGGAGGTTTACACAAGATTTGCATAAGATCAATGACATTATCATATCGCAATTTGGATTCCTGTCAGCAGATCCACAGGCTATTCTGAAAGTATTCAACTCCCTGTTATTAAGCCCTGTCCTCAGATCAGACTGTCTAAACATTATCTTGTCTTTAACTGAAAAAAAAAACCCTCTCTAACCAGTTTCTTGTAAATATTTCTGATATGATCATTTTTTTCTTTTACCATGTATTTGTTAAATGTTTACTTGTGAAAACAAAATCAAAATCTTTAAGAACATATCTATAGATTACATCTATTCTGGTAACATCTTTAAGAGATCCATGACTTCATAAATAACATCAGTTAATAACAGAGTAATAAACAGGATTCTTAAATGTAAATGAAAATGCATGTTTCAGAGGAAAGTCCTTCTATACCATCAATAGAAAGTTCAGACCCAAAAATATTTAAAAAGTCTCTGAGATCATCTAGTAGAATTTGGCAGAAAATCAGTAAATGTAGCACATCATTGTTTTGTCTGATTGACAACCCTGAGTTCAATTGACACTTTAATTGTGTAAGTAAAAACTGATCTGAGACATTTTAATGAAAATGATAAAATGTGTCCAAAAATAAAACTGTTTAAAAAAATCACTTGATCAATTGTTTAAAAAAATAAAAAAAAGTTCCTCCATAAAATAAAGAAAAAAAAAATCCCAAATAATAAAGACACT
Organism: Plotosus lineatus; assembly: GCA_024760905.1. Classification (NCBI taxonomy): domain Eukaryota; kingdom Metazoa; phylum Chordata; class Actinopteri; order Siluriformes; family Plotosidae; genus Plotosus; species Plotosus lineatus. Next base: position 33,930,918 of record CM045740.1, on the reverse strand, counting down.
TATAAAAATACAGGATTACAAAAACATTTCATTCATCATCAGTTCATTTTCTGTAACCGCTTCATCCTAATTAGGGTCATGGGGAGGCTGGTGCCCATCCCAGCCAACTCAGGGCGAGGGCAGAGCACACCCTGGACAGCTCGCCAGGCCATCGCAGGGCGGAAACACGCTGACGGCTTTGCAGCCTACTTTTATCGAAAGTCAGCAATGGTTCTTTTACATGCCTCACACCATAGACAGTGAGAGACCTTGTGGAGAGTGGGACTTGAACCCCCAACCTTTGGATCGGAGATCCAGCACCTTATACCACTAGACCACCACTGCCCCTACAAAAACATGAACTCCATAAAATAAAGAAAAAAAAAATCCTGAATAATAAAGTACAACATTCTATTATACCTGAAGAAAAGTGATCACCATGATTCTTCTATTTGAACCTCCAGTGTGTCTCAGGTCAAAAAAAAACATGTGCTTGTAGTCTACAATAGTATCTAACACATCACGGATTTACTATCAGAAAACTGTTTTCTGAAACATTTGTCATTCTGAAACTATTTCGACAGGAAATCGAGTTGAATTGATGCTGTCGACTTTGAATCCATGTCAGTGGCAGTCGCTGTCATTTCTGTGAAACCAAACCTGATTTTCAGTTTGACTTTACGATTCAAACCACGTTCAATGTCAATCATTTTAACCGAATTCCTTGATTCCCCTCTCATCCACGTACAATGGATCTTTTTTGTCTGTGCGAAAAAACCTAAACCTCATACTTTTCTGATCCACTACTGTTGGCTTTAAGATATGCTCTCTAGGCTCATTCCAACCAACATCCTCATCAATCTCCACTAGTTTCATGAAAACATCGTTACACCTCTCACCAGTTGAACTTGTGTATTTCTTCTCTGGATTATGTTTTGACTCATCAAACTCTGGAGCGATTGCAATCCCGTAAGTAAAGGCACTTTTCCGAGATGCCACCACTTCTGGGTTTCCTCCAAACATAAGAGCTCCCTTCACAATTGCTTGTTGAGGCCTAAAAGGACACAGCACTTTAGACTGACGACCAAATTGACTCTTAATGTGTTCACGCAGAACCTCACTTTCAGCGTAACCCCCCACTAACAGGATGTACTCAATTTGAAGGTCTTTGTTCAAGATTTCTCTGAGACTCTCAGTCACGCCGTTCAGAGACTCATTAAAGAAAGACCTCAGTTTCTCTTTCGAGATTTTGATGTACCCATCATTCCAGGATGCACCTTGCACATTTTCAAAGAATTGCTGCATGTTTTCACGCTTTCCCAGATTATATTTACAGGGGATCTGAATGTCTTTTTTCGTTTTTTTGAACTCTGTGAAATCATACATCATACTCTGAACCTCATTGGGATTCTCTCTTTCATATTCATCCCAGAAACCATTGCAGAAGATTTCTCTGAGGAACTCTTTGTATTTCTTGTCCACATTTTGTCCACCCAGATCATTTCCAGATGCCTTGTGCAACTCCTTCAGCGATCCTCCATCCAGGACTTCATGGACCGTTATGTCAATGGTTCCACCTGCAACACCAAAAGGAAGTGATTAAATCTGACTTATGACAGAGGCTGCACTTTTAAGAAAATATTCACATGCTCCGTTACCAGTGAGTGTAGTGTACCCATGCTTTAGCTGTTGCACTTGACTCATTTTACTGTCGTGAATTTCAAATCTGTCAACCCTCAGAAACTCCCCCGATCAGTTCTCTGATAGACAACAGTTCTGTTGTATTTATAGTTTTGATGATTACATGTGTATGACTTTCAGCAGTATCACATACAGTACCTCCACAGTCGACAACGATGTATCGTGTTCCTGGAGATTGGTCTAGTTTTTCTCCTTCTTGGTCCTGTGCTATGAAACCTTTAGCTGGGAGCTTCTTATACCAGACTGAAGCTGCCTCTGGTTCCAGTGCAATCACCAACTTGTCTTCCTTTCCTTTGGACACAATACCAGCCTAGAAGAAAAGGGAAAAACGGATCATTCCTGAGTAACTAAACCTAAATTGAAGATTTTCCACCTTTCTATATTTTCAGTGTGTTACCTGAGTTGCAGCTTCTCTCATGAACTGTTTGGCTGATGGATCCCAGATTGCAGGTACAGTCAGAACCCAGGTGAAGTCAGAGGCAATGAACTTCCTCCCAGATGCATTTTCTGAGATGGTTTTCAGTGCGTCTTCCTTCAGGTAGCGTAATGCTTCAGTAAAAACCTTCAAGGCCTTCATTGACTTTCCATTTGCAGCGTTAATCATCACATCTCTGTTGTTTTTCTGTTCATAATTAGTTCATATGTGTTTGAAGCTGGAAGATCTTAATGCAAAACTCACACGTTTGAAACTAAAGCAACAGTTAACATGCGGAGTTTTATGTTTTCATGTTGTTCAGTTTATTTTCTAGTTGTCTCTTCGTGGTCATGCCAGATTATCTGAAGTTATTTTGGTCTACAGCTTATTTTACCAGATGAAATGATGCTACTAGGAAATTATAAATCTATTTCATGGCCTTACCTATTGTAAAAATATATATTTTTTGGTATTTCCAATTTATATTGATCAATTTTTATTCACTTTGCCATAGAGGGACATCTTGAAGTTTTCAAAGAAGTAGTGTTTTCTTAAGTCTTCACCATGCATTTCAACATAAGCCATTTTAGCTTCATAACCAAAATTCATAAATTCTCCTTCTTCTTCTTCTTTTACTTTCGGCTGCTCCCTTCAGGGGTCGCCACAGCAAATCATCCGCCTCCACCTCACCCTGTCCTCCGCATCTTCTTTTCTGACTCCAACGACCTTCATGTCTTCCTTCACCACATCCAAAAATCTCTTCTTTGGTCTTCCTCGAGGCCTTCTGCCTGGTAGTTCCAACCGCAGCATCCTACTGCCAATATACTCACTATCCCTCCTCTGTACATGTCCAAACCATCTCAATCTAGCCTCTCTGACTTTGTCTCCAAAACATCTTACGTGGGCTGTCCCTCTGATATACTCATTTCTGATCCTATCCATCCTCGTTACTCCCAGAGAGAAGCTCAACATTTTCATCTCCGCTACCTCCAGCTCTGCCTCCTGCCTTTTCCTCAGCGCCACTGTTTCTAATCCATACAACATCGCTGGCCTCACCACCGTCTTGTACACTTTTCCTTTCATTCTTGCTGACACTCTCCTATCGCACATCACACGGACACTTTTCTCCAACCATTCCAGCCTGCCTGCACACGTTTCTTCACCTCTTTCCACACTCTCCTTTGCTCTGGATTGTTGGGCCTAAGTACTTAAAATCTTCCACCTTCTTTATCTCTGCTCCCTGTAATCTCACCGTTCCTGTTGGGTCCTTGGCATTCACACACATGTATTCTGTCTTACTGAGGCTAATCTTCATTCCACTCATTTCCAGGGCATACCTCCACCTCTAGATTTTCCTGCACTTGTTCTCTGCTCTCACTACAGATCACGATGTCATCTGCAAACATCATAGTCCATGGAGATTCTTGTCTCACCTCATCTGTCAGCCTGTCCATCACCATAGCAAACAAGAAGGGGCTCAGAGCTGACCCTTGATGCAGTCCCACCTCCACCTTGAATTCGTCGGTCACACCGACAGCACACCTCACCGCTGTCTTACATCTCTCATACATGTCCTGCACCACTCTAACATACTTCTCTGCCACTCCAGACTTCCTCATGCAATACCACAGTTCTTCTCTTGGCACCCTGTCATATGCTTTTTCCAGATCCACAAAGGCACAATGTAGCTCCCTCTGACCTTCTCTGTACTTCTCTATTAACATCCTCAAAGCAAACATTGCATCTGTAGTGCTCTTTCTTGGCATGAAACCAAACTGTTGTTCACAAATGCTGACCCTTAGTCTAGCTCCCACTATTCTTTCCCATAACTTCATCGTATGGCTCATCAACTTTATCCCTCTGTAGTTGCTGCAACTCTGCACGTCTCCCTTGTTCTTAAAAATGGGCACCAGCACACTTCTCCTCCACTCCTCCAGCATCTGCTCACTCTCTAGTACCTTGTTGAATGTTCTTGTCAGAAAATCGACTGCTACCTCTCCTAGACACTTCCATACCTCCACAGGTATATCATCAGGACCAACTGCCTTTCCATTCTTCATCCTCTTCAATGCCCTTGTCACTTCATCCTTGCTGATCTTTGCTCCATCCTGCTCCTCAATGGTCACCTCTTCTACTCTTTTTTCTCTCTCATTTTCCTCATTCATCAGCTCTTCAAAATACGCTTTCCATCTTCCCAGCACACTTCTGTCATCAGTCAATACATTTCCCTCTCTGTCCTTTATCAATCTAACTTGCTGCACGTCCTTCCCATCTCTATTTCTCTGCTGTGCCAACCTGAATAAATCATTTTCTCCCTCTTTACTATCCAACCTATCATACAAGTCATCATGCGCCCTCTGTTTGGCCTTAGCCACTGCTACGTTCACCTTACGCTGTGTCTCCCTGTACTCCTGTTTACTCTCTTCGGTCCTCTCAATGTCCCACTTCTTCTTGGCTAACCTCTTCCTTTGTACACACTCCTGCACTTCCTCATTCCACCACCAAGTCTCCTTATCTACTTTCCTTCCAGAGGACACACCAAGTACTCTCCTACCTGTGTCCCTGATCACATTTGCTGTGGTTGTCCAGTCATTTGGAAGCACTTCCTGGCCACCCAAAGCCTGTTTCAACTCCTCCTTGAAGACAACACGACACTCTTCCTTTTTCAGCTTCCACCACTTTGTCTTCTGCTCTGCCTTTGCCTTTTTCACCTTTCTCACCATCAGAGTCATCCTGCACACCACCATCCTATGCTGTTTGGCAACACTCTCACCCACTACTACTTTGCAGTCACTGACTTCCTTCAAATTACATCGCCTACACAAGATGTAGTCTACCTGTGTGCTCCTACCTCCGCTTTTATAAGTCACCCTATGCTCCTGGCTCTTCTGGAAGAAAGTATTCACCACAGCCATTTCCATCCTTTTTGCAAAATCTATCAACATCTGTCCTTCATGCTCCTGTCCTGGATACCAAACCTGCCCATCACTTCCTCGTCCCCTCTGTTGCCTGTACCAACATGTCCATTGAAGTCTGCACCAATGACCACTCTTTCACCTCTGGGGGTACTCTGCATCACTTCATCTAAGTCACTCCAGAATCTCTCCTTCTCTTTTAGCTCACATCCTGCCTGTGGGGCATAAGCACTAACAACATTGAGCATTACACCTTCGATTTCTAACTTGAGACTCATCACTCTGTCTGACACTCTTTTCACTTTTAGAACATTCCTGACAAACTCCTCCTTCAAGATGACTCCTACTCCATTTCTCTTCCCATCCACACTGTGATAAAATAGCTTAAACCCTGATCCTAAGCTTTTAACTTTGCTACCTTTCCACCTGGTCTCCTGAACACACAGTATGTCCACCTTCCTCCTCTGCATCATGTCAGCCAGCTCTCTACCTTTTCTTTGCAGTTCCAACATTCAAAGTCCCCACTCTCAGTCCTAGACTCTTGCCTTTCCTCTTCTCTCTCTGCCTACGGACACGCCTCCCACCTCTCCTTCTTCGATGTCTTCGACCAACAGTAGTCCAATTTCCATCAGCACCCTGTTGGTTGACAGCACTGATGGCGGTCGTTGTTAACCCGGGCCTCAACCGATCCGGTATGGGGGTAATACTTCTGATTTGCATCATAGATATTTGGTATTGGTTTTACGTCGGATGCCCTTCCTGACACAACCCTCTGCATTTCTCCGGGCTTAGGACCGGCATGAAGGGGAGAGACACCGGTTAGTGCCCCCCCACACCTCATGGCTGCATTCATAAAATTCATAAATTCTCCATGTTCATCAAAAAGGATGCAGGTTGGAGTCCTTGGTCTCTCTTTTCCAATCTCTGCACCCCGATACTTTAAGTATGGATCAATATCTTTCCCTCTTGGTGTCAAACTATAGGCATACCCACTGTACGTGGTGCCGAAGTCTATTGCTATGACATATGACTCGGTCATCATAAAAACAGATGATACGAGTTGAGGTGAGGAAAATAATCAAAGTGTTGAGATGCAGCAGCTGCCGTGTATTTTTTGTCTCTTTAGGGGGTGGGGCTTAGTGACGACACCTCCGACTCCACCTCCTCAGTCTGTGTAACATTAATACTGGTGTCAGATTGAGTGAACACATTCACCTCATTTCTCCCTGAGAGCAGGAGAGAGGAGAACAACATGAATCAACTTGGACACAACGATGAGTAAATAAACCAAGTACTTAAATTAATTACAAGTTTAACTTTGCGGAAGATTTAAATCTTTGCACTGAAAAAGATAATTCATAGAAGCACTTGTTCATACTGATGAACTATATTTATATGATATTTGTGATCACAGAACAAAAATCTGCAATCACTAAACATTTGATTTCTTTAACTTTCCAGAGACAAAAATTAAGATGTCAAACCATGAGAGATTTTGTTGTTTAGAAAATATACAGATGCTCCCCGACTTACGTTCATCTGTTTTATGTTTTTTGATTTTACGTTTTTTTTTTGTTTTTTTAAAAAGTCAAATTTTGAGTTTAGATGTACCTACGTAGTACGATGACGTAATGACACAATGACGCTGCATTCATTGTTTTCAAACTACAGACTGAGTATATATATATATATATATATATATATATATATATATATATATATATATATATATATATAAATATAAATATATATATATGTATATATAAATATAAATATATATGTATTATTTTATTTTTATATATATATATATATATATTTATTTATCTCAGTTATATAGTGTTACCCTTGTGTTAAGACGTCGTCTCTGTGATCTTTGTGTTTACACTGTTTTGCGGACTTTTGTAACCCTAAGCAAATCTGGTTGGTCAGAAGTGTAAGCCTATTAGCATGGGTGCAAGTCTCATACACAGAGATGAATTAACTATCTCCTCAGATTGGCACAATCTTGATATTTATTACCTTTTAGCAGAATCCTAAGAGTGCATACTTATTTTTATATTAGTCTTCATTAGGATTTGAACTTGTTCTTTGTATGCATCTCTTGAATAAAGTTTACTTACTTACTTACACAAAAGAAAGAACTCTCCGCTTTGCTGGGAGACTGCATCAGTGTAGGCTGTGTTCTAAACGAGTTCAACGGCACCCTTGTGCACTTGAAAGACCGGAAGTCCCTATAACCCACAGCAAGTAGACTACTTTCGCAAGTACACTACTTTTGGTATTGAGCACCTCACATATTGTAAGCGATGATTGACTGTTTTAAGCTTCATGTAAAGTGACTCGGTATAAATAAGTGACTTATTTGAAATTAATGTTGATATTATTTGATATATTTGAGATTATTTTACAATGCTATGTTTGTAATAATTGATTTAGGGGTGATTTATGAGATACGGTAATGGTATTTATGGATGTATAGTACAGTATGAGCGTCATACGTCACACGGCACATGTCATACGTCACTGTAACAACTTACCCTCACATTCAACTTACGTTCGGCAGTCTGGAACCAATTAAAAATGTAAGTTGGGGCGCGTCTATATCTCCGATACAAGGGGTTTCTACACATAGTCCTCTGAGATCCTGAAGGACTGACTGTAGAAACTGCTCCAGTCGGTTTCTCTACTGACACATCAGTACACCTCAACAGCAAGAAAATTACATCATATGTTTCTGTTCTATAGAAACAAAGCGCAAACGCACGAAGGAGTTACCAGCAGCAGAGGGTCACATGAACAACTGCAATATCAGCAGAGATGAAGGATTGTTTTTAAAAATATTGGATTAATGGACCTGATAGACAGTTAAAAAAATAAATTATCGCAGAAGTTATCAATACAGTACTCACAGAATCTCTCATTTCTTATTGAATTTGGTCTGAAGGGTATGAACTGAATAAAATAAATGTTTTATCACAGTTTGACTGAGATGCAAATTGGACAGAAACTTGAGGAGGCAAGGTAAACATTAAAAAACACACAAATTGAACAAGTTATAAATCCACCACAGAGTGTAGAGAAGAGTGTAGACACAATCACTTGCCATACAATCAGACTTAATCCTGGTGATTCAGTTCCTTATATTAAAGCGGTGAATTTTACTTTAGTTGATGCATCTTGAATTTTGACCAATCACATGAAGTCTATTTACATTCCTCATTTTTACTTCACAGATCTGCTCTGAAATCTGTGGATGTCAGGTACCGTATAAGCAATCATCAAGTTCAAGTCTGTTCCCTGAGTTAAAGAAGACTAATACACGGCGGGGTGGGGTGGGGTGTGTGTGGAAATAATCTGCCAGTGTACTGTACCAAATAAAATCACAGATTTTCAAAAGAAAAACTACTAATGCACCTGACAATTTAAAAATCAAACATCTGATGAATAATTATTAATTCATTTTCTGAACCACTTAATCCTAATTAGGGTCACGGGGAGGCTGGTGCCCATCTTAACAAACTCTGGGAAAGGCAGAGTACATCCTGGACAGCTCGCCCGGCCATTACAGGGCAGAAACACGCTGACCACTATGCAGCTATTCTTGATGAAAGTCAGAAATGATTCTTGTACATGAACTTCTCACCATAGACAGTGAGAGACATGGCCGGCCTTTGATAACCCTGTTAGGTGCACTGGGGGACAGCACTGACGACCGTTGACAGTGGCGCTTGAACAGCCAACCTTAGGATCGTGAACCCAGCATCTTACCACCGGGCCACCACTGCCCCTGCTGAATAATTAGCAATTTATTAATGATGAATCTGTACTGTGAATTGTTTTAACCGGACGAACTGTTGATGATGTTTTGAACACAGCTTAACTGAGATTGAAAGATTTTACAAAGAGAAACTTCACAATGAAAGGTAAACCTATTTAGTAAATTATCACATTTATTCTACTTTAAATGATACATAATACAGGCTCCACCACAGCTCTACATACAGAGTGTGGACACTCTAACACCTGGATCAATGAGAAATACTCTTCTTCTTCTTCTTCTTTTCCTTTCGGCTTTTCCCTTCAGGGGTCGCCACAGCGAATCATCTGCCTCCATCTCACCCTATCCTTTGCATCTTCTTCTCTTACACCAACGACCTTCATGTCCTCCTTCACCACATCCATGAATCGTCTCTTTGGTCTTCCTCTAGGCCTTTTGCCTGGTAGTTCCAGCCTCAGCATCCTATTACCAAAATACTCACTATCCCTCCTCTGTACATGTCCAAACCATCTCAATCTAGCCTCTCTGACTTTGTCTCCAAAACGTCTTACATGTGCTGTCCCTCTAATGTGCTCATTCCTAATCCTATCCATCCTCGTTACTCCCAAAGAGAACCTCAACATTTTCACCTCTGTTACCTCCAACTCTGCCTCCTGTCTTTTCCCCAGGGCCACTGTTTCTAACCCATACAACATCGTTGGCCTCAACACCGTCTTGTACACTTTTCCTTTCATTCTTGCCGATACCCTCCTATCACACATCACACCGGACACTTTTCTCCAACCATTCCAACCTGCCTGTACACGCTTCTTCACCTCTTTTCCACACTCTCCATTGCTCTGGATTGTTGAGCCTAAGGACTTAAAATCCTCCACCTTTCTTATCTCTGCTCCCTGTAATCTCACCGTTCCTCTTTGGTCCTTGTCATTCATGCACATGTATTCTGTCTTACTGAGGCTAATCTTCATTCCCCTCCTTTCCAGGGCATACCTCCACCTCTCTAGATTTTCCTGCACTTGTTCTCTGCTCTCACTACAGATCACAATGTCATCTGCAAACATCATAGTCCATGGGGAATCTTGTCTAACCTCGTCTGTCAGCCTGTCCATCACCATAGCAAACAAGAAGGGGCTGAGAGCTGACCCTTGATGCAGTCCCACCTCCACCTTGAACTCTTGTGTCACACCGACAGCACACCTCACCACTGTCTTACATCTCTCATACATGTCCTGCACCACTCTAACATACTTCTCTGCCACTCCAGACTTCCTCATGCAATACCACAGTTCTTCTCTCGGCACCCTGTCATATGCTTTCTCCAGATCCACAAAGGCATAATGCAGCTCCCCCTGACCTTCTCTGTACTTCTCCATTAACATCCTCAAGGCAAACACTGCATCTGTGGTGCTCTTTCTTGGCATGAAACCAAATTGTTGTTCACAAATGCTGACTTCTGCCCTTAGTCTAGCTTCCACTATTCTTTCCCATATCTTCATCGTATGGCTCATCAACTTTGTCCCTGTGTAGTTGCGACAAGTCTGCACATCTCGCTTGTTCTTAAAATTGGGCACCAGCACACTTCTCCTCCATTCCTCTGGCATTCTCTCACTCTCTAAGACCTTGTTAAATGTTCTTGTCAGAAAATCTACTGCTACCTCTCTCCTAGACACTTCCATACCTCCACCGGTATGTCATCAGGACCAACTGCCTTTCCATTCTTCATCCTCTTCAATGCCCTCCTCACTTCACCCTTACTAATCTTTGCTACTTCCTGGTCCTCAACAGTCACCTCTTCTACTCTTTTTTCTCTCTCATTTTCCTCATTCATCAGCTCTTCAAAGTACTCTTTCCATCTTCCCAGCACACTTCTGTCATCAGTCAACACATTTCCCACTCTGTCCTTAATCACTCAAACTTGCTGCACGTCCTTCCCATCTCTATTTCTCTGCTGTGCCAACCTGAATAAATCATTTTCTCCCTCCTTACTTTCCAACCGAGCATACAAGTCATCAAACGTGCTCTGTTTGGTCTTTGACACTGCTACCTTTGCCTTACGCTGTGTCTCCATGTACTCCTGTTTACTCTCATCGGTTTTCTCAATGTCCCACTTCTTCTTAGCTAACCTCTTCCTTTGTACACACTCCTGCACTTCCTCATTCCACCACCAAGTCTCCTTATCTACTTTCCTTCCAGATGACACACCAAGTATTCTCCTACCTGTCTCCCTGATCACATTAGCTGTAGTTGTCCAGTCATCTGGAAGCACTTCCTGACCACCCAAAGCCTGTTTCAACTCCTCCTTGAAGACAACCCGACACTCTTCCTTTTTCAACTTCCACCACTTTGTCTTCTGCTCTGCCTTTGCCTTCTTCACCTTCTTCACCATCAGCATCATCCTGCACACCACCATCCTATGCTGTTTGGCAACACTCTCACCCGCTACTACTTTGCAGTCACTGACTTCCTTTAAATTACATCGCCTGCACAAGATGTAGTCTACCTGTGTGCTCCTACCTCCACTTTTATAAGTCACCCTATGCTCCTCTCTCTTCTGGAAGAAAGTATTCACCACAGCCATTTCCATCCTTTTTGAAAAATCTCCCAACATCTGTCCTTCTGCGTTCCTGTCCTGGATACCAAACCTGCCCATCACTTCCTCGTCCCCTCTGTTTCCTGCACCAACATGTCCATTGAAGTCTGCACCAATGACCACTCTTTCACCTCTGGGGGTACTCTGCATCACTTCATCTAACTCCCTCCAGAATCTCTCCTTCTCTTCTCGCTCACATCCTGTCTGTGGGGCATAAGCACTAACAACATTGACCATCACACCTTTAATTTCTAACTTGAGACTCATCACTCTGTCTGACACTCTTTTCACTTCTAGAACATTCCTGGCAAACTCCTCCTTCAAGATGACTCCGACTCCATTTCTCTTCCCATCCACACCGTGATAAAACAGCTTAAACCCTGCTCCTATGCTTCTAGCCTTGCGACCTTTCCACCTGGTCTCCTGAACACACAGTATGTCCACCTTCCTCCTCTGCATCATGTCAGCCAGCTCTCTACCTTTTCCTGTCATAGTTCCAACATTCAAAGTCCCTACTTTCAGTCCAAGACTCATGCCTTTCCTCTTCTCTCTCTGACAACGGACACGCCTCCCGCCTCTCCTTCTTCGACGTCTTCGACCAACAGTAGTCCAATTTCCATCAGCACCCTGTTGGTTGACGGCACTGATGGCGGTCGTTGTTAACCCGGGCCTCGACCGATCCGGTATGTGATTTTTTCTTGTGATTCGCATAGTTTATTTGGCATTTGTTTTACGCCGGATGCCCTTCCTGACGCAACCCTCTGCATTTATCCGGGCTTGGGACCGGCGTGAGGGAGAGACACTGGTTTGTGGCCCCCCCTCACGGCTGCGACTTATTCTTTAATTCATTAAAGATGTCTTGAATTTTTACATCTTCATCTTGAATTTTGTCCAATAACATGAAGTCGTTTCATATTCCTCACTTTTACTTCACAGATATGCTCTGTATACACAAATAGGGATCTTGAAATCAGACAATAATAGGTACAGTACATGTAAACATCAAATGCAAGTCTGTTCTCTGAATTAAACAAAACTATGGAGGGGGGGGGGTCACATTAATTTTGTTAAGAGACAAATGAGGACATAATCTGCCAGTGCACTAAATAAGATATGTTTGTTGAACTAATTAATTCACTTGACAATTTGAATCTGAATTGTTTTAACTATTCATGATGTTTTGAACACAGGTTAACTGAGAAGTCAAGATCGTATGAAGAGAAACTTCAGAAGGAAAGGTAAATATATTTAGTAAATTATCACATTTATTCTACTTTAAATGATACATAATACAGGCTCCACCACAGCTCCACATACAGAGTGTGGACACTCTAACACCTGGATCAACAGAAATACTCAATATGACTTTTTTTTAATTCATCAAAGATGTCTGATTCTGTTTATTCATTGTTACTGATTTTTCATTACTGAGCTATAATGTCTTGAGATTTTTCTCTTTCTTTTTACATGTAGTTCATTTTATCTCACAGATCTGCTCATCGAAGTACAGAGGAAGAATTCAAGTCATTCAAAGACAGGTACAGTATCTAGGTTTAAATATTAAACTCAAATCTAATGTATAAGTTGTTCTAGGAAATCAAAAATATATACGGAGGAATTTGTTCTTAAAATACGTATAAATGTTGTCTTTGTTTTACAGAGTTGCAGAAGAAGTCACTCAATCAGTGAAGAAGGGGAACGAAGAAAGAATGAACAGCCCAGTCAGTAAATCAAAACTGAAAGAGATGTATGACGATCTGAGACTGCAACAGTGGCCTGAAGTCAAAGATCAGCTGAAATCAATGAAAATAAAAGAAGAGGATTCCAAAGCTGATGTTCAGGTACAGTATTGCATGATGCGTTCACTCAGTGGTTCAGTTCTTACTCAGAGTCTGTAATGCTGAATTAAAGGTACTGTGATGTTGGGACAAATTAAAAAATAAAAATCTGATGACAATAGAAATACTTTCAAGAAGCAGCAGATGAAATGGAGGAAACGAGGGAGAAGATCAATGAAGGGTTCAGACTGATTGAGAGAAACAGTGGACTAGTAGTGCAGAAGGTATTAGACTGAAGACCGTCATCTTAAACTTCATCATTAAAGCTTCTGCTGCTTTTCTCTAAGAAACATTTCTGTGCCAGGTTGAAGAGTTTCAACAATCGGTGATACAGAGTCTTCAGCTGAAAGTGTACCACAGCAGGACAAATGTTGAGGTTTGTTTTTTAAACATCACACACAGATACAATGAACATCCATGAAGCAAATAAACTGAAACTATACGGTGCGGTCCATACCATCTGTTAATATTTATTTATTACAGTAATTTATAAAGATAAACTCTTGCTGAGGATTAATAAATTGAACATGTAAAGCTGAACAGTTTCTCCCAAACAGACCGATCTTCCTCAACATGAAGCTCAGAACCAAGAGAAGATGGTGGAGAAGTTCAGACATGACTGCCGCTGGTTGAGTAAGTTAATGGCGTTAAACAATCCTTCTCTTCAGCCGGACTGGCAGAACCACAAATCTTGGGAAGGCTCTTGGCACATTTTCCCAGATAATATCAGAACTATTCCTGATAGAAGCTCATCAGTCAGCAACAAAAACCAGCAACGTTGCTTTTGAATTTCTTTTACATTATATGAGCAATTTTAAAGTTTTTATATCAAATATAATATCTATAATATCTATAAAATATAATTATATTCTGCACAAATGATTATTTGTTTGTGATGAGTTGGGAGTGAGACTAAGTTCCTATAGAAGGATCATTAGTTTATAATATCCTTAAAATTACTTGAACCTTTTTAGATGATGAACTTGTCCATCCATTTTCTGATGCTTATTCAGATTCGGTTACATTTTTCATTCATTCATTTTCTGTAACCACTTAATCCAAATTGGGGTCACGGGGAGGCTGGTGCTAACTCATCTAAACCCCCCCCCCCAGCTGACTCTTGGTAATGGCAGAGTACACCCTGGACAGCTCGCCAGGCCATCGCAGGGCGGAAACACACTGATGGCTATGCAGCTACTCTTGTCGAAAGTCAGCAATTGTTCTTTTACATGAACCTCACACCATAGACAGTGAGAGACATGAACGGCCTTTGATAACCCAATTATCTGCACTGGAGGGTGGGTACATTATTGTAGTTAATTATACCATTGGTAATTATTATCTGAGCTTCTCTCTGCATCAGTCAAGTAACAGAGCTGCAGTCTGGCAGTAACACATCAGTGAGCTTCAACTGTTTGCTGAGAAAACATGAAAATGTGTTTTTACTAATGTTGTTGTAGTTTCCTATAACTGCCACTGGGTGTCTTCATTGAATCATATTTCATGGAGAGCTCATTTAATCAGTGAAGTCAACTCTTGTGTTACAGCAGTTTCTCAATTATTTTCTTTGACGCCCGCTCTAGAAAGACAAAAGACATTTTACGCCTCCCTTCCGCATGAAGCGTGACTATAAATAGTTTTGTTTGTTTATAAAATTGTTATTAGTACACCTCTGCATAACATTGTATTGTTATTAACATTAAATTGTGAAGTGCTACATAGGCTTCGTCATATTTCATCGTCTTGGCTTTTGGATGACTTTTTTTGTCCCGATATCTCCATCTCTCTCCACCCTTCTCTTCGTTCCTGTTAGAAATTTTTCCATGTTGTTTCTTGATGGGTTGTTTACTGCACTTCAGATCGTTTGCTCGGTACTTTCCCCCCCTACATCATAGCACAACAATGAGCGCTCCACTGCCAACTACTGTCGGGGATGTGCAATTACACTTCATTCTAGAACAGTATGGCAAAAAAGCATGTTCCCCAAGGTCATACACCCCCCGTATCACACTGTGTCCCACCATTTCGTAAGAACTCTGCAATCTTGATCTTTCGGTCACTATCCAAAGCTCTTGAACATAGGTGAAGGTTGGGTTGTAGATCAGCTGGTAAATTGAGAACCTTGAGTAAATTGAGATGGGCTGGTACAAGCTCCACTTTACAGTTGGGGCTGCAGCAAGTCTACGCAGGATTGCCGGAGAGGAGGATCCAACCAGTAGTTGAACCTCGGCTAAAGGAGGTCACCGATTTTGTCACTGATTCTGTTCATAACTTTTATGAAAACAATTTATAGGCTGAGGTATTGAAAGGTTCTGGTTTGGTGGCCATTGCATATTGTCGCTGCTTTTTGCAGATGACGTTGTAATTTTGGCTTCATCAATATGAGACCACCAGCTCTCACTGGAGCAATTGGCAGCCAAGTGTAAAGCAGCCGGGAAAAGAATCAGCACTTCCAAGTCTGAGGCTATGGTTCTCAGCCAGACAAGGGTGTAATGCACCCCTCCAGGTCTGGAAAGAGGTCTTGCCCCAAGTGGAGGAGTTCAAGAATCTAGGTGAGTGAAGTCTAGGTGAGAATCTAGGTAAGAAGTAAGAATCGAGGTAAGAATCTAGGTGAGTGAAATGAGTGAGGAAAGGATGAAGTGGGACATCGACAGGCAAATCCTTTCAGCTTCTGCTGTAAAGTGGAGCTTGTATTGGTTTGTCATGTTGAAGAGGGAGCTGAACCACAAAACAAAGTTCTCAATTTACCAGTCGATCTACGTTCCAGTCCTCACCTATGGACACGAGCTTTGGTTAGTGACCGAAAGAACAAGATTGCCGATACAAGTGGCTGAAATGAGCTTCCTTCACCGGGTGGTGAGGCTTTCTATTAGAGAGATGGTGAGAAGCTCAGACACCCGGGATGAGCTTGGAGTAGAACCGTTACTCCGCCACATTGAGAGGAGTCACCTCAATTGGCTCCTCCTTGGTGTGGTGTTTCAGGCATGTCCAACCATGAAGAGACCCTGGGGTCGACCTAGAACATGCTGGAGCGATTATGTCTTTCAGCTGGTAGGCACGCCCTGTGTCCCTCTGGAAGAGCTGGAGAAATTGGCTGGGGACAAGGATGTCTGGACCGCATTGTTTTGGCTACTGCTCATGTGACCCGACCCCGGATTAAGCGGAGGAAGAAGATGATGATGATGACTGATATCTGCACACAGGTTTTGAACAGACAGAACATCAGCAGGAAATGTACGTGTAGGGTGGATACCTCAAACAGTAATCGGTTTGTGATCGCAGCGTGTGTCACAGCGAGGAGGGGCTAATCATATGAGAAAGAGTTACAGTGGTACCTCAGTTCTCCAACTTAATCCATTTCAGATGGCTGCTTGAATTCCGATTTGTTCGAATTCCAAATCCGCTTTCCCCATTACAAATAATTTAAACTGTTTTAATTCGTTCCAAGATGCTATTAAATATCAAATGGTATATTAAATGTGAAACAACAGGACAAACACACGAAATTCTTCATCATCATCATCATCTTCTGCTATGTCCGGTGTCGGGTTGCGGGGGCAGCAACCTAAGCAAAGAGGTCCAGACGTCCCTCTTCCCAGCCACCTCCTCCAACTCTCCCGGGGAGACACCGAGGCGGTCCCAGACAAGCTGAGAAACCAATGGGAGACCAGCGGGGTGGGATGTTGGGAGACAGCCAATGAGAGAGCAACTCGCGCATTGCTTGAATTTTGAATGGCGTGTTTGCATTTTTGAATGGCGCATTTGGCGCTTTTTGTAAAAAGAGGTTGTTTTCGCAAAAAGAGGATGAAAATTTAGGAAAATGTTTTTCGTAACCTGGATTTTTCGCACTCAGAGATTTTCATAAGTAGAGGGCCGATTGTATTCTGTTCCTGAGTAGGATGTTACTTTGCAAGAAGTGGACTGTGACTTGCAGTTCACTCCAAGTCCAGACCTTTACCCCGAGTTTAAAAGTGCAGTGGAACAGCAGAAGGAGCTCCTTTAAGAGGGCCAGCTGAAATTAGCAGCTTCAGCTGCAGACAAGTAAAACTGGGTAACAGAGCAGTTCAAGAGAGCACTGTCCTATGTTGATCCTTTGCCCACATCAACAGCTCTCCCTGGTGTTCTTCTTCTTTCCAGATGCACCCAGCTTGTGGAAGCAGTTGTAAAGCTGTCTGTGAGCTCTTCTTACTAGAAAGTGATGTGCCAGTGGAGTGCAAACAGCGGTCTAAGGTGTTAAGTGCCTCCAGGATTCCTGGCAGGACTCAGAACAAATTTAAGGGTAAGATAACTGTCAGGACACAGATATCCTCAATGCAATGAGGTTGAGGGAAGGTAGAAACAGTTGATCATGGCTTCAAGTTGGCTTCTGTCCAGCGCCTGAAATTGCACGGTTTTCCGAAAGGCGAGAAACAAACTGGGGAAGATCACGTCGCTCCGTAACAGCGTCCATATCTTCAGCTTCTCCTCTGAATTCAACTTTGGTGGGTTTCAACCTGAAATTTATATAATCTCTCTCTCTCTCTCTCACGCTCTGTATCTGTCTCTCTCTCTTACTCTCTCACTCTGTGTGTGTGTGTGTCTCTCTCTCTCTCTGTGACTCTCTCTTGTCTGTCTCTCTCTGCCTGTCTCTCTCTGTCTCATTCTCTCTGTCTGTCTCTGTCTCTCTGCCTGTCTCGCTCTCTCTCTCTCTCTCTGTTTCTCACTCTCTCTGTCTGCTTCTCTCTCTCCCTGTCTGTGTGTGACTCTCTTGTCTGTCTGTCTGTCTCCCTCTGTTTCTCTCTCTGTCTGTCTCTCTCTCTCTGTCTGTCTCACTCTCTCTCTGGTGAAGCAGCTGAGTTTAATAATTTAATAATTCCTCATAATCACAGCTTTCTGTAGGGAGATAACATCGCCCCTGCAGTCTAGTTTAAGCACGTGCCTCTCTTTCTCCTTGAACATCTAACTCATTTTCCCACTACAGCAAACAGGAAAAACCCCAGAGACCCAGCGTTGCCTGATAAATGGGAAATCTGTTTTCATTTTCTGACTGCCCTACTGTGCCGTTTGAACCACCAGGCCCATATGAACAGTGATTTACTTCATTTGACTCGAACTCGGGTTCACTTGATTCAATGCTCTGAACGTCGTCGATAAAAACTCCCATTTAAGACGTGGGATTTCGTGACATCTAGCGGTGAGAATGTATATTACAACCAACTGAACGCCCTTCCCTCAATCTTCCCTTTCCAAGCATGAAACGAAACCTATGGTGGCCGACAGGGCAACACTGAATCGCTCTGCACCAACAGTTTCAACCCAGAGACAGCACATGAATGACCATTTCAAGGTATTTCAGTGACTTTTAGATAAAACAACTGCCAATGGAATTAATTTTGGGGAGTTTCCTAAACATTTCAAATGTAAAAAACAAATAAAGCGATGAAAAATTAAAACTAAAAACTACACAAGCAACAACACAACTTCATTTTTATTTTATTATTCGAACCCTTTATTCTATTTAGGGTGGCAGAGAAGCTTGGGACAACTTTGGGTGGGCAGGGTACACCTTGAAGGGTTGCCAGTGCGTCACAGGGCAACACAAATATACAACCACTCACACCTAGGGGAATTTGGAATAACCAGTGAGTCTACTATGCATGTTTTTGGACTGTGGGAGAAATCCAGGAGACCCAGAGGAAAACCCAAGCTCACAGTGTGTGGAGTTTGCACACCCTCACCATGAAAGTGCTCAGATCCAGAACCTTTGTATTGTTGTGGCTACCAAGAAACCCAAGAATCCAATTCAACCCCCCCACACCAAATTAGATGATTGTAGACATGAAGCAGAAGATGAGATTGAGATCTCATCAGCCACAGTTCATATAAGAGCTTGAGGAGGAGAGGTTGAGCAACTTTAAATATCTAGGGATCCATATCAGTGAGCATCTAACCTGGACATTCAACACCATGCAGCTGGTGAAGAGGGCTCAACAGTGGCTGTATTTTCTGACATGTCATCTAAGATCCTTGGCAACTTCTACAGCTGTATTGTTGAGCACATCGTGACCAGCTGCACCAACATGTGGTACAGCAGTGCAGCACAGCACCACTACTGTTATGGACTGCAAATGCCTGCAGAGTCTTGAAGACTGCTGAGAAGATCACCAGGACCTCATTGTCCTCTCTGCAGTCTCTGCTCTGCCACCCCAGAGTCCACAGGAGATCTTCCATCATCATCAAAGACCCCATCCACCCCAAAATGAACTATGCACACTTTTACCCTCAGGCCGGAGGTATAGACATATAAAATGTAGAACCTCAAAGTTACGGAACCCTTCCTCCCGATTGCCATCACACTTCTAAACAGATGACAGGAATATGTAGTATATAATAACTCATTTAACTCACCAGAGTTCCTCACCAGATCCTCACCAACTGCCCATACAATATTTCACACAAAACTGATGAAATTGACAAGATGTAATTTGTTTTTAAAATATAAATGTTATTTGTTTTACACAGAGTTGGAAAGGAAGTCAGTCAATCAGTCAAGAAGGGGAACGTAGAAAAAATGAACAGCCTAGTCAGTAAATCAAAACTGAAAGAGATGTACAGTAGGCCCTTGACTATTCGCGGTTTTGCACTCAAACCCCCACATATTCTCGGATTGCCGAGCAACTGTCACGTGATTCAAATTCAGCCAATGACTGTTCTTCCTCCTGCTGATTGGTTGAGATGATGTAACGCCCCTTTTTCCTCATTCGCGCACACTTTATGCATGTGCTTTTTTAGTGTGTGTGTTTTTAATTACAGTTTAGCTCCGCCATGCCACCCAAACGCTGCGCACCTTCTCAGGCTTCTGGTATGGCACAAAAGCGCCAGAAAACGGTAATAACACTGTAGAACAAGTAGAACTGCTTGATATGATTCAGGAAGTGTAGCATGGAGTTTTTGTGGAAGTGCTAAGAAGGTGAATGTTGTATGAAACAAAGTCATCATCAGAATAACTAGAACTAGTGTCCAGAATACAAAGGCAGGTTACATTCTCAGTTATTATTCCAGTACTGAAGGTTCCATTTTCAGTTATTATTCCAGTACAGTACTGTACCTAAGTTAATGTTGTGAATGTTTTTTCTGAGATTTTATGTTCTGTAGCAAGTTTATTCAAGGGCGAAGTATCTACGTTATGTCATTTCACTGGTATCCACTTCACGTAAATATAATGCAATGCAAAGTAAATATAATACAATGCCGCTCTCTAGTGGTCATTTTTTGAAAACTACAGTGCTGTATGTTTCAAGAAAAAAATCTTTATATATATATATATATATATATATATATATATATATATATATATATATATATATATATATATACATACACACACACACAAATATATATATGCTGTATAATGTTTATATATTATATCAATATATATCACAGCAAAAAAAAAACGTTTTTCTTAATCTCAGAAAGAAAGTACCTCCACAGTCAACAACGATGTATCGTGTTCCTGGAGATTGGTCTAGTTTTTCTCGTTCTTGGTCCTGTGCTATGAAACCTTTAGCTGGGAGCTTCTTACACCAGACTGAAGCTGCTTCAGGTTCCAGTGCAATCACCAACTTGTCTTCCTTTCCTTTGGACACAATACCAGCTTAGAAGAAAAGGGAAAAACTGATCAGTCCTGAGAAACTAAATCCGAACGGAAGATTTTCTACCTCTCTATATTTTCAGTGTGTTATCTGAGTTGCAGCTTCTCTCATGAACTGTTTGGCTGATGGATCCCAGATTGCAGGTACAGTCAGAACCCAGGTGAAGTCAGAGGCAATGAACTTCCTCCCAGATGCATTTTCTGAGATGGTTTTCAGTGTGTCTTCGGAAAAACCTTCAAGGCCTTCATTGACTTTCCATTTGCAGAGTTAATCATCACATCTCTGTTGTGTTTCTGTTCGTAATTGGCAAAATGTTAGTTCATATGTGTTTGGAACACACACGCTTAAAAGGAATACTGTACTCCCATTTCATTTCAGCATGGCAGGCTTCCGTAAGTCTGATTCCGTAAGTCATTCCGTGATTTATGCAAGTGGTCCGTAGTCTTTCCTTTTATACCGCAAGTGTTCCGTGACTTATCCGCAAGTCTTCCCTCCTCTTCTGTATGGTCAAAAGCAGTGACAGAGAGAGCTTCTCTACACACCACACACCATCAGCGCCATCAGCACCATCAGCACCATCAGCAGCAGCAGCATCAAACCGAGTGTTGCCGGGTGCTTTGCCCTTCACTTTGGCTGTGCATGCGGCGCACTCTCTAGTCTGTCCGCACACACATGATCATCGGCATGAGGAGGATGATCATGCAGACCTGATCGAAGTCCATCTATGGCACACCGTGAGTATTTCACCTTCTTACTGATTCACTGATCCACTGCTGATTGTGGTTTGCTTGAGACTTCGATCGGGTCTGCATGATGGTCCTCATGCCGATGATCATGTGCGTGCGGACAAAGTAGAACACGTGCCACACGGACAACCATGTTTAACGCCTTATAATAAATTATCAAGCAAATACAAAGTGGGGTTCAGAGATCAGTGCGTCTTAAACACGAGCTCATGTGCATGCTTTCATTCAGCACAGACTCGATCAGAGGGATTGGGGAGTCGGAATAAAGCCTGGATGATGCTCTGAAACGCACCACACATTAAGTTGATGAACCAACCTGAAGGGAGAAGAACAGAAATCTTCAACACATCTCAAGGTGATGCCTTGAAATGAATCACTAGGGCTTTTGAATTTTTGAATTTTTATTTTTTACCTGGCCATCAAACAAACTAAGCTATTGTATATTGAAGGGATTGAAAACCTTTTTCACTAAGAGAGCCAAAAAACCCCACATATTCAGTTCATCATCATTTTCTGTAACCGCGTCATCCTAATTAGGGTCGGGGGAGGCTGGTGCCCATCCCAGCCAACTCCGGGCGAGGGCAGAGTACACCCTGGACAGCCCGGCAGGCCATCGCAGGGTGGAAACACGCTGACGGCTTTGCAGCCTTCTCTTGTTGAAAGTCAGCAATGGTTCTTTTACATGCCTCACACCATGGACAGTGAGCGACATGGTCAGCCTTTGATAACCCAGTTAGCTGCACTGGGGGGGGACAGTGACAACCTTGTGGAGAGTGGGACTCGAACCCCCAACCTTTGGATTAGCGATCCAGTGCCTTATACCACTAGACCACCACTGCCCCAAAACCCCACATATTTTAAAATCTCATCCTCTGAGAGTCATATATATTTTTAATACTGAATACAACTAAATGAAAAATGAAGACCAACAATTTTATTTATTCATAAGAAAAACACTTCTTACTATTAATCCTATTTCTGGTGCTGCATGATTTTGCTGATAGCTTTGTAGTCTGGTTGATATGTGGTGAGGTTCAGCTTAATGCAGGCGTTTAGGATTGCATCTATTACACGTGATTGCAGCCTTGGTCTTGACGTTTTTCAGGTGTTTACTTGGTCAAATCCATGTATTTATATGTGGAATCAAGTGCAAATCCTTTGATCTTTGCCAATTTTTCCAGATTGAAACATGGTTACATCAGGTATCCCTCGGTCATTCTGTGTTGAATGTAAACGTTCCGCTTTCATTCTGCTTGTTTCTGCAATCATTCCAAAGCTCTTCCTTCTTAAATGGATTAGCGCTGTAGTTATTCCTCAAGTGTTCCGTGCTTTCTGTGAACAATTCCTGAATTATCTGAAAGTCTTTCTTTGTAATCCTTAGCTATTCGTACTTGTTTCGCAGTTCATCCATGGGCTTTTCCGTACTTATTCCGAAATTGTACCGTAGTTTTGCCATACTTTGCTGTGCCTGTTCTGCACATGCTGTGAATGTTCCGAAAGTATTCCGAATTTCCACTTTTCCGTAGGCTTTTGACCCATTTTCTGTGTAAAAATGCCGAAGCTCTTGAGTAGACAGCCTTTCAGCAACGATGATTGCATGCTGTGCTCCAGTGAAATTAGAGTATGTGTTTTCATGTGTTCTCATGTTGTTCAGTTTATTTTCTAGTCTTCTCTTTGTGGTCATGCCAGACCATCTGAAATTATTCTGGTCTGCAGCTTATTTTTTCCAGATGGAATGATGGTATACAGGGATCCCTTGCTACAACGTGCTTCAATTTATGTGGCTTCAATGCTTCACTTTTTAAAAAAATATTCATTGAATTAAAAAATAAGGAAATTAAGGAAAAGTTAAGGAAAATGCCATAAAAACAAAGCCAATTACGCAACCCCCCCCAAAACAAAAACAAACAAACAAACAAATAAAACCCCCCATAAACAAACACAACAAAAAAGAACCCAAAACCTCCCATCAAAACTAGCTACATTTTTGTGAAGTGCGCATCTGAGTGTGTGCGTCTGTATGTGTGTATTAGTATTTTATTTACAGCTTATGCATTATATTTTAATGTTTAATTGTTATTATGAATATTTATATCCTTGAATATATATTTATTGATATTGTATACGGGGCAGTGGTGGTCTAGTGGTATAGGGTGCTGGATCGCTGATCCAAAGGTTGGGGGTTCAAGTCCCACTCTCCACAAGGTTGTCACTGTCCCCCCCAGTGCGGCTAACTGGCTTATCAAAGGCGGGCCATGTCTCTCACTGTCTATGGTGAGAGACATGTAAAAGAACCATTGCTGACTTTTGTAAAGAGTAGGCTGCAAAGTCGTCAGCGTGTTTCTGTCCCTTGCTAAAAAAGGGTTGTGACAGGAAGGGCAACCGACGTAAAAACCTCTGCCAAATCAAAACGTGCGAATGAGATGATTCGCTGTGGCAACTCCCAGGTAAAAGGGAAAAAGCCAAAAGGAAGACAGACATATACACATATACATTTACTTATATGCAAGTCCTTCTTTAACTCGATTCTTCACATTCCACATTACATGTGGGAATGCTGGCAGTTGACGACCACAGCGGTGAGGACGGCCAATGAAGGTATCTTCGAAGTAGTCGGCTACTGGTTGGGCAGCTTCTGGCATAAGCTCCGACAGTGTTTCGAATGCGTCATTGATGTCATCTAGTGGAATAAATGCTAATTCACTGAGCTTGACACACGTTTACAGTGTATGATTGGCCCATTTAAAATATTTAACGCAGACTAGCAGTATTGTTTGCAGCGTAGGGGCCAGACTAATTAACATGCAATTAGATGAAACTGAGGTGAGGCATATTAGTTACGGCTTGCCCAAAGGAGAGAAACATTTAGAAAAATTTAGACAAAGGTATAAGATCAAAGGACCTAACCGAGCCTTTATCCACATATTAAACTTAAAGATCTTTAGATGATAGTCCTAAGTGAATGCAGCCATGAGGATGGGCACAAACAAGTGTCCATCTTCACACCGGTCCTAAGCCTGGATAAATGCAGAGGGTTGCGACAGGAAGGGCATCCGGCGTAAAACTTTTGCCAAAATACACTATTCAAACTGCCAATACCAACTTCATACTGGATAGGTCGAGACCCGGGTTAACAACGACCACCATCAGTGCTGTCAACCAACAGGGTGCTGGTGGAAATTGGACTACTGTTGGTCGAAGGAGAGGCTGAAGAACGAGAGGCGGGAGGCATGTTCGTGGGCAGAGAGAGAAGAGGAAAGGCGTGAGTCTAGAACTGAGAGAATGACTTTGAATGTTGGAACTATGGCAGAAAAAGGTAGAGAGCTGGCTGACATGATGCAGAGGAGGAAGGTGGACATACTGTGTGTTCAGGAGACCAGGTGGAAAGGTAACAAGGCTAGAAGCTTAGGAGCAGGGTTTAAGCTGTTTTATCATGGTGTGGATGGGAAGAGAAATGGAGTAGGACTCATCCTGAAGGAGGGGTTTGTCAGGAATGTTCTAGAAGTGAAAAGAATGTCAGACAGAGTGATGAGTCTCAAGTTAGAAATTGAAGGTGTGATGTTCAATGTTGTTAGTGCTTATGCCCCACAGGCAGGATGTGAGCTAGAAGAGAAGGAGAGATTCTGGAGTGAGTTAGATGTGATACGGAGTACCCCCAGAGGTGAAAGAGTGGTCATTGGGGGCAGACGTCAATGGACATGTTGGTGCAGGAAACAGAGGGGACAAGGAAGTGATAGGTAGGTTTGGTATTCAGGACAGGAATGCAGAAGGACAGATGTTGATAGATTTTGCAAAAAGGACAGAAATGGCTGTGGTGAATACTTTCTTCTAGAAGAGACAGGAGCATAGGGTGACTTATAAAAACGGAGGTAGGAGCACACAGTTAGACTACTTCTTGTGTAGGTGATTGTGTGCGGCCGGTGGCGTAGTGGTTAGGGTGCTGTGCTCATGATTGGGAGGTTGTGAGTTTGAATCTCACTGAAACCCTCACTGTGCTAAGACCCCTGGGCAAGGTCTCAACCACAAGTGTGCCTCTGTTCACCCAGCAGTATAAATGGGTACCAGAACAAATATACTGGGAAGGTAACCTGCGATGGACTAGCGTCCCATCCAGGGGGAGTCGAACTCCTGGCCGCTTCATGATATGGAGACCGGGGATAAGCACCGGCCTGATGAGCCATGAGGCTTGGGTGTAAAAACCCAACAGACTTAAAAAAAAAAAAAAATGTGTAGGCGATGTAATTTGAAGGAAGTCAGTGACTGCAAAGTAGTAGTGGGTGAGAGTGTTGCCAAACAGCATAGGATGGTGGTGCTGATGGTGAGAAAGGTGAAGAAGGCAAAGGCAGAGCAGAAGACAAAGTGGTGGAAGCTGAAAAAGGAAGAGTGTTGTGTTGTCTTCAACTAGGAGTTGAAACAGGCTTTGGGTGGTCAGGAAGTGCTTCCAGATGACTGGACAACTATAGCTAATGTGATCAGGGAGACAGGTAGGAGAGTACTTGGTGTGTCCTCTGGAAGGACAGTAGATAAGGAGACTTGGTGGTGGAATGAGGAAGTGCAGAAGTGTGTACAAAAAAAGCGGTTAGCTAAGAGGAAGTGGGACATTGAGAGGACCGAAGAGAGTAAACAGAAGTACAGAGAGACACAGTGTAAGGCAAAGGTAGCAGTGCCAAAAACCAAACAGAGGGTGTATGATGACTTGTATGCTAGGCTGGTACGTAAGGAGGGAGAAAATGATTTATACAGGTTGGCACAGCAGAGAAATAGAGATGGGAAGGACATTCAGCAAGTTAGAGTGATTAAGAACAGAGTGGGAAACGTATTGACTGATGAAAGAAGTGTGCTGGGAAGATGGAAAGAGTACTTTGAAGAGATGATGAATGAGGAAAAAGAGAGAGAAAAAAAAGAGTAGAAGAGGTGACCGTTGAGGACCAGGAAGTAGCAAAGATTAGTAAGGGTTAAGTGAGGAGGGCATTGAAGAGGATGAAGAGTGGAAAGGCAGTTGGTCCTGTTGACATACCTGTGGAGGTATGGAAGTGTCTAGGAGAGGTAGCAGTAGATTTTCTGACAAGAACATTCAACAAGGTCTTAGAAAGTGAGCAGATGCCAGAGGAATGGAGGAGAAGTGTGCTGGTGCCCACTTTTAAGAACAAGGGAGACGTGCAGAGTTGTGAAGATAGAAGGATAAAGTTGATGAGCTATATGATGAAGTTATGGGAAAGAATAGTGGAAGCTAGACTAAGGGCAGAGGTCAGCATTTGTGAACAATAGTTTGGTTTCATGCCAAGAAGGAGCACCACAGATGCAGTGTTTGCTTTGAGGGTGTTACTAGAGAAGTCCAGAGAAGGCCAGAGGTAGCTGCATTGTGCCTTTGTGGACAGCATATGACAGGGTGCCGAGAGAGGAATTGTGGTATTGCATGAGGAAGTCTGGAGTTGCAGAGAAGTATGTTAGAGTGGTGCAGGACATGTATGTGAGATGTAAGACAGTGGTGAGGTGTGCTGTGGATGTGACAGAGAAGTTCAAGGTGGAGGTGGGACTGCATCAATGGTCAGCTCTGAGCCCCTTCTTGTTTGCTATGGTGATGGACAGGATGACGGACGAGGTTAGACAAGAATCTCCATGGACTATGATGTTTGCAGATGACATTGTGACCTGTAGTGAGAGCAGAGAACAAGTGTGATTAGCCGCAGTAAAACAGAATACACGTGTGTGAACGACAAGGACCCAAAAGGAACAGTGAGGTTACAGGGGGCAGAGATAAAGAAGGTGGAGGATTTTAACTACTTAGGCTCAACAGTCCAGAGCAATGGAGAGTGTGGAAATGAGGTGAAGAAATGTGTGCAGGCAGGTTGGTATGGTTGGAGAAAAGTGTCCGGTGTTGATGCTTGAATGAAAGGAAAAGTGTACAAGACGGCGTTGAGGCCAACAATGTTGAATGGTTTAGAAACAGTGGCACTTCCTCAGAGTGGCCGAAAATGAGCAACAGCCTCCCCTCGTCCGTATTTTGGATTAAGCAGTTCAGAAAAAAAAACACAAAAAACAAACAACAAGAAAAAAAACAATTAAATTAAACTCACGGAGCACTGAGTTGTTTTTTTTAACATTAAGTGAAGAACACTGATATATAGGCTACCACTTATCTACGCATATTAATAGATTCTCGACTGTGGAAGATATAATACATAAATATCAATGCAGATGGGGTACAAATGAGATATTACCAATTCCAACCATGTGCCAGTTTTCATGGAGAAAGAACGATAGAAAGAGGTCAGAAAAATGGCTGAATGCCTGGTGCGTTCCTGCCTTGCCCACATGCTAGTGCGGTCCATAAATAATAGCAATACTCCATGCAATACTTCATAAAGCAAAGAGAAGCAGTAGTCACAAGTGTTTAACAAACAATAAACAATAAGGAAAAGACACCTCACGGGATATAGCAAATATCAAATAACAGAGGTGAAGCAAATGATATGACAGACTCAAAGTCAATGGTTACGAACTGCATCATAGGCATAGGTGTTAGCAGGTGAAAGGGCTTCCAGCATCGTAAAAAAATACGTACAACTGAAATTTTCAGTGGCTCGTGACAGACCTGTTACCTTTAATGGAGGACCAGGCTATTCAATTAGCAGCCTGCAGGCACTCTGAGTTGGCAACTTTAACATTTTGTAAGTTAAAAAAAAGTATGTTATTAAATTAGCATTTTTTAAAAGAAAGACTGAAGTCCATTCATTTTTGGATGACTTTTTTCTTACAACTGTTTCTTCTACGATTAGCTCCACCTCATTGTGTCATAAGCTGCTATCACAAACAAATTACTGATTGAGGTATCCACCCTCCACATGCTTTTCCTGATGATTATCTGTCTGTTCAAAGCGTCTGTGCATAGATCAGTCATCATCATCTTCCTCTGCTTAATCCGAGGTTGGATCGCAGGGGCAGTAACCAAAACAATGAAGTCTAGACATCCTTCTCCCCAGCCACTGTCTCCAGCTCTTCCAGGGGGACATAAAAAATATAATCACTCCAGGGTGTTCTAGGTCGACCCTGGGGTCGCTTCATGGTTGGACATGCTCGAAACACCACCCCAGGGAGGTGTTCGGGAGACATTCTAATCAGATGCCCGAGCCACCTCAATTGGCTCCTCTCAATGCGGCGGAGCAGCGGTTCTACTCCAAGCTCTTCCCAGGTGGCTGAGCTTCTCACCCTGTCCCTATGAGCCCCACCACCCGATGAAGGAAGCTCATTTCAGCCACATGTATCTGCAATCTTTTTCTTTCGGCCAATACCCAAAGCTCATGAACATAGGTGAGGACTGCAATGTAGATCGACTGGTAAATTGAGAGCTTTGCTTTGTGGTTCAGCTCCCTCTTCAACATGACCACTTTAAAGTAGAGGCTGCAGAGATCTGCCTGTCAATGTCTCACTCCACCCTTCCCTCACTCATGAACAGGAGCCCTAGATACTTGAACTCCTCCACTTGGTACAAGACCTCATTCCAGACCTAGGGGGAGAATTCCACCCTTTTCTGGCTGAGAACCATGGCCTCAGACTTGGAAGTGCGGGATTTTCATCCCGACTGCTTCAGACTTCCACACCAGTCGTTTTACCGATGAATGAACTTTATTAAATGTGATTATACAAACAGAACAGAAATTCAAATGCAACATTGCTGGCTTTTGTTTCTGACCGATGAGCTTCTATCAGGAACAGCTCTGATATTATCTGGAAAAATGTACCAAGAGCCTGGCCTAAATTTGTGGTTCTGTCAGTCAGGCTGAAAAGGAGGATTGTTTAAAGCCATTAATTGACTCAACCAGCGGCAGTCTGAGCTTCATGTTGAGGAACAACAATCAGCAAGAGTTTATCTTTTTAAGTTAATGTAATAAATAAATATTAACAGATGGTATGGACCATAGTTTCGGTTTATTTGCTTTCTGGATGTTCAGTGTATCTGTGTGTATTGTTTAACAAACAAACCTCAACATTTGTCCTGCTGTGGTACACTTTCAGCTGAATACTCTGTATCACTGAGTGCTGAAACTCTTCAACCTGGCACTGAAATATGTCTTAGAGAAAAGAAGCAGAAGCTTTAATAATAAAGTTTAAGACAACAGTCCTCAGTCTAATACCTTCTGAGCTGCTAGTCCACTGTTGCTCTCAATCAGCCCTTCATTGATCTTCTCCCTCTTTGCCTCCATTTTATCTGCTGCTTCTTGAAATAATCTCTATTGCCATCAGATTTTTATTTTTTAACTTGTCCCAACATCACAGTACTTTTAATTAAACATTATAGGCTCTGAGTAAGAACTGAACCACTGAGTGAACTCATCATGCAATACTGTACCTGAACATCAGCTTTGGCATCCTCTACTTTTATTTTCATTGATTTCAGCTGATCTTTGACTTCGGGCCACTGATGCAGTCTCAGATCATCATCCATCTCTTTCAGTTTTGATTTACTGACTGGATTGTTCATTCTTTCTATGTTCCCCTTCTTGACTGATTGAGTGACTTCCTCTGCAACTCTGTGTAAAACAAAGATAGATACATTTTTTGTTCGGTGACAATGAATAAACAGAATCAAACATCTTTGGTGAAT
Source organism: Plotosus lineatus (assembly GCA_024760905.1). NCBI lineage: Eukaryota > Metazoa > Chordata > Actinopteri > Siluriformes > Plotosidae > Plotosus > Plotosus lineatus. The sequence goes on along the minus strand of CM045740.1, from coordinate 33,900,720 downwards.
TAAAAAAAAAAAAAAAGAAGTCATATTGAGTATTTCTCATTAATCCAGGTGTTACAGTGTCCACACTCGGTATGTGGAACTATGGTGAGCCTGTATTATGTATTGGTTAAAGTAGAGTGATACCTCAATTTACGAAATTAATCGTTGGTTTCGTAACCTGGATTTTCATAAGTTGAACCGTCTAAAACGTGTGATTCGTTCCAAGGCCCCCAATACTACCCCCTAAACCCTTTAAAAATTATAAAAACATACCTTTTAAGGGCTCGTTCTGCTTCAATATCGGATCGATGGTAGACAGATTTGGCCTTTGCTATATGACTTAACCATATGCCACGAGCCCGCTTCTTCTTTTTCACTCGCACCAGGAATCACGCGCGTGCGCGTGTGTGACTGTGTGTGCGTGTGTGTGTGTGCGTGTGTTGACCATGTCTTCTTAGCAGAGTTATAATCTGACAAATGTTTATGCAAGGTTAAAAGCTTGAGCCAAAAAGAAAGTTGCAATGAGCACACTCGAAAAACACTTGAAACAGCAGTAACTCTGTTCTTTAAACGAAAAGCATTATGGGAGAGGCAGCTCCATAATAGTCAAAAGATAGCCAGTGGGAGGGAGCTGCATCATCACTCCTAGCCAATGGGAGGCCAGTGGGGCGGTAAGTTGAAAGATTGTCAATGGGAGAGCAGCTTGTTCATTGTTTGAATATTTCAATTGCGCATTTTAATGTGGAATGGCGCATTTCAATGTTTGAATGATGCGTTTAAATGTTTGAATGGTGCGTTTGGCGCGTTTCGTAATGAGAACTTGTTTCATATACAGAGACAAAAAATTTTGGAAAATGTTTTTCGTAACCTGGATTTTTCGTTTGCTTGGACTATCGTAAGGTGAGGTACCACTGTACAATAAATGTGGTAATTTGCGAAATATATTTACTTTTCCATCTAAAGTTCCTCCTCGTGAGATCTGAATATCTCAGTTAAACTGTGTTCAAAATATCATCAATAGTTACTTCTGTTTAAACACTTCACAGTACAGATTAATCATAAATAAATTAGTAATTATTCATCAATTGCAGTGGTGGCTGAGTGGTAAGTTGCTGGATTACTGATCCGAAGGTTGATGGTTGAAGCCCCACTCTCAGCGGTTACCACTTCTGTCTCCTGAGTGCTCTAACAGGGTTATCAAAAGCTGGCCATGTTTCTGATTGTCTATGGTGTGTGGATCATGTAAAAGAACCATTGCTGACTTTTGACAAGAGTAGCTGCACAGCTGTTAGCGTGTTTTTGCCTTGTAATGGCCTGGCGAGCTGTCCATGGTGTACTCCGTCTTCGCCCAGAGTCGGCTGAGATGGGCACCAGCCTCCCCACGACCCGAATTAGGATTAAGTGGTTCAGACAATGAATGAATAATTATTCACCAGATTCTTCTTCTTTTCTTTTCGGCTGTTGCCTTCAGGGGTCACCACAGTGAATCATCTGCTTCCATCTCACCCTCTCCTCTGCCTCTTCTTCTCTTACACGAACTACCTTTATGTCCTCCTTCACTACATCCATAAATCTCTCTTTGGTCTTCCTCAAGGCCTTCTGCCGGGTAGTTCCATCCTCAGCATCCTACTACCAATATACTCACTATGCCTCCTCTGTACATGTCCAAACCATCTCAATCTAGCCTCTCTGACTTTGTCTCCAAAACATCTTACATGGGCTGTCCCTCTGATGTACTCATTCCTGATACTATCCATCCTTGTTATTCCCAAAGAGAACCTCAACATTTTCATCTCTGCTACCTCCAGCTCTGCCTCTTGTCTTTTCCTCAGTGCCACTGTTTCTAAACCATACAACATCGCTGGCCTCATTACCGTCTTGTACACTTTTCCTTTCATTCTTGCCGATACTTTCCTATCACACATCACACTGGACACAGTTCTCCAACCATTCCAACCTGCCTGCACACACTTCGTCACCTTTTTTTCACACTCTCCATTGCTCTGGACTGTTGAGCCGAAATACTGAAAATCCTCCACCTTCTTAATCTCTGCTCCCTTTAACCGGACTGTTCCTGTCTGTCTGTCTGTCTTCCTTTCGGCTTTTTCCCTTTTTATTCGGGAGTCGCCACAGCGAATCATGTGATTCGCACGTTTGATTTGGCAGAGGTTTTTACGTCGGATGCCCTTCCTGTCATAACCCTTTTAGCGAGGGACAGAAACACGCTGACGACTTTGCAGCTACTCTTTACGAAAGTCAGCAATGGTTCTTTTACATGCCTCTCACCATAGACAGTGAGAGACATGGCCCGCCTTTGATAACCCAGTTAGCTGCACTGGGGGGACAGTGACAACCTTGTGGAGAATGGGAACCGCACTGTTCCTCTTGGGCCTTTTTAGTTCACACACATGCATTCTGTCTTACACACATCAGATTGTTGATTTTTAAATTGTCAAGTGAATTAATGAGCGTAACAAACATCTGTGATTTTATTTGGTGCACCAGCAGATTATTTCCTTGTTTGTCTCTTAACAAAATTAATGTACCACCCCCGCCCCTGTTTTAGTTTTGTTCAACTCAGAACAGACTCGCATTTGATGTTTGCATGTACTGTACCGGTCATCGGCTGATTTCAATAACTCTATTTGTTGTTGCAGAGCATATCTGTGAAGTAAAAATGAAGAATATGAAACGATTGTTATTGGTAATAATAATGAATGTTATTGGACAAAATTCAAGATGTATCAACTGAACTCAAATTCACGGTTTTAATATAAGGAACTGAATCACCAGGATTAAGTCTGATTGTATCTCAAGTTATTGTGTCTACACTCTTCTCTACACTGTGTGGTGGATTTACAACTTGTTAAATTTGTGGGTTTTTTAATGTTTACCTTGACTCCTCAAGTACTTACTCCCAGGTTCCACGCTCCCTTCTCAGCGACTATATAACCTTTCACAGCTGGAGAAAGACGCCAAGTAAACCTTTATAAACGAGTCACTGACTGCAGGTCTTCTCATCCGGCCCTCATCATCCTCGGGAGGTGCCAGGTTTTTCTTCATAGACAAACAGGACAAAACCCTGAGACCTTGCCTTGATTACATGGGCCTGAACAACATCACTATAAAGAATAAGTACCCTCTCCACAATGTTAGTGTCTTTTCTAAGCTGGACCTGGGAAACGCCTACCACTTAGTCCGGATTCGGGAGGGGGACCAGTGGAAGATGGCCTTTAACATGCCCCTGGGTCACTTCGAATATCTGGTCCTGCCGTCCAGTCTAACCAACGCCCAGCGGTTTTCCAAGCCCTGGTCAACGATGTGCTCAGAGACATGCTAAACCGCTTCGTATTCGTTTACCTGGACGACACCCTGACTTTCTCTAACGACCACGACGAGCATTTCCATCACGTAAGAATGATGTTAAATAGGCTCCTAGAGAATAAGTTATTAGTCAAAGCAGGGGGAAGTTCGAGTTCCATGTCCCCTCAGTCTCTTTCCTGAGGTTCATCATTGAGAAGGGGCGGAGAAGGTGAAGGCGGTGGCGGAGTGGCCAACTATGGGGACGCAGAAACAGCTGCAGAGGTTCCTGGGGTTTCCTCACTTCTATCAACGGTTTGTGCGAGACTATATATCCACCTAGCAGCCCCCCTCACACAGCTGACATCATCCAAAACACCTTTCCAGTGGTCGCCTAGTGGCCAGGCGTTTGAGAGACTGAAGGCAAAATTAGTTAATGCACCCGTACTGATCCATTCGGACCCCTCTTTGCAATTTGTGGTGAAAGTCAACACCTCAGACTCGGGGGTGGGGTGGTCCTCTCTCAGCGGTCTCCAACAGATCATAAATTACACCCATGTGCCTTTGTCTCCCGTTGCTTGTCCTCGGAAAAACAAAACTATGATGTTGGGAACCGTGAGCTGCTGATGGTGGTCTTGGCACTCCAGGAGTGGCGGCACTGACTGGAAGGGGCAGCCCAACCCTTCGTGGTCTGGACCGACCATAAAAACTTGTCTCACCTTGTACGGCCAAGAGGTTGAACTCCCAATCGGCACGATGGTCCCACTACCAAGGGAGATTCAATTTTACGCTGACATACCGCCCCAGCTCCCGGAATACTAAACCAGGCACTCTCTTCAGGCAGTTCTCCCCAGGGGAAAACACTACCATGGAGACCATCCTGCCTGCCTTTTGTGTACTTGGAGCCGCTCGATGGGAGGTCGAACGTCTAGTTAAGGATGCCCAGCAGGGGGAACCGGAGCCCATCGGGTGCCCCAAGGTCTACTATATGTCCCCCCGCTGGTCAGAATCCCAGTGCTCCAGTGGGCTCACGCATCCAAATTGTCCTGCCACCTCTGAGCCCACGAACACTCTTCCTACTCCAACAATGCTTCCTACTCCAACAATGCTTCCACTTCGTCGCCCTACCCAAATTCCCCCTGGCAATGGAAACAGCTGGTCTCCTGGTTCAACAGGTTTTTCGCCTCCATGGAATCTCCCAGGACGTCGTTTCAGCCCAAGGCCCCCAGTTTGCATCCAGAGTTTCGAAGGCATTCTACAACACCCTGGGAGTCTCCTGTAATTTGACCTCCGGTTACCATCCTCAGTCATACGGGCAGGCAGAGCGAACTAATCAGAGCCTCGGATCCTCCCTGCGCTGCATCGCCTCCCATCTTCCAGCCTCCTGGGCCTCACATCTCCCATGGATCGAATATGCACACAACTCCCTGGTCTGCGCCGATACCGGAATGTCCCCCTTCATGGTGATCAACAGGTTCCAGTCTCCCCTGTTCCCCAGCCAGGAGGTCGAAATGGCAGTTCTATCTGTCCAGGCGCATTTTCGCAGAGCATGCTGGGTTGGGAGAGAAGCCCGTGCTGTCCTGGAACAAACTGCAGCCCGAAACCAGAGAATTGCCAATCGCCACTGGACCCCAGCACCTCCCGACACTGTCGGGCAACATGTTTGGCTCTCCTTCTGGGACCTGCCCCTGCAAGTCGACTCGAAAAAATTGTCTCCCAGGTACAGCGGGTCCTATGTCATCGAAAGGATTGTTACGTATGCCTAATGGATTCTATCGGATGAGCCCCCACTTGTTACGGATAGGAAAATTTAGAGGATTGAAATTGCCCTGTGAAACCAGCAAAGCACGACAGGCCACGATATAAACTATATACACTTTAATACTATGGTCCCATAGTCACCAAGCACCTGCAGTAGGGTAAATTTAGAGATGGCGCATGTGCTGGCGGGGAAAGGCTTGTCATCCCGCCTGTCAAGAGAAACAAAAGATGACCATCCTCGTGTGGGCTGTGGGTGGGCATGCGCAACTAGGTCCCTTTACGGAAAATTCCAGACTCAAACAGCTGAGTCACACCATGTGACTCTCATACCTGTCAACCCAAGGCCGTTGGCGATCTTACAAAAGGCTACTTATGCCCTTACAAAATAGCAACTAATCTTACGCGTCTTATTATCGCGTGCAATATGAAACAAAAATTAAACTCTATTTTTAATATAATATGAATTTATTGGTAATGTTGTAACATATAACCTGGTGCAATCAAATAAAAGAGTAATATCTTCAGCTGCATGATTAAGAAAATTTAACAGTGATCTTTATTATAACTATATGTAGCACTTTTGGCACTTTCAATCATTTCTTTTGATGGCTTCACTTCATGGCACTTGAGCTCGCAATTAAGTTTGACTTGAAGGTAATTTGTAAGTGTGTCCACTCCAAGAGATTTCCTGTACTCCGTGTTGATCTTTCGGACATGTGAAAATGCACGTTCACTGTCTGCATTGCTGTGTGGTAGACAAAGGAGACTTGAAAACAATACCTTCATCTGTGGGAACCTGATGTGTCCAAGAGGAGTGACTTGTTTCAAAATATTGGCCCAGTATTTGTCACAGTCCCCAGAGTCCATTTCTGTAGTCATGTCCATCACCAAGAACTGGTAATCATCCCATTCCTCTTTGAGTTGCTCTTCATCCACATACACTGAAAGAGACCTGTTCAGTGACACAACATGGGTATAGTCACACTGTTTTTGGGTTTCAGCACTACCAAGTCTTTCAAAATGCTGTCTTCAAAAGGAAATTTATCAATCATCTTTTGACAACAGCTTCATAAAAGCCTCTAACAGCCTCGAAGAATTTTGTTGTTGTTGCAGGGGGAATGGTGTCATCTTCTCTCAAGGTCTTCCGGGCTGCCATTCTGGTAGATGGCGTCCGTGGGTATTAGTTTTCCTTTTCTTTTTAGCTGTTCCATCCATATTGTTATCACGTTTGTATCAACTGTATCCACTGCGAGTCACGAAAACTAACTGGGAATGATGGCGGAAGTGAAAGTGCGGTCACGTGGTCGGAAAGAGCAGACGATAGCAGACGATAAACGCAACGCGCGATTCTCGCGAGAAAACGGCTACAGACCAATTCGGCGTATTGTCTCTTTACCGAAACGGTGACACAAAAAACGGAGTTAAAAAAAAAAGACGAAATGATCGAAAAACGTACAGATTTTGGACGTACGGCGTACACATTTAAAAATCAGTGCTCACTTGTACAAATTACGCCAAAACCGTACAACTTGACAGGTATGGACTCTCTTCCATTATTTTTATATTTACATTCACACAAATATTTACATGCCCATAACACTCCCCTCCCCTTACAGAGAAGGAAGTTTTGCAGAAACTTTCTGAGTAATGTGAACATTTTCAAGTCATAACCTTCACAGCATCAAAATCTACACAACATTTCAACCTCTATACAATTCAACAGCTCCAAATTTACCCCCATAAGATCATTACTGATCAATAAATCAACACCCGGAACTGGGAGAGTATCGAGAACTTCTTCTTCTTTTCCTTTTGGCTGTTCCCTTCAGGGGTCGCCACAGCAAACCATCTGCCTCCATCTCGCCCTGTCCTCTGCATCATCTTCTCTTACTCCAATGACCTTCATGTCTTCCTTCACCACATCCATAAATCTCTTCTTTGGTCTTCCTCTCGGCCTTCTGCCTGGTAGTTCCAGCCTCACCATCTTATTACCAATATACTCACTATCCCTCCTCTGTACATGTCCAAACCATCTCAATCTAGCCTCTCTGACTTTGTCTCCAAAACATCTTACATGGGCTGTCCCTCTGATGTACTTCCACTTTAATTTCACCAGAAATCATGCCTGACAGTCAAATTGACAAAATGGAGAGGAGGAAGAGTCACTTATACCCTACAGTAGAACATCAGCAACAGCTGAAGACTCGACAAAAGGCATAACATCCTTCAAAATCAGAGACCAAAGAGCTCCAGTATCCCTCAATATCAAAATGGGCCATGGGTTAGAATTATCTCCCATAAGTGACACAGAGCCTTAAGACATACAAGGTAAATACTCCTCCAGAACCACAGCACCTGACATTGTATTCTCATAAAAAAAAAAAAAAATTCCACAGAACCACCTGAAACATAAAGCTTAGGCATGATAGACCCACGAGCATTTGGGCAACTTGTGGACTGATTTTTAAATTTGAGACTCAATTTCCATCAAAACCTGAAATTTTCTCATTATAGATTTTTTTTCTCAAGATCAAAGTAATTGGAGATTTGCACCAAATCAGATGTGCTCAAGGCACCGACTTCCTCAGGGGTAGGGGATTTAATAAAATTCTCGAGTGTAAACACCATTTTGCTGGTTTCACAATTAAATATCAAAAGGTATCAATTCAATATTAAAGACTCAATGCCAAACGGATCCGTTCTCGGACGAAGCCGATCCTGGACGAGCCCCCACTTTTGTCACGTATGCCTAATGGATTAGATCGGACAAGCCCCCACTTGTTACAGATAGGAAAATTTAGAGAATTGAAATTGCCCCGTGAAACCAGCAAAGCACGACAGACCACTGCATAAACTATATTCACTTTAATACAATGAACCAAATAAGACAAAATTTCTAACTTACAACTTAACACTAAACCACATACAAATTAACCAAGGGTCTGATAGTCACCAAGTACACGCAGTAGGGTAAGTTTAGAGATGACACATGTGCTGGTGGGGAAAGGCCTACCATCCTGCGTGTCGAGAGAAACAAAAGATGACCATCCCCGCTTGGGCTGTATTTTAATGTGGATGATGGACTTTGGCAGGGAAGTCCCGAACGGCGACACTTGGTTCACCTTGGATGAGTTGATCCGCCCAATTGAGTTCCCTTGGATGATCTGCCCAAAGCGACACAATGAGACCCGAAGAGCCTGAAGGAGACACGTGGCGACTGTAGCCAGTCTGCAACAGGTCCTTAATATAGAGTCCCGAATGTTTGGGAATTTTTTATTCTGGAAAATTCCACAATCACCTGACCCGCCACCAGAACGCATGCACAACGAGGTCCCCTTATGGAAAATTCCAGACTCAAACAGCTGAGTCACACCATGTGACTCTCTTCCATTATTTTTATATTTAGATTCTCACAAATATTTACATGCCCATAACAAAGATCATAAACCCCAGTGCTGTCCGACTCAAGCTTCCAGCCTCTCTCAAAGTACAACCAGTATTCCATGTATCCCTGATCAAGCCCGTGGTGGAAAGTTCCCTCCACCCCCCCTACCAACTCCCCACCCCTCCTGCCCAGTTGATTGATTTACACCCAGCATACACAGTAAATTGCATCCTCGACATGCGCAGGCGGGGCTGAGGTTTCCAGTACCTGATGAACTGGGAGGGGTATGGCCCCGAGGAACGCTCCTGGATTCCTTGTTTCCCTAATCCTGGACCCAGATTTATTAACAGAGTTCTATTGTCAGTTATTGGACAAGCCTGGTCAGGCTCCAGGTGGCGCCCCTTGGAGGGGGAGGGAGGTACTGTTATAATCTGTGCTTGCCTGCTGCGTTTTAACTCTCTTGCTCTCTCTCTCTCTCTCTCCCCCCATACACTACAGGCGCTGGAGAGAGGCGTGGCTGTTACTTCTTCTTTTCCTTTCGGCTTTTCCCTTCAGGGGTCGCCACAGCGAATCATCTGCCTCCATCTCACCCTATCCTTTGCATCTTCTTCTCTTACACCAACGACCTTCATATCCTCCTTCACCACATCCATGAATCATCTCTTTGGTCTTCCTCTAGGCCTTCTGCCTGGTAGTTCCAGCCTCAGCATCCTATTACCAATATACTCACTATCCCTCCTCTGTACATGTCCAAACCATCTCAATCTAGCCTCTCTGACTTTGTCTCCAAAACGCTTTACATGTGCTGTCCCTCTGATGTGCACATTGCTGATCCTATCCATCCTCGTTACTCCCAAAGAGAACCTCAACATTTTCATCTCTGCTACCTCCAGCTCTGCCTCCTGTCTTTTCCCCAGGGCCACTGTTTCTAAACCATACAACATCGCTGGCCTCAACACCATCTTGTACACTTTTCCCTTCATTCTTGCCGATACGCTCCTATCACACATCACACCGGACACTTTTCTCCAACCATTCCAACCTGCCTGCACACGCTTCTTCACCTCTTTTCTACACTCTCCATTGCTCTGGATTGTTGAGCCTAAGTACTTAAAATCCTCCACCTTTCTTATCTCTGCTCCATGTAACCTCACCGTTCCTCTTGGGTCCTTGTTATTCATGCACATGTATTCTGTCTTACTGAGGCTAACCTTCATTCCCCTCCTTTCCAGGGCATACCTCCACCTCTCTAGATTTTCCTGCACTTGTTCTCTGCTCTCACTACAGATCACAATGTCATCTACAAACATCATAGTCCATGGGGAATCTTGTCTAACCTCGTCTGTCAGCCTGTTCATCACTTTGTGCAGGTTTCCCTGCCTCAAGCGTGAAAACACAGATGAAGATGAACCGAGCCATACCGGTCACTGGCTCTATTCCCACTCGTGATAACTGAACAGAAACGGTTCCTCTTTCGGTCCCTGTAGCTCATGTATGGATGTCCAAACACTTTCGGAGTATGATTTATGGGGGAACCGGATAGGTGATCACCAGGTCCTTTTAGAAACTTATTAATCACTTAAGTTCTGAAACATAAAAGAACATGGTAACAGACAGAAGCCAAACACATCAAACACATCACGGGGATCGGGCGCCCTGAGGATGATTCTTCAGTCTGGTGGCATGTATCCATAGTGGAAAAAGGTCATTTATTTCAGCTGTTCGTGTTATCTCTACGATCTCCGCTGGCCTGTCATACTTACACTCATTCAATTCCCTTGGGTTAAGAGATTTTACCAAAACAGTGTCACCCACCTGGAAAGGGTGTGTGGACTTTCTAGAAACAATTGGGTCAAATTAGCTATTTGCTCATAATACTTTTTTCCAGAGTATCAATCAATACAACGGAGAACTCCGGAATAGGCACGTCTTGGTCAGTGATACCCACGGCAGCCATCCCTCGCCGCCACAGAACGGAGGTGAGAGGTGTTCATCTTTTCTAGGAGTAATTCTTTGCTCTGCCAATACAGCGGGTAAAAGATCAACCCAGTTTGTGCTACCTGTTGTCTGTATGGCTTTAGTTAACTTGTCTTTTCGCGTTCTGTTTGTTCTTTCTACTATGTCAGAGGACTGAGAGTGATATGGGATTTGAAAATGCCAGGATAGGATAAATATTTGCACAAAACCTGTGTGACTTTAGAGGTGAACAGGGTTCTTTTATCAGAGTCGATTGCATTTGGCACACCATAGCGAGGGATGATTTTCTTTGCTGGTACTCGCGTTACCACCTTTGCATTTGTATGCAAACTACTAGGATGCAATGGAGTGATCAAAGGAGTTTCTTACTACATGGAAAAGCTTCCACCCGTCATGGAAACTTGTCAACCAGGACCAGGAGATATTTAAATGTTCCACACGTGGGCATCTGTGTAAAGTGAATCTACCATTCTATGAACAAAGATGCCTGTAAAGGAATATTCTCGTGTTCAGCAGGAGCTTTGGTAACAATGTTTTGTGCGCAAATCAGACATCGAGATAGAATAGAGTCAATCATGTTATTCATATTGGCGATGCAGGAAAGTTTGTTCATATCCTCCTTGATACCCCTTCGTGTGTGATGTGTGACACCATGAAACTCATGCACGAGAAACAAGAGACATTGAGAGGCGAGACAGAGGCAACCGTCTATGCTGTACCATATGTTATCTGAGGTGACGTACAACCCTTGAGACTGCCAAAAGGAGGTGTCAGAGAGAGTAGCCGACGCCTGTAATAGGTGGAAATCAATGTCGGGGATAAGAGTGCTGGCTTAAAAGCCAGTATTGCATGCAGTGGAATCCATGTGAGCGAAAAAAATCTGTGACTTCGCAGCCTCCTTAGCAGCTCGATCGGCTAAGGAGTTCCCTCTTATTTCTATTGACTCACCATTGGAATGGGCCTTAGTTTTCACAATGGCCAACGTGCGTGGCGAGTAGCACGCATCAATCAGATTTTGCACAAGTGATGAGTGTCAAATGCGTTTATCTTCTGCAGAGCAAAATTGACATGACTGCTAAATGAGGCATGTGCTAAAGTGCAAAGTCATGTGCTATACCAAAACCATATCGTGAGTCAGTGTAGATGGTGACTTCTGTACCCTCTGAGAGAACACAGGCCCTAGTCAATGCAAAATGTTCGATAGCTTGAGCAGAGGAGAAGGGGCAGTGGTGGCCTGGTGGTAAAAGGTGATCACTGATCCTAAGGTTGGGGGTTCGAGTCTCACTCTCCACAATGTTGTCACTGTCCCTCCAGTGCACCTATGTGGGTTATCAAAGGCCAGCCATGTCTCTCACTCTCTATAGTGAGAAGCATGTAAAAGAACCTAGGCTGCATAGCCGTCAGCGTGTTTGTGCCCGTTGCTATAGGGTTGTGTCAAGAAGGGCATCCGAAAGAAAAACCTATGCAAAATCAAACATGCAAATCAGATGATTCACTGTGGTGACCTCTGAAAAATTGAAAAAGCCGAAAGCAAAAGAAGAAGCCTGAGCAGAGGAGAAAGGAAGAGAAAAGGCTTCAAGAATACTATCAGGCAAAACACAGACAGAATAGCCACATAGAAATGTGCCGTCATATAGCTTAGAACAAGAACCATCACCAAAGTGCAAATAACCTGCAGTAAGTGGAAATAAAGAGCGATCAGGTCTAATACTAGGATAATGGACAATTTCAGATAAGCAATCATAATCGGGCTCATCCTGTATGTCGTCCTAATTTTTAAACCAATGAATCACACTCAGACCTCAAAAAGTTCTTCGAACTTCCACTTCTTACGGCGAAATTTCAAAAACTGTAGCAGAGATAAAAAGTATGTTGAACCCTGATATTCTACTCACGCGAACTGATATTTCTGCACATGCTCATCTCACGTAGTCCCGATAGGACGGAATAGGGAGGTGGAATCAGGCTCATCCTGTATGTCATCCTGAGCATTGATTAAACGAGCTAGCACGTGACCTAGGATGTTAAAGAAGAAGTAGAACGTATTTCGAGATTACTGGTGAAAAACAGAATGCTTTCATAACCTCTGCAGTCATGTGTTGTGTGATATGATTCTGGGGTATTTGTTTTACCTGATGAGACGAGTGGAGGACCATGTGATAAAAACAATTTCTAAGTGCCTTGAACCATTAACGTACAGGCAGGAACAGCTCTGAGACAGGCAGGTAATCCTTGTGCAGGAGCGGTGCACAGAGCACATCATAAAGCCTTGGAACCCTCAACCATGTCACGTGTCCAGGTGAAAGGTTGTTTCAACGGGCCATTGTGTGATATGGAAGAGCGTAGACATTTGTCGTAGCAGGAGCAGTCTGGTATCCACTGTCTACAGTAATTGTGTTCGGCCCACAAGGAGGAAGTCAATTTTAACAGCGCATTGTAATTACAAGGAGGAAGCCAATTTTAACAGCTCATTGTTATTAGTGTTAGACAGAGGCTGCTAAAAGGGAAGAGCAGAAAGGTTAGTGGAAGAGACGGAAGAAAAAGAAACACAGTCAAGCCTGGTAATAGAGAGTTTTGATCTAGCTCCATTCCTCCCAGCAAAAGTCTATGTCTCACGAAAATGAGTGTAAAGTTTGGAAGTGGTTTCTCCCTTTTCCTGTTTACAATTAGTGACTTGAGATAAATCACGATTTGCTTGCTGGCGAACTAAAATCTAACACACGAGCTGCTCTCTGAGATCCTTCATAGCAGTCTCAGTTTATTTACAATAAAAGATATACTCTTTCTTTTGCTTAGTTGGTCCCTGGAGGAATTCATCTCTCTCAGTCTCATGCTTAATAATAGTAGTCCATTCATCAGTTTCAGGACATAAGCACGGAACAGCCTGTAACAGCGCTTCCTCATCATATCCTTCTCCCAATGTAGCATGTAATATAAAACGATAGACACCGCTTACCAGCTAACAATGGAGGGAAGATCTTACCAGCAGCTCAACAAAATTTAATGTGTTAATAGGAGGAGGTTACATTTTAACACTGTCCTTTAACGTGCTCATGATGAGGGAATATCATCCTGCTCAGCCATGTCCACGTCCCGAAATTTTCCAAGTGTGGATGGATCTTTCTGAAAAGAGGAACACCCTTTAGTCAGAGTTTTAGAGCCAGTCCAATACCAGCCTCACTCTCTGATGGCGAGCATGTGGCACCAGGGCCTTTAATCGACACCTGGGACAGTTGACATAAGGGAGACTGCTAGGTAAAGCTGGGTAGAGGGATAGCTGTTAGGGGCGGAGTTTTGTGATTTATAATAATTATTGGGCGGAGGATGTGACTCGACCACACATGCAGACGACGGCAGTTTAGGTTTAGTTTCTGATGTAACTTTTGGAAGGAATTTCTTTTATACCTTAACATCTTTAATACCGTGATATTTATCCCATATGGGTTTCATTTCACTCCATTTTAGCTAACATTGAGTCATATAATTATAATCACAATTTGAATCACCCTGACCCTCATAGGTCTGGTTATAAGCAGAGGCCAAATAGTGTGGTTTAAATGTTCCTCCTCAAGGATATGTCATAAATTGGGGTTGGGATACGGTCTAACAAGCCGAATTATCTCACCGTGGAGTTGTAAAAAATGCCAATCCACAATGATTCATCCAATCCCATGGCGCTTCTTCTGCATCTGATTTAAGTATTTTGCTTCCTGTGCACCGCATGATTACCACTGACTATCAAAAATAATAAAGTTAAAAAATAAATTTTAATGACAACAGAGATAGAATTACACAGAGAGATTCCTTTACTAAAATTAGCGCACGCAAAACTCCTATTGGAGCCCAAAGTCCAAGGAAAACCTATCTTGGAGCTCTATACCAGGGATCACCAACGTGGTGCCCGTGGGCACCAGGTAGCCCGCAAGGACACTATAAGTTGCCCGCGGACCTGTTCACTGCTAGTTTTAGGACAGGCCCACAGCTCCATAGCGCCACTCTCCATTGAGCTGCATCTAATTTTTTTGAATATATTTTAAATCAAATCAATATCTTCACATAGATAAATATCATTAATTATTAATGATAACATATAATTAAAGGTAAATTGAGCAAATTTGTAATTTCAGAGGTGTGTTTTGACCTGGTAGCCCTTCGCATTAATTGGTACCCAAGAAGTAGCTCTCGGTTTCAAAAAGGTCGGTGACCCCTGCTCTATACCATTTGACCAAATGACAATCACACACTACCCCCCTCCCCCTTTACAATTCTACATCCACTACAGCAGGTGGCAGTGGCTTCCTCACTGTCAGAGTGTGCCCAGAGGTAAAATAAGAAGTGAAGTTTATAAACCCACCATGGAAATTTTTAACAGGGATGGAAAGAGAGGCGGAGAGAGATGGAGACAGTGAGAAAAACGGAAGTCTCTAGAAAGTTAAGTTGAGGAGGGATGATAAAGCGGATGTAGCACTCAACTTCACTGTGCTGCGGTGAGAAACGAGGAACGACCGCTGTGTTTACTCTGTCTGAAAACATCGGCAGTGGACTGCATGAACCCAAATAAATTCAAGCATCACTTAAAGACATCACACCCCGATCACGTGATGAGCCGCATGTTTTTTCAGCAAAAACATGCCAAGTATTGCCAACAACCATCCCGTTTTGTGAATGCTACTCCAGCAAACTGGCGAGCTCTGTTAGCATCAGATAAGGTGGAGTACCAAACTGCTCAGTGCAGAAAACCCAACAGCAGGATTGATCCTACCTGCAGCTGACACGGTCTCCGTCATGCTGGATGACATTACTGCTGCGAAAATAAGTTCAGGTCCCAGTTCAGCATTGAGCAGGAGCCGAGAGTTCAGTATCGTGCTTTAAACTCAGCTTCGAAAAGCTGTGCACTGCAAATGTGTTCATTATAGCCATTAATCTGGACTTAATCATTTTGACAACAACAATAATAATAATAATAATAATAATAATAATAATAATAATTGTATATTTTTGCAATAATTAATAATGAGGCTGTCGCAGATGCAAAATCTCGGGCGTGGGAGGAGTTCAGTGAGGGCCTAGAGAGTGATTATCGGTTGGCCTCAAAAAGGTTCTGGACCAGCATCCGAAGCCTTAGGAGGGGGAGCAGTTCTTCACAAACACTGTTTACAGTGGAGGTGGGGAGCTGCATACCTTGACTGGGGATGTCCTCGAGAGGTGGAGGGAATACTTTGAGGACCTCCTCAATCCCACCAACACGCCCTCCGTGGAAGAGGAAGATCCTGGGGGTTTTGGTGGGGGTCCGCCCATCACTGGAGTGGAGGTCACTGAGGTTGTCAAAAAGCTCCTCGGTGGTCGAGCTCCGGGGTTGGACGAGATCCGCCCGGAATATCTCAGGGCTCTGGATGTTGAAGGACTGTCTTGGTTGACATGTCTCTGCAACATTGCATGGTCATCAGGGGCTGTACCTCTGGATTGACAAACTGGGGTGGTGGTCCCAATTTTTAAGAAGGGGGACCGGAGGGTGTGTTCCAATTATCGGGGAATTACACTCCTCAGCCTACCTGGAAAAGTCTATGCAGGGGTACTAGAGAGGAGGATCCGACCGATAGTCGAACCTCGGATTCAGGAGGAACAATGTGGTTTTCGTCCTGGCCGTAGCATTCTTGACCAACTCTATATGCTCCACAGGATTCTGGAGGGGGAATGGGAGTTTGCCCAATCTGTCCACATGTGCTTTGTGGATTTGGAGAAGGCTTTTGACCATGTCCCTCGAATGATCTTGTGGGGGTGCTCCGAGAGTACGGTGTTCCGGACCCGTTGCTACGAGCTATTCGGTCGCTGTATCACCGGAGCCAGAGTTTGGTTCGTATTGGTAACAGCAGGTCGGATTCGTTTCCGATGGGAGTTGGAGACTGCCAAGGCTGTCCTTTGTCACCGATTCTGTTCATAATTTTTATCGACAGAATTTCTAGGCGCAGTCGAGGCGATGAGGGGTTCTGGTTTGGTGGCCATCGGATCTCATCTCTGCTTTTTGCGGATGATGTTGTCCTTTTGGCTTCATCAAATTGGGACCTCCAGCTAGCTCGCATTGGAGCGATTCGCAGCCGAGTGCGAAGCAGCTGGGATGAAGATCAGTACCTCCAAGTCTGAGGCCATGGTTCTCAGTCAGAGAATGGTGGAATGAACCCTCCGGGCCGGGAATGAGGTCCTGCCCCAAGTGGAGGAGTTTAAGTATCTTGGGGTCTTGTTTACGAGTGAGGGAAGGATGCTGTTAAGCGGTGCCTGTACCGGTCCGTCGTGGTGAAGGAGCTGAGCCGCAAGGCGAAGCTCTCAATTTACCAGTTGATCTACGTTCCAACCCTCACCTATGGTCACGAGCTTTGGGTAATGACCGAAAGAACAAGATCACGGATACAAGCGGCTGAAATGAGCTTCCTTCGCCGGGTGGCGGGGTTCTCCCTTAGAGATAAGGTGAGAAGCTCCGCCATCCGGGGAGAGCTCGGAGTAGATCCGCTGCTCCTCCGCATTGAGAGGGGCCAGTTGAGGTGGCTCGGGCATCTGGTCAGAATGCCCCCCGGACGCCTCCCTGGTCTGGTGTTTCGGGCATGTCCAACAGGGAAGAGACCCCTGGGTCGACCTGGAACACGCTAGAGGGACTATGTCTCTCAGCTTGTTTGGGACCGCCTCGGTGTCCTCCCGGGAGAGTTGGAGGAAATGGCTCGGGAGAGTGACGTCTGGACCTCTTTGCTTAGGTTGCTGCCCCGAAACCCGACCCTGGACTAAGCGGAAGATGATGATGATGATGATGATGATGATGATGATGATGATAATAATACAAATTTTTAATTCATTTTTGTTTTGTAGTTGAAAGTATTTTATTTTTCAGTAACAAATGGTTCAAATTGTTGGTCAAAAATGTTTACAGTTTAAATAAGGATACCTTTTTATTTCAGGCAAATTGATGCACTTTAAATCTTTTTTGTTTAAAGACTAAAAAATATTTAATTAAGTTATTCTTTGTTGGAATTTGATCTGTATGTCTTCATTTTTTTGTATTCCATAATGATAATAAGGATTTATTATGTTAATAAGGATACAGTGTTATGCAGAGGATTACTTATAACAATTTTTAGACAAATAACACTTTTTATATGGGCGGGGGTGAAAAGTTTTCCTTTTCCTCGGGAGGGGGCATGACAGAAAATAATTGAGAACCACTGCGGTATGTAGGAATTGAGAAACTCTCACTTCCTACAGTAATGCAATCTCAGGGTTTTGGCCGATGATTAAAAGAGGAACATGTATGGGTCTTGTGAAAATAAAAGGATTCAGCTTTAACACATGATTAATAATGCTTTCAGAAATACATGTATAAGGCTTGGCGATACGTCAGTCATATTATATTATAGCATTTCTAAGGAATTGTAAATCCAATGCAGTGCATGCTGGGCAATAAGTTCTTGGTATTTTTTTCTTGGTTAGAAAAAAGTTCTTGGTATTTCCAAATAACTTAAGTTCAAGTTGTTTAAACGGCTAAAGGTTAGCTGAAATTGGGTCATGAAACAACACATGCCTCTTGGAGCTCTGATCTGTGATGACAGGTCTCCTGCTGCTTCTACAATTACACTCAACGCCTGCTGCTATAATGAGGAATTACTGTTGTGCGATTAGTTTTTGTTGATCCTTTAGCAGTTAATACTTACATTACTACTATCATTGCTACTAATGTATTATTGGCATCACGTTACATTTTTATATGAAACCTATGTTATGCTATGTTCTTCTCTCATTATTCTCTAACCCCCACCCCCAACTCTGGTTCTCCTTGAGGTTTCTGCCTCTTAAAAGAAAGTGTAAAAATTCAACTGAAAAGGTTTATACACATTTTAAGTTTTATTGTTAAGTTTTAAGCTCATCTTCCTCATTTTTAGCATGTTGTCCTCACATTAAGATGAAATTTAATCTGAAACAACATCTTACATGCAACTGTTTGTATGTCCAACCTCAATGTTAAATATTAAATCTAAATTGTTTCATTCATTCTCTGAACCGCTTAATCTGAATTAGGGTCACGGGAAGGCCGGCGCCCATCTTAGTCAACTCTGGATGAGGCCAAAGTACACCCTGGACACCTTGTCAGGCCATCGCAGGTCAAAAACATACTGATGGCTATGCAGCCTACTCTACGAAAATCAGCAATGTTTTTTTACAGCCTCTGATCACAGACAGTGAGAGAGACATTCCCAGTCTTTGATAACCCAGTTAGCTGCATTGGGGGGACAGCAGTAACAACCCATTGATAGTGGGACTTAGACTACCGACTTTGGAATCAGTAACCCAGCACCATACCTCTGGGCCACAACTGCCCATTAAACTTAAATCTGAAATCTAAATCTCAATGTTTAATGTAAATGTTGTGTGTAAATCTGAATGTTAAATATAAATTTAAATGTACCAATCACACCATCACATCTCATCTGCCCTGCAATGGCCAAGTAACCTGTCCATATTGTTCTCTGACTTCACCCACAGTTGACTCAGATGGCACCAGCCTCCCCACGACTCGAATTAAGAATTTTAAACATACCCAAAACTGATAATAAATCACCAGATTTAATTATTACAAACCTCTCCCAGGTAATTATGCTTCAATATGACATGGAATGATGGCATCCTAGAGAAAAACAACTATTATTATATATTATAGTTAAAAATTGATATACAGCAGAGAAGGATCGGGTGATCCTGGCACATAAGGCTTGTGAGGCTCATCATTAGCTCAGGGCCCTCACCCTCTCTACACGCAGTCCAGACAGAAGGACTGTCTAGTCGAACCCACCAACATAGTTATTAAGTCTCCCGATTCAATCGGGAGTCTCCCGATTTAAAAGCATAAATCCAATCTCCCGCCAGGAGATTAATTTCTCCCGATTTCCAGACAACCTCCGAAAAAAAAAAAGTCACACTTTGAACACACCGTAGAATTTTTAAGTCTTAATCTTCTCCATATTGCACTTTGGAGACACCGTAGAAATTTATAGCCAGTCTCTATCTTCCGTTTGTTTATGCACACACGAGTTGGCAGTTCACTGATACAGGCTAGCTACTTCAAGTCACGTGATCATTCAGTGCCGTGCAGTTCAAAAACAAAATGGCAGATGTAAACCCAGCAAAAAAACGAAAATATGATTGCAAGTATCAGGCTTATTGTCAAAAAGACTTTCCTTTTATTCGAAGCAGTGAAAAAGGTGACACGTTTGCGTTTTGCACACTTTGTTCCGTCAACATTGGGATTAAACACGGAGGAATCAACGATGTGAAGAAACATGTGAACAAGCCATCCAAGTCCTGAACTTTGTAAAATTGGAAAGCAAGCAACATACAAGTATGTGCAGGAACATACCTAAACATCTGGTGTAATTATTAAGCAAGCAGCATTAGTATATGTAACAATATTTTTAAACAGTTGTTACCTTTTTTATCAGCTGATTCATAAAACTGTATACATCCATGAATAAATTAAAAAAAAACAAACTTGTTTATTGAGCAATGTTCCTTAAGAAAATAAATGCATCAATTCTTGGGGCCGCAGCCCGGCTGCGCAGGGGGTGCGGTGTCTCTGGTGAAAATTCTCCCTATTTCAAAATGTTGAAACTTAATAAGTATGCACCCAGAATTTTCCAGAGAATATGGAGACTTGGGACAGCATTGACTTGGGAGTTATTCCTTGTCACAGTTACCGCCGTATTTTGTTCAACATTGATCATATGTCGTTTGACCGACTGTCTGTGGAATACCACTTTTTCATGCTTTTTTGAATTCAGGTGTGAACTGTATTCAGCCCGAGCAGCTCAGCCACGCCCCTCAGCCAGAGTGGGCAGAAAACAGAGTTAGAGAATAGCTGTACAAAGAAGCAGGGACGTGATGTGAGTTAATTCTCTGACACAGAAGTGAGCGTGCTTGTGTTTATTGGCAGTAGATGAGAAGAGTGAATTCAGCTATGCCTCTCAGCGGAGAGAAAACAGAGTTAGAGGCACAGCCACCAAAATCAAAGTCTCCCAAAAATACAGACAATAACAAAAAGAACATGAAGTATAATAAATTGAATAAACAAAAACAAAAGGAAAAACATGTTACACCACTGTACATAAAATCACACACACACACACACACACACACACACACACAAACATTTTAAACATTAAAGGGTACCTGTAGTGAAAGCACTCATATACCTAATTTGATGTATTGTGTATAGCTAGTGACAAAACACCTATAAGGCGTTTATTATATTCTCTCATAAACCAGCTTTAAGGGATTTAAGGGCTTCACTAAAGTCAAGCTTCAGAGCACAGGAGTTTTTGCAGCATCCTATTTCCTGTGACGTCACATCGTTGTCAAAGCCTTCACCAGAACTGTGAGATTGCAATGTAAACATAAGGCTATATACCTGACACATACAACACAAGTTCATGGAAAATTAGTAAAAACAGACATTGTAGTAGTTTTTTTAAACCATGAAGACAGTTTCGTTGAAGGAGCAAAAGGTTATTTATATGAACCACTGAAAAAAGATGATCCACATTTAGTGAAATCGGACCAGGAAAGTGACGACTCAGAGGATGATATTGGAGAGTCGGTAGACGCTCTTACACGGGAAAATCGTAGCAAACAACCTGCACATATTTGGTGCTCTTGTGGAAAATGTGTGCGTCAAAAAACAGGAGTTCAGGAGTGCTATTGATTTGTCAGGAGTGCCCATAAGCCAGCGTTGTTAATGGCTTTCATTAGTGCCATGCTATCCCGTCATGTTAGGGGTCCAGCACTAGAAGGTGAATTGTCAAACAAGTCAGTGTATTTAAATATTATTGGGTTCTGATTATTCATTTTTATCAACAATTTTCACTGTATATTGTTATTATTTTTGTATTGAAAGGGTTGCGGGGGTATATATAAAGTATATAAATACTTTAAGCAATGTGCTCACCTCTGACAGTAACTCTTCTGGACGTTTACAAACACTATACAGTCTTCTTCTTTTCCTTTTGGCTGTTCCCTTCAGGGGTCGCCACAGCAAATGATCTGCCTCCATCTCTCCCTATCCTCTGCATCTTCTACTCTTACTCCAACAACCTTCATGTCCGCCTTCACCACATCCATAAATCTTCTCTTTTGTCTTCCTCTGGGCCTTCTGCCTGGTAGTTCCAACCTCAGCATCCTACTACCAATATACTCACTATCCCTCCTCTGTACATGTCCAAACCATCTCAATCTAGCCTCTCTGACTTTGTCTCCAAAACAGCTTACATGAGGTGTGCTGTCGGTATGACAGAAGAGTTCAAGGTGGGGGTGGGACTGCATCAAGGGTCAGCTCTCAGCCCCTTCTTGTTTGCTATGGTGATGGACAGGCTGACAGACGAGGTTAGACAAGAATCTCCATGGACTATGATGTTTGCAGATGACATTGTGATCTGTAGTGAGAGCAGAGAACAAGTGGAGGAAAATCTAGAGAGGTGGATGTATGCCCTGGAAAGGAGGAGAATGAAGGTTAGTCTCAGTAAGACAGAATACATGTGTGTGAACGACAAGGACCCAAGAGGAAGGGTGAGGTTACAGGGGGCAAAGATAAAGAAGGTGGAGAATTTTAAGTACTTAAGCTCAACAATCCAGAGCAGTGGAGAGTGTGGAAAAGAGGTGAAGAAGCGCGTGCAGGCAGGTTGGAATGGATGGAGAAAAGTGTCCAGTGTGATGTGTGATAGGAGAGTATCGGCAAGAATGAAAGGAAAAGTGTACAAGACGGTAATGAGGCCAGCGATGTTGTATGGTTTAGAAACAGTGGCCCTGGGGAAAAGACAGGAGGCAGAGCTGGAGGGAGCAGAGATGAAAATGTTGAGGTTCTCTTTGGGAGTAACGAGGATCGATAGGATCAGAAATGAGTACATCAGAGGGACAGCACATGTTAGAGGTTTTGGAGACAAAGTCAGAGAGGCTAGATTGAGATGGTTTGGACATGTACAGAGGGATAGTGAGTATATTGGTAGTAGGATGCTGAGGTTGGAACTTCCAGGCAAAGCTGAGATGCCATTTGGCAACTGTTAGAACTCTCTCCATGGAAGCTCTTAGATAAACCTGCACGACCTGGATTCCTGTATCTCAACGTCTGGGAGTACTCCGGGAGCAACAGACAAGCAACCACACGAGTGAAATCAGTCTGGTTTATTCATCGGAAGCTCATCGAACACATGCAGTGTCCGCTTATTTATACAGAGGGATATGCGTGCAAAGCAGTAATTGCATACTTACAATTGCACAAATACATACACTGCGGTACGTAACACTTGGGGAAGTGCATGCAGAGTTGTAATTGCGTTGTCACAAAGAATTTCCATATACATGTTTGTGCCCTGCGGCGCTTAACACTTGGCTAATTACATTTCAAAGCAATTCCTCATTGTTATACATTGTTACTTTCCGAATCCCACACCCGAACCGAAACACGACACAGGAACACCCACCCAACAGTTTCATGTGCCTAGCGCACATGTCACAATTACAAGTAGAACAGGAAGCTTTAGATACACAGAAGTTACAATACACACATAGTTGCATCTCATTTATCCTATCAATTTATTCCTTCAATCCCTCTTTTTATACTATGAAATATGTATAAATTCTGTATGGCACGCGGATCCCTCTCTTTCTTGTGGCATTCCAGAGGTGGTTTTTTCTTCGTGTGGAATGTTGGACACCGTAGGGAAGAAACCAGGCCGTGGTTGCGCCGAGGCTGGTGCTTGAAGGGCAGGCAGAGCCCCATCGCCTTCGCCCACGTGCCTCAGGGCTCCGGTAGCCTTCCCGTCCAGATGTATCCAAGCATTACACACGCACACGACGTATTCTTGGGTCCGTAGTCATCGCCGGATGTATCCACACGACGCACTCCCGGGTCCACAGTCATCGACAGAGGCGGAGGGCAGGCGGGCACATCGGGGTTCGCTGAAGGAACTGGCCAGGACCCAGATTCGAGTCATCAAACACCTAAAAATACAGGGTCCAAACACGCAAACCAACAACAAACATATACATACGGGAACAAGCATGGTTAAGTACGGGGTAAACATGCCGAAAAGAGAGTGGGGGAATTCCCAGCCATAGTTTGGACTTTCGTTGCGTTGCAGTTGGTCCGCTACGTCACGCATTTTTTGTAAGTGGTGTAATTGTCCCGTGCTGGGGTATATACATAACTTGGATTTTAAATGGGCGTTATCCGACCCGTGTGCGAGAGGATGTGGTGGTGATACTTAGGTATCTGGATCAGGTCAAGACGAGTAAGTCATTCACCCCAGAAGGGCTGGTATCTCGAGACCTGAAAGAGAGGTAAATGAGGACAAAAAATTTCACAAATACAAAGTGCACTTAATACATCATTGCGGATTTTTCTTCAGTCTGGTAGCATGGATCCACTGTGGAAAGAGGTCAGTTAGTACGGCGGTATGAGTAACAGCGAGTATCTCCGTGGGCTCACTGTAAGGGGTGTCTCTCAAAGGGGAATTTAGTTTCGCAAATTTTTTGACCAGCACCTTGTCTCCTACCTTGAAAGCGTGAGTGCTTGTGTCTACCGGGACCGAAGTATTCTGATTAGTGCGTTTCCAATAGTCGTTTAGGACCTTAACAAGGCCCACGGCATACTCGCTCATGTGTATATCTAAGTCTTCCGTCCCCAAAGCCTGCTTTCCCTTCCTCCAAGGAGCGGGAAAGGGTCTCCCCACTACCACTTCGTAAGGAGATAGATTCCCTAAGGCCACCTGCGAGGTCATTCGCAGATCCGCCAAAACCACGGGTAGTACTGAAACCCAATTCCTGGATCCGGTGGCGTGCATTGCCTTCCGTAATTTCCCTTTAATTGTTCTGTTTGTTCGTTCCACGATTCCGGAGGACTGAGGGTGATATGGGACATGGAAACGCCAATTGATCTTTAGCTCTTGGGCCAACAGTTGAGTGACTTTTGTGGTGAATAGTGTGCCTTTGTCCGAATCAATTCCCAACGGGAGGCCATATCTGGGAATAATTTCTTGTGATAACTTTTGAACCACTACTCGGGCGTTTTCGTTCCCACATGGGAAAGCTTCGACCCACCGGGAAAATTTATCCACGATAACCAATAGATATTTAACGGGGCCCTGCCGGGGCATGTGAGTAAAATCTATCTGCCACTCCTGGAAGGGAGTATCTGGTTTCGGCAGATGCTGATGTGATGCATGTGGTAGGGACACATTGTTCTGTGCACAAATCAGGCATTTGTCCAGAATGCTGTGTACCGTAGAGGCTAGTTGTCGTATACAAAAATCTTTTTCCATATCTGTCACCACCCCTCTTCGACCGCGATGTGTCGGCCCGTGAAACTCGCGGACGAGGAAAGGAAGACAGTGCGTGGGCAGACATAAGCGACCGGTCGAATCGAGTAGAATGCCGTCCCCCGAGGGCTGAGAGCCATGCAAAGACCAAAAATCAGTGTGGTCAGAGGAATGACCGCGGGTCTTTACGATCGCTAAACGGAGCGGGAGATTGCAGGACACAATAAGATCCTGGACTATGGTGGAATGTGAAATGGGCTTACCGTCAGCAGCAGTGAAACCACGAGATTGCCAGATACGGCCGAAATCGTGCGCCACGCCGAAAGCGTAACGAGAGTCAGTGTACATAGTAACATCCTGGTTGGAAGCGAGAGTGCATCCCCGAGTGAGCGCGTATAACTCCGCTGCTTGGGCGGAATTAAAGGGGAGCGAGTACGCTTCCAAAACTTGGTCCGGTAAGGAACATACCGCGTAGTCGCAGAGGAAAACTCCGTCTGAGGGTTTCGAGCATGACCCATCTACAAACAGGGAGAGACCTGTGGAGAGAGGCGTGGATAATAAGTCGGACCTAATACTGGTGTCATGGACAATGGTGTCCATGCAGTCATGTTCCAACGGTTCGCAGTCATCTTGAGCATTAAGCAGGCGCTGTAGGGCCTGGGCCACGTTATCTAGGGAAGAGGAACAAGAGATGGTTAGATTATCAGTAGCACAAAGGATGGCCTCGTAACCTGAGCGACGTAGAGAATACATGTGTTGTGTGGACAGAGTATTAAGGATATGCATAACCTGATGGCTGGTGTGTAAATCGAGTGGATGGGAGAGCACTATTTTTTCTGCTTCGAGAACTAACACCGCACTGGCAGCGACAGCGCGAAGGCAAGCAGGTAAACCCTGAGCTACAGTATCTAAAGTTTTGGAGAGGAAAGCACAGGGTCTCAGTCCCCCCCGTGGTCCTGAGCCAAAACCCCAGAAGCCGTGCCGGCCTGGTGCGCGACATAGAGGTGAAAGGGTTTGGTGTAGTCCGGGAGCCCGAGAGCCGGCGCGGAGCATAGGGCCGACTTCAGAGCTTTGAAATGCGTCCAGCATGTCCTCAGTCCAGACCAAGGGTTGGTGGAGAGGGTCAGTGTGGGCCACGGCAGAGCGTAAATGTTTGTCATAAAAGGAGCAGTCCGGGATCCATTGGCGGCAGTAATTAATGAGGCCCAGGAAAGCAAGGAGCGCCTGTTTCGTGGCAGGCTTCTGAGTGTCCACTATGATCTTGACACGATCCTGAGTAAGGCGTTTTGTCCCGTGAGAGAGTTCGTAGCCCAGGTATATGACAGTCAGTAGGCAAAACTGTAGCTTGGGCTTTGAAACCTTGAAACCCTTCTTTTCCAGTAAGAGGAGCAGTTGAACGGTTGCATCAAGACACAGTTCATAAGTTAGGCCGGACACCAGGAGGTCGTCAGCGTAGGAGTGGGCACAGGAACCCACGGGAACGTCGAGAGACCCCAGTGCATCCCTAACCACAGCCGAGAAAACAGCAGGAGAGTCTATGAACCCTTGAGGTAATCTAGTCCACGTGTACTGTCGCTGCCGGTGTGTGAAAGCAAAGAGGGGCTAGTGTGTTGGGCTCAACAGGGATATTAAAAAACGCCGAGCACAGGTCGATTACGGAGAAATGGGTATGATCGCAAGGAATGGAAGCCATAATAGAGGGCACGTCCGGGACGACCGGCGAGACTGGGATGATAAGCTCATTAATTTTTCTGAGGTCCTGGGTTAGGCGCCAAGAACCGTCTGGCTTGGGAACCGGGTTCACAGGAGTGTTATAAGGGCTTGTGCACGGCACGATGATACCCTGTTCCAGAAGAGCGGCAAAAATGGTGTCGATACCCAACATTTTTTGAGGCGATAAGGGGTATTGTCGGATGTACACGGGCGAAATGTGCTTCACGGTAGCTTGATACGGGACGCAGTCCACACAACCCACGTCATTCTTATGTTCTGCCCAAAGATTGGTGGGCAACGTGTCGAGTACAGGGGGCGAGGTGGAACTCGCCACGCACGCCAGATGCGTTAAAGGCAAGGGCTGCGCTTGCAATGACAACAGAGAAACAGAGGAGGTGTTGCACGTTTGAATGGTCATGCTCGAGCCCTGGAAAGAGATTTGAAACCCCAGAATGCTCATGAGATCGCGGCCCAGCAAATTAAAAGGGCATTCGGACATATATACAAAGGAGTAGGATATTTGCAATGTATCAAGCGTAGGGTCATCAGGAAAACATAAAAGAAGGGGCGGCGTATATGGGGAGGAGAAGGGGACCCCATCTATACCCACAGAGCTGGTAGACCTGGAGGAGACAGCACCCTGATAGTCCCTGCCTAGGGAGGATAGGGTCGCACCACTATCGATAACAAAAAGATATTCTACCCCTTCTAGAACAATAGAAAGGAGGGGCAGATTCTCATTGCAGGGCGAGTTAAACACTAGGTGCATTAAGCTACAGGTCACGGGGTCCCTACTCGCGGGCATCTATTCATGCTCCCTTGGTATGGCCGTGTTGGCGATGCGCCTGCGGAATCTGAGTGGGGCGAGGCGGGTTGTCTCCCTGGTGGAGTCGAGAGGCAGAATTACATTCGTCTCTGTCTCTTTCTACACTCTTTTTCCAATGCCCTTCTATACCACAATAATGACACTTTCGGTCTTTCTATACGAATCCCTTCCCCTATTCTTATCACGAGGGCCCTGGAGGGCCATCGCCAGCAGAACCCTATTCTTCACATTCAATAGTCCATCTGATTCTAACATACGACCCTTTTCTCCGGCAGTTCTAACGATGAGGCGTTGACGATCTGTGAAATGCGGTTTTAAGTGCGCTCTGGACCTCTGGGAGACAATTACTTAAAAAACTGGACACGAACATAGAATTTGCCTCTTCGGTACGAAGATCAAATCCTCCTACATGACGCCAAGTTTCAGTAAAGCGATTCCAAAATACCGAAGTTAGTTCGCCCCGCTTCTGCTTACAATTAGTTACGTGTGAATGATCGAAAGCTCCCTCCCGTCGGGAGACTATATAAGCCGTAAGTTGCGCGGGCAAGGTTTTTAATGCATCGGGATTATCTCTCCAATAGAGCGAGGAACGATAACGAGTCTGACGACGCCCCTCTTCCCCCCTGTCCTCTTCTATTTTTTCGTTAGTCACTTCATCGTTTCTGGGGTCCAAGCAGGGGACATTCTGGAGGACCACAGCCTCATTGTATGCTTCCTTTAGGGTAGACTGCAGGATAAAGCGATAGTCCCCTCCCGTTAGTTGGCAATACCTAGTGGACCGTAGAAGCATATCTACGTAGGCCAGGGGTGTGTCCAAGCCAGGGAGCATGGAGATAATGTCTTTGAGTGCAGCCACGGACGGTGGTCCGATACCCCTTCCCCTATTTTGCCATATACAAACTACATTCTTCACTGCTCTAGGTTTAGGTGGCTTCGAGAGAGGAGGAGGATCGGGCTGAGAGCCCGCGTCGGGACCAATGTCCCCCGGGTTTTCCCAGTCCGAATCCTCATCCCCCGATGTATCTTCAGAGTCTTCCTCATTCACTGGCTGAGGCGGGGAGGGAATCACAACCTTGGGTCTTTGTTTTGATTTAATTTTAGGTCGCACTCCGGCTCCGGGGGTTCCTCCTTCGGCAGCGAGCAGGGTTGGGTATAAGGCGGGGACCTCCGCTGGCTTAGGGTCAGCGGGGGGGTAGCGGGACTATATCCCCCGATCCTACTGGATAGGGTGGGGGAGCCGACGGGGGAGTTACGAGGGACACAGTTTGCACACAGCAAGCTGGACTTTTGGTATTTTTCCCTTTTCCCTTTTCTTTACTCTTTAATTTAGGTTTGGGGACACTCTGAGTCACCTTCTTGGGCTCGAAGAGCTTTTTAAGTTTTAACCAATACGAGCGCATCTCATACCATTTTACATAAGCCTCCTTCATGTATTCATAATCCCAGGAGGGGTTGCCCAATCCATCATAAATCATGCTGATGCACGGATGTCAGAAATCCTGCATCTTTCTAGGGAAGTTTGGCAATTGGTCTAGTCCCTCCGTCCATCCGGCTAGATTACTAAGCCATGGTTCAGTATAATAAGCAAGACCACATCTATTCATCCATTCCTTGGGGGTTTCCCCGGGATTAGGCTTTGGGTAGGAATTTCCCATTGTTTACCCTCTAATAACAAAACAACAGAAAAAATACGTTGGCATACAGGAATACAGGGGCACCTTCTTTTTTCTTTCTTTCGTTTTTAGTGTTTTTTTTGTATTTGTATAGCGCTCTTCCCAGTTATAGCAACTGAGGATAACCGTCCCAGTTATAGCAACTGAGGATAACCGTCCCTTCTAGAGAAGGGGATAAACCGTCCCTTATAAAAAGGGGATAACAGATGCTCAAATACTGCTAACCAGGTAGTCAAACAAATCTTGTCTTACCTGATCAGGAATATCACACCGGGGTCACCAAATTGTTAGAACTCTCTCCGTGGAAGCTCTTAGATAAACCTGCATGACCTGGATTCCTGTATCTCAACGTCTGGGAGTACTCCGGGAGCAACAGACAAGCAACCACACGAGTGAAATCAGTCTGGTTTATTCATCGGAAGCTCATCGAACACATGCAGTGTCCGCTTATTTATACAGAGGGATATGCGTGCAAAGCAGTAATTGCATGTTCATAAAGCATTAACATATATGTTTGTACACTGCGGTACGTAACACTTGGGGATGTGCATGCAGAGTTGTAATTGCATTGTCACAAAGCATTTCCATATACATGTTTGTGGGCGCTTAACACTTGGCTAATTACATTTCAAAGCAATTCCTCATTGTTATACATTGTTACTTTCCGAATCCCACCCGAACCGAAACACGACACAGGAACACCCACCCAACAGTTTCATGTGCCTAGCGCACATGTCACAATTACAAGTAGAACAGGAAGCTTTAGATACACAGAAGTTACAATACACACATAGTTGCATCTCATTTACAATACACACATAGTTGCATCTCATTTATCATATCAATTTATTCCTTCAGCAACACTCTCACACACTACTACTTTGCAGTCACTGACTTCCTTCAAATTACATCGCCTACACAAGATGTAGTCTACCTGTGTGCTCCTACCTCCGCTTTTATAGGTCACCCTATGCTCCTGTCTCTTCTGGAAGAAAGTATTCACCACAGCCATTTCCATCCTTTTTGCAAAATCGATCAACATCTTTTCCTTGTATAGTTCCAACATTCAAAGTCCTGACTCTCAGTCCTAGACTCATGCCTTTCCTCTTCTCTCTCTGCCTACGGACACGCCTCCCACCTCTCCTTCTTCGACGTCTTAGACCAACAGTAGTCCAATTTCCATCAGCACCCTGTTGATTGACAGCACTGATGGAGTTCGTTGTTAACCCGGGCCTCGACCGATCCGGTATGAATTTCGTTTTGATCATTTGCATGAGAAATGTGGCAGACGTTTACTTCTAATAGTAATACTTCTGATTTGTATCATAAAAGTTTGGCATTGGTTTTACATCGGATGCCTTGGATGGTCTGGGTGAACATAATCAGGTATACATGATGAGGTTGGTTGCCTGCGTGTCGTAAGGACGGTAAGGTTGGAGACACCGCTCATTGAAAATGGATTCTAAAGTAAAATTATTTTTCACATTCAGACCTCAAAGTACTGAAGCTGAACCAAAAGACCTGGTAGTGGTGGGAAATTGGAGGCTTTAGCTTTGAAAACAGAAATGATATTCAGTAGCACCAGTCGTTTTACTGCTGAATGAACTTTATTAAATGTGATTATACAAACAGAAAAGTTAACTACATTAATTTAAGCAATAGTGACTTTCTTTCAAACTGAACACTCACTGCTAAGCTGCTGGAATAAAACCTTCAAAAACACAAAGCTGAAAAAGGATTTGATATAAAAACTTTAAAATTGCTTCTGAAATGTAACAGAAATTCAAAAGTTAAATTGACTGAAAAATTAAATTCTGACCGATGAGGTTCTATCAGGCACATTTGATTTTATCTGGAAAAATCTGCCAATAGCATTCCCAAGATTTGTGGTTCTCCCAGTCCGGCTGAAGAGGAGGATTGTTTAACGCCATGAGCTGACTCAACCAGCGGCAGTCATGGCTAAACTTTTCCACCATCTTCTCTTGGTTCTGAGCTTCATGTTGAGTAAGATCGGTCTGTTTGGAAGAAACTGTTCAGCTTTACATGTTCAGTTTATTAATCCTCAGCAAGAGTTTATCTTTATAAATTACTGTAATAAATAAATATTAACAGATGGTATGGACCGCACCGTATAGTTTCGGTTTATTTGCTTCATGGATGTTCAGTGTATCTGTGTGTGATGTTTAACAAACAAACCTCAACATTTGTCCTGCTCTGGTACACTTTCAGCTGAAGACTCTGTATCACCGATTGTCGAAACTCTTCAACCTGGCACAGAAATGTTACTTAGAGAAAAGCAGCAGAAGCTTTAATGATGAAGTTTAAGATGACGGTCTTCAGTCTAATACCTTCTGAGCTACTAGTCCACTGTTGCTCTCAATCAGTCTGAACCCTTCATTGATCTTCTCCCTCTTTTCCTCCATTTCATCTGCTGCTTCTTGAAAGTATTTCTATTGTCATCAGATTTCTATTTTTTAATTTGTCCCAACATCACAGTACCTTTAATTCAGCATTACAGACTCTGAGTAAGAACTGAACCACTGAGTGAACGCATCATGCAATACTGTACCTGAATAGCAGCTTTGGCATCCTCTACTTTTATTTGTTTTGATTTCATGTGATCTTTGACTTCAGGCCACTGTTGCAGTCTCAGATCGTCATACATCTCTCTCAGTTTTGATTTACTGACTGGGCTGTTCATTCTTTCTACGTTCCCCGTCTTCACTGATTGAGTGACTTCGTCTGCAACTCTGTGTAAAACAAAGATAACATTTATATTAAAAAAAAAATCCTAATATATGTTTGATTTCCTAGAACAACCTGAACATATTAAATTCAAATTTAATATTTAAAGCTAGATACTGTACCTGTCTTTGAATGACTTGAATTCTTCCTCTGTACTTCGATGAGCAAATCTGTAAGATAAAATGAACTACATGTAAAAAAAAAAAAAAAAAAAAAAAAAAGGAAAAAAAAATCTCAAGATATTATAGCACAGTAATGAAAAATCAGTGACAATGAATAACCAGAATCAGACATCTTTGATGAATTAAAAAAAATATGCCATATTGAGTATTTCTTTTGATCCAGGTGTTAGAGTGTCCACACTCTGTATGTGGAGCTGTGGTGGAGCCTGTATTATGTATCATTTAAAGTAGAATAAATGTGATCATTTAGTAAATATATTTACCTTTCCTTCTGAAGTTCCTCTTTGTAAAATCTTTCCATCTCAGTTAACCTGTGTTCAAACCATCATCAATAGTTAGTCCGGTTAAAACATTTCACAGTACAGATTAATCATGAATAAATTCCTAATTATTCAGCAGGGGCAGTGGTGGCCCAAGGTGCTGGATTAAAGATCCTCGGGTTTGGGGTTTAAGTCCCACTCTCAGCAGGTTGTCACTTATGCCCCCAAACCCCCCAGTGCAGCTAACTGGGTTATCAAAGGCCGTCCATGTCTTTCACTGTCTATGGTGAGATGTTCATCTAAAAGAACCATTTCTGACTTTCGTCAAGAGTAGCTGCATAGTCATCAGCGTGTTTCTGCCCTGTAATGGCCTGGTGAGCTGTTCAAGGTGTGTTCTGTGCTTGCTCAGAGTTGGCTGAGATGTGCACCAGCCTTCCCACGATCCTAATTCAGGTTAAGTGGTTCAGAAACTGAATGCATAATTATTCATCAGATTGATGATTTTTATATTGTCAGGTGCATTGAGTTTAACAAAAAAATTATCTGTGATGATGTTTGGTGCACTGGCAGATTATTTCTTCATTTGTCTCTTAACAAAATTAATGTTTATCTCCCTCCCAGTGTATTAGTTTTCTTTAACTCAGAGAACAGACTTGAATTTGATGTTTGCATATACGGTACCGGTCATTGATGAGTTTCACAGCATCTCTGTGAAGTAAAAATGAGGAATATGAAATGACTTCATGTTATTGGACAAAATTCAAGACGTATTAACTAAAGTAAAATTCACCGCTTTAATATAAGGAACTGAATCACCAGGATTAAGTCCGATTGTATTGCAAGCTGTTGTGTCTACACTGTGTGGTGGATTTATAACTTGTTAAATTTGTGGATTTTTAATGTTTACCTCGCTTCTAAAAATTTCTGTCCAATTTGCATCTCAGTCAAACTGTAATAAAACATTTATTTAGTTCAGTTAAAACACTGGACAAAATTCAATAAGAAATGAGAAGATTCTGTGAGTACTGTACTGTATTGATAACTTATGGGATAATTTATTTTTTTTAAGTGTCCATCAGGTCCATTAATTGAATATAACAAACCTTTGTCTCTGCTGATACTGCTGTTGTTCATGTGACCCTCTGCTGCTGGTAACACCTCTGTGCGTCTGAGCTTTGTTTCTATAGAACAGAAACATATGATGTCATTTTCTTGTTGTTGAGGTGAACTGATGTGTCAGTAGAGAAACCGACTGGAGCAGTTTCTACAGTCAGTCCTTCAGGATCTCAGAGGACCGTGTTAGAAACCCCTTGTATTGGAGATATATTCTCTAAACAACAAAATCTCTCATGGTTTGATATTTTAATTTTTGTCTCTGGAAAGTTAAAGAAATCAAATGTTTAGTGATTGCAGATTTCTGTTCTCTGATCAAATACATCAGATGACAATAAACAGTTGATCAGTGCTTATATGAAATATCTTTTTCAGTGTAAAGATTTAAATCTTCTGCCAAGTTAACCTTGATGTAATTAATTTATGTACAGTCGGCTTTCTTCTTACAAAATTCCCAGAATATGAAAAATCCAGTATACGAAAAACATTTTCCTATTTTTTTTCCTCTGTATACGAAACAAGTTTTACTTACGAAAAGCGCCAAACACGTCATTCAAACATTGAAATGCACCATTTAAACATTCAAACAATGCGCGAGTTGCTCTCTCATTGGCTGTCTCCCAACATCCCGCCTGCTGGACTCCCAATGCCCTCCCATTGGCCAGGAGGGAGCTGAGTCTCCATAGTTTAGTACTGTACCCATAAAGCTTGTTTGTGAATGTTGAGTACTAAACAAGTATTCAAAGCTGACTTACCTGCTTGACAGATCAGAGGTCCTGATGAGCCACGCCCCATCTCAAGAGCTCCGGCATCGGCCACAAATGAGGCACGCTCTGCCGAGTGTGGGCGGTGTCGTAACTGACACCGGAGCCCCCGAGACAGGGCGCAGCTCATTCAGACCTCCGATCCCTCAAGCAGACAAGTGAATTTTGAGTATTAAACAAGTTCATAGCCTTGACATATTGGAAGTCCGGACAAGCCGCATTCCGCCCCAAAAGCTCTGGTGTCAGCCGCGACATCGCCCACACTCTGCTGAGCGTGTCACAAATGTTTAATGATGTTTAATATTGTTTGGTTTGGTTAATAAAAAATTGGTGAATATAAAATATTTAATAATGGTTTATTTATTTAGTGAGTATATTGTCAGTAGGATGCTGAGGTTGGAACTATCAGGCAGAAGGCCTAGAGGAAGACCAAAGAAGAGATTTATGGATGTGGTAAAGGAAGACATGAAGCTCATTGGAGTCATAAAAGAAGATGCAGAGGACAGGGTGAGGGATGATTTGCTGTGGCGACCCTTGAAGGGAGCAGCTGAAAGGAAAAGAAGAAGAAGAAGAATGGTTTATTTAATAAATATATTAATAAAATGTTTAAATGGTTTAATAAACAATTTTCTTTGACTTTTAACACATATTTCATGCCAAATTGGTGTACTTTTATAATTTTTAAAGGGTTTATGGCAGGGGTCACGAACATGGTGCCCACGGGCACCAGGTCGCCCACAAGGACAACACGAGTCGCCGGCGAGCCTGTTCAGGGGTCGGGAACCTGTGGCAGATGTGGCTCTTTTGATGACTGCATCTGGCTCTCAGATAAATCAGGTGGCCTTTATTAACAGAATAACTAATACATAATTTTGCTGTCCTTTAAATAAAAATACATTAAAAAGCCATCAAATAAAACAAAAACATAAATAAATCTCACGTATTTCACTCTATATACTGAATATATTTTCAATGCCACTTGTCGCTTCAGTGTGTGGGCGGGGCCGATACCTTGAAACTCTAATTTTATTGGATTACGTATATGCAACAGCCTGCGTGAGTTGTTATTGGGTAAAAAGGTAACTTTCCCTCGTTTTGATCAGCTCATGTGCAAAAAGCCAAACAGAGCTGGCAAACAAAACACAAATGGACAGAATGAAAAAACTTCAACCCGCAGACCATCTGATTGCCCTGGGGCCATAATCAACTCTCACGCATCAAACTTGAGCCTCACGCATTTCATCTCCTCCTCGATCTCTGACGCAAGGTGTCTAAAATCTCACGCATTAATACAATTATTTCCCAATTTTATTCTTATTTTTTATTTTTTTAAGGATGTAATTTCTGCGAGCAAATTCCGGCTATGTCTTTTACATAAACATACAGCTTCTCTTTCTGCTTCTGGCTGAGGGATCCTTTACCGTAAAATCAGATACATACGCGCACTTAAAAACTAAAGGTTGTGAAAGTTGCTTAGATGATGTTTTCATTTACTAATTTAGTTAAATGTAGATTTAGTTAGAATTGTTAAAATTGTTAATTAGTTTCAGTTTGTAATTCCATGTGTTGTTGCAAGGTTGCTGCACAGGATACTTTCCATCTATATGAGTAGATTTGTTAACATGGTTAATTAGTTTCAGTTTGTAAACTAATTGTGTAGTTGCAAGGTTGCTGCATATGATACACGCCATCTATAAGGAAAGACAGCAAAGATTATTATGAAAAATTATCTGGATAAAACTTAAAAAAAAGAGAAATGTTACAATTAATACTTTACTTGAGCCAACCTTATTTTTGATATATGCTATTAATTTGCAGTTCATATTTTATTAGTTCTTTCATTGAAGATTTCATTTACATTACATTATTAAATCTTAAAGACGTTTGTGTAATTTTGTATTTTTTCCCCTATGACTGTGTTTATCCATTACATATAAAACTTGCATGAAATGGCTTATAAATCACTCTTTAAAACCCTTAAAACCAAAATTTTCTGGGGGGGATTCGCCCCCCCTACACCCTCCCACCACAGCGTCACCCTGGACTTGACCGGAGGCTGTGCACCCTGGACCCCTGCTTCTCACTCTTTATTAATCTTGGGGGTTGACAGCAACATGCGACGCGATTCCTGTCACAAAAACACTGCAGTATGTGCGTCGTATTGACCATGTTTGGCTCCACATACGCACGAAAAGCATCAAGACCAACCTGCGGTCATGTAATAGATGGAAGCCTAAACGCCTGGATGAAGCTGAACCTCACACCATATCAACCAGACTACAAAGTTATCAGCAAAACCATGCAGCAGCAGAAGTCGCATTAATTGTAAGAAGTACTTTTCTTATTAATAAATAACTTCGTTATGACAATATAATTTAAAATAAATTCAGAACATATTATACTCTAAAATTGTTGGTCTCAGTATTAAAAAATATATTTGGCTCTCAGAGGATTAGATTTATTTATTTATTTTTGGCTCTCTTAGTCAAAAAGGTCCCCAGCCCCTGACATAGATGAATATCATGAATTATTAATAATAACATATAATTAAAGGTAAATTGAGCAAATTTGATATGTCACAAGTGTATATCGACGTGGTAGCCCTTCACATTAATTGGTACCCAAGAAGTAGCTCTCCATTTCAAAAAAGTTGGTGACCCCTGGTTTAAGGGGAGTCTTGGAACGAATGATGTGTGTTATATTTCTGTCTTCTTCTACACCCCCCCCCCCCCCCCAGTGCAGCTAACTGGGTTATCAAAGTTCATCCATGTCTCTCACTGTCTATGGTATTAGGTTCATGTAAAAGAACCATTGTTAACTCTTGACAAGAATAGGTGCCAAGTCATCAGCATGTTTCTGCCCTGCGATGACCTGGCGAGCTGTTCAGGGTGTGCTCTGCCCTTGCTTAGAGTTGGCTGAGAAGGGCACCAGCCCCCCAATGACCCTAATTAGGATTTAGAGGTTCCGAAAGTGAATGAATAATTATTCATCAGATGGTTGATTTTTAAATAGTCAGGTGCATTAATTAGTTTAACAAAGATAGCTGTGATATGGCAGATGATTTTCACATTTGTCTTTGAACAATATTAATGTGACACCCAGGGGGGGGGGGGTGTTTATTAGTTTCCCATTTTTACCCCCATTTTATTAGTTTTGTTTAGCTCAGAGAACAGACTTGAATTTGATGATTGCATATACGGTACCTGTCATCAACTGATTTCCAAGCAGATCTATGAAGTAAAAATGAGGACTATGAAACGACTTCATGTTATTGGACAAAATTCAAGATATATCAACTAAGCTACAATTCACCATTCACCGCTGAATATAAGGAACTGAATCACCAGGATTAAGTCTGATTGTATTGCAAGCTGTTGTGTCGACACTCTTCCCAAAACTCTGTGGTGGATTTATAACTTGTTAAAATTGTGGTTTTTTAATGTTTACCTTGCCTCCTAAATTTTCTGTCCAATTTGCATCTCAGTCAAACTGTGATAAAACATTTATTTAGTTCAGTTCAAACCATTCAGACGAAATTCAATAAGAAATGAGAGATTCTGTGAGTATTGATAACTTATGGGATAATTTATTATTTAAACTGTCCATCAGGTCCATTAATTTAACATTTTTTAAAACAAACCTTTGTCTCTGCTGATATGGCTGTTGTCGTTGAAGTGACTGTCCGCTTCTGGTAAGTCTTCCGTGCGTCTCACCTTTGTTTCTATAGAACAGAAACATATGATGTCATTTTCTTGTTGTTGAGGTGAACTGATGTGTCAGTAGAGAAACAGACTGGAGCAGTTTCTACAGTCAGTCCTTCAGGATCTCAGAGGACCATGTTAGAAACCCCTTGTATCAGAGATATATTCCCTAAACACCAAAATCTCTCATGGTTTTATATTTTAAGTTTTGTCTCTGGAAAGTTAAAGAAATCAATTGTTTAGTGATTGCAGATTTCTGTTCTCTGATCAAAAACATCAGATGACAATAAACAGTTGATCAGTGCTTATATGAAATATCTTTTTCAGTGTAAAGATTTAAATCTTCTGCCAAGTTAACCTTGATGTAATTAATTTATGTACAGTCAGCTTTCGTCTTACGAAATTCCCAGAATATGAAAAATCCAGTATACGAAAAACATTTTCCTATTTTTTTTCCTCTGCATATGAAACAAGTTTTTCTTACGAAAAGCGCCAAACACGCCATTCAAACATTGAAACGCGCCATCTAAACATTCAAACAATGCGTGAGTTGCTCTCTCATTGGCTGTCTTCCAACATCCCGCCTGCTGGCCTCCTAATGCCCTCCCATTGGCCAGGAGGGAGCTGAATCTCCATAGTACTGTACCCATAAAGCTTGTTTGTGAATGTTGAGTACTAAACAAGTATTCAAAGCGCACTTACCTGCTTGACAGATCGGAGGTCCGGATGAGCCACGCCCCATCTCAAAAGTTCCGGCATCGGCCACAAATGAGGCGCGCTCTGCCGAGTGTGGGCGGTGACGTGACTGACACCGGAGCCCCCGAGACGGGTTGCAGCTCATCCCGACCTCTGATCCCTCAAGCAGACAAGTGAATTTTGAGTACTAAACAAGTTCAACGCGCAATTACCGCCTTGACAGATCGAAAGTTTGGACAAGTCGCGTTCCGCCCCAAAAGCTCCGGTGTCAGCTGCGACATCGCCCTCACTTTCGTAGTGCGTTGCAAATTTTTAATGATGGGAATATTGTTTGGTTAATAAAAAATTGGTTAATAAAAATTTTCAATAATGGTTTAATTAATAAATATGTTAATAAAATATTTAAATGGTTTAATAATATATATATATATATATATATATATATATATATATATATATATATTTGACTTTTAACAGATATTTAATACATATTTCATACAAAACTGGTGTACTTTTATATTTTTTAATGGTTTATGCGGTAGTATTGGGAGCCTTGGAATGAATCATGTGTGCCCCCCCCAGTGCAGCTAACTGGGTTATCAAAGGCCATCCATGTTTCTCACTGTCCATGGTATAAGGTTCATGTAAAGGAACCATTGCTAACTCAAGAGTCGGTGCAAAGTTGTCAGCATGTTTCTGCCCTGCGATGACCTAGCCAGCTGTCTAGGGTGTGCACTGCCCTTGCTTAGAGTTGGCTGAGATGGGCAGCAGTCTCCCCACGATCCTAATTTGGACTTAGAGGTTCAGAAAGTGAATGAATAATTATTCATCAGATGGTTGATTTTTAAATTGTCAGGCGCATTAATTAGTTTAACAAAGATAGCTGTGATATGGCAGACGATTTCCACATTTGTCTTTGAACAATATTAATGTGACACCCAGGGGGTGTTTATTAGTTTCCATTTTTACCCTCATTTTATTAGTTTTGTTTAGCTCAGAGAACAGACTTGAATTTGATGATTGCATATACGGTACCTGTCATCAACTGATTTCCAAGCAGATCTATGAAGTAAAAATGAGGACTATGAAACGACTTCATGTTATTGGACAAAATTCAAGATATATCAACTAAGCTACAATTCACCATTCACCGCTGAATATAAGGAACTGAATCACCAGGATTAAGTCTGATTGTATTGCAAGCTGTTGTGTCGACACTCTTCCCAAAACTCTGTGGTGGATTTATAACTTGTTAAAATTGTGGTTTTTTAATGTTTACCTTGCCTCCTAAATTTTCTGTCCAATTTGCATCTCAGTCAAACTGTGATAAAACATTTATTTAGTTCAGTTCAAACCATTCAGACGAAATTCAATAAGAAATGAGAGATTCTGTGAGTATTGATAACTTATGGGATAATTTATTATTTAAACTGTCCATCAGGTCCATTAATTTAACATTTTTTAAAACAAACCTTTGTCTCTGCTGATATGGCTGTTGTCGTTGAAGTGACTGTCCGCTTCTGGTAAGTCTTCCGTGCGTCTCACCTTTGTTTCTATAGAACAGAAACATATGATGTCATTTTCTTGTTGTTGAGGTGAACTGATGTGTCAGTAGAGAAACAGACTGGAGCAGTTTCTACAGTCAGTCCTTCAGGATCTCAGAGGACCATGTTAGAAACCCCTTGTATCAGAGATATATTCCCTAAACACCAAAATCTCTCATGGTTTTATATTTTAAGTTTTGTCTCTGGAAAGTTAAAGAAATCAATTGTTTAGTGATTGCAGATTTCTGTTCTCTGATCAAAAACATCAGATGACAATAAACAGTTGATCAGTGCTTATATGAAATATCTTTTTCAGTGTAAAGATTTAAATCTTCTGCCAAGTTAACCTTGATGTAATTAATTTATGTACAGTCGGCTTTCGTCTTACGAAATTCCCAGAATATGAAAAATCCAGTATACGAAAAACATTTTCCTATTTTTTTTCCTCTGCATATGAAACAAGTTTTTCTTACGAAAAGCGCCAAACACGCCATTCAAACATTGAAACGCGCCATCTAAACATTCAAACAATGCGCGAGTTGCTCTCTCATTGGCTGTCTCCCAACATCCCGCCTGCTGGCCTCCTAATGCCCTCCCATTGGCCAGGAGGGAGCTGAATCTCCATAGTACTGTACCCATAAAGCTTGTTTGTGAATGTTGAGTACTAAACAAGTATTCAAAGCGCACTTACCTGCTTGACAGATCGGAGGTCCGGATGAGCCACGCCCCATCTCAAAAGTTCCGGCATCGGCCACAAATGAGGCGCGCTCTGCCGAGTGTGGGCGGTGACGTGACTGACACCGGAGCCCCCGAGACGGGTTGCAGCTCATCCCGACCTCTGATCCCTCAAGCAGACAAGTGAATTTTGAGTACTAAACAAGTTCAACGCGCAATTACCGCCTTGACAGATCGAAAGTTTGGACAAGTCGCGTTCCGCCCCAAAAGCTCCGGTGTCAGCTGCGACATCGCCCTCACTCGGCGGAGTGCGTTGCAAATTTTTAATGATGGGAATATTGTTTGGTTTGGTTAATAAAAAAAATTGGTTAATAAAAAATTTTCAATAATGGTTTAATTAATAAATATGTTAATAAAATATTTAAATGGTTTAATAATATAT
Organism: Plotosus lineatus; assembly: GCA_024760905.1. NCBI lineage: Eukaryota > Metazoa > Chordata > Actinopteri > Siluriformes > Plotosidae > Plotosus > Plotosus lineatus. The sequence continues at coordinate 33,859,642 of CM045740.1, read as the reverse complement.
ATATATATATATATATATATATATATATATATATATATATATATATATATTTGACTTTTAACAGATATTTAATACATATTTCATACAAAACTGGTGTACTTTTATATTTTTAATGGTTTATGCGGTAGTATTGCGAGCCTTGGAATGAATCATGTGTGCCCCCCCCCAGTGCAGCTAACTGGGTTATCAAAGGCCATCCATGTTTCTCACTGTCCATGGTATAAGGTTCATGTAAAGGAACCATTGCTAACTCAAGAGTCGGTGCAAAGTCGTCAGCATGTTTCTGCCCTGCGATGACCTAGCCAGCTGTCTAGGGTGTGCACTGCCCTTGCTTAGAGTTGGCTGAGATGGGCAGCAGTCTCCCCACGATCCTAATTTGGACTTAGAGGTTCAGAAAGTGAATGAATAATTATTCATCAGATGGTTGATTTTTAAATTGTCAGGCGCATTAATTAGTTTAACAAAGATAGCTGTGATATGGCAGACGATTTCCACATTTGTCTTTGAACAATATTAATGTGACACCCAGGGGGGGGGGTGTTTATTAGTTTCCCATTTTTACCCCCATTTTATTAGTTTTGTTTAGCTCAGAGAACAGACTTGAATTTGATGATTGCATATACGGTACCTGTCATCAACTGATTTCCAAGCAGATCTATGAAGTAAAAATGAGGACTATGAAACGACTTCATGTTATTGGACAAAATTCAAGATATATCAACTAAGCTACAATTCACCATTCACCGCTGAATATAAGGAACTGAATCACCAGGATTAAGTCTGATTGTATTGCAAGCTGTTGTGTCGACACTCTTCCCAAAACTCTGTGGTGGATTTATAACTTGTTAAAATTGTGGTTTTTTAATGTTTACCTTGCCTCCTAAATTTTCTGTCCAATTTGCATCTCAGTCAAACTGTGATAAAACATTTATTTAGTTCAGTTCAAACCATTCAGACGAAATTCAATAAGAAATGAGAGATTCTGTGAGTACAGTACTGTATTGCTAACTTATGGGATAATTTATTTTTTAAACTGTCCATCAGGTTCATTAATTGAATATTTTTAAAACAAACCTTTGTCTCTGCTGATATGGCTGTTGACGTTGAAGTGACTGTCCGCTTCTGGTAAGTCTTCCGTGCGTCTCACCTTTGTTTCTATAGAACAGAAACATATGATGTCATTTTCTTGCTGTTGAGGTGAACTGATGTGTCAGTAGAGAAACAGACTGGAGCAGTTTCTACAGTCAGTCCTTCAGGATCTCAGAGGACCATGTTAGAAACCCCTTGTATCAGAGATATATTCCCTAAACACCAAAATCTCTCATGGTTTTATATTTTAATTTTAGTCTCTGGAAAGTTAAAGAAATCAAATGTTTAGTGATTGCAGATCTCTGTTCTCTGATCAAAAACATCAGATGACAATAAACAGTTCATCAGTATGAACAAGTGCTTATATGAAATTTCTTTTTCAGTGCAAACATTTAAATCTTCCGCCAAGTTAAACTTGGTGTAATGAATTTATGTATTTGGTTTATTTACCCATAGGAGTATCCACGTAGATTCATGTTGTGTTCCTCTCTTCTGCTCTCAGGGAGGAATGAGGTGAATGTGTTCACTCAATCTGACACCAGTATTAATGTTACACAGACTGAGCAGGTGGAGTCGGAGGTGTCGTCACTAAGCCCCACCCCCTACAGAGATAATAAATACACCGCAGCTGCTGCATCTCAACACTTTGATTATTTTCCTCACCTCAACTAGTATCATCTGTTTTTATGATGACCGAGTCATATGTCATAGCGATAGACTTCGGCACCACGTACAGTGGGTATGCCTATAGTTTGACACCATGAGGGAAAGATATTGATCCATATTTAAAGTACTGGGGTGCAGACATTGGAAAACAGACACCAAAAGGCTCCAATCTGCATCCTTTTTGATGAACATGGAGAATTTATGAATTTTGGTTATGAAGCTAAACAGGCTTATGTTGAAATGCATGGTGAAGACTTGAGAAAACACTTCTTTGAAAACTTCAAGATGTCCCTTTATGGCAAAGTGCATAAAAATGGAACAATATGAATTGCAAAAACGAAATAATATATAAAATTTATACAATAGGTAAGGCCATTAAATAGATTTATAATATAACATCATTCCATCTGGTAAAATAAGCTGCAGACCAAAATAACTTCAGATGTTCTGGCTTGACCACAAAGAGATGACTAGAACATAAAGCGAACAACATGAGAACACAAAACTCCGCATGTTAACTGTTGCTTTAGTTTCAAACGTGTGTGTTTTGTATTACGAGCTTCTGGCTCCAAACACGTATGAACTAATATTTTGCCAATTACATGCAGAAATACGACAGAGATGTGATGGTTAATGCTGCAAATGGAAAGTCAATGAAGGCCTTGAAGGTTTTTACTGAAGCATTACGCTACCTGAAGGAAGACGCACTGAAAACCATCTCAGAAAATGCATCTGGGAGGAAGTTCATTGCCTCTGACTTCACCTGGGTTCTGACTGTACCTGCAATCTGGGATTCATCAGCCAAACAGTTCATGAGAGAAGCTGCAACTCAGGTAACACACTGAAAATATAGAAAGGTGGAAAATATTCAATTTGGTTTAGTTTCTCAGGACGGATCAGTTTTTCCCCCTTTTCTTCTAGGCTGGTATTGTGTCCAAAGGAAAGGAAGACAAGTTGGTGATTGCACTGGAACTAGAGGCAGCTTCAGTCTGGTGTAAGAAGCTCCCAGCTAAAGGTTTCATAGCACAGGACCAGGAAGGAAAAAATCTAGACCAATCTCCAGGAACACGATACATCGTTGTCGACTGTGGAGGTACTGTATGTGATACTGCTGAAAGTCATACACATGTAATCATCAAAACTATAAATAAAACAGAACTGTTGTCTATCAGAGAATTGATCAGGGGAGTTTCTGAGGGTTGACAGATTTGAAATTCACGACAGTAAAATGAGTCAAGTACAACAGCTAAAGCATGGGTACACTACACTCACTGCTAACGGAGCTCTTACATCAGTCATCACTTCCTTTTGGTGTTGCAGGTGGAACCATTGACATAACGGTCCATGAAGTCCTGGATGGAGGAGCGCTGAAGGAGCTGCACAAGGCATTTGGAAATGATCTGGGTGAACAAAATGTGGACAAGAAATAGAAAGAGTTCCTCAGAGAAATCTTCTGCAATGGTTTCTGGGATAAATATGAAAGAGAGTATTCCAGTGAGGTTCAGAGTATGATATATGATTTCAAAGATTAAAAAAAAAGAATAAAGACATTCAGATCCCCTGTAAATATAACCTGGGAAAGCGTGAAAACATCCAGCAGTTTTTTGAAAATGTGCAAGGTGCATCCTGGAATGATGGGTACATCAAAGTCTTGAAAGAGAAACTGAGGTCTTTCTTTAATGAGTCCCTGAATGGCGTGACTGAGAGTCTCAGAGAAATCTTGAACAAAGACCTTCAAATTAAGTACATCCTGTTAGTGGGGGGTTACGCTGAAAGTGAGGTTCTGCGTGAACACATTAAGAGTCAATTTGGTCGTCAGTCTAAAGTGCTGTGTCCTTTTAGGCCTCAACAAGCAATTGTGAAGGGAGCTCTTATGTTTGGAGGAAACCCAGAAGTGGTGGCATCTCGGAAAAGTGCCTTTACTTACGGGATTGCAGTCGCTCCAGAGTTTGTTGAGTCAAAACATAATCCAGAGAAGAAATACACAAGTACAACTGGTGAGAGGTGTAACGATGTTTTCATGAAACTAGTGGAGATTGATGAGGATGTTGGTTGGAATAAGAGCATATTTTATTTCCAACAGTAGTGGATCAGAAAAGTATGAGTTTGAGGTTTTTTCGCACAGAGAAAAAGATCCATTCTATGTGGATGAAAGGGGAATCGAGGAATTCGGTTCATTTGTTGTTAAAATGCCTGACATTATATGTGGTATGAAACCTGAAGTCAAACTGGAAATCAAGTTTGGTTTCACAGAAATGACAGCGACTGCCACTGATATGGATTCAAAGTCAACAGCATCAATTGAACTTGATTTCCTGTCGAAATAGTGAACATGTTTCAGAAAACTGTTTTCTAATAGTAAATCCGTAATGTGTCAGATACTGTTGTAGACTACAGGCACACGTTTTCTGTTTGTTTGTTTTTTTGACGTGAGACACACTGGAGGATCAAATACAAGAATTGTAGTGATAATTTTTCTTCAGGTATATTGTCATTTATTATTAAGGATTATAAGTGTCTTTCAGTTTTGGACACATTTGATCATTTTCATCAAAATGTTTCAGATGATGAGTTTTTACTCACACAATTAAAGTGTCACTTGAACTCAAGATTGTCAATCAGACAAAACAGTTATGTGCTACATTTACTGATTTTCTGCCAAATTCTATTTATTAATCGCAGATATTTTTTTAAAGTTAAAGATTTTGGGTCTGAACTTCTATTGATGGTGTGGAAGGACTTTCCTCTGAAACATGCTGTTATCATAAAGCATTTTCATTTACATATAAGAATCCTGTTTATTAGTCCGTTATTAACTGTTATTAATTATGTATTTGAAGTTTAACTGTTATTAATTATGTATTTGAATAGATCTGTTAAAGATGTTACTAGAATAGATTAAATCTATGGATATGTTCTTACGGGTTTTGATTTTTTGTTTTAACAAGTAAACATTTCACAAATTGTATTTACAAAAGAACAACAAAAAAAAAAACTCGGTCATATCAGAAATATTTACAAGAAACTGTTTCGAGTTTTGTTTGTTTTTTCAGTTAAAGACAAGATGATGTTTCGACAGTCTGGGCTTAATGACAGAGAGGTGAATACTATCAGAACGGCCTGTGGCTCTGCTGACACGAGTCCAGGTACTTACGACCACAGAGACAAAGCAAGCAGTGGCCATTTTTTTCAATGTTATGATTGTTGAAATTCCATAAACTTTCTCTGAACAGAATATATAAGTGTCATTCATTAATGCTTCTTTTTATTCATGTTGGGTGTGTATTTAGATCAATATGGGAATTGGCATCTGTGGAGAAATTACTTCTTCTTTTCCTTTCGGCTGTTCCCTTCAGGGGTTGCCACAGCGAATCATCTGCCTCCATCTCACCCATATGCTCCCTGTAACCTCACCGTTCCTCACAGACATGTATTCTGTCTTACTGAGTGTAAGAACTTTCTCAGTAGAAGTTCCTAGTTAAATCTGCACGATCTGGATTCCTGTATCTCAACGTCTAAGAGCGCTCCGGGAGCAACAGACAACGAACCACATGAGTGAAATCAGTCTGGTTTATTCATCAGAAGCTCATAGTACAATGTGAGTGGGGGTTATTTATACATGAACACAGAGTAGGAAAAAACAATGTTGTTAACACCCAGTAAGGGTTAACATTAGGCGAGTAAGCATGGACTTCTTTATCACCCTGCAACTGTCCTTGGACAGTTTCAGGTTTCATTATCTACATTCCTTCTACTCCCGCAGGATCTTTCACATGGCCTCACATTGCCATAAAAAGGGTTTTTTTTTCTACTGCATAGGGGTAAGACTCATACTGAAACATGAAGTTACTAAGGCAGTCCCCCGAGGGTTGAGAGCCCTGCGAGGACCAAAAATCAGTGTCTTCTGTGGACGCCGAGGACTGAAGTGATTTCAGAGCCAAGTCAGGGAGGAGGGCGCTAAGCATGTGTGAAGTTGACACCAGCCGGGCTGCAGGAACGGCGGCATGGAGCCAAGCGAGGCAGCCTGTTTAGCCGCGCGGTCAGCCAAAGAGTTACCTCGTGCCTCATCAGTGTGGTCAGAGGAATGACCGCGGGTCTTTACGATCGCTAAACGGAGCGGGAGATTGCAGGACACAATAAGGTCCTGGACCAAAGTAGAATGTGAAATGGGCTTACCGTCAGCAGCAGTGAAACCACGAGATTGCCAGATACGGCCGAAATCATGCGCCACCCCGAAAGCGTAACGAGAGTCAGTGTATATAGTAACGTCCTGGTCGGAGGCGAGAGTGCATGCCCGAGTGAGCGCATATAACTCCGCTGCTTGAGCGGAATTAAAGGGGAGCGAGTACGCTTCCAAAACTTGGTCCGGTAAGGAACATACCGCATAGCCGCAGAGGAAAACTCCATCCGAGGGTTTCGAGCATGACACATCTACAAACAGGGAGAGACCTTTTTCTGAGGTCCTGTGTCAAACGCCAGGAACCGTCCGGCTTGGGAACCGGGTTCACAGGAGTGTTATAAGGGCTTGTGCACGGCACGATGATACCCTGTTCCAGAAGAACGGCCAAAATAGTGTCGATACCCAACATTTTTTGAGGCGATAAGGGATATTGTCGGATGTACACGGTCGAAATGTGCTTCACGGTAGCTTCATACAGTCCACACAACCCACGTCATTCTTATGTTCTGCCCAAAGATTGATGGGCAATGTGTCGATTACAGGGGGCGAGGTGGAACTCGCCACGCACGCCGAATTAACATTAAAGGGCAAGGGCTGCGCTTGCAATGACAACAGAGAAACAGAGGAGGTGTCGCACGTTTAAATGGTCATGCTCGAACCTTGAAAAGAGATTTGGAACCCCAGAACGCTCATGAGATCACGGCCCAGCAAATTAAAAGGGCATTCGGACATATATAAAAAGGAGTAGGATATTTGCAATTTATCAAGCGTATGGTCATCAGGAAAACATAAAAGAAGGGGCGGCGTATATGGGGAGGAGAAGGGGACCCCATCTATTCCCACAGAGCTGGTAGACCTGTAGGATACAGCACCCTGATAGTCCCTGCCTAAAGAAGATAGGGTTGCACCGCTATCGATAACAAAAAGATATTCTACCCCTTCAAGAACAATAGAAAGGAGGGGCAGATTCTCATTGCAGGGTGAATTAAACACTAGGTGCATTACGCTACAGGTCACGGGGTCCCTACTCCGCGGGCATCCCTATTCGTGCTCCCGTGGGTACGGCCGTGTTGGCGCTACGCCTGCGGAATCTGAGTGGGGGCGAGACAAATTATCTCCTTGGTGGGTCCGAGAGGCAGTATTACATTCGTCTCTCTGTTTCTTTCTACACTCTTTTTCCCAGTGCCCTTCCTTACCACAATAATGACATTTTCCGGTCTTTCTATATGAATCCCTTCTCCTATTCTTATCACGAGGTCCCTGGGGAGCCACCACCAGCAGAACCTTATTCTTCACATTCAATAGTCCATCTGATTCTAACATACGAACCCTTTCTCCGGCAGTTCTAACGATGAGACGTTGACGATCTGTGAAATGCGGTTTAAGTGCGCTCTGGACTTCTGGGAGACAATTACTTAAAAAACTGGACACGAACATAGAGTTTGCCGCTTCGGTATCAAGAGGAAACCCTCCTACATGACGCCAAGTTTCAGTAAAGCGATTCCAAAATACCGAAGTTAGTTCGCCTCGCTTCTGCTTGCAATTGGTCATGTGTGAAAGATCACAAGCTCCCTCCGTCGGGAGACTAGATAAGCCGTAAGTTCTTGCGGCGCGGTTGGGTCAATGCCTCGGGATCATCCCGCCAAAAGAGGGTGGACCCGATAGGTGGTGTTACGACGACCCTCGACTTCCCCTTCTTCTTCCACTTTAACATTAGTCACTACGTCATTCTCAGGGGCCAAACAGGGGACGCTCTGAAGGACCACAGCCTCATTGTAAGCTTCCTTGAGGGTGTGTTGCAGGATAAAGCGATAATCCCCTCCCGTTAGCTGGCAATATCTGGTGGACCGTATAAGCTGGGGAGCATGGAGATAATGTCCTTAAGTGCGGCCACGGATGGTGGCTCCACGACAATACCTCTTCCACGTTTCTGCCATATACAAGCTACATTCTTCACGGCCCTAGGTTTAGGTGGCTCCGGGAGAGGAGGGGGATCGGGCTGAGAGCCCGCGTCGGGACCAATGTTCCCCGGGTTTTCCCAATCCAAATCCTCATCCGTATCTTCGGAATCCTCATCATTTACTGGTGGAGGCGGGGAGGGAATCACAACCGTGGGTCTTTGTTTTGATTTAATTTTAGGTCGCGCTCCGGCTCCGTGGGTTCCTCCTTTGGCAGCGAGCAGGGTTGGGTATAAGGCGGGGACCTCCGCTGGCTTAGGGTCAGCGGGGAGTAGCGGAACTATCTCCCCCGATCCTACTGGATAGGTTGGGGGAGCCGACGGGGGAGTTACGGGGGACACAGTTTGCACACAGCAAGCTGGACTTTTGGTATTTTTCCCTTTTCCCTTTTCTTTACTCATTAATTTAGGTTTGGGGACACTCTGAGTCACCTTCTTGGGCTCGAAGAGCTTTTTAAGTTGCAACCAGTACGAGCGCATTTCATACCATTTTACATAAGCCTCCTTCATGTATTCATAATCCCAGGAGGGGTTGCCCAATCCATCAAAAATCATGCGATGCGCGGATGTCAGAAATCCTGCATCAAAAGTCCCATTTCGAGGAAAGTTTGGTACTTGGTCAAGTCCCTCCGTCCATCCGGCTAAATTACTAAGCCATGGTTCAGTATAATAAGCAAGACCACATTTATTCACCCATTCCTTGGGGGTTTCCCCGGGACTAGGTACTTTCTCAGTACTTACAATTTGGTGACCCCGACATGATACTCCTGATCAGGTAAGACAAGATTTGTCTTGTCTTGACGTATCTCAACGTCTAAGAGCGCTCCGGGAGCAACAGACAACGAACCACACGAGTGAAATCAGTCTGGTTTATTCATCAGAAGCTCATAGTACAATGTGAGTGGGGGTTATTTATACATGAACACAGAGTAGGAAAAAACAATGTGGTTAACACCCAGTAAGAGTTAACATTTGGCGAGTAAGCATGGACTTCTTTATCACCCTGCAACTGTCCTTGGACAGTTTCAGGTTTCATTATCTACATTCCTTCTACTCCTGCAGGATCTTTCACATGGCCTCACATTGCCATAAAAAGGGTTTTTTTTTCTACTGCATAGAGGTAAGACTCATACTGAAACATGAGGTTACTAAAGTTCAACGGATGTACAGAGACAATGAAAAAATACTAGTTCTTATACGAGCATGCATTGTTGGGCTGGGTTAAACGTCAGTCACCCAGGATCCATGATCCGAGGCCGCGCATTTACAAACCCAGGGGCACAATTACATCAAAATTCTTACACTGAGGCTAACCTTCATTTCTCTCCTTTCCAGGGCATACCTCCACCTCTCTAGATTGAGATGGTTTGGACATGTAGAGAAGAGGGATAGTGAATATATTGGTGGTAGGATGCTGAGGTTGGAACTGCCAGGCAAAAGGCCTAGAGGAAGACCAAAGAGAAGATATATGGATGTAGTGAAGGAGGACATGAAGGTTGTTGGCGTAAGAAAAGACGATGCAAAGGACAGGGTGAGTTGGAGGCAGATGATTTGCTGTAGTGACCCATGAAGGGAACAGCCAAGAGGAAAAGAAGAAGAAGACGTTCTCTGCTTTCACTACAGATCACAATGTCATCTGCAAACATCATAGTCCATGTCTAACCTCGTCCGTCCTGTCCATCACCATAGCAAACAAGACAGGGCTCAGAACTGACCCTGGATGCAGTCCCACCTCCACCTTGAACTCTTCTGTCACACCGACAGCACACCTCACCACCGTCTTACATCACTTATACTAGTACGTGTCCTGCACCACTCTAACATACTTTTCTGCCACCCCAGATTTCCTCATGCAATACCACAATTCCTCTCTCGACACCCTGTTATATGCTTTCTCCAGATCCACAAAGGCACTATGCAGCTCCCTCTAACCTCTGTACTCTCTATTAACATCTACAAAGCAAACGCTTTATCTGTAATGCTCTTTCTTGGCATAAAACCAAACTGTTGTTCACAAATGCTGACCTCTGGCCTTAGTCTAGCTTCCACTATTCTTTCCCATATAACTTCATTGTATGGCTCATCAACTTTATCCCTCTGTAGTTGCACGTCTGCCTTGTTCTTAAAAATGTGCACCAGCAGACTTCTCCATTTGTCCGCCATCTGCTCACTCTCTAAGACCTTGTTGAATGTTCTTGTGAGAAAATCTACTGCTACCTCTCCTAGACACTTCCTTACCTCCACCGGTATGTCATCAGGACCAACTGCCTTTCCACTCTTCATCCTCTTCAATGCCCTCCTCACTTCACCCTTACTAATCTTTGCTACTTCCTGGTCCTCAACGGTCACCCCTTCTACTCTTTTTTCTCTCTCTTTTTCCTCATTCATCAGCTCTTCAAAGTACTCTTTCCATCTTCCCAGCACACTTCTGTCATCAGTCAATATATTTCCCTCTCTGTCCTTTATCACTCTAACTTGCTGCACGTCTTTCCCATCTCTATTTCTCTGCTGTGCCAACCTGTATAAATCATTTTCTCCCTCCTTGCTGTCCAACCTAACATACAAGTCATCATACACCCTCTGTTTGGGCTTTGACACCGCCACCTTTGCCTTACGCGGTGTCTCCCTGCACTCCTGTTTACTCTCTTCAGTCCTCTCAATGTCCCACTGCTTCCTAGCTAACCTCTTCCTTTGTGCACTCTACTGCACTTCCTCATTCCACGACCAAGAGTCCTTATCTAGTTTCCGTCCAGAGGTCACACCAAGTATTCTTCTACCTGTCTCCCTGATCACATTAGCTGTAGTTGTCCAGTCATCTAGAAGCACTTCCTGACCACCCAAAGCCTATTTCAACTCCTCCTTGAAGACACCACGACCCTCTTCCTTTTTCAGCTTTCACCACTTTGTCTTATGCTCTGCCTTTGCCTTCTTCACCTTCCTCACCATCAGGGTCATTCTGCACACCACCACCATCCTATGCTGTTTGGCAACACTCTCACCCACTATTGCTTTGCAGTCACTGACTTCCTACAAATCACATCGCCTACACAATGTCTACCTGTGTGCTCCTACTTCCGCTTTTGTAAATAAACCTATGCTCCTGTCTCTTCTGGAAGAAAGTATTCACCACAGCCATTTCCATCGTTTTTGCAAAATCTCTCAACATCTGTCTTTCTGTGTTCCTGTCCTGAATACCAAACCTGCCCATCACTTCCTCATCCCTTCTGTTGCTTGCACCAACATGTCCACTGAAGTCTGCACCAATGACCACTCTTTCACCTCTGGGGGTACTCTGCATCACTTCATCTAACTCACTCCAGAATCTCTCCTTCTCTTCCGGCTCACCTTCTAGTCCACCTTCTTTATTGCTGCTCCCTTTAACTTCACCGTTCCGTTTGGGTTCTTGTCATTCCAACACATGTAATCTGTCTTACTGATGCTAATCTTCATTCCTCTCCATTCCAGGGTATACCTCCACCTCTCTAGTTTTCCCTGCACTTGTTCTCTGCTCTCACTACAGACCACAATGTCATCTGCAAACATCATAGTCCATGGGAAATCTTGTCTAACCTCATCTATCAGCCTGTCCATCACCATAGCAAACCAGAAGGGGCTCAGAGCTGACCCTTGATGCAGTCCTACCTCCACCTTGGACTCTTCTGTCACACCGACAGCACACCTCACCACTCTCATACATGTCCTGCACCACACTGACATACTGCCTGTGGGGCATAAGCAGTAACAACATTAAACATCTCACCTTCAATTTCTAACTTGAGACTCATCACTCTGTCCGACACTCTTTTCACTTCTAGAACATTCCTGACAAACTCCTCCTTTAAGATGACTCCTACTCCATTTCTCTTCCCATCCACACCATGAAAAAACAGCTTAAACCCTGCTCCTAAGCTTCTAGCCTTGCTACCTTTCCACCTGGTCTCTTGAACACACAGTATGTCCACCTTCTTCCTCTACATCATGTCAGCCAGCTCTCTACCTTTTCCTCTCATAGTTCCAACATTAAAAGTCCCTACTTTCAGTCTTAGACTCATGCTTTTCCTCTTCTCTCTCTGCCTACGGACACACCTCCCGCCTTTCCTTCTTCGACCAACAGTGGTCCGATCTCCATCAGCACCCTGTTGGTTAACAGCACTGATGGTGGTCATTGTTAACCCGGGCCTCGACCAATCCGGTATGAAATTTGGTTTGATGATTTGCATTTTTATATTTTTGGCACAATATTTACGTCGGATGCACTTCCTGTCACAACTGTCTTAATTTATCCACGCTTTGAACCAGCGTGAGGATGGACAATGGCTTGTGCCCCCCCTCACGGCTGCATTAGTAATATCAGTACAACCAAAATTGGAATTTTCATGAACAGGTATGGAGCCTATTGCCCGGACAAAGTACAAAGCCATCCTCACCCCCAGTTAAAGGTGAGTTGGAGATACACCTTTGTACCATAGACCCAATACCAACTCAAACACAGTTCTACCAAAGGGGTAAATGAGTCATCAGTTATATGGTCCTAGCTTTGGTGTATTCAGAGTACATTTGTTTTCAAAGAGTGGTGCGGGTGCTGTTGAGGTAATTAGAGCCATAACGGTAAAAGCAGATGGGGAACTGCTAATTATGATGTATTTGTGGTTTTAAGGCAAGTGGGGCATAAAGAGCACGTGTGTCATTTACTCTATGTTGAGACAGCATCATTTGCTTTAGTCGACCCTGACCATATATCTACAGGTCGGGTGATTTGTTACAATATTTGAAATGAACTCGGGAGTGTAAAAGAGCTTCATTTGCGATTGCAATTGTGTTAAGACAATAATCATTCATGCATAAGTCATGTAGTTTCTAGAATTCGAGTTAGATTATGTAAATTAGGAACCAATGATTGAACCCCCACGGCCGAGGTTATTAAATGACAAGCATAACATGGATCATTTGTATGCCCTTTAGCAGTCCATTTGGTGAATTGCTGAAGGAGTTGTCATGTGGATGCGCTTGTGCAGGTTTCCCTGCCTCAAGCATGAAAACACAGATGAAGATGAACAAAGCCATACTGGTTACTGGCTCTATTGCCTCTCATGATATCTGACCAAAAATGGTTCCTCTTTCGGTCCCTGTAGCTCATGTGTGGATGTCCTGAGCCAGGATGGATGTTCAAACACTTTCGGAGGATGGTTTATGGGGGAACCGGACAGGTGATCACCAGGTCCTGTGAAAAACTCATTAATCACTTAAGTTCTGAAACATAAAAGAACATGGTAACAGACAGAATTCAAACACATCAAACACATCATGGGGATCCGGCACCCTGCGGGTGATTCTTCAATCTGGTGGCATGTATCCATAGTGAGAAAAGGTCATTTATTACAGCTGTTCAGGTTATCACTACGAGCTCCGCTGGCCCGTTATACGTACACTCACCCAATTTCCTTGGTTTAAGAGATTTTATCAAAAAAGTGTCTGGAAGCCTGGAAAGGGTGTGTGGACTTTGTAGAAACAATTGAGGTCAAATTAGCCATTTGCTCACAATATTTTTCCAGGGTATCAATAAATGCAGCAGAGAACTCAGCAATATGCACATCTTGATCAGTGATACTCACGGCAGCCATCCCTCTTTGCCACGGAACAGGGAATGGCCTGCCAAAAATGAACTCATGAGGTCAGAGGTGTACATCATTTCTAGGAGTCATTCTTAGCTCTGCCAATACAGCAGGTAAAAGATCAACCCAGTTTGTGCTACCTGTTGTCTGCATGGCTTTAGTTAACTTGTTTTTCCATGTTCTGTTTTTTCTTTCTACTACTTCAGAGGACTGAGGGTGATATGGGATGTGAAAATGCCAGGATAGGTCTCAATATTTGCACAAAACCTGTGTGACTTTAGAGGTGAACGGGGTTCTTTTATCAGAGTCGATTGCATTTGGCACACCATAGCGAGGGATGATTTTCTTTGCTAGTACTTGTGTTACCACCTTTGCATTTGTAGGCAAAGTCGTTGGATGCAAAGGAGTATGCAAAGGAGTTTCTTACTACAGGGAAAAGCTTCCACCCATCATGGAAACTTGTCAAACAGGACCAGGATATATTTGAATGTTCCGCACGTGGGCATGTGTGTAAAGTGAATCTACCATTGTACAAACGGAGATGCCTGTAAAGGACGATTCTTATTTTTAGCAGGAGCTTTGATAACAATGTTTTGTACGTAAATCAGACATCAAGATAGAATAGAGTAAAACATGTTATTCATATTGGCTATTCAGCAAAGTTTGTTCATATCCTTCTTGATCCCCTTTCATGTGCGATGTGTACCACCATGAAACTCACGCACGGGAAACGGAAAACAGTGAGAGGCGAGACAGAGGCAACCGTCTACGCTGTCCCATATGTTATCTGAGGCGACGTACAACCCTTGAGACTGCCAAAAGGAGGTGTTAGAGAGAGTGGCTGACGCCTGGAATAGGCGTAAATCAATGTCGGGGATAAGAGTGCTCACTAAAAAGCTGTTATTGCATGCAGTCTAATCTATGTGAGCGAAACAAATCTGTGACTTTGCAGCCTCCTTAGCAGCTCAATCAGCTAAGGAGTTCCCTCTTATTTCTAGTGAGTCACCATGGGAATGGGCCTTAGTTTTTACAATGGCCAATGTGCGTGGCAAGTAGCGCGCATCAATCAGATTTTGCACAAGTGATGAGTTCCAAATGGGTTTACCTTCTGCAAAGCAAAATCTGTGTGACTGCCAAATGCGGCCAAGTCATGTGCAATACCAAAACCATATTGTGAGTCAGTGTAGATGGTGACATCTTTCCCCTCTGAGAGAACACAGGCCCTAGTCAATACAAAATGTTCAGTAGCCTGAGCAGAGGAGAAGGGGCAGTGGTGGCCTGGTGGTAAAGGGTGCTGGATTGCTGATCCTAAGTTTGGGGGTCCGAGTCTCACTCTCCATAATGTTGCCACTGTCCCTCCAGTGTAGATAAATGGGTTCTCAAAGGCCAGCCATGTCTCTCACTCTCTATAATGAGAGGCAATTAATAGAACCTAGGCTGCATAGCCATCAGCGTGTTTCTGCCCGTTGCTAAAGGGTTGTGTCAAGAAGGGCATCCGAAAGAAAAACATCTGCAAAATCAAGCATGCAAATCAGATGATTCACTATGGTGGCCACTAAATGTTGTCCTGTATGTCGTCTTTAGCATTGATTGAACGAGCTAGAGCATGACCTGGGATGTCAAAAGACAAAGTAGAACGTATTTCGAGATTACTGGTGAATAACAGAATGATTTCATAACATGTACAGTCATGTGTTGTGTGATATGATTTTGGGGTACTTGTTTAACCTGATTAGATAAGTGCAGGACCATAGGATGTGATAAAAACAATTTCTAAGGGCCTTGAACCATTAACGCCCCGGCAGCAACAGGCAGGTAATCCCTGCGATACAGTGTCTAATGTTCTGGACATAATGCACATGGACCCCCCCCCAAGGGAGCGGAGCACAGAGCACTTCATAAAGCCTCATATGCCTCAACCATGCATCCAGGTCAAAGGTTGCTTCAAAGGGTTATTGTGTGATATGTGATTGTGAGACATTTGTTGTAGAGGGAGCAGTCTGGTATACGCTGTCTACAGTAATTGCATTCGGACCACAAGGAGGAAGTCAATTTTGACAGCTCATTGTTATTAGTGTTAGACAGGGGCTGGTGAAAGACCAGAGCAGAAAGATTAGTGGAAGAAAGCGACAGACAGACAGACAGACAGACAGACATTTTATTCAATAATAGGCCTTAGCCCAGAATACAGACAGAATGAGTAGATTAAAGATTAAAACATGAGCTATTGTTATAGACCAGTTAAATTTCTGATTTTCTTAACATGGATAAGAAATAAGCATTGGTTACGGATTACATTAACATCAGTTGATGACATAATATTAATAAAACTGTGTTGTGATAAGGGATACTTCAAATATTTACTTAATAATGTATTTCTTACACCTGTGTAGCCTTTGCAATAAAGTTTTACATGGATTTCATATTCAGTTTCATAGATATTGTTTTTCTCACATAAAGGACAAAATCTTAAATTATAAGGAACATTTTTATATCTACCAGTCTCAGTGCAAAGTTTGAATGTACCACATCTGAAATTTGCTAAACAGATTCTCAAATAGGGTGCTATATTTGAGTTAATATATGTTTCGACATTTAGAAGGGACTTGAACAGTAAATAACTAGAGGACTTAGATGTGTTTTGTAATGATGAATGCCAATTTTGTAAAAGATTATCAGATAACCTCTGCTTTAAAACTAGAATAAAAATATCAACATCACCAATACCCAAATGAAGCCAAACCCCAGTCTAAACAAAATATTTTTAATATGCGATGCCCATGTTGTGCGTCCAGACTCATCCAATATCTTCAACATTAAATAGAACTGGTGAGGTAATCTAGAACTTGGAAGTCTTAAAGTCTACACCAAAATTTAACAGCCCTTGTCATATAAGTAATTTAAAGGGGAACCTGCCACATTCAGCTTAAACCATATTATTACAACGATTTTTGCCAACTTTCAAGAAATATGTACAAGTTTTTATTTGTATTTGCTCAATAATTTTACAATAAGTGGCACCCCAAATTTCTGAACCATAACATAATATAGGTTTAACCATAGCATCGGATATTTTAAAAAGATCTACAAAAGCCAAAACCCCTACTCTCTTTTGATATCTATGGATAGCCATAAGAGCTTTATTAGCTTGAGAGGCTAGAGTAGTCTGAGACTTAGTCCAAACTAGCCTAGGTGTGAACACAATTCCTAAATACCTATAATGAGAAACAACCTCCAGCCGCTGACCGCACAGAAACCATTTTTCATAATATCTCAGAGGACCACTATTCCTAAAAACCATAACCTTTGTCTTTGCAATATTCACTTTCATTCCAGTGAGTTGACAAAATTTTTCTAAACCATAAATTTTCTTCTGCAGCTGGAGAGCACTATCCGAGACTGAAGACACATCATCCGCAAACATTAGAGCATACAAATTACTAACATCAGGAGAAATATATAAACCTCGACCACCAAACTGTTCCATACATTCTATGAGTTGATTTATAAAAATTATGAACAATTGGGGACTAAGGATACACCCTTGTCTTGTGCCTATGCTTCAATCAAAATATTGAGAGAGACCATGGGATGTTCTAACACAAGCTGATAAATTACTATACATTGATTTGAGAATGTTATAAAATCTGCCACAAATACCAACTTTCTGAAAACTCCACAATAAACTGTTGTGATTGTCTGTCTGTCCATCTGTCTTCCTTTCGGCTTTTTCCCTTTTACCCGGGAGTCGCCACAGCGAATCATCTGATTCGCACGTTTGATTTGGCAGAGGTTTTTACGTCGGATGCCCTTCCTGTCACAACCCTTTTTAGCAAGGGACAGAAAAATGCTGACAGTTTTGCAGCCTACTCTTTACGAAAGTCAGCAATGTTTCTTTTACATGCCTCTCACCACAGACAGTGAGAGACATGGCCCACCTTTGATAACCCAGTTAGCTGCACTGGGGGGGACAGTGACAACCCTGTGGAGAGTGGGACTCGAACCACCAACCTTTGGATTAGCGATCCAGCGCTCTATACCACTAGACCACCACTGCCCCTATAAACTGTTGTGATTAACCGTCTCAAAGGCCTTGGTGAAATCTATAAATAGACAATAAAACGTCCCTTTTTTCTTACATGAATATTTCTGCACCATGGCCTGGAGTGAAAATATGAGATCAATAGTAGAGTAATTATCTCTAAAACCTGCCTGAGATTCATGAATAATATTCTAATTCTCACACCAAACCTTTAACCTGCTATTGAGAATAGAAGTAAAAATCTTACAAACTGAGTCAGTAAGAGATATGCCTCTATAATTACTGGGATTACCTTTAACACCTGATTTATAAAAAGGACAAATAATGCTTTTCCCCAATAAACTGGAAAAGTGCCTGCATAGAAAATCTTATTGAACAGCACTTTTAAATATTTGCTGACATAATTCTTCGCAGCCTTAATAAATTCAATTGCAATACCATCTGGTCCTGGTGACTTATTATTGGAAAGTTTATCAATGTGATACTGAACTTCATTTTCAGTAAAGTCACTATTCAGGGTTTCCAGCTTTTCATCCTGTTGTATAGTCTCTGGGTTTGTATCATGTATATATGTATTATCAAAATTTTCTCTAAGGAGGTGAGAAAAGTGAGCAAACCAATCTTCACAGCTAATATCTTTAGAGAAGTCACAAATTCGAATAGAGCTAGTGTGCTTTAATGTTTTCCAAAATTCCTTTGGGTTATCTCTTGTAGACACTAGTTTTTCTTTCTGTGCAGTATAGTAGTTTCTTCATTTAGAATTGAAGGTTGTTTTGAAAGATTTACGTATACGTAATACATTGTTATATCTAAGCCATTATCTCTGTGATCCCGGGGTGCTTTATATTTTATATACTTCAAGTGATCCAGGTCATGGTCCCGCCATGGGGGCTGTAGTTGAGAATTGAACCTGAGAATATCCTTTTGTTGTTATTGGCAGCCTGGTGGTACAGTTTTGTAAATACCTTTAGTGAATCTTCGATATTTTTGTCTATATACTGAAACAATTTGCTGCAAAAATTATTAAATAACCCATGGAAATTAGAAATAAATAAGTCACATTGCTCTTTTTCCCATATAATGCAGCCGGGAAGGGGGGGGGCACAAACCAGTGTCTTCCCCTCATGCCGGTCCCAAGCCCAGATAAATGCAGAGGGTTGCGACAGGAAGGGCATCTGGCGTAAAACTTCTGCCACATTTCTCATGCAAATGATCAAAACGAAATTCATACCGGATCGGTCGAGGCCCGGGTTAACAACGACCGCCATCAGTGCTGTTAACCAACAGGGTGCTGGTGGAAATTGGACTACTGTTGGTCGAAGACGTTGAAGAAGGAGAGGTGGGAGGCATAGAGAGAAGAGGAAATGTGTGAGTCTAGGACTGAAAGTAGGGACTTTGAATGTTGGAACTATGAACAAAAAAGCTAGAGAGCTGGCTGACATGATGCAGAGGAGGAAGGTGGACATACTGTGTGTTCAGGAGACCAGGTGGAAAGGTAGCAAGGCTACAAGCTTAGGAGCAGACTGCAAAGTAGTAGTGGGTGAGAGTGTTGCCAAACAGCATAGGATGGTGGTGTGCATGATGACGCTGATAGTGAGGAAGGTGAAAGAGGCAAAGGCAGAGCAGAAGACAAAGTGGTGGAAGCTGAAAAAGGAAGAGTGTCATGTGGTCTTCAAGGAGGAGTTGAAACAGCCTTTAGGTGGTCAGGAAGTGCTTCCAGATGACTGGACAACCACAGCATATGTGATCAGGGAGACTGGTAAGAGAGTACTTGGTGTGTCCTCTGGAAGGAAAGTAGATAAGGAGACTTGGGGATGGAATGAGGAAGTGCAGGAGTGTGTACAAAAGAAGAGGTTAGCTAAGAAGAAGTGGGACGCAGAGAGGACCAAAGAGAGTAAACAGGAGTACAGGGAGACACAGTGTAAGGCAAAGGTAGCAGTGTCAAAGGCCAAACAGAGGGCGTATGATGACTTATATCATAGGTTGGACAGTAAGGAGGGAGAAAATGATTTATACAGGTTAGCACAGCAGAGAAATATTTGGTGGAGAAATTGGTGGTCTAGTGGTATAGGGTGCTGGATCGCTGATCCAAAGGTTGGGGGTTCGAGTTCCACTCTCCACAAGGTTGTCACTGTCCCCCCCAGTACAGCTAACTGGGTTATCAAAGGCGGGCCATGTCGCTCACTGTCTATGGTGAGAGGCATGTAAAAGAACCATTGCTGACTTTCGTAAAGAGTAGGCTGCAAAGCCGTCAGCGTCTTTCTGTCCCTTGCTAAAAAAGGGCTGTGACAGGAAGGGCATCCGATGTAAAAAATCTGCCAAATCAAACGTGCGAATCAGATGATTCGCTGTGGCGACTCCCGAGTAAAAGGGGAAAAAGCCGAAAGGAAGACAGACAGACAGCACAGCAGAGAAATAGAGATGGGAAAGATTTTCAGAAAGTTAGAGTGATTAAGGACAGAGAGGGAAATGTATTGACCGTTGAGGACCAGGAAGTAGCAAAGATTAGTAAGGGAGAAGTGAGGAGGGCATTGAAGAGGATGAAGAGTGGAAAGGCAGTTGGTCCTGATGACATACCGGTTGAGGTATAAAAGTGTCTAGTGGAGGTAGCAGTAGATTTTCTGACCAGAATATTCAACAAGGTCTTAGAAAGTGAGCAGATGCCGGAGGAATGGAGGAGAAGTGTGCTTGTGCCCATTTTTAAGAACAAGCGAGATGTACAGAGTTGTGGCAACTACAGAGGGATAAAGTTGATGAGCCATACAATGAAGTTATAGGAAAGAATAGTGGAAGCTAGATGAGGGCAGAGGTCAGCATTTGTGAACAACAGTTTGGTTTCATGTCAAGAAAGAGCACCACAGATGCAGTGTTTGCTATGAGGATGTTAATAGAGAAGTACAGAGAAGGTCAGAAGGAGCTGCATTGTGCCTTTGTGGATCTGGAGAAAGCATATTACAGGGTGCCCGAGAGAAGAACTGTGGTATTGTATGAGGAAGTCTGGAGTGGCAGAGAAGTATGTTAGAGTGGTGCAGGACACGTACTAGTATAAGTGATGTAAGATGGTGGTGAGGTGTGCTGTCGGTGTGACAGAAGAGTTCAAGATGGAGGTGGGACTGCATCAAGGGTCAGCTCTGAGCCCCTTCTTGTTTGCTATGGTGATGGACAGGCTGACAGACGAGGTTAGACAAGAATCTCCATGGACCATGATGTCTGCAGATGACATCGTGATCTGTAGTGAGAGCAGAGAACAAGTGGAGGAAAATCTAGAGGGGTGGAGGTATACCCTGGAAAGGAGGGGAATGAAGGTTAGCCTCAATAAGACAGATTACATGTGTGTGAACGACAAGGACCCAAGAGGAACGGTGAGGTTACATGGAGCAGAGATAAGAAAGGTGGAGGATTTTAAGTACTTAGGCTCAACAATCCAGAGCAATGGAGAGTGTAGAAAAGAGGTGAAGAAGCGTGTGCAGGCAGGTTGGAATGGTTGGAGAAAAGTGTCCGGTGTGATGTGTGATAGGAAAGTATCGGCAAGAATGAAGGGAAAAGTGTACAAGACGGTGATGAGGCCAGCGATGTTGTATGGTTTAGAAACAGTGGCCCTGGAGAAAAGACAGGAGGCAGAGCTGGAGGCAGAAGAGATGAAAATGTTGAGGTTCTCTTTGGGAGTAACGAGGATGGATAGGATCAGGAATGAGTACATCAGAGGGACAGCACATGTTAGAGGTTTTGGAGACAAAGTCAGAGAGGCTAGATTGAGATGGTTTGGACATGTACAGAGGAGGGATAGTGAGTATATTGGTCGTAGGATGCTGAGGTTGGAACTACCAGGCAGAAGGCCCAGAGGAAGACCATGAGATGAAGGCGGACATGAAGGTAGTTGGAGTAAGAGTAGAAGATGCAGAAGATAGGGCGAGATGGAAGCAGATCATTTGCTGTGACGACCCCTGTACGGAACAGCCGAAAGGAAAAGAAGAAGAAGAAGAAAGAAGCTCTGTTTCCCATATATATTTGGTCCATTTTCTGGTTTGCTGGGGACCAGGTTGGGTATGTTGGGAAATATAGTTCCGGTGTATCATGTTCAGCACAATTCATGCCAAGTTGCTCGATGTTCAATGTATAGGAAAATGGTCAGAGACATCACAAGTACCAACTCCAAAATCCTTGACTCGCGGAAACAACGAGGTTGATGCTATCATATAGTCGACTAAACTTGCTCCATTATGTGTAACACAAGTAAACTGGCCCACAAGGAGGAAGTCAATTTTAACAGCACATTGTTATTACAAGGAGGAAGCCAATTTTAACAGCTCATTGTTATTACAAGGAGGAAGCCAATGTTAACAACTCATTGTTATTAGTGTTAGACAGGGGCTGCTGAAAGGGAAGAGCAGAAAGGTTAGTGGAAGAGAGGGAAGAAAAAGAAACACAGTCACGCATGGTAATAGAGAGTTTTGATCTAGCTCCATTCCTCCCAACAAAGTTTATGTCTCACGAAAACGAGTGTAAAATTTGGAAGTGGTTTCTCCCTTTTCCTGTTTACAATTAGTGACTTGAGATAAATCACGATTGGCTTGCTGGTGAGCTAAAAGCTAACACGTGAGCTGCTCTTTGAGATCCTTCATAGTAGTTTCAGTGTGTCTTTCTTCCTTTTGGTTTTTTCCCTTTCTCGGGAGTCGCCACAGCGAATCATCTGATTCGCACATTTGATTTTGGCATAGGATTTTATGTCGGATGCCCTTTTTGTCACAACCCTTTAGCAAGGGACAGAAACATGCTGATGGCTTTGCAGCCTACTCTTTACGAAAGTCAGCAATGATTCTTTTACATGCCTCTCACCGGAGACAGTGAGAGACATGGCCCACCTTTGATAACCCAGTTAGCTGCACTGGGGGGACAGTGACAACCTTGTGGAGAGTGGGACTCGAACCCCCAACCTTAGTATCAGCGATCCTGCGCCCTATCCACTAGACCACCACTGCCCCTTTATAGGCATTTCAGTGTATTTCCAATAAAAGATATACTTTCTATTTTGCTTAGTTGGTCCCTAGGGAGCTTCATCTCCCTCAGCCTCGTGCTTAATAATGGAAGTCCATTCATTAGTTTCAGGACACAGGCACGGAACAGCCTGTAACAGCGCTTCCTCGTCTTATCCTTCTCCCAATGTCGCATGTAATATAAAACGATAGTCAGCGCCTACCAGCTGGCAGTGGAGGGAAGATCTTACCAGCATCTCAACAAAATTTAATGGGTTAATAGGAGGAGGTAATATTTTAACATTGTCCTTTAGTGTGTTCATGAGCAGGGAAAATCATCCTGCTCAGTCATGTCCTCAGGATCAGCACCACACACGTGAAACTTTCCTCGTGTGGGTGGGTCTTTCCAAAATGAGGAACACCCTTTGGCCAGTCCAATACCAGCCTCACTCTCTGATGGTGAGCACGTAGCATCGGGGACTTTAACAGACACCTGGGACAGTTGACATAAGGGAGACTGCTAGGTAAAGCTGGGTAGAGGGATAGCTGTTGGGGCGGAGTTTTGTGATTTATAATAATTATAGGGTGGAGGATGCTACTCGGCCATGCATGCAGACAATGGCAGTTTAGGTTTAGTTTCTGATGTAACTTTGGGAAGGAATTTCTTTTATACCTTAACATATTTAATACCGTGATATTTATCCCATACGGGTTTCATTTCACTCCATTTTAGCTAACCTTGAGTCATATAATTATAATCACAATTTGAATCACCCTGACCCTCATAGATCTGGTTATAAACAGAGGCCAAATAGTGTAGTTTAAATATTCCTCATCGAGGATATGTCATAAATTGGGGTTGGGATTCAGTCCAACCAGCCAAATTATCTCACCGTGGCGTTGTAAAAAATGCCAATCCACAACGATTCATCCAATCCCATGTTGCTTCTTCTCTATCTGATTTAAATATTTTGCTTCCTGTTGACTGCATGATTACAACTGACTATCAAAAATAATTAACAAAAAAATACATTTTAATGACAACGGAGATAGAGTTACACAGAGAGATTCCTTTACTAATATGAGTGCACGCAAAACTCATATTGGAGCCCAATGTCCAAGGATACCTACCTATCACAAGGTAGTCTGCCCTTATTATGGATAAGGAATAAAAATGCAGTATTGACCTGATCAAAAATATCCCAGATGAGCCCCCAAAGCTGTTAGGATTTATCTTCCCTGTATCCACCTGGATTTGTGTTGTCATTCAGAGCTTTGGGGCGATCCCAATCAAAAGACTCAGAGACAGAAAATGCTCTGGTACTTTTTATTTAGATCGTCTATGTGTGTGTGTGTGTGTGTGTGTGTGTGTGTGTGTGTGTGTGTGTGTGTGTGTGTGTGTGTGGGTGTGTGTGTGTGTGTGTGTGTGGGTGGGTGGTACAGAAATATTTATAGGGGCACAGTCAGGTTGTTTATGTTAAATTTTACAGTAAATATCGACTCTGATAAAAGAACCCCGTTCACCTCTAAAGTCACACAGGTTTTGTGCAAATATTTAGACCTATTCTGGCATTTTCACATCCCATATCACCACCAGTCCTCTGAAATAGTAGAAAGAACAAACAGAACATGGAAAAACAAGTTAACGAAAGCCATGCAGACAACAAGTAGCACAAACTGGGTTGATCTTTTACCCGCTGTATTGGCAGAGCTAAGAATGACTCCTAGAAATGATGTACACCTCTCACCTCAAGAGATCATTTTTGGGAGGCCAATACCCGTTCCGTGGCGGCGAGGGATGGCTGCCGTAGGTATCACTGACCTAGATGTGCCTATTGCTGAGTTCTCTGCTGCATTGATTGATACACTGGGAAAACGTATTATGAGCAAATGGCTAATTTGAACCCAATTGTTTCTACAAAGTCCACACACCCTTTCCTGGCACTGTTTTAGTAAAATCTCTTAAACCAAGGAAATTGGGTGAGTGTAAGTATGACGAGCCAGTGATGATCGTAGTGATAACCCAAACAGCAGTAATAAATTACCTTTTCCCACTGTGGATACATGCCACCAGATTGAAGAATCATCCCCAGGATGCCCGATCCCCATGATTTGTTTGATGTGTTCGATGTCTTTGACTTCTGTCTGTTACCATGTTCTTTTATATTTCAGAACTTAAGTGATTAATAACTTTTTCACGAGACCTGGTGATCACCTGTCCGGTTCCCCCATAAATCATACTCCAAAAGTGTTTGGACATCCACCCTGGCTCAGGACATCCACTCATGAGCTGCAGTCACCGAAAGAGGAACCGTTTCAGGTCAGATACCAGGAGAGGGAATAGACCGGTATGGCTCTCTTCATCTTCATGTGTTCTCACGCTTGAGGCAGGGAAACCTGCACAAGCGCATCCACATGACAACTTCTTCGGGCAATTCATCAACTGGACTGCTGGAGGACATACCAATTATCCATGTTATACTTGTCATTTAATACACACGGCCATGGGGATCCAGTCATTGGTTCCTAATTCACATAATCTCACTCAAATTCTAGAAACTGCTATTGACTTATTCACCGACTATTATTTTCTTAACACAACTGCAATTGCAAATGAAGCTCTTTATACTCCCTAGTTTATTTCAAATATTGTAACAAATCACGTGACCTGTGGATGCATGGTCAATGCTGGCTAAAGCAAATGATGCTGTCTCGACCTAGAATAAATGACGCACATGCTCTTTATGCCCCACTTGCCTTAAAACCACAAATACCTCATCATTATCAGTTCCCCATCTGCTTTTACCATTATGGCTCTAATTACCTCAGCAGCACTCACACCGCTCTTTGCGAACAAACGTACTCTGAATACACCAAAACTAGGACCGTATACCTGATGACTCATTTACACCTTTAGCAGAACTGTGTTTGAGCTGGTATTGGGTCTGTGGTACAATTGGGTCTGGGGTACAAAGTGTGTCCCCAAATCACCTTTAAGTGGGGGTGAAGATGGCTTTATACTTTGTCCAGGCGATGGGCTCCATACTTGTAAATGATAATTCCAATTTTGGTTGTATTGCTGTTGCTATGCATTTGTGGGCCTTGTTTCGTACAGTAATACAGAATGGTTTTGCTTGCTTGGTGGTTACCAACTGTCGTCATGACAGTCTGTTTATATCCCGATGCGATATTATCCCAGGGAAGTCTGATCCTTGTGTTCCTTGTAATTAATACGTTATTCATACGCTAGATGTTAGGTGAGTGCAAAATTGGGGAATTGATAGAATATTACTGAAATATCACAAAGCCTTCTTCATGTTTTTCTTTAAGCATTATTGATAATGTGTAAAAGCTGAATCCTTTTATTTTCACAGGATCCATGCACGTTCCTCTTTTTAACAAACTGCCAAAACCCTGAGATTGCATGACTGTAGGTAGTGAGAGTGTTTCACCTTCTACATATGGAGATGCTTCTACAGAGTTGTTGGGGGAGGTGGGGACGACTGTCATTTGGTCCAATCCCTGACTTTTTTAGTCTCCTGTTTTACTAAACCTGTACTGTGCCCCTATAAATATTTCTGTACCACACACACACACACACACACACACACACACACACACACACACACACACACACACACACACACACACACACACACACACACACACACACACACACACATACAGATGATCTGAATATCGAGTAACAGAGCATTTTCGGTGTCTCTGAGTCTTTTGATTGGGATCGTTCCAGAGCTCTGAATGACAACGCAGATCCAGGTGGACACAGAGAACGAACAGAAATCCTAACATCCTACATTGTTTTAGTAGAAGCAAGATACAGGTTTTATAATGTGAAACAGATTTTAAAGTCAAGATTATAAAAAGATCAATAATTAAGATGAACTTTAGCTTTATTTGGTGTGTCCTCAACATCATGATAATAAAGTACGGACTAATGTAAGTCACAGTACACCTCTAATTCTTAGATGCCTCCTTATAGCCCACAACTGTGAACAACAGTACACTAACTACTATTCATTCATTCGTTTTCTGAACCACTTATGCTTAATTAGGGTCATGGGGAGGCAACTCTGCCAACTCTGGGCTAGGGCAGAGTACATTCTGAACAACTCGCCAGGTCATCACAGGGCAGAAACACGCTGACGGCTATGCAGCCTACTCTTGAAGAAAGTGAGCAATGATTCTTTTACATGCCTCACACCAAAGACAGTGAGAGACCTGGACTGATTTTAATATAACCCAGTTTGCTGTACTGGGGGCACAGCAGTGACAACCTGTTTATACTGGGGCTTGAACCCACCGGGCCAAAACTGCCGACTAACTGCCAGTCCAACTTATTGTTAATGTGAAGTTCCTTATGAGATTCTACAATTTTTTCAGTCCTCCTTGGTATTCACAGTTCATCAAGTATTTATGTATCAATAGATATAATATAAGATGTGATTTCTCCACAGATGCCAGTTCGCATATTGATGTAAATACACACCCAACATGAATAAAAAGAAGCATTAATGAATGATGACACTTATATATTGTGTTCAGAGAAAGTTTATTGAATTTCAACAATCATAACATTGAAAAAAATGGCCAGTGGTTGGTTTTCCTCTGTGGTTTTAATCGCAATCTGGATTCGTGTCAGCAGATCCACAGGTCGTTCTGATATTATTCACCTCTCTGCCATTAAGCCCTGTGCTCAGATCAGACTGTCTAAACATCATCTTGTCTTTAACTGAAAAAAACCACTTTAAACGGTTTATTGTAAATATTTCTGATAAGGCCATTTTTTTCCTTTTACCATGTATTTGGTAAATGTTTACGTGTTAAAACAATCAAAATCTTTAAGAACGTATCTATAGATTAAATCTATTCTAGTAACATCTTTAACAGATCCATGACTTCAAATAAATAACATCAGTTAATAACAGACTAATAAACAGGATTCTTATATGTAAATGAAAATACTTTATGATTACAGCATGTTTCAGAGGAAACTCCTTTTATACCATCAATAGAAGTTTAGACCTAAAATCTTTAACTTTAAAAAATATCTGAGATCATTGAGTCGATTTTGGCAGAAAATCAGGAAATGTAGCACATCATTGTTTTGTCTGATTGACAACCCTGAGTTCAAGTCACACTTTAGTGGTGTAAGTAAAAACTCATCATCTGAAACAGTTTGATGAAAATGATCAAATATGTCAAAAAATAAAACTGTTTAAAAAGACACTTATAAAAAATACAGGATTACAAAAAACATTAACTCCATAAAATCAAGAAAAAAATCCTGAATAATAAAGTACAATATTATATCTGAAGAAAAATGATTACCATGATTCTTCTATTTGATCCTCCAGTGTGTCTCATGTCAAAAAAAAACAAACAAACAAACAAAAAAAATATGTGCTTGTAGTCTACAACAGTATCTGACACATTACGGATGTACTATTAGAAAAAAGTTTTCTGAAACATTTTTACTATTTCGACAGGAAATCGAGTTGAATTGATGTTTTTGACTTTGAATCCATGTCAATGGCAGTCGCTGTCATTTCTGTGAAACCAAACCTGATTTCCAGTTTGACGTTACGATTCAAACCACGTTTAATTTTAGGCATTTTAAATACAAATGAACCGAATTCCTCGATTCCCCTCTCATCCACGTACAATGGATCTTTTTTCTCTGTGCGAAAAAACCTAAAATTCATATTTTTCTGATCCACTACTGCTGACATTAAGATATGCTCTCTAGGCTTATTCCAACCAACATCCTCATCAATCTCCACTAGTTTCATGAAAATATCTTTACACCTCTCTCCAGTTGAACTTGTGTATTTCTTCTCTGGATTATGTTTTGACTCATCAAACTCTGGAGCGACTGCAATCCCGTAAGTAAAGGCACTTTTCCGAGATGCCACCACTTCTGGGTTTCCTCCAAACATAAGAGCTCCCTTCACAATTGCTTGTTGAGGCCTAAAAGGACACAGCACTTTAGACTGACGACCAAATTGACTCTTAATGTGTTCACGCAGAACCTCACTTTCAGCGTAACCCCCCACTAACAGGATGTACTCAATTTGAAGGTCTTTGTTCAAGATTTCTCTGAGACTCTCAGTCACGCCGTTCAGAGACTCATTAAAGAAAGACCTCAGTTTCTCTTTCGAGATTTTGATGTACCCATCATTCCAGGATGCACCTTGCACATTTTCAAAAAACTGCTGCATGTTTTCACGCTTTCCCAGGTTATATTTACAGGGGATCTGAATGTCTTTATTCTTTTTTTTGAAATCTGTGAAATCATACATCATACTCTGAACCTCATTGGGATACTCTCTTTCATATTCATCCCAGACACCATTGCAGAAGATTTCTCTGAGGAACTCTTTGTATTTCTTGTCCACATTTTGTCCACCCAGATTATTTCCAGATGCCTTGTGCAGCTCCTTCAGCGATCCTCCATCCAGGACCTCATGGACCGTTATGTCAATGGTTCCACCTGCAACACCAAAAGGAAGTGATTAAATCTGACTTATGACAGATTCTGCACTTTTAAGAAAATATTCAAATACTCTGTTACCAGTGAGTGTAGTGTACCCATGCTTTATCTGTTGTACTTGCTTCATTTTACTGTCATGAATCTGTCAACCCTCAGAAACTCCCCTGATCAGTTCTCTGATAGTCACCAGTTCTGTTTTATTTATAGTTTTGATGATTACATGTGTATGACTTTCAGCAGTATCACATACAGTACCTCCACAGTCGACAACGATGTATCGTGTTCCTGGAGATTGGTCTAGATTTTTTCCTTCTTGGTCCTGTGCTATGAAACCTTTAGCTGGGAGCTTCTTACACCAGACTGAAGCTGCTTCAGGTTCCAGTGCAATCACCAACTTGTCTCCCTTTCCTTTGGACACAATACCAGCCTAGAAGAAAGGGGGGGGGGGGGGGGGGGGGAGATCAGTCCTGAGAACTAAACCAAAATTGAATATTTTCCATCATTCTATATTTTCAGTGTGTTACCTGAGTTGCAGCTTCTCTCATGAACTGTTTGGCTGATGGATCCCAGATTGCAGGTACAGTCAGAACCCAGGTGAAGTCAGAGGCAATGAACTTCCTCCCAGATGCATTTTCTGAGATGGTTTTCAGTGCGTCTTCCTTCAGGTAGCGTAATGCTTCAGTAAAAAGCTTCAAGGCCTTCATTGACTTTCCATTTGTAGCGTTAATCATCACATCTCTGTTGTTTTTCTGTTTGTAATTTGCAAAATATTAGTTCATATGTGTTTGTAGCCAGAAGCTCGTAATACAAATTTCACACATGTTTAAAACTAAAGCAACAGTTAACATGCGGAGTTTTCTGTTCTCATGTTGTTCGCTTTATGTTCTAGTCTCTCTTTGTGGTCAAGCCAGATTATTTGAAGTTATATTGGTCTGCAGTTATTTTACCAGATGGAATGAAGGTATATTATAAATCTATTTACAGTAATGGCCTTACATATTGTATAAATTTTATATATTATTCGGCATTTGCAATTTGTATTGATCCATTTTTACTCACTTTGCCATAGAGGGACATCTTGAAGTTTTCAAAGAAGAAGTGTTTTCTCAAGTCTTCACCATGCATTTCAACATAAGCCTGTTTAGCTTCATAACCAAAATTCATAAATTCTCCATGTTCATCAAAAAGGATGCAGGTTGGAGCCTTTGGTGTCTCTTTTCCAATGTCTGCACCCCAGTACTTTAAATATGGATCAATATCTTTCCCCCTTGGTGTCAAACTATAGGCATACCCACTGTACGTGGTGCCGAAGTCTATTGCTATGACATATGACTCGGTCATCATAAAAACTGATGATACTAGTTGAGGTGAGGAAAATAAACGAAGTGTTGAGATGCAGCAGCTGCGGTGTATTTATTATCTCTGTAGGGGGTGGGGCTTAGTGACGACACCTCCGACTCCACCTCTTCAGTCTGTGTAACATTAATACTGGTGTCAGATTGAGTGAACACATTCACCTCATTCCTCCCTGAGAGCAGGAGAGAGGAGAACAACATGAATCAACTTTGACACTAGGATGGGTAAATAAACCAAATACATAAACTAATTACATCAAGTTTAACTTGGCTGCAGATTTAAATCTTTGTAAGCAAAACATTAATATTGAAATGGTTCTTTTACATTAGCCTCTCAATACATAGTTTTCCGGTGACGTCACACATCATCAATAATGAAAGTGTCCGCCATCTTGGAGGTAAACAACGCCCTTTAGCTATTCATATGTAAATTAGATGTAAAAATGGTGAATTACTGTGCGATTATTGGTTGTACACGGACAGGAGGGAAGGACAACGTGTCTTTCTATCGGCTGCCGGCGGTTATTATGAATCAAGGAGACAAAACCCAAAGAAATGTCTGAAAAACGACGAACACTATGGCTGTCTCGTATCAGCCGTTCTGACCTGCAGCAATCATCTTACCCTTATCTGAGGATTTGCTCGGATCATTTTGTAAAAGGTAAGTTTTGTTGATGTTTTACGTAAACCATGCTGTATGTTTTTTTTTACCGGTAAACCTGGAAGGAAGATTTCATTGATGTTTAAAAGTTTGTCACTGTGTTCCTTAAAACGTACACCGTGCATTTTTTAAGTGTAAACATTGGACTAACAGTCAACAAATACAACCTAGCCAAATATAATACAAAAATAAGATTTTAGATTAAAGTATTCTGATTAAAATTGCCTTAGTTATTTGAAAAATTGAAATGCAGCATGTGTGAAGTCAAATCATTCATTTACATATTTTTACAATGAAGCAAGTTAGTGCTTACATGTGCAGCTTTACAATACACATGATACAGGTAAATGTCTACCTTTCAATTGAATATATCTGCATACATGTACATGAACCATAGCTATTGATTAACTTAATATTAATTTTTGAACAGTAATTGACTGTTATCTTTCTGTTTTACAGGAAAGCCATCACCTCTGTACCCAGAAGGCGACGTAGATTGGGCACCATCTTTAAAACTTGGCCATCAGAAGCATGAACCATCTAAGACACCAGTTCCAGAGCGTGGCTTAAGGCTCAAAGAGAGACAACAAAAGAGGAAAAGAGTTGAGGCAGCACAGTCTTTAATTACACTTTTCAACACCGCAGAGACAAATGAGGAGGAGGCATCAACAGAGACCGACAACAACATATCTGCTGAGGATGAGGACAACAACAAAACAGTACAGACCGAGCTTACAACTCCTATTGTCGTCGGTATGGAAGCAGAACTTAACAGACTGACTGTTGAAAATGTCACGTTGAAGGAAAAATTGGCAAACTTGACCATTTCAGAAGAAACATTTAAGAATGATGATGAAAAAGTAAAATTGTATACTGGTTTACCATCATATGCAGTTCTGATGATAGTCTTTAACTTCATAGAGCCAGCCATAACACAATCACACAACAGCTCACTTACCAAATTTCAGAAAGTGATTTTAGTGTTACTCCATCTAAAATTGAACTTATCTGTGCAATATCTAGCTGATAAATTTAGTGTTTCTCAAGGAACAATCTCGAAATCATTCCAAAGTACCCTTCACATCATGTTCATCAAACTACAACCTCTGGTATACTGGCCGACCAAAGATGAGCGTGTGGCAACTATGCCAATGGAGTTCCGAAAATATTTTGGATTAAAAGTTGCAGTGATTATTGACTGTTTCGAGATTTTCATAGAAAGACCGTCCAACCTGAAAGCCAGAGCACAGACATGGTCGTCCTACAAACACCATAATACAGCAAAGTATTTGATAGGGATATCTCCACAAGGAGGTGTATGCTACATCAGCCCAGGTTATGGTGGTAGAGCATCGGACAAGTTTATGACCAATAACTGTGGTTTTTTAGATAAACTAGAGTATGGAGATGTGGTATTAGCAGACAGGGGTTTTGACATTGCCAAAAGTGTAGCCCAAGCTAGTTGTGAGGTGTTAATACCCGCATTTACCAAAGGAAGATCACAGCTCTCCCCTGTTGAAGTGGAAAAAACTCGTAAACTAGCCCATTTGAGGATTCATGTAGAGAGGGTTATAGGTCTTGTACGCAACAAATACATTATATTGCAAGACAAACTTCCTTTAGACTTTTTGATTTCAACAGATGGATCTACACCAACCATTGACAAGATAGTGACTGTTTGCTGTGCATTGACAAATTTGTGCAAATCTGTTGTGTCCTTTGATTGATGAAATTATTAAAATGTGAAACAGTCTTGACTGAGTTACAATGTATGCTGTATATAAATGTGAATATGTTCATGTTTTGAAATTGAAAAAAGAGGGAAAAAACTGTCGTGGTAGCCATAAAGCCACCTGATGAGTAAGGCCTAATAATTAAATAAATGATATGGTTCTAATGCATGTTGTAAAAACACAACTCTTTTCCTTTTCATCCATCTTTCAACAAAAATAGGTATTTAAATGCCTTGTTTACAAACAAAATTGTGATCGATAAGTAGGTTAGTGTCGCTCCACCTCCAATATGGCGGACTTCGTCAGAAATGTCACGTGATCGAAAACTATGTATATTTAGACAGGAAATCAAGTTCAATTGATGCTGTTGGCTTTGAATCCATCTCAGTGGCGGTCGCTATAATTTACGTGAAGCTTGTAAGACACGGGGGTGGGGGGGTTCATTAATTTTAAGAAGTAAATGTGGAAATAATCTGCCGGTGCACCAAATAAAATAACAGATTTTTTAAACTAATTAATGCACCTGACAATTTAAAAAAAATCAACCATCTGGTGAATAATTATTAATTTATTTCTGAACCACTTAATCCTAATTCGGGCCATAGGGAGGCTAGTGCCCATCTCAACAAATTCTGGGTAAGGGAAGAGTACACTCTGGAACACTCGCCAGGCCATTACAGGACAGAAACATGCTGACAACTATGCAGCTACTCTTGACCAAAGTCAGAAATGGTACTTTAACATGAACCTCTCACCATACCCAGTCAGAGACATGGCCGGCCTTTGATAACCCAGTTTGGTGCACTGGGGGGGGCAGAAGTGACAACTGTTGAGAGTGGGGCATGAACCACCAACTTTAGGATCATTAATCCAGCACCTTACCACCAGGCCACCACTGCCCCTGTTGAATAATTAGGAATTTATTAATGATTAATCTGCACTGTGAATTGTTTTAACCGGACTAATTATTGATAATGTTTTGAACACAGTTTAATTTTGATGGAAAGATTTCACAAAGAGGAACGTCAGAAGGAAAGGTAAATATATTTAGTAAATTTACCACATTTATTGTGAAGTGGTGGTCTAAGGGTATAGGGCACTGGATCACTGATCTGAAGATTGGGGGTTCGAGTCCCACTCTCCACAAGGTTGTCACTGTCCCCCCAGTGCAGCTAACCAGGTTATCAAAGGTGGGCCATGTCTCTCACTGTCTATGGTGAGAGGCATGTAAAAGAACCATTGCTGACTTTCGTAAAGAGTAGGCTGCAAAGCCGTTGGCATGTTTCCGCCCTGCAATGGCCTGGCGAGCTGTTCAGGGTGTACTCTGCCTTCGCCCAGAGTTGGCTGGGATGGGCGCCAGCCTCCCCGCGACCCTAATTAGGATTAAGAGGTGATAGAAAATGAATTGAACCACATTTATTATACTTTAAACAAAAATAATACAGGTTCCACCACAGCTCCACATACAGAGTGTGGACACTCTAACAACTGGATCAATGAGAAATACTGAATATCACAAATTCTTTGATGAATTAAAAATATATGTCAGATTCAGTATTTCTCATCTTGACATCTTGAATTTTGTCCAATATCATGAAGTCGTTTCATATTCCTCATTTTTACTTCACACATCTGGTATGCAACACTTTATATGCAAGTCACAAATATTACCTCCATACCGGATCGGTCGAGGCCCAGGTTAACAACTACCGCCATCAGTGCTGTTAACCAACAGGGTGCTGGTGGAAATTGGACTACTGTTGGTCGAAGAAGGAGAGGTGGGAGGCGTGTCCATAGGCAGAGAGAGAAGAGGAAAAGCATGAGTCTAAGACTGAGAATAGGGGCTGAATGTTGGAACTATGAAAGGAAAAGGTAAAGAGCTGGCTGACATGATGCAGAGGAGGAAGGTGGACATACTGTGTGTTCAGGAGACCAGGTGGAAAGGTAGTAAGGCTAAAGCTATTCTATGATGGTGTGGATGAGTAGAGAAATGGAGTAGGAGTCATCTTGAAGGAGGGGTTGGCCAGGAATGTTCAAGGTGTGAAAAGAGTGTCAGACAGAGTGATGAGTCTCAAGTTAGAAATTGAAGGCATGATGTTCAATGCTGTTAGTACTTATGCCCCACAAGCAGGATGTGAGCTGGAAGAGAAGGAAAGATTCTGGAGGGAGTTAGATGAAGTGATGCAGAATACCCCCAGAGGTGAAAGAGTGGTCATTGGGGCAGACTTCAATGGACATGTGGTGCAAGCAACAGAGGAGACGAGGGAGTGATGGGCAAGTTTGGTATCCAGGACAGGAACACTGAAGGACAGATGCTGATAGATTTTGCAAAAAAGGATGGAAATGGCTGTGGTGAATACTTTCTTCCAGAAGAAACAGGAGCATAGGGTGACTTATAAAAGCAGAGGTAAGAGCACACAGGTAGACTACATCTTGTGTAGGCGATGTAATTTGAAGCAAGTCAGTGACTGCAAAGTAGTAGTGGGTGAGAGTGTTGCCAAACAGCATAGGATGGTGGTGTGCAGGATGATGCTGATGGTAAGAAAGGTGAAGAAGGCAAAGGCAGAACAGAAGACAAAGTGGTGGAAGCTGACAAAGGAAGAGTGTCAGGTTGTCTTCAAGGAGGAGTTTTTGGGAGATTTTTTGGGAGTCAGGAAGTGCTTCCAGGTGACTGGACAACTACAGCTAATGTGATCAGGGAAACAGGTAGGAGAGTACTTGGCGTGTCCTCTGTAAGGAGACTTGATAAGGAGACTTGGTGGTGGAATGAGGAAGTGCAGGAGTGTGTACAAAAGAAGAGTTTAGCTCAGAAGAAATGGGACATAGAGAGGACCAAAAGAGAGTAAACAGCAGTACAGGGAGACACAGTGTAATGCGAAGGTAGTGGTGTCAAAGGCCAAACAGAGGGCCTATGATGACTTGTATGCTAGGTTGGACAGTAAGGAGGGAGAAAATGATTTATACAGGTTGGCACAGCAGAGAAATAGAGATGGGAAGGACGTGCAGCAAGTTAGAGTGATTAAGATCAGAGTGGGAAACGTGTTGACTGATGATAGAAGTGTGCTGTGAAGATGGAAAGAGTACTTTGAAGAGCTGATGAATGAGGAAAATGAGAGAGTAAAAAGAGTAGAAGAGGTGACTGTTGAGGACCAGGAAATAGCAAAGAT
Source organism: Plotosus lineatus (assembly GCA_024760905.1). Lineage (NCBI taxonomy): Eukaryota > Metazoa > Chordata > Actinopteri > Siluriformes > Plotosidae > Plotosus > Plotosus lineatus. The sequence goes on along the minus strand of CM045740.1, from coordinate 33,823,693 downwards.
TAGTAGGGGTGAAGTGAGGAGGACATTGAAGAGGATGACGAGTGGAAAGGCAGTTGGTCTTGATGATATACCGGTGGAGGTAGCAGTAGATTTTCTGCCAAGAACATTCAACAAGGTCTTAGAGAGTGAGAGAATGCCGGAGGAATGGAGGAGAAGTGTGCTTGTGCCCATTTTTAAGAACAAGGAAGATGTGCAGCGTTGTGGTAACTACAGAGGGATAAAGTTGATGACCCATACGATGAAACTATGGGAAAGAATAGTGGAAGCTAGACTAAGGGCAGCGGTCAGCATTTGTGAACAACAGTTTGGTTTCATGCCAAGAAAGAGCACCACAGATGCAGTGTTTGCCTTGAGGATGTTAAGGGAGAAGTACAGACAAGGTCAGACGGAGCTGCATTGTGCCTTTGTGGATCTGGAGAAAGCATATAACAGGGTGCCGAGAGAGGAACTGTGGTATTGCATGAGGAAGTCTGGAGTGACAGAGAAGTATGTTAGAGTGGTGCAGGACATGTATGAGAGATGTAAGACAGTGGTGAGGTGTGCTGTCGGTGTGACAGAAGCGTTCAAGGTGGAGGTGGGACTGTATCAAGGGTATCTGTATCTGTACCCCTTCTTGTTTGCTATGGTGATGGACAGCCTGAAAGATGAGGTTAGACACGAATCTCCATGGACTATGATGTTTGCAGATGACATTGTGATCTGTAGTGAGAGCAGAGAACAAGTGCAGGAAAATCTAGAGAGGTGGAGGTATGCCCTGGAAAGGAGAGGAATGAAGGTTAGCCTCAGTAAAACACAATACATGTGTTTGAACAACAAGGACCCAAGAGGAATGGTGAGGCTACAGGGAGCAGAGATAAAAAAGGTGGAGGATTTTAAGTACTTAGGATCAACAGTCCAGAGCAATGGAGAGTGTGGAAAAGAGGTGAAGAAGCGTGTGCAGGCAGGTTGGAATAGTTGGAGAAAAGTATCTGGTGTGATGTGTGATAGGAAGGTATCAGCAAGAATGAAGGGAAAAGTGTACAAGACGGTGTTGAGGCCAGCGATGTTGAATGGTTTAGAAACAGTGGCCCTGGGGAAAAGACAGGAGACTGAGCTGGAAGTAGCAGAGATGAAAATGTTGAGGTTCTCTTTGGGAGTAACGAGGATGGATAGGATCAGGAATGAGTACATCAGAGAGACAGCACATGTTAGAGGTTTTGGAGACAAAGTCAGAGAGGCTAGATTGAAATGGTTTGGACATGTACAGAGGAGGGATTGTGAGTATATTGGTAGTAGGATGCTGAGGTTGGAACTACCAGGCAGAAGGTCTAGAGGAAGACCAAAGATAAGATTTATGGATGTGGTAAAGTAGGGCATGAAGGTAGTTGGAGTAAGAGTAGAAGACACAGAGAGTCGGGTGAGATGGAGGTGGATGGTTTGCTGTGGCGACCCCTGAAGGGAAAAGCCGAAAGGAACATGTACAGAGGAGGGATAGTGAATATATTGGTAGTAGGATGCTGAAGTTGGAACTACCAGGCAAAAGGCCTCGAGGAAGAGAAGATTCATGGACGTGGCAAAGGAGGACATGAAGGTAGTTGGAGTAAGAGAAGAAGAGGCAGAACACAGGGTGAGGTGGAGGCAGACGATTCACTGTGGCGACCCCTGAAGGGAATAACCGAAAGGAGGAACAATGTGGTTTCCGTCCTGGCCAAGACAGGCTCAACCTACTGTATACGCTCAACAGGATCCTGGACGGGGCATAAGAGTTTGCCCAATCTGTCCATATGCTGATTTGTGGGTTTAGATAAAGCTTTCAATGCTGTGACTCTAGCTATTTTGTGGGGTGTGGACTGGGAGTACAGTGTACCCGACCGGTTGTTACCGGCCATTTGGTCTCTGTATCACCGGAGCCAGAGCTTGGTCCATTTTGGTAACAACAGGTCGCATGCATTTCTGGTGAGGGTTGAAGTCCGCCAAGGCTGTCCTTTGTCACCGATTCTGTTCATAATTTCTATGAAAACAATTTATAGACGCAGCCAAGGCATTGAAAGGTTCTGGTTTGGTGGCCATCGCATCTTGTCTCTGCTTTTTGCGGATGACATTGTAACTTTGGCTTCATCAATATGAGACCACCAGCTCTCACTGGAGCAATTGGCAGCCAAGTACGAAGCGGCCGGGAAGAGACTCAGAACTTCCAAGTCTGAGGCTATTATTCTCAGCCGGAATAGGGTGGAATGCACCCCATCCCAGTTCTGGAATGAGGTCTTGCCCCAAATGGAGAAGTTCAAGTATCTCGGGCTCTTGTTCATGAGTGAGGGAAGGGTGGCATCAACAGGCAGACCCTTGCAGCCTCTGCTGTAAAGTGGAGCTTGTACCGGTTTGTCATGTTGAACAGGGAGCTGAGCCATAAAACAAAGTTCTCAATTTACCAGTCAATCTATGTTCCAGTCCTCACCTATGGTCACGAGCTTTGGTTAGTGACTGAAAGAACAAGATCGTCGATACAAGTGGCTGAAATGAGCTTCCTTCACCGGGTGGTGAGGCTCTCTGTTGGAGACATGGTGAGAAGCTCAGACACCCGGGAAGCGCTTGGAGTAGAACCCTTACTTTGCTGCATTGAGAGGAGCCAGTTGAGGTGGCTCAGGAATCTGGTTAGAATGTCTCCCGACTACCTCTTTGGTATGGTGTTTCAGGCATGTCCAAACATGAAGAGACCCCGGGGTCGACCTCAAACATGCTGGAGAGATTGTGTTTCAGCTGGTAGGGCACGCCCTGTGTCCCCCTGTAACAGCTGGAGAAAGTGGCTGGGGAGAAGGATGTCTGGACCTCATTGTTTTGGCTACTGTCCTTGTGACCCGACCACGGATTAAGTGGAGGAAGATGATGATGATGATGATGATGATGATGATGATGACTGCACACAGGCTTTGAAGAGACAGAACATCAGCAGGAAATGTACGTGTAGGGTGGATACCTCAAACAGTGATCAGTTTGTGATCGCAGCTTGTGTTACAGTGAGGTGGGGCTAATCATATGAGAAACAGTTACAATGGTAACTCAGTTCTCAAACTTGATCCATTCCAGAAGGCTGTTCGAATTCCGATTTGTTCAAATTCCAAATCTGCTTTTCCCATTACAAATAATGTAAACGGTTTTAATCCTTTCCAAGATGCTAGAAAACGACTTTTTTTAAACATCACGTTATTTCATGTCATTTATTTATCAAATTGTATATTAAATGTGAAGCAACAGGACAAACACACAAAATTTGTGTTTGTCGAGTTCGACTTCTGGCTTTTGTTCAACTTCCGGGACAAAAATGTCCAGGATTTTTTGTTCGAATTCTGATGTGTTCGACTTCTAAAGTGTTCGAGGACCGAGATACCACTGTATCAGAAAAAAATCATCTAAAAATAATGGACTTCAGTTTTTTTTTTTTTTTAATCTTCTTATTTAATAACATACAATTTTTAACTTACAAAAAAATTACAGTTGCCAACTCAAAATTCCTGCAGGCTGCCAACTGAATAGCCTGGTTCTCCATTAAAGGTAACAGCTCAGTTATGAGCCATTAAAAATTTCAGTTGTATTTTGTATTTTTCCGATGCTGGATCATTACTTCTAGATGATGTCTCATAATATAAATACCCTTCAGAATGCCACACTGAAAAGAAAATCTGAAAAAAATTATAGCTCTCCCCGCGTGCAACACAAGACCAAAAGTGCTGCTATGCAGCTCTCTAGCTACGCTGAATCTTCCACCTGCTTCACAATTATATTTTCAGTCAAAAGTCCTTTCACCTGCTCACATCCACACCTATGATGCAGTCAGTAAACATTAACTTTGAGTCTGTCTGCTTCACCTCTGTTATTTAGGTGTTGCTATATACTGTTGGGTGTCTTTTCATTATTGTTTATTGTTTGTTAAATGCTTGTGACCACTGCTTCTCTTTGCTCTATGTAGTACAACTAGTCCTCATTTAACAACTGGGTTCCGTTCTGTGGACCCGTCATTAATCATTTCCTTTGTTAAACAAACCTTGCTTTTGTAGACATTTTGCTTGGTTTGTATTTGTACAGTAGGCTGCTGTATTACATATGTATATGCCATTGATACTGTACTGTACTTATTTACCTTTTCTCTTTCTTTACTTTCTATTGGCTTCTTTAAGAATAAGTATAAACTTTTAAGAATACATTAAATTTAAATTTTTTCTCTTTCATTTAGCTTTTGGATGTATGAGCATATAAACAAAAGTTAGGCTCGCCTACATTGCAATAGAGCTTACACATTTTTATGTTTTCTTCATGTTTACTTTCTTGGCATTTCTAATACTTGAAACTTTTGTATGTACATAATGTGCATTGTACATAAATAAAAAGATTACAGTATTTTATGCCTGGTAGCAAAAAATAAAAACACAAACTTGATAACATTATTTTATTCAACCAAAGTGACAAGATACAGAGCAAAAAATACAGTACAGTACTGTATTGAAAATTCAAAATTAAATTTAAGTTTGACCATGTGTGTGTATTAGAAAGAGAGAGAGGTTATGTGTGTATGTGTGTGTGTGTGTGTGTGTGTGTGTGTGTGAGTGAGAGAGAGAGAGAGAGAGAGAGAGAGAGAGAGAGAGAGAACATGTCATCTGCACTCACAGCTTCACCATACACACAACGATTATGCAAGCTGAATTGATCTTGAAATCATTCAAACCATCACTTTGCTTGCTGTGAAAGTTTCAGTGCATTCTTCACCCTCGCATGTCTTAAGGGTGTTGAAGATGCTCAGTGCCTTGCTTTGAATCAAACCAAGATGCAGCGGGATATTTTTCTCGATATGGTCATCAAACCAAATGGAAAGCAATTCCTCCATCTCATGCACCAATCCTTTTCAATGCCTAGTTAACAATGCGCTGTATCCTGTTGATGAGCTAACCATTTCTTTTATTTTGCTTTTGTCCTCAGTGATGGTAGACACCGTTGAATGTGAGAAGCCATAACTGCTAACAATCACTTGAACTCTCGTATCTCCCTTGTACTCCTTAATCATCTTCATTTTCATATCTAGATTGATTGCTTTCCTTTGCTTTTTATGAGCAGATCCAGAAGGAGAATTTGTAGCTTTATGTTTTCCAGTCATCATGATGGGATGAAGTTCTTTTATACCTTGTAATTAACTTGGAAAATTTAAGAGAACATTTGCCTAAACTGATTAGCAGAGTGGTAGACTTCTGACTAAAATTTGTTTGCTTAGATCAAATACATAAAAGTGTTTTTTTGTAGTTAAAGTTTTGTAGTTAAAGTTTTGTAGTTAAAGTATGCTACACTCTTTGTGTATGGTCTTTTTCTGATTCTTCTTTTTTTTCCCCCTTTTCTTCCTTTTCTCAAATATTCTGTTCCTGAGTAGGATGTTACTTTGCATGAAGTGGACTGTGACTTGCAGTTCACTCCAAATCCAGACCTTTACCCCGAGTTTAAAAGTGCAGTGGAACAGCAGAAGGAGCTCCTTTAAGAGGGCCAGCTGAAATTATCAGCTTCAGCTACAGACAAGGAAAACTGGGTAACAGAGCAGTTAAAGAGAGCACTGTCCTATGTTGATCCTTTGCCCACATCAACAGCTCTCCCTGGTGTTCTTCTTCTTTCCAGATGCACCCAGCTTGTGGAGGCAGTTGTAAAGCTATCTGTGAGCTCTTCTTACTAGAAAGTGATGTGCCAATGGAGTGCAAACAGCGGTCCAAGGTGTTAAGTGCCTCCAGGATTCTTGGCAGGACTCAGAACAAATTTAAGGGTAAGATAACTGTCAGGACACAGATATCCTCAATGTAATGAGGTTGAGGGAAGCTGGAAACAGTTGATCATGGCTTCAAGTTGGCTTCTGTCCAGCGCCTGAAATTGCACGGTTTTCCAAAAGGCGGGAAAAAAACTGGGGAAGATCACGTCACTCCGTAAGAGCGTCCATATCTTCAGCTTCTCCTCTGAATTCAACTTCGGTGGGTTTCAACCTGAAATGTATATAATCTCTCACTCTCTGTATCTCTCTCTCTCACTCTGTGTCTCTCTCTCTGTGACTCTCTCTTGTCTGTCTCTCTCTGCCTGTCTCTGTCTCTCTCTCTCTCTCTCTCTCTCTCTCTCTGTCTCACTCTCTCTGCTTCTCTCTCTCCCTGGCTGTGTGTGACTCTCTTGTCTGTCTGTCTCGCTCCGTTTCTCTCTCTGTCTGTCTCTCTCTCTGTCTGTCTCACTCTCTCTCTGGTGAAGCAGCTGAGTTTAATAATTTAATAATTCCTCACAATCACAGCTTTCTGCAGGGAGATAACATCGCCCCTGCAGTCTAGTTTAAGCACGTGCCTCTCTTTCTCCTCGAACATCTAACTCATTTTCCCACTACAGCAAACAGGAAAAACCCCAGAGACCCAGCGTTACCTGATAAATGGGAACTCTGTTTTCATTTTCTGACTGCCCTACTGTGCCGTTTGAACCACCAGGCCCATATGAACAGTGATTTACTTCATTTGACTCGAACTCGGGTTCACTTGATTCAATGCTCTGAACGTCATCGATAACAACTCCCATTTAAGATGTGGGATTTCGTGACATCTAGCGGTGAGAATGTATATTACAACCAACTGAACGCCCTTCCCTTTCCAAGCATGAAACGAAACCTATGGTGACCGACAGGGCAACACTAAATCGCTCTGCACCAACAGTTTCAACCCAGAGACAGCACATGAATGACCATTTTCAAGGTATTTCAGTGACTTTTAGATAAAATAACATTCCAGTGGAATTAATTTTGGGGAGTTTCCTAAACATTTCAAATGTAAAAAATAAATAAAGCGATGAAAAATTAAAACTAAAAACTACACAAGCAACAACACAACTTCATTTTTATTTTATTATTCGAACCCTTTATTCTATTTAGGGTGGCAGAGAAGCTTGGGCCAACTTTGGGTGGGCAGGGTACACCTTGAAGGGCTTGCCAGTGCGTCACAGGGCAACACAAATATACAACCACTCACACCTAGGGGAATTTAGAATAACCAGTGAGTCTACTATGCATGTTTTTGGACTGTGGGAGAAATCCAGGAGACCCAGAGGAAAACCCAAGCTCACAGTGTGTGGAGTTTGCACACCCTCACCATGAAAGTGCTCAGATCCAGAACCTTTGTATTGTTGTGGCTACCAAGAAACCCAAGAATCCAATTCAACCCCCCCACACCAAATTAGATGATTGTAGACATGAAGCAGAAGATGAGATTGAGATCTCATCAGCCACAGTTCATATAAGAGCTTGAGGTGGAGAGGTTGAGCAACTTTAAATATCTAGGGATCCATATCAGTGAGCATCTAACCTGGACATTCAACACCATGCAGCTGGTGAAGAGGGCTCAACAGTGGCTGTATTTTCTGACATGTCATCTAAGATCCTTAGCAACTTCTACAGCTGTATTGTTGAGCACATCATGACCAGCTGCACCAACATGTGGTACAGCAGTGCAGCACAGCACCACTACTGTTATGGACTGCAAATGCCTGCAGAGTCTTGAAGACTGCTGAGAAGATCACCAGGACCTCATTGTCCTCTCTGCAGTCTCTGCTGTGCCACCTCAGAGTCCACAGGAGAGCTTCCATCATCATCAAAGACCCCATCCATCCCAAAATGAACTATGCACACTTTTACCCTCAGGCCAGAGGTATAGACATATAAAATGTAGAACCTCAAAGTTACGGAACCCTTCCTCCCGATTGCCATCACACTTCTAAATAGATGACAGGAATATGTAGTATATAATAACTCATTTAACTCACCAGAGTTCCTCACCAGATCCTCACCAACTGCACATACAATATTTCACTCAAAACTGATGAAATTGTGCAGTATTTATAATTTTATTGTATAGTTTATATGTGTTGCGGGGCAGTGGTGGTCTAGTGGTATAGGGCGCTGGATCGCTGATCCAAAGGTTGGGGGTTTGAGTCCCACTTTCCACAAGGTTGTCACTCCCCCCCCCCCCCCCCCCCCCAAGTGCAGCTAACTGGGTTATCAAAGGCGGGCCATGTCTGTCACTGTCTATGGTGAGAGGCATGTAAAAGAACCATTGCTGACTTTCGTAAAGAGTAGCTGCAAAGCCGTCAGCGTGTTTCTGTCCCTTGCTAAACGGGTTGTGACAGGAAGGGCGTCCGACGTAAAAACCTACGCCAAATCAAAACATGCGAATCAGATCATTCTCTGTGGCGACTCCCGAGTAAAAGGGGAAAAGCTGAAAGGAAGACAGACAGTTTATGTTTTGCATGAGTTTGCGCAGTTTTACATTGTACAGCCGCAGTCGTATGTCTATGTACAGTCTGTAACTATATTTTTATATATTTTCTTTGTTGTATAGTCTACATTTAATTGTGTAACTCTTTCTCTTGTTTAATATTTTTAATTGTTCTGGCATTCAGTCTGCAAAACAGATGGAGATTTTTGTTGTTCAGGGAAATGTGTTTTGTGTGTTTTCTTTTTTTTTTAGCCTTCAGATACTGACAGAAATGCTCTAACGTTAGATCACGAGAGTGTCGTAGCTATCGAAATGACACCAGATTTAACATACATGTGTATTATTGTTTCCACTGTATTTTTAATCCTCGAGATTAAACACTAGATGTTCATCAGTTCATTTTCTGTACCCGCTTTATCCTAACTTGGGTCGCGGGGAGGCTGGCGCCCATCCCAGCCAACTTCAGGCGAGGGCAGAGTACACCCTGGACAGCTCGCCAGGCAATCGCAGGGCGGAAACACGCTGACGGCTTTGCAGCTACTCTTGTCGAAAGTCAGCAATGGTTCTTTTACATGCCTCACACCATAGACAGTGAGAGACATGGCCCGCCTTTGATAACCCAGTTAGCTCCACTGGGGGGGTGGGGGCAGTGACAACCTTGTGCAGAGTGGGACTCGAACCCCCAACCTTTGGATCAGCGATCCGGCACTAGACCACCACTGTCCCACTAACACTGGATGTAATGTAGAGTAATATGTAGCTGCTAAAAATTAAGAAATTTTTGGATTTTTTTCATATTTTTAAGGAAAAACATCACTGATATGCATCTCTTCATTCTGGATGATCTTCACCATCTTCCTTCTGGTGCTGTATTCAAGCTGGAAGAATGCCGACCTCAAAAGGAGTTCTAGAGTGTTTGATTGGTCCAAATTGAGCTGGAAAAAAAAATGTTGATGCAACATGATAAAGCCCTGTGGACATGGACGCATTCTATATGTTTATTGTTTGTTTGATATTCTGTTTTAATTGGATGAATTTCAGTAAAATTATTGCCTCTGCATTTAACCCATCCAAACTGAACACACACTCTCAGAGCAGTCACACACACTGCGGTGCCTGGAGAGCAGTTTTGGGTTTGGTTCCTTACTCAAAAGCACTTCGGCTATGAATGTGGAGGAAGGCGCGCCTCACTTCTCCACCACCACACATTTTTTCTGCTGTTTTAGGAACTGGACCAAGGACATTCCAGGCCCCAAACCCTGTTCGCAAACTATTAGGCCACAACTACCCCTTATAGGATTCACTGCTACAGGGGATTTTAAACTAAGGGACACGTCATTATGAGTATTATATTCACCTTCTGCTTATAAACATGACTAAATGGTAAACCTTTAATTGTTTAACTGTTCACACTCCGATTTTTCAAATTATTTAATTAGTATAGCTAGTATAATCTACAGACATCTATATAATCTAGAAACAGCGGCCCTGGGGAAAAGACAGGAGTCAGAGTTGGAGGTAGCAGAGATGAAAATGTTGAGGTTCTCTTTGGGAGTAACGAGGATGGATAGGATCAGAAATGAGTACATCAGAGGCACAGCACATGTTAGATGTTTTGGAGACAAAGTCAGAGAGGCTAGATTGAGATGGTTTGGCCATGTACAGAGGAGGGATAGTGAGTATATTGGTAGTAGGATGCTGAGGTTGGAACTACCAGGCAGAAGGCCCAGAGGAAGACCAAGGAGAAGATTTATGGATGTGGTGAAGGTGAACATGAAGGTCGTTGGAGTAAGAGTAGAAGATGCAGAGGATAGGGAGAGATGGAGGCAGATCATTTGCTGTGGCGACCCCTGAAGGGAACAACTGAAAGGAAAAGAAGAAGAAGCTCGTATAATCTACTGTGGTGGCACGGTGGTGTAGTGGTTAGCACATCTGCCTCACAGTAAGAAGGCCTGGGTTTGATTCCAGGCCTGGGCGTTTCTGTGTGGAGTTTGCATGTTCTCCCTGTGCATGTGTGGGTTTCCTCTGGGTACTCTAGTTTCCTCCCACAGTCCAAAAATATGCACAGTAGGTTAACTGGCTGCTCCAAATTGCCCATAGATATGAATGAGTCTGTATGTGGCCTGGCAAACCATATGGTAGATCATTGCGATCACAGCCATGGGAATCCCTGTATGAGCATCATTCAAGCTTCACGGATCAACGTCCATTCCTCGTGATTGGATGTAGACGTAGATAGATAATCTACTGTAGTTGCAGTGCCCAAAAACTAACCAAACTTAAGATGAATTCGGAAATAATTTCGACTAAGCTCACTTCAGACTGTAAAACAACACAAACATTGGCTCAGCTACAGTTTTTTGTTACCGAGACAAAAGTAGTTCTTGAGATATCACTCAGAGAGAGAGACAGCCTCTAAAGATCTCAGTGTTCAGTAGTCTTTCTTCAAACACTTTTGGTTTTAAAACTTTTAAAAATTTTCACTTTGTTTAAAACTTGTGAATTTTAAAACCCTATTTGCTCATAAAAAGATATTTTGTGCGGTGGTTGTGTTCATGTATGCCCTGTAAGTGTATTAAATAATACAAATGTAAACATAAATAAGAGTCGGTTTCATTTTTGCCTCCATCACCATGTATTGCGTGCTGGTGAGCCGCGCTGCTTCTTCATAGTGCTACATTCAGGCTTTTTATTTTAAAACATTGACCTGCTTTATATCAATCATAAAGTAATTGACACCATTTCTTTCAGTTTCCCCAGGGTGTTGAGCCAGTTTTCTCCAAGGTTACTTCCTGTTTTTACTCTAACTCATCTCCCCACTTTAATATGAGCACGATAATCCCATCACAAGTTTCATACTGATAAGAAGGCTTCTTGTAAATGAACACGGATATACCGTTTTTATGACGCCTCCATCATAAATGCATTTCTGACGTGTTATAGTTATACACGGGTCATGCAGAAAATTTCCATGATGATGGCAATTATGGGATGTTCTAAATTTCATCCGGGTATAAAATCCAGAGGGCAGAAGAGGTCAAGCCTCACATCAAACCAGGACCGAGGAACAGAGCAAATTTTCATCTCGCAAAAGGCGGTTTTACTCTTTCAGTACTGTTTCATCCATCTGGTGTTTTCCGGACGCATTACTTTTAAAAGTCAGTTATCATTAAGTTCGATTTTATTGAAATGTGAAATTGTGCTCTTTTTCTGTGGAAGGAAGTGATTGTGTTGTTGTTTGTTTCTGTCATGTCAGACTTTTGATATATAACATACTTCCTTTAATGATGATCTGATACATTCTTAAGATGTTTGCATTTTAAAACCAACCATCATTTACTCTAATGCAATGTCAATGATACAACTGTTGTCATGTCCAAAACTTGTTATGTATTTATTGATTTATTTATTTTTAATTGTGGCCATTTCTCTTTCTTTTTCAAGTCCATCTCAGAGATTCTCATTTCCACATCAACTATGTCTGGAAACCTGTACATCATTTTAGTTCTGCTTGCAGGTACAACTGGAACTATAATATATGATTTAAAAAAAAAAAAAAAAAAAAAAAAAAAAAAAAGAACGATGAGATCATGTCTTATTAGGGACATTATGGTTTCTTCCGATGGATTGTTTCATCCACAGTTGCATGAATGATTTATTCCGATTTCCGGTCACATAATAACAAGCAATCAGTTCATCACTCTAGCTTGTAATAGTTTAAATTTGAAAGGCTCTAGATTATTATTAATTATTAAATACACTAATGACGTTTAATTTTCTTTCAATTACATTTAGATTTAAATTAAATTAAATTGAATTGAAATGAGGTTCAACAATTTCAGTATTCGAGTAAGAAATTCAAGGTTAATTCAGTTAAATTTTCTGCATCCCGCACCATTTAACCTTGTTTTTTATATGATTGTAAGAATAAGTAAAATAAATGATTAAGGTGTAGCAATGGAATAAACATAAAACTAAAACACTCAGGTAGAACAATGCTGTGATACATTTTACTGGCAAATGTGGTCTAGTGGATATGGCGCAGGATTGCTGATCCTGAGGTTGGGGGTTCGAGTCCCCACAAGGTTGTCACTGTCCCCCCCCAGTGCAGCTAACTGGGTTATCAAAGACGGGCCATGTCTCTCACTGTCTATGCTGAGAGGTTCATGTAAAAGAACCATTGCTGACTTTCGTAGAGTAGCTGCAAAGTCGTCAGTGTGTTTGTTCAGTTCAGTTCATTTTCTGTAACCGCTTCATCCTAATTAGGGTCGCGGGGAGGCTGGTGCCCATCCCAGCCAACTCAGGGCAAGGGCAGAGTACATCCTGGACAGCTTGCCAGGCCATCGCAGGGCGGAAACATGCTGACGGCTTTGCAGCTACTCTTGTCGAAAGTCAGCAATGGTTCTTTTACATGAACCTCACACCATAGACAGTGAGAGACATGGCCTGCCTTTGATAACCCAGTTAGCTGCACTGGGGGGGGACAGTGACAACCTTGTGGAGAGTGGGATTCGAACGCCTTCCTTTGGATCAGCGATCCGGCGCCTTATACCACTAGACCACCACTGCCCTCAGCATGTTTGTGTCCCTTACTAAAAAGGGTTGTGACAGGAAGGGCATCCGACCTAAAAACCTCTGCCAAATCAAACGTGCGAATCAGATGATTCGCTGTGGCAACTCCCGAGTAAAAGGGAAAAAGCCGAAAGAGGAGAAGAGGATTTAAAGGTTTTGTTGAATCTGAAGTGCTACCAGATTATAAATCCTCACAGTTATTTTTGATCCAGTCTCTGTCCTGAACGTACAATTCAACAACATTATAAATAAAATCACATTTTCAATATTTGAATCCATGCAACAGGATAACAATAAAAAAAAAAAAGTTTTTTTTTTTTTTAAGTTTTATTAATTTTTTTTTTCTTGAAGAACTTGGGCTTGATCAGAAGTTGGTAAAGTGTTGTTGAGAAACATTAAATGTGATGGTCTTAATAATTTGGGATTTTATTTTTATTATTTTTACATACTTTACAAGTACTTTAGTCTTTACTTGGAGACTCTATCATTGTAAATGTGTTTTTTGCAAAAGTTAATATGGTAAATATAAATAACAAGTTTAACTGTAGTGTATATGAAAAACATTATAATAAATAGATATAAGTTGATATACAATCCTAGAAGGTTTATTTTCTTGGTGGCATCATGTGATTTTTTTTGGATTTTAAGTATTTAAACTGCATATATTGCAGTGAAAAAATGCAGTGTGTTAAAGTTACATAGCAAAAGCTAATTTGAATCATCTCCTTTCTGTTCCCATCAGCAGTTCTACATGGAGCAGTTTCTAATACTACCGTTGTCCCTGAAACCAGCAATACTACCATCGTCCCTGAAACGAACAATACTACCATTGTCCCTGAAACAAGCAATACTACCATTGTCCCTGAAATCAACTCGACTTCAACTGCCCCTACCACTACGAATACAATATTGTCATCGTCCACGGAAAATATCCAGAACACAACCTCCATTGACGTCTCTGATCCAGGTTTAACTCCAGCTGAGACAGCAGGAATTGCAGTAGGCACCATTGCTGGTGTGGCTGCACTGGGTGAGAAAATGGGAACCACACACACACACACACACACAAACTTAAACAAGATTTATTTATAATTTATAATATTTTATTATATATGTAGTTATAAATGTGCAAGCAATCTACATAAATTAATTTATCAGGTATTTCAAATGCATAACAAAGAAAAAATATATATTATTGAATATAACAGATATATCTAATTCAAATAATACGAATAAGAATTAAATAAATAACAAGGAAAGTGGTGGCCTGGATGGTAAAGGTGCTTGATCACTGATCCTAAGGTTAGGGGTTTGAATCCCACTCTCCACAAGGACGTCACTGCCGCCCCCAGTGCGGCTAACTGGGTTATCAAAGGCCGGCCATGTCTCTCACTGTCTATGGTGTGAGGTTCATGTAAAAGAACCATTGCTGACTTTCAACAAGAGTAGATTGATTGAGAATGGCTGGATTTTGTTTGGGCGTGACCGGCCTGGTGGCGCAATGCGCATTGGTGGGTGTTGCTCATGTTAACGTTCTGTTTTGGGGACTATTCAGTAACATCTACCTCGCCTTTAACATGTAATTATTAATTGTTATTAAAAATATATAACAATGAATTTCAATAACTTCATTTAATTGTTTTATGATTGTATTGATTCATGAATTAATGTTTTGTTGGAATTTTTAATGCCCTCATCGCATATGAAAAAGTGCTTTGGTTCGAGACCTGTAACTGGAGAGTGTGGAGTTTGTGTGGGTTTTCTCAGGGGGTTCTGGTTTCCATCCACAGTCCAAAGCCATTCAAGTCAGTCTAATTAGCTATATGAAATTACTCTTAGGTGTAAAAATGAGCATCCGTGGATGTTTTCTGTGACAACTATCGCAACTGCAGGCTTGGAGACAAAAAAAAAAAAAAAAATCCTACACAGCTCAGGAACCCAGTGCGGCTAACTGGGTTATCAAAGGCTGACCATGTGTCTCACTGTCTATGGTGAGAGGCTGTAAAACAACCATTGCTGACTTTTGTAAAGAGTAGCTGCCTAGCCGTCAGTGTGTTTCTGCCCTGTGATGGCCTAGAGGGCTGACCAGGGTGTACTCTGCCCTTACCCCAAGTCAACTGAGTAGGCGGCAGCCTCCCCATGACAATAATTAGGATTAAGCTGTCTGTCTGTCTTCCTTTCGGCTTTTTCCCTTTTTACTCGGGAGTCGCCACAGTGAATCATCAGTTAATGTCCCACTGGAAAAGCTGGAGGAATGGACTGGGGAAAGAGGGAGAGAGATGGGTAGACCTCACTGCCTGAGCTGTGTCCCCATGATGTGACCCTGGATTAAGCGAAAGAAGAAGAAAAAGAAGAAGAAGAAGATGATGATGATGATGATGATGATGATGATGATGATGATGATGATTTTTCATTATTTAATCTGGGAGGATTGTCTTGCCTCTCAACAGAAGCTGGCTGAGATTGACTCCAGCTTGCTCCTGTGCCGTTGATAGATAAACAGTGAAAATAATAGATAGAAAGAATCAAAGTATAATTTTGCTGTTTCCTGCCCAACTGAAAAAAAAAAACGTTTCCAATCATTTGTTCAAATCTGAGATCTGTTGACACAGTTTCAACATCAACATGCGAAGTGTAACATAAACCATTATTCTGAAATAATGATTAAACAAGCTGAAAACAGTTGTGTGTCATTAGGAGTGTAATGTGCCAGCGACGTGTGTTGACTGCAGTGGGTCATGCAGAGTGCCTCCTGTCTGGATATGATGTAATCAGGAAGTACTTTTCAAGCAAATCTGGGCATGAAGGCGGTGCAGTTTGTGGACTCTGGTACCAGCCTGATAGACAGACAGAAAAACAGACAGACATCTAATACAAAAGAGTGAATTAGAAAATGTTTAAGAATGAGAAGAAGGATAGAGAAATGTTAGTATTTACTGTAATTACATAATCCTCCATACATTAGATGATAGGAGATGATATTTTATGACACTTTATAACTTCAGCTTCCCAATACTCAAACATATTTAAATTCTATTCACATAATAAGATGTATGCACAGTATGCAACACAAACAACCACAGTTATAAAACAGAAGCTCGGCAAATGCTGTCTGAAATTTATTGTGGTGCATAAAATGATGGATTATGTATTGTGATCATTAAGAGATAATAAACCCTGCCTGCCTGTTTGTCTGTTCCGTAGGTGGAGGGGTATATGCAGGTTTGAAATTCACCGGGAGACTGGGCTAGCCTCACATCGTTACATTTCTCATATACTTCTAACTCGCCACCACCTGGACCGTGCTCAGGCCAGAAGATCGACTGTTCTTCACTGAAGAATAATGGACTTGTACAACTTCTGTGTGGCCTCCAGTTTGCCATACACATACATGTCATACTGTCATACACAACCTATCAATGAAATGTATAACTGTAGATTTTATACAGTCATTTTATTTGTAGCATATTGTTCGGCATATATTTATAATTGTAAGTTTAACATTTGATTCATTTGCACGTTCAGTTCCCAGTCATGCACATTTGTGTCTCTGACCCATGTTTATTATCTTTGCCTTCTCCATGGCTACCTTTCAGCCTTGTTCTAGTGAACAATGTCATACTCAAATAAGAAATTTATGATATGTCAATTTCACCATCACAGTGTCAATATGGACCAACTGTCCATCCACCATTATGGGAACAGTGGAGATAATGCTATGAAATAACATGCTTGGGATAGTGGTGTGTGTGTGTGTGTGTGTGTGTGTGTGTGTGTGTGTGTGTGTGTGTGTGTGTGTGTGCATGTGTGTGTGTGTGCGTGTGTGTGTGTGTGTGTGTGTGTGTGTGTGTGTGTGTCCATAGAGTCATTAAAGGTTCATCTATTGATATAAGAACAATGATGTGAGAGCAGGTGGCAGATCAAGTGTTCTTAATGAAGAATGAATAAATAAATGTTGTTTCTTTTAAACTGTAAAAAATTGCAAAGAAATTATGTACAATCAGAATAATCTAAAATATATTATTTGTTTTTCACACTTTTTTCAAATAATTTTAAACCATTTAAAAAAAATTATTTTCTGATGAATAAATATTAAAATTAGTTTCATTAAAGCCAGTTTGACATTCTTTATTTCAAAAACTAAAAGGTGTTGTTTAACTTTGCTTGGTTAACAAAGTGACATCTGGAAAGTGAAGACATTCATTTATGCAGCTATTTTCTGAACCGCTTGATCCTAATTAGGGTCGTGGAGAGGCTGCCGCATATCTCAACCAATTCTGGGTGAGGGCAGAGTACACCCTGGACAGCTTGCCAGACCATCAAACATAGGATTGAACAGCTCATGTGTTCCACCTGAGAGTCAATAGTAAAATATATAAATATAAACTATAGAAATCTTGTTTAAGCTTGTGTGTGTGTGTGTGTGTGTGTGTGTGCGTGTGTGTGTGTGTGTGTGTGTGTGTGTGTGTGTGTGTGTGTGTGTGTACTAAAATACCTCGATATAGTGTGGTTTACTGTCAGGTATAGATGAGAATGCTGAACACAGCGGAGCAGATACTAACTGTGAGCTACTCACCTGCTGAGTTGATCTGACCCACCATGGTTAAAATATGTAAATATAAACTAAGAAATTGGGTAATGATGGCCTGGCGGTAAAGGTGCTGGATCATTGATCCTAAGGATTGGGGTTCAAGCCCCACTCTCAACAGGTTGTCGCTGTCCCCCCAATGCAGCTAACTAGGTTATCAAAGGCCTGCTATGTCTCTCACTGTCTATGGTGAGAAGTTAATGTAAAAGAACCATTGCTGACTTTCGACAAGCTGCATATAACCGTCAACGTGTTTCCACCCTGTGATGGCCTGGTGAGCCGTGCTCCGTCCTTGCCGGGATTTGGCTGGGATTTGCGCCAACCTCCCATGAAACCCTAATAAAGATTAAGTGGTTACAGAAAATGAATGAATGAAACTAAGAAATCTTGTTTTAGTTTTCTTTTTATTGTTTCTACGTTAAAGACACCTTCTTCCATGTGCATTCAAGTCCACCTACATCTGTCATGGTTAAAGAGTAGTGGTATTGATCATCCTTGCAGTATAATTTATATGTGATGTAATATGTTTAAGCAATACAGAACCTATTTTAACATAATTGACCATAAAAAGACCAGTACTGGGCTGATCCAATACGAAGCACCCCCCACCCCACCTTCACCCCCCAAGAAGTGACGTGAACTTGTTAGGTTGGGTTGTCAGCACAAGTAAACAAGCAGCGAGTGACATTTTAGGAGCTAATACTCTTCACATACTAAAGGTTCTTACTTTTCACTGGTTCCTTTTGGTGAGGCGCTCTGAAACTTCATGTGCTTCATACCAAGTACTTTTGCCTGGACGTCACGCTGCTAGCAGGTCGGGTTGAAGTGGTCTTTGCAGTCTAATGGGTTGTGTCTAAAAGGAAATGCTTTCAGATACAGCCTGTGCCGATGTTATGTTCTATTTATATTTACATCAATTAGCAGATGCTTTTATCCAGAGCAACATACAGAAGTACTTTAAAGTCACTATCAGTGAATATATTCTTATACTGAATTGTTAGGTATACCCTCAGTTAAACTCATTTGTTAAGGGTTCTGCATGTTATCTTCTTCTTTTCCTTCCGGCTGTTCCCATTCAGGGGTCGCCACAGCGAATCCTCTGCCTCCATCTTCATCTTCTTCTTTTCTTTCAGCTTTTTCCCGTTCTCAAGAGTCGCCTCATCTGAATCGTACATTTGATTTTGGCCTGGGTTTTTACGTCGGATTCCCTTCCTGTCACAACCCTTTTAGCAAGGGACAGAAACACGCTGATGGCTTTGCAGCCGACTCTTTACGAAAGTCAGCAAAAGTTCTTTCACATGCCTCTCACCATAGACAGTGAGAGACATGGCCCGCCTTTGATAACCCAGTTAGCTGCACTGGGGGGACAGTGACAACCTTGTGGGAATTCCCGATCCTGCGTCCTATCCACTAGACCGCCACTACCACACTGCCTCCATCTTCATGGAAGTCATATTAATGATTCACATATTTGATTTGGCGTAGGTTTTTAGCAAGGGTAGAAACACACTGATGGCTATGCAGCTACTCTTTACGAAAGTCAGAAATGTTTTTTTTTTACATAAACCTCTCACCATAGACAGTGAGAGACATGGCCGGCGTTTGATAACCCAGTTAGCTGCACTGGGGCTGGGGGGCAGTGACAACCTTGTGGAGAGTGGGACTCAAATCCCCAACCTCAGGCTCAGTGATCCAGCACTTTTACCACCAGGCCACCACTGCCCTGTTTCTTAGTTTATATTTATATATTTAACCATTGTTTTAGTATATACTATTTGGGAACCTAAAAAAGGTCAATAATTAAAAAAAAAAAAAATATATATATATATATATATATATATATATATATATATATATATATATATATATATATATATATATATATAATAAAAATAAAAGGACAGGACAAAGACTTTCTATTGAAACTCCATTTATCACTACAGATCTGTTTCGAGGGGTGGTGAAACCATCCTCTCTCTTCAGGTGATTATAGAAGAATCTGAAAAATTTCTAATCAGATGAACAGAAGAGACATTGTCTCAGATACATTTATTTGTTTATATGCCAAGTTGCTTAATCCTATTAAGGGTCATGGGGAGGCTGGGTCCTTTCTCAGCCAATTTTATCAAAGACAATGTACATCCATAGCTCACCAGTGCATCACAAGGGCCAATACAAACACAACCATTCACATTTACACTCCCACCGAAAGCAATTTGGAAGACACAGTTTTCCTAATGTGCATTTAGACTGTGGGAAGAAAGTTTGAAGAAACACTTGATGTACTCAGGACTCAAACCCAGAACCTTCTTCCTGTGAGTCAGACATGTTAAGCACTGTGCCAAAATGCCACCTATAAAAGAACCAATGAAGCCAATGGTTTAAATGTTTATTATCCCACAGTAAGTTGTATCATTAGGGCAGTGTTGAACGAAACTATTAAATGTGAACATTAACCAGAGTAAACGAACCACGATAAAATTTGTGTTAAAGTTAATGAGTACATCTAACAAAATTGGCGTAATATAGTTAATGATAAATTTGCATGATGTAGTCCAGAAGAAAGAATTAAGCAACATCATTATTCTCAGTGTTCAGGGATACTAAGTACTGATATATACAAATATACATATGAAATCGAAATGTAAATAAATATTTCTAGATCTTCTTTTTCTTTTCCCTTCAGCTGTTCTCTTGAGGGGTCGCCACAGCAAATGATCTGCCTCCATCTCACCCTATCCTCTGCATCTTCTACTCTTACTCCAACTACCTTCATGTCCTCCTTCACCACATCCATAAATCTTGTCTTTGGTCTTCCTCTAGGCCTTCTGCCTGGTAGTTCCAACTTCAGCATCCTACTACCAATATACTCACTATCCCTCCTCTGTACATGTCCAAACAATCTCAATCTAGCCTCTCTGACTTTGTCTCCAAAACATCTTACATGTGCTGTCCCTCTGATGGGCATCTGCTCACTTTCTAAGACCGGTATATCATCAGGACCAACTGGCTTTCCACTCTTCATCCTCTTCAATTCCCTCCTCACTTCACCCTTACTAATCTTTGCTACTTCATGGTCCTTAACGGTCACCCGTTCTACTCTTTTTTCTCTCTCATTTCCCTCATTCATCAGCTCTTCAAAGTACTCTTTCCATCTTCCCATCACACTTCTGTCATCAGTCAATACATTTCCCTCTCTGTCCTTTATCACTCTAACTTTCTAACTTTAACAGTAAAAGTCTACCCGAATAACAAGCCCTGGGTCACAAAAGAGTTAAAGTTGCTGCTTAACAAGAAGAAAATAGCTTTCATGGAACAAAACAGAGATGATTTGAGGCTTGTTCAGAAGGAAATTGATTGCACAATAAGACAATGTAAGCAGGCCTACAAGGAGAAGATCGAGCGTCAGTTTTACACAAACAACCTTCGCCAAGCTTGGAGTGGTGTAAGAACTATGATTGGTAGTAAAAGCAAGGGACAAGCCATCAATGTTCCCGATAAAAATGCATTCGCCAGTGAACTCAATGACTTTTATGCAAGGTTTGATTGTTTCGATTTTAGTCAACAATGTGATCGCTTGTATTCGGTTTTAGACGCCAACAACTCGAGCCCGATACTACTTAAACACGATGACGTCATCAATGAATTCTCCAAACTGAACATACGTAAAGCGTCTGGACCAGATAACTTGGACGGCAAGGTCCTAAAGGAGTGTCGCGACCAGCTCAGTGAAGTGTTTTGTAAATTATTCCAAATGTCACTGGATTCTAATTTAATACCAAAACTTTGGAAATTGTCGGAAATAGTTCCTGTACCTAAGAAAACCAAACCATCAACTCTAAACGACTACAGGCCTGTGGCCCTTACATCGGTTGTCATGAAGTGCTTGGAGAGGTTGGTGCTGAAGTCGTTGCTACGCGACGTCCAAGACAAGCTGGACCCTCTACAAGCTTACAGGGCAAAGCGGGAGTTGAAGACGCCACAATCACACTTCTAAACCAGGTATACCAACATCTTGAAACTCCGAAGTCATTTGCTCGGGTTCTGTTCATTGACTTTTCATCCGCATTTAACACCATACAGCCACACCTAATGATTGACAAACTTCAACGCTTATCCGTAAACAATGCAGTGATCAAATGGATCTTCAACTTCCTGAGAGACAGAACCCAGTACGTGAGGGTTAACGACAGCATGTCCAGTAGAGTTACCATCAACACGGGGGCTCCACAGGGATGTGTTCTCTCCCCTGTGTTGTTCATCCTCTACACTAACGACTGTGTCAGTACCCACTCGAATTGCTCTACCATCAAGTTCGCAGACGCCGCCGCCCTTGTGAGTCTCCTTAGTGATTGTGAGTCTTTAGCCAGCTACCGAGAGGACATTTATAACTTCAACTCATGGTGTGAGGACAATTTCCTACAGCTGAATGTAAAGAAAACGAAGGAACTCATCATAGACTTTAGAACAAAAAAATCTGATCATGCACCTGTCGTAATTAACTCAGAGACTGTTGAACAAGTTGACCAATACAAATATCTGGGAACTATCATTGACAATAAGCTGACTTTTACACAGAATACTGATGCCGTGTACAACAAGTGTCAACAAAGACTGTTCTTCCTTCGCAAACTCAGATCTTTTCATATTGATAAAACCATTATGTTGTTATTTTACAAATCATGTGTGCAATCTGTTTTACTTTTAGTGTACAATGTTGGTATGGCACCCTCTCTCTCAAAAACAAAAACAAACTTGGCAAAATTGTAAACGTAAGCAGCAAAATCATTGGAACTCCTTTAGACCCTATTGACTACTTTTATGAATCTCGTGTACTAAATTTAGCATCCAAAATTATTAACGACGAAACTCATGTTCTTCATTCTGAATATATCCTTCTTCCTTCCGGCCGCAGATATCAATTACCCAAACTTAAATCAAAGAGAGCCGTACATCCTATATACCAACTAGCATTTTCCTTTTAAATAAGTAGCCTCCACCTTTAGTCTCTTGTATATTGTTACATTTTGTACCACTGTTTTTATAATAATAATAATAATACATTTTATTTATATGGCGCCTTTCTCAGCACTCAAGGTCGCCTCACATCATAAAAACAGTAATAAAACATTCAAATAAAATACAATCAACATATTCAATATAAACAGACAGTTAAATACAGTTAAAATATTTACATGACAGTGCAGTTGTGGTTACAGTGAGTATGCAAGTTTGAACAGGTGAGTTTTGAGTCTGGATTTGAAGAGTGGGAATGTGTCTATATTGCGGAGATCGGGAGGAAGAGAATTCCAGAGCTGGGGAGCAGAGCAGCTGATAGCTCTGCTCCCCACAGTGACAAGGCGGGCTGAAGGAACAGAGAGATGGAGCGAAGAAGAGGAGCGAAGAGAGCGAGCAGAAGTGGCAATGTGGAAGAGGTCAGAGAGATATGGAGGAGCAAGGTCATGAATAGCTTTGAATGTGTGGAGCAGGATTTTGTATTGAATACGGTATGTAATGGGGAGCCAGTGTAGCTGTTGTAGGATGGGAGTGATATGGTGGGTGGAGGGGGTGCGTGTGATGATTATCTGTTGCGTTATCTAATTTAAAAACTCAGTTTTATGTCTTAAGTCGTTACATGTCCGTTTAACATACAGTATTCTTTAAAGTATTTTTAAATTTTATTTTTGAAATTTTAGTGCTAGTTTCTTACATTGCACCTTAAGATATTTAATATTTAATATTTAATGTTATATATGTATTATGTCTTCATGTTTGTAATATGTTCTTATGTATGTATGTTTTATGGAGCCTGTGTACGTGCAAGACAAATTCCCTCCTCGGGCAATAAAGTATTGTCATTGTCATTGTCATTCTGCATGTCTTTCCCATCTCTATTTCTCTACTGTGCCAACCTGTATAAATCATTTTCTCCCTCCTTACTGTCTAACCTAGCATACAAGTCATCATACACCTTCTGTTTGGCCTTTGACACCGCTACCTTCACCTTACACTTTGTCTCCCTGTACTCCCGTTTACTCTCTTCGGCCCTCTCAATCTCCCACTGCGTCTTAGCTAACTTCTTCCTTTGTACACATTCCTGCACTTCCTCATTCCACCACCAAGTCTACTTATCTTCTTTCCTTCCAGAGGACCTACCCAGTACTCTCCTACCTGTCTCCCTGATCACATTAGCTGTAGTTGTCCAGTCATCTGGAAGCACTTCCTGACCACCCAAAGCCTGTTTCAACTCATCTTTGAAGACAACATGACACTCTTCCTTTTTCAGCTTCTACCACTTTGTCTTCTGCTCTGCCTTTGCCTTCTTCACCTTCCTCGCCATCAGCATCATCCTGCACACCACCATCCTATGCTGTTTGTCAACACTCTCACTCACTACTACTTTGCAGTCGCTGACTCAAGATGACTTCCTTCAATTTACATCGCCTACACAAGATGTAGTCTACCAGTGTGCTCCTACCTCCGCTTTTATAAGTCACCGTATAATCTTGTCTCTTCTGTAAGAAAGTATTCACCACCGCAATGTCCATTCTTTTTGCAAAATCTATCATCTGTCTTTCTGTGTTCCTGTCCTGGATAACAAACCTGCCCATCACTTCCCCGTCCTCTCTGTTGCCTGCACCAACATGTCCATTGAAGTCTGCACCAATGACCACTCTTTCACCTCTGGGGGGTACTATGCATCACTTCATCTAACTCACTCCAGAATCGCTCCTTCTCTTCAGCTCACATCCTGCCTGTGGGGCATAAGCACTAACAACATTGAACATCAGGCCTTCAATTTCTAACTTGAGACTCATCACTCTGTCTGATACTCTTTTCACTTCTTGAACATTCCTGACAAACCCCTCCTTCAAGATGACTCCTACTCCATTTCTCTTCCCATCCACACCATGATAAAGACAGCTTAAACCTGCTCCGAAGCTTCTAGCCTTGCTACCTTTCCACCTGGTCTCCTGAACACACAGTATGTCCACCTTCCTCCTCTGCATCATGTCAGCCAGCTCTCTACCTTTTCCTGTCATAGTTCCAACATTCAAAGTCCCTACTCTCAGTCCTAGACTCATGCCTTTCTTCTTCTCTCTCTCTGCCTACAGACCCCCCGCCTCTCCTTCTTCTACCAACAGTAGCCCAGTTTCTACCAGAACCCTGTTGGTTAACAGCACTGATGGCGGTCGTTGTTAACCCAGGCCTCGCCCGATCCGGTATGACATTCGTATTGATGATCCGCATATCAAATTTGGCATATGTTTTATGTTGGGTGCCCTGCCTGACACAGCCCTCTGCATTTATCCAGGCTTGGGACTGGTGTGAGGATGAACACTGGCTTCCGTCCCCCCTCACGGATGCATTTATGCTTTATGGATTCGTTTTTTCAGTCTCCATCACTGACCCTCAGCCTGCTGCCCCAGTATACAACAGCATAGAGGATAGCGTTCACCACAACAGACTCATAAAACATCCTAAGTAGTGTCCAGCAGATGTTAAACGACCTTATGCTCCTCAAAAAAAAAAAAAAAACAATAGAGAGGTTCTGGCCCTTCTTGTAAAGTGCAGTAGTGTCCCAGTCCAGTTTATGGTCAATATTAACTCCAATCTTTCTCGATCATGGTGATTTCTTCTCTTTAACATCCAAAGGATTCATCCATTTCTTTCCACTAAGGCCACTCAGATACTTGTCATCATCATCATCATCATCTTCTTCCGCTTAGTCCAGGGTCGGGTCGCGGGGGCAGCAACCTTAGCAAAAAGGTCCAGACATCCCTCTCCCGAGCTACTTCCTCCAACTCTCCCGGGGGGACACCAAGGCGGTCCCAGACAAGCCGAGAGACATGGTCCCTCCAGCGTGTTCTAGGTCGACCCCGGGGTCTCTTCCCGGTTGGACATGCCCAGAAACACCACACTAGGGAGGCGTCCGGGGCATTCTGACCAGATGCCGAGCCACCTCAACTGGCCCCTCTCAATGCGGAGGAGCAGCGGATCTACTCGAGCTCTCCCGGATGGCGGAGCTTCTCACCCCTATCTCTAAGGGAGAACCCGCCACCAGAAAGCTCATTTCAGCCGCTTGTATCCGTGATCTTGTTCTTTCTCGGTCATTACCCAAAGCTCGTGACCATAGGTGAGGTTGGAGCATTAGATCGACTGGTAAATTGAGAGCTTAAGCCTTGCGGCTCAGCTCCTTTTTCACCACAACGGACCGGTACAGGCACCGCTTAATAGCAGAGGCTGCAGCGATCCAGGTCTGTCGATCTCTCGCTCCATCCTTCCCTCACTCGTAAACAAGACCCCAAGATACTTAAACTCCTCCACTTGGGGCAGGACCTCATTCCCGACCAGGTGCATTTCCACCATTGTCCGACTTGAGAACCATGGCCTCGGACTTGGAGGTACTGATCTTCATCCCGGCTGCTTCGCGCTCGGCTGCGAATCGCTCAATGAGAGCTGGAGGGCCCGATTTGATGAAGCCAAAGGACAACATCATCCGCCAAAAAGCAGAGAGCGATATCCGATGGCCACCAAACCAGAACCCCTCATCGCCTCGACTGCGCCTAGAAATTCTGTCCATAAAAATTATGAACAGAATCGGTGACAAAGGACAGCCTTGGCGGACTCAACTCCCACTGGAAACGAATCCGACCTGCTGTTACCAATACGGACCAAACTCTGGCTCGGTGATACAGCGACGAATCGCTCGTAACAGCGGATCCGGAGCGCCCGTGCTCCGGGCCAACGCCCACAAGATCTTTCGAGGGACACGGTGAAAGCCTTCTCCAAATCCACAAAGCACATGTGGACCAGATTAGGGCAAACTCCCATACCCCCTCCAGAATCCTGTGGGCGTATAGAGTTGGTCAAGAGTGCTGCGGCCAGGGCGAAAACCACATTGTTCCTCCTGAATCGAGGTTCGACTATCGGTCGGATCCTCCTCTCTAGTACCCCCTGCATAGACTTTCCCAGGTAGGCTGAGAGTGTAATTCCCGATAATTGGAACACACCCTCGGTCCCCCCTTCTTAAAGTGGGACCACCACCCCAGTTTGCCCAATCCAGAGGTACAGCCCCCGATGACCAGCGATGTTGCAGAGGCGTGTCAACCAAGACAGTCCTACAACATCCAGAGCCTTGAGATATTCTGGGCGGATCTCGTCCAACCCGGGCTTCGACCACCGAGGAGCTTTTTACAACCTCAGTGACCTCCACTCCAGTGATGGGCGGACCCTCACCCGAACCCCAGGGTCTTCCTCTTCCACGGAGGCGTGTTGGTGGGATTGAGAAGGTCCTCAAAGTATTCCCCTCCACCTCTCAACAACATCCCCAGTCAAGGTAAGCAGCTCCCCACCTCCACCGTAAACAGTGTTTGTGAAGAACTGCTTCCCCCTCCTGAGGCGTCGGATGGTGGCCCAGAACCTTTGAGGCCAACCGATAATCACTCTCCAGGCCCTCACGAACTCTCCTCCGCCCGAGATTTTGCATCTCGACAGCCTCGGCTGCAGCACGTTGGCCTGCGGTACCCGTTTGCTGCCTCAGGAGTCCCACAGGCTAATAAAACCCGATAGGCCTCCTTCTTCAGCTGGGCCGGCCCCTTCACCGCAGGTGTCCACCACCGGGTTGGGGATTACCGCCACGACAAGCACCGGCGACCTTACGGCCACAGCTATGGGCTGCCGCCTCAGCAATGGAGGCACGAAACATGGCCCATTGATTCCATGTCCCCCGCCTCCTCCGGGCGTGGTTGTAGCTCTGCCGGAGGTGGGAGTTAAAGGCCTCTCCGGACAGGGGCTCGCCAAGCGTTCCCAGCAGACCCTGATTACACGCTTGGGCCTGCCAGGTCTGGAAGGCAACCTCCCACACCACCGAAGCCAACTCACCACCAGGTAGTGATCGGTAGACAGCTCAGCTCCTCTCTTCACCCGAGTGTCCAGAACATATGGTCGCAAGTCCGATGACACGACTACAAAGTCAATCATCGAACTGCGGCCTGGGTATCCTGGTGCCAAGTGCACTTATGGACACCCTTATGTTGGGCTATGGTGTTCGTGATAGACAAACTATGGCGAGCACAGAAGTCCAGCTGCGACACACCATTGATTCAGACTGGAGGGCCGTACCTACCGATCACACCCTTCCAGGTCACACTATCGTTGCCCACATAGGGCGTTGAAGTCTCCCAGACAACGGCGAGTCTCCCGAGGAAGCGTTCTCCAACACCCCCAAAGACTCCAAAAGGGTGGGTACTCTGAACTGTCATTTGGTGCATAAGCACAAATAACAGTCAGGACCCGCCCCACCCGAAGACGGAGGAAGCTACCCTTTCGTCAGCCGGGAGAACCCCAACATTTGGGCACCGAGGCGGGGGGCAACAAGAATACCCACACCCGGCTCGCCGCCTCTCCCCATGAGCAACTCCAGAATAGAAGACGGTCCAGCCTCTTCCGAGATGGCTGGTTCCAGAGCCCAAGCTATTCGTTGAGGTGAGCCCGACTATATCTAGTCGGTAGCTCTCCACCTCACCCGCCAAATCAGGCTCCTTTCCCGCCAGAGAGGTGACATTCCATGTCCCGAGAAGGTCAGAGTAAGCAGCCGAGGATCAGTCCGACAGAACCCATGCCTTTGGCTGCCACCCAACTCACACTGCACCGACCCTAAAACTCCTCCCACGGGTGGTGGGTCCATGGGAGGGCGGACCCATGTCTCCTTTTCGGGCTGGGCCCGGCCAGGCTCCATGGGCATAAGCCCGACCACCAGGCGCTCGCCTTCGAGCCCCTCCCCTGGGCCTGGCTCCAGGAGGGAACCCCGGTGACCCGCGTCCGGGCAAGATACTTGTTCAATCCCAAATTATATAAAGATGACTACTGCAACTCACTCCTGGCAGGTCTATCTTTGAGTGCTCTTTGACCTCTTCAACTGATCCAGAATGCAGAGTGCCTTCAAAGCCAAAAAATGGACATGCTCCTTTCTACTTTCAAGCACATATCACGCCACGGCCTGCACCAGGTTCTCGATCGGATCCTCTGGTACTGTTAGACTGATCCCTAATTCTACCAAGGGACAAGGAAAAATGCATCTAAACTCCTCTCTGTTTTGGTTCAAATGGGACGGAATGAACTTCATCTGGATGTCCAGACAGCTGAGTCACTGGGCGTCTTCCTACAAATATTAGCACTATGCGTCTCTCACACACACACACAGACACACAATAGACAAACAAAAAAATAAACCACACAACACCTACGCACTGAGCTTGATTAATGGTATACTTTCTGAGTTCTAACAAACCTGTAAAATATATTCATTGAAATTGACTTTAACATACTTCTATAAGTCGTTCTGGATAAGAACTTTTGCTAAATGCTGGAATGTAAACGTAAATCAGATCACACCTTGCCCGTGCATCAGATACTCATACATTATAAGACACATGAATAAGCTGTTTGCCTATTAACTATAAGCTGCTTGCCAAATAGATGAATGAATCAATGAGCGAGAAAGATTTCACTTTAATTTTAATAGAAGAGAATGGAAAACTATTTTAAAAATAATTTAGAAATAATTATTATTTAAATTATGATGACACAGTGGCATGGTCGTTGGCACTCTTGCCTCACAGCAAGAAGATCCAAGCTTCAAGTTCCGGTCTCTCATGTTTTTATGTGGAGTTTGCATGCTATCTTGCACTGGTGTAGGTACTCTGGTTTCCTCCCATAGTCCAAGGTACAGTATTGCATTCAACATTTTGAAGTAGTAAAAACCATTTTATTCACATGTAAACACTTTATTTACCTTTACTAGCAGGAAGTCAATAAAACCTAGAACACACTCTATACTCCAGTTCTGACCTCAGTGCATCATCTGTATCAGGATTATTTTGTACTTTTAACACCTGCTTGATAGGTGAACGGTCAACTGGTCCCCGGTCAACTGATCCCCAAAACTGCATGACCCGGTCAACTGGTTCCCAAAAAAAAGGTCAACTGGTCCCCAAAGTTTTTTCCTGGTAATTTTGTGATATTAGATATTAGACCATGTTTTCAGTTTATAGTTTATATATATATATATATATATATATATATATATATATATATATATATATATATATATATATATATATATATATATATATATATATATATATAAATAAAATAAAAATTATTATTTATATATATGTTTATATATAGTGTTTTTTATAGCTTATATTTGTTTATACAGCAAGGCTCAAAATACCTTAATATATCATGATATTTCAGGATGTATATGGAAAGCATGGAGGAGATGTGTATAGCAAAATTCAAAATACTATAATATATTATGTACAACATTTTATTAAATCACAAAGTACATATCACAAAGTACATCTCACAGTAAATATCACATAGCAGATAATGACCTAAACGTTGGGTTGACCACCACGCAGGTTGTGGCTGATGCCACGCAGGAAATCTGAAATAGATTTCCTTCCTTCCTTGTAGTTCCTCACCAGGTTCTACAGGCGAAACTGGAGCTCCATGTAGCACTGCTTCGAGCGCTTGTTCAGACGGACAACACGCTCATCCTGGAGGATGACAGCATCAACGGTGGCTGCCTCTGCCTGCAGGCACTCGATAAGCCCCCTGATGGTGGGAATAGCATGGCCCACTAGACTGGAGAACTTATTATTCCAGCCCTCACAGATGTTGTTAGTGCGTGGCTCGTTGGCTAAGGTAGCGTGGTGCTGGTTCCACCGGTCAGGAGCGAACATGGGTGGACTGCGGAGAAGTCGAAGAGGCTCGATGAGGTGACGGAGCTGCCCAGAGACGTAAGTAGAGTTGAAATACTCAACTAGGGCAGCAGCATCGTTGGGCATGGTGGACCGGAGATGATCCATGCCTGCCTTGACCTCCTTAAAATGTGCTTAATTGGACTTATGTTTAGTAACATACAAAAAAAAAAAAGATTTCAGTTAAAAACCAACAAGTTATTTCAAAAACATATGTAGGAACAAATCCTGCACGAGTGGGGACAGTTTTTAGAAAATTTATTTTGGGGACCAGTTGACCACACCTCTGGTCAATTGGGGACCAGCTGACCGGGTCATGCAGTTTTGGGGACCAGCTGACCGGGGACCAGTTGTTCTACAATCCTGCTGATATACCTTGTGCGCCCTCTGGTGTTGGTTAATTGTACTGTTAAATAATTGCTGTTTTTCGGACTGTTTTAAGACTTATTTATTCTTTATTATATTTAATTGTTTTACTTTTTATTCTACGATGTTTGTTTCCAGTAAAATATATATTTTTGACATTTACAAGAAAAACGTTTACTCCAGTTTCCTCCTACAATTCAAACATATTCACCTTTACTCATTGGCTGTGTCAAAGTGGCCCTATGTTTTAGTTTGTTTTCCTTGCGGTAGTCTAGCAAGCTGTTGCAACCTCCCCAAGACCCTAATATTTATAAACCTTGGCAGACGTCGTGTGTTATACAGAGTGACTTTACATTTATTATTTTTGATATGACTGAGCAATTCAGGGTTGTGTCTTTGGCGCCCACCAGTGGCAAGTTGGTGGTACTGAGGTTTGAACCCCTGACCTTTGGATCTCTCTGCCACTTTGTTGCACCATCAGTAGGATTAAGTTCATCCTTTCATTTTCTGTAACCGCTTAGTCTTAATTAGGGTCACGGGGAGGTCGACGCCCATCCCAGCCGACTCCGGGTGAGAGTAGAGTACACCCTGGACAGCTCACCAGGCCATTGCAAGGCAGAAACATCAGTGATCCAGCATTTTCACCACCAGGCCACCACCACCTGACTAGTAGGATTATATGATTCAGCAAATAAACAAATAAATTCAGGAGTTGAAACTCAAATCCTGGACCATGAATGAGTGCCAAGTGACGTACCTGTGTGGACTTAATTTATACATACTGTACAGAGTATCCCATGTTACGCACTCCAACCACAGCTAGTCAGGCCCACGAAATCGCATGGTTCAGTTCATTTTCTGTAACCGCTTCATCCTAATTAGGGTCGCGGGGAGGCTGGTGCCCATCCCAGCCAACTCAGGGCGAGGGCAGAGTACACCCTGGACAGCTCGCCAGGCCATCACAGGGCAGAAACACGCTGACGGCTTTGCAGCCTATTCTTGTTGAAAGTCAGCAATGGTTCTTTTACATGCCTCACACCATAGACAGTGAGAGACATGGCCGGCCTTTAATAACCCAGTTAGCTGCACTGGGAGGACAGTGACAACCTTGTGGAGAGTGGGACTCGAGCCCCCAACCTTTGGATCAGCAATCCGGCGCCTTATACCACTAGACCACCACTGCCCAAATCGCATGGTAACATTTCTAATCATAACATGTGATCGCCATCTACTGGTCAAAGGATAGAATTGTACATAATCCACACCAGCCTCACTTAATAAACCCCTTGTTCTTGTGTATTTTTCCGAGTTGAGACTCTGCAGGTTATTTCTGTAGTAATTTCAGACATCAGCAGGGTCAGTAAAGATAAAGTTTACAAAATAATTTTATATTGGAAACAGTGTAAGGGGTCACACATTAACATCAATTACTGATCTACTCTACTGAGATCTTCACACTTTCAGCTGTATTGTGGATGTGTTGCAAGGGTGGCGTGGATGGTGATGTGGACAGTCATGTCCTTCTCATTTTTAGAATGACTGCAAAACCCTTCTCAGTCCCCTCCTGGTTATTCTCAGTCACCAAAATTAATTATATTACAGTGTGTGTTTCCTGAGGACCTCCTGAGCTTTGGGGATTAAAATGTACTCATTGTTTTATTCTTCATGTAATGTATTCTTGCTCTATACAGTGGGACCAATAAGTATTGGGCAATGTAAAAATGTGCAAAAGCTTGAGAGACAGAATGTAAAAAAAAAAAAATCCAGGAAATCACATTGTATGATTTTTAAACAATTTATTTGTGAAAATGGGAGGCCAATAAGTATTGGGCAGCCAGAAAACAAACATTATTTCAGCCCCCACTCATTAACAGTATGAATGACACCTGTTTGAACTGATTAGATGCATACGAGACACCTTCAAACAATGCATAAGAGACACCTTCAAACCTGCACACACACCTTCAAACTGTCAGACTGCAGTCTTCACCATGACCGAGACCAGAGAGCTTCCCAAACACACCAGAGATAAAATTGTCCAACTGCACAAAGCTGGGAGGAGTCAAACTGCAATTGGTAAACAACTTTGTGAGAAAAGATCAACAGCTGGAAACTTTATTAGAAAATGGAAGAAGTATAACATCACTGACAACCTCCCTAGGAGTGGCGCTCCATGCAAGATCTCACCTCGTGGGGTTCAAAGGATCGTGAGAACAGTGAGTAATCAGCCCAGAACTACACAGCAGGAACTGGTCAGTGATTTGAAGACGGCAGGAACCACCGTCACAAAGATGACAATAACTAACACACTACGTCGTCATGAGATGAAATCCTGCATTGCCTGAAAGGTTCCCCTACTAAACAAAAAACATGTAAAGGCCCGTCTGAAATATGCTACAGACCGTCTGGACGATCCAGAGGAGGATTGGGAGAATGTGATGTGGTCAGATGAGACCAAAATTGAGCTTTTTGGTTTAAGCAGCACTCGCCGTGTTTGGAGGAAGAAGAACGCTGAGTTGCATCCCAAGAACACCATACCTACTGTGAAGCCTGGGGGTGGACACATCGTGCTTTGGGGATGCCTTTCTGCAAAAGGGACAGGAAGACTGCATCGTATCAATGGCAGCATGAATGGGGCCATGTATTGTGAAATTTTGGGTAAAAACCTCCTTCCCTCGGTCAGAGCATTAAAGATGAAACATGGCTGGGTCTTCCAGCTGATAATGGTCCAAAGCACACAGCCAAGAAAACCAAGGAGCGGCTCCGTAAAAAGCATATCAAGGTTCTGGAGTGGCCGAGCCAGTCTCCAGACCTCAACCCAATCGAAAACCTGTGGAGGGAGTTAAAACTTCGAGTTGCCAAGAGACAGCCCTCAAACATCACAGCTCTAGAGAAGATCTGTGCAGAGGAGTGGGACAAAATACCAACTAAAGTGTGTGGAGACCCGGTCAGGAACTACAGGAACCATTTGACCTCTGTCATCGCCAACCAAGGCGACATTACAACGTATTCAAAGTAACTGTTGCTGGCTGCCCAATACTTATTGGCCTCCAATTTTCACAAATAAATTGTTTAAAAATCATACAATGTGATTTCCTGGATTTGTTTTTTTACATTCTGTCTCTCAAGCTTGATGTGTAGGTATGAAGAAAATTACAAACCTCTCTTATCTTTTTAAATGGGTGAACTTGCACATTTTTACGTTGCCCAATACTTATTGGCCCCACTGTATCTATATTATTTGTCCAAGTATCTTTTCATATTTAAATATTTTGTAGCGTATACTATATCTTGATTATTTTTCATCATAGGATTTAGAGTATTATTTAGCTATTTTGATAGTAAACTGTAATACACAGGCAATAATAATAATAATAATAATAATAATAATAATAATAATAATAATGAAAACACATATACACTTGTGGTCAAATAGATTAATTTATTAATATGTACATCTTTCTGGCTTTTCAAAAAGCCAAAGGTACAGTATTTGACATGTGGAGCCCCTCAGACAGGAAGGACTCCTTCTGTTTGAGTCACATGATTATGACTCACTCACTCACATACATACATACATAACATGTACTTGATAAATAAAATAACACACACACACACACACACATACACACTTTTTCAAATAGACAATGTGCACAGATACACCAGGTGCTCTTGGGCTGCAAGAGCTGTTCTCTTTTTGAAAGTCTTTCCTGTGGTCACATAAATAATAATAATAATAATAATAATAAAATAAATAAATAAAAATAAACTGGGAAGGCCTGGCGAGCTGTCCACGGTGTACTCTGCCCTCACTTAGAGTCGGCTGAGATGGGCGCCAGCCTCCCCGTGACCCTAATTAGGATTAAAACGGTTCAGGAAATGAATGCATGAATAAAAATAAAAAGTAATTAAACCAGTCTTGCAAAAATTAGTTCCACCTGGAGGCAACTCACTCTGTTTTTCAAAGGTAGTTTAAAAACAAGCAACAAGACATGCCATGTACCCAAAAGGTAGAGTTAGGACATCGATCTCACTAAAATATTTCCATAAATATCTCAGAACTACCTCTGTCATTATTAACGTCATGTAAGGTCTGTGTGTGTGTGTGTGTGTGTGTGTGTGTGTGTGTGTGAATCTATATAATCATTAAGTGTACTTTCATTCAGCTTTTTTTTTGTCAATCCTGAACAAAGTCAAAAATAGAGATAGCAGGTTTCATCAGGAGGCCGATGATATGAAATATGGGTATGAGTTCATGAAAAACATACAGGGTGAACCAGATCTAAATCTAAAGCATAATAAATTAAATTTGGGATAAAAGTAAAGTTTGGAAATTGATATCTTTACCAGAGTAACTCACTGCTGTGACCCAAAATCAGATCCAGTGTCTCAAAATAAAAACATTACAACACCACAATAAACTAGGGACACAATGTAGTCGCGATGACTGTCTGTGGAGGAACAAAGAGCTCTAGGTACACAGTGCATAGTTCTATTACACACACACACACACACACACACACACACACACACACACACACACACACACACACACACAAGGTCCTGCTCATTGTGAGAGGTAGTGTTCCAGTTGCTTTCTTTCTAGAGGGAGTGTTTTCGTACCCATCCCTTTAGCAGCAGAGGTCTACATCCCGTGCAATATAGGATGAGGAAGCCCTGATATGGGAGCTCGTTTAGGGTCGCGTCCAAAATCGTGTCCCACGCTGCTAAAAAATGACTATAGTTCAGTTCAGCTGTGTGTGCTCAGCCACCGTCCGTAAAACAATCACAAGTCGTGATTCACAGCACAGCCACTGCTGAGGTTTAGTCTCAAGTCCAGGCCTGGGTTTAACCTCGTGGTGATTTCAGAATCCCTTTTTTTTGAGGGTAGAGATGAGACTGGATCACAAGCGTGAGGAATTAGCAAGCTCGTAGAAGAGCACGTAGGCATCACCGCTGCGCACTTGGCTGGAGGACATTGGGCTCACCCTAAAAACGAGACAGGAAGCAAATGTAAATGTGCCACATACTTACATGGATACTCCACACAAAACATTTCTAATATCTGACACGAAAGATGAAAAGAGCATCGGGACAGTGTGCAACCCCCGAAAACCATGGAATTGTGAGAGGGGAGGTGGTCATTTAATTAGCCTCACCAGTGAGGTTATGTTTTCATCAGTGTGGCTTTATGTCTGTCTGTCTGTCTGTGTGTCTGTGTGTCTGTCTGTCTGTCTGTCTGTGTGTCTGTCTGTCTGTCTGTCTGTCTGTGTGTATAGTAGAAAGTTCCTGTCTATAGGTCGGTGACTGCTCAGGGATGTTTACATTAAAATGTGACCCGCTCCAACATAATACGGATGAAGTAGGAACTGTGACATACTGAGATATGTGTATATTTGGAAAGAGAATTTAATATTTCTGAAAATGAAGTAAAATATATTATTATAACATGAACATTTAAAAAGTAGTTCTCAGGGAATGCTACCTTTTGCTATTTTTAAGATAATAGCACTTCCACTTACAGAACAAGTTTCTGAATGTCCTCGTCTGAAACTCGCTAATATCCATAACCTAAATCAATCCGGCTCGACCAATCAGCGCGATCTTAGTTTTGTCTTCCGACCAACAAATGAGTACTATTTACGCTACTTCGCACTTCAGTTCCTGCGGCTTCAGTGCATCGCAAGTTTTTCAAAAATATTCATCGAAAAATAAAAAAAATAAGGAAATTTAGGAAAAATAGGGGGAAAGTTAAAGAAAATTCCACAAAACAAGGCCAATTATGCAAAAAACAAAAAACAAACAAAAACAAAAACCAACCCAACAAAACTATTTACATTTTTATGTGAGGTGCGTTTTTGTATGTGTGTGTATTTATATTTTATTTACATCTTACGTATTATTTTTGAAAGTTTAATTGTCTTTATAAGACTTTATAGCATTCAATATGTTCATCAGTTCATTTTCTGTAACCTCTTTATCCTAATTAGGATCGCGGGGAGGCTGGTGCCCATCCCAGCCAACTCCGGGCGAGGGCAGCTTGCCAGGCCATCGCAGGGCAGAAACACGCCAACAGCTTTTGCGGCCTACTCTTGTCGAAAGTCAGCAATGGTTCTTTTACATGCCTCACACCATAGACAGTGAGAGACATGGCCGGCCTTTGATAACCCAGTTAACTGCACTGGGGGGGACAGTGACAACCCTGTGGAGAGTGGGACTCGAACCCCCAACCTTTGGATCAGCAATCCAGCGCCCTATCCACTAGCCCACCACTGCCCCGCATTGAATATGTATTTATTGATATTATATACACATATACATGTACGTATTCGTCAGTCAGGGGAGTCGATCCTACTTCACGGACATTCAGCGTTCGCGGAGGGTCTCGGTCCCCATTAACCGCAAAAAGTGAGGGATCCCTGTACCCTGAGCAACTACAAAAGAAGATTGAAAAATCAGCAAAATAAGTGGATATTTCTATTATTTTACAACAACCTGACATAGAACCAGGGGCAGTGGTGGTCTAGTAGTATAAGGCGCCGGATCGCTGATCCAAAGGTTGGGGGTTCGAGTCCCACTCTCCACAAGGTTGTCACTGTGCCCCCCCAGTGGAGCTAACTGGGTTATCAAAGGCCGGCCATGTCTCTCACTGTCTATGGTGTGGGGCATGTAAAAGAACCATTGCTGCCTTTCGACAAGAGTAGGCTGCAAAGCCGTCGGCGTGTTTCCGCCCTGCGATGGCCTGGCGAACTGTCCAAGGTGTACTCTGCCCTCACCCTGAGTTGGCTGGGATGGGCACCAGCCTCCCCACGACCCTAATTAGGATGAAGCGGTTACAGAAAATGAACTGAACTGAACTGAACTGACATAGAACCCGTTGTGAAATAAGTATTTTAGTATGGATAGATTGTGTTTATGTATAACTGAACTTGGTCTTGATGAAGGTTTCGCTTTGAAGGATGTATTTTTAGCAACATTGCATTTTCATCCAGTTACGTCATTTACGACTTACTTTGGCTCTTACTCACAGCACGACTGCAAATCAATCTGTGTTGTATGCAGGAGCAGGTCAGACATTTATTACAATGACGATATCATAAAAATTAAACATTCAAAAAATTCCCATCTACGATAATGGATGAAAAAAAAATGTCATCTTAATGTCAAGACATATCTGGTCTGGCCCTGAGTGGAGCTAACTGGGTTATCAAAACTAAAAACTTTGATGTCAGTCCGAGTTTCATCCAGATCTGATCCAGACCGCAGATTTGGAGGCACTTTAGATATAGCATTGGATAATCCCATTATTTGGAAGTGTGGAAGTAGAGCAGGCCCAGCAGGGGGTGCTGTGTACTTAAATTTTATGGCTTGGCAGAGGTTCGCGCACCCAGATTGCTCTTGGTCTTAGTTATTTGTTGCATTATATTCTCCATAATGTTTATTCTATTATAATACAGCACATAAATGAACCACTTGATTTTACTACTCATCATTCGTCTTCTAAGTGATATTATTTCTGTTACCTGGAGTCGTTGTAGGAGTACCACTCTCCTGTGGAAGGGTTGCGGCAGTACGCTGTGTAATGCCCACCCAGTGTGGTGCCTGTGTGATTAGACACTGCATACAGGTTATACACGGCGTGCACTAGACAAAAAAAGAATAACAAAGAATGAATCGAGATTACAATCACTTCACCGAGTAAAGATTAGTACTGAACATTAAACTCTAATGAAATAGAATTCTATGGATGTTATTCGTACTGCTGTTATCTGAAGCAAACTCGCATAGGTCCAGCTCTTTGATGGGAAAGTTGACAAACGTAGAGAGTTTGGCAGTTTTTAGACGAGCCTCAGAGAATCGCTTTAGATCTGAACGAGATGGAGAGTTAAGGAACAACAGGACATGTACATGTGCATACAGATCACATGTCTGCAGCAACACGCGCAGCATACATGACTTTTCTACATAATGTTACTTCTGCATGGAACGACTAGATTGTTTTATTCAGTCATTCACTCATTCATTTTATGTACTTTTTAATCCTAATTAGAGTCATGCAGAGGCTGATGCCCATCTCAGCCGACTCAGAATACACCCTGGACAGCTCCCCAGGCCATCGCAGGGCAATGTTGTTTTATGTTAAATTAAATAAAATCAATGAAGGTTGTTTGCTTGGCAGCGAGATTTTAGAAAGGATACGAAGCACTAGGACTTTGGGGAATTTCTGTATGGTGAATTTCTTTGTGCATTTTCGCCTGGCTTTACACCTTTGGCATGTCTATGAGAGAGAGAGAGAGAGAGAGAGAGAGAGAGAGAGAGAGAGAGAGAGAACAAAGAAGACAAACATTACAAATTTTCAACAGGTGGCTCACATCAGTCTGCCTTAAATTCTACAGCTACTTTATTCATTTATTCATTTATATTTAACAATTAGACTTTTTTGTCTTACACACACACACACGCACACACACACACACACACACACACACACACACACACACACACACACACACACACACACACACATACACAATGTATGTCTGTCTTTCTGAAATTAATTGATTGTATTATGCAACTATGTACTTGTTACCCCTTACCCTAACCTTAACATCACAATTGAACCCCTCTGTACCCTAACCCTTCCATAAAACTAATTCTAACCTGAACCCTAAAACCAGGTCTTAACCCTTTAACATCATTTTAAACAAGTGAGGATCAGCCAAAATATGGTCAACTGCCAAAAAACGTCCACTCTTTTGGTGAAAAATGTATTCTGGTCCTCAAAATGTATCAAATACAAGCACACACACACACACACACACACACACACACACACACACACACACACACACACACACACACACACACACACACACAGTGCATGTTCAAACCCCTACCGGTTTCTCATTCCCATCAAGTACATCTTCCTTAGCGAACAGCCGAAGGCAGTCGATCAGTGACACCTCTCCAGAGCTCTGCAGCAGGAAGACATTACAGTTAAGTACTGCTGTGACAAGAGGAAATGGTGATCTGTTTGTGTTCTTTTGTCTGTGTTGAGGTGTGTGTTTACCTTAGCAATTGGAAGAGACAGATCCCAGAACGGATCGAATACCGTAGAGCAGAAACCACACTCGCTGCAGGTCAGTGAACTCTTCAGTTGGCCAACAAACAGATCTGTGGGAAAAGACCAAAACACACATCAGCAATCCATGCACTCTCTCACACACACACACACACACACACACACACACACACACACACACACACACACACACTTATGTACACATGCAGACACACAAAACTGTCAAACTCACCGACTACTTTGCTATCTTCTCTCTCCTGGTACTTGTTCCACATTCTTTTGGCCTTCTCATCATCCCTAATGAGCACATACACACACACACACACACACACACACACACACACACACACACACACACACACAGTCAGCGTTTGATTCCATGACTGTAATCAGTGCCTATAGCTATCACTCTTTAGCCTGATGTCCCTCCATCATAATGACAGGTTTGTGTTTAATCTAAATATAAATCTAAACTATACAGCTGGCAACCGTATAATAGGCAACTGCCATATTTGTTACTGGATGCCCTTGGAGCCTTTTATTTCCGCAATTCTTCCACTGAATTTTAACTTTAAAATCAATTAAAGTAAATTAGGAGGATAACTATTACTATTTAGCTACCAAACATTGACCAGAGCACAGCCTGTACAGAACCTCTGCTGTCCACACTGGCGAGTAAATCAACACAAATGTTACTGGAAAGTTTCTAAGTGAACCATTTCATCGCAGGTATGTCCTGTCATTGCATGACCACAGAACAGTGCCTGCGCACGTTAGCTTGCAAATATTTAACTAGCTTCATCACAATTTCAAGAGAATTTTCCTTTGGCCCATGCAAGTGTTTCATCCGTGTTGGTCTGGAATTTTACACTCATACACAACTGGGCTCCGGCTACGTATTTACTAACTTGGAACACTACACATTAAATTAAAAATACTTGAGTAATTAGCACCATTGCAATGCTAAAGTAAGAATAAGAAACCACTGATCGCCAGCTTTATGATACTATCTTTAATGACATACATTTAGACCAGTGGTTCTCAAAGGTTTTCCACCAGGGTTGTCTTTCGCAGTAAAATAAATTCATCTCTAGATTAATTGTACACACCAGTCACAGATAACTGGAGCATTGTTAAGATTAGAACTTGTTTCCTTT
This sequence comes from Plotosus lineatus, assembly GCA_024760905.1. Classification (NCBI taxonomy): domain Eukaryota; kingdom Metazoa; phylum Chordata; class Actinopteri; order Siluriformes; family Plotosidae; genus Plotosus; species Plotosus lineatus. Next base: position 33,782,918 of record CM045740.1, on the reverse strand, counting down.
CGTGTGAGATACGCGGAAGGTAGCATGACATGCTAAGGAAATTCGGTGTGTGTTTGTCTGTCCACGGTCCACAAGCGCACACGCCGTCCTAGTAAGCTATTTCCTTTCGCGTGAGCTATATATTGTTCATGCTATTATTACTAGATATTTGAGAGCTTACGGAAATTGTACTAAAAGTAAAGTAACATTACGACAGTCATTACATTTACATAGACAGGAACTTTCCAATAGGTCTAACGGCGGGATCTAATTACATAATTAGAAGTTCAACTTTATCTAGAACATACGTGTGTCCCATTACCCATCACTCCCGAAAGGTTGTTCACTCCACGTCATAGTCTATGTAAGGTTGCCAAATAGTACAGTACAATACATGATGGTACATGGATCCCTGTGGGCCCTGACCTAGAGAACCACTGAAGTGAGAAGGTTAGGAATCATAGGTATGTTCTTACGAGAGGTGGTCAAAGTCTTCAGAGGCTGCTCTGGGCCTCAGTGATCCTCGGTTCACTTCATTATGGAGCCCGTCTAGGAGGAAGCGTAGAAACTCCTGGGCATCTTGCTGACTGTGACAGACAGACAGAGAAAGACATGAGAAAGATGAAGCAATTGAAATGATATACTTTCTACTGGATCAGTACAGTCTAATATTTCACTTTGTTCATAGATCTTTTAACTGAGGGCATCGTGGCTATCTTCTTCTTTTCCTTTCGGCTTTTCCCTTCAGGGGTCGCCACAGCGAACCATCTGCCTCCATCTCACCCTATCCTTTGCATCGTCTTCTCTTACACCAACGATCTTCATGTCCTCCTTCACCACATCCATGAATCGTCTCTTTGGTCTTCCTCTAGGCCTTTTGCCTGGTAGTTCCAGCCTCAGCATCCTATAGTCTATAGGCTATAGGCCTAGCCTATAGGCTATAGTGAGGTTAATTAGCACACTCCGCCATGTGTTAGCTATAGAAGGAAAAAAAAAAAAACTTACTTGTAGCCCATGAAACGTGGAGCGTACTTCTGAATCTGAGTCTTGAAGTCGGAGGGGCTGATGGCGTCGTTGCTTGCTGATGTCCACAGTGTCTGTGTAAGCTTGGCAAACTCTGAAAATGCATGTATAAATATTACGAACATTTAAATTGGATTTACTATCCTAATCTAACCCTTACAGAGAGCATGGCACCTCCATCATGCAGCATACATAATGTAAAATATTCTCCACAAGGACACTGTTTTTAATTTCCCATGTGCTTGTCTTACAATGTCCTGTATAATAAGTGGATGTGACCAAATTAGCATAAGATCTCCATTGTTTGAAGGTTTTACCAGATAGCTGGGATTTGACCTTTGATTGTCACTCGAATTCAAATGTAGTAGTTTTGATTGAAAGTCCACGTATGGTTTACCTTTATTATTCTGTTATAACGGCATGTCTATTGGCACCTGAAAGTTCTAAAGTTATACGTGCTCTACCACCAAAACTTTGTGACCTTGTTCTGACCGTGTCCTTCGATCTAAATATTTCAAATTCGAACCACCTTTGGGCTTCAGGTAGGGAAGTGTTCCCACAAATATCTGTCTTCCTTTCGGCTTTTTCCCTTTTACTCGGGAGTCGCCACAGCGAATCATCTGATTCGCACGTTTGATTTGACAGAGGTTTTTACGTCGGATGCCCTTCCTGTCACAACCCTTTTAGCAAGGGACAGAAACACGCTGACGACTTTGCAGCTACTCTTTACGAAAGTCAGCAATGGTTCTTTTACATGCCTCTCACCATAGACAGTGAGAGACATGGCCCGCCTTTGATAACCCAGTTAGCTGCACTGGGACATGGGGACAGTGACAACCCTATGGAGAGTGGGACTCGAACCCCCAACCTTTGGATCAGCAATCCAGCACCCTATACCACTAGACCACCACTGTCCCGGTAGTGTTCCCAAAACGTTTGGTGAAAATGGGTGCAGAAGTGATCGGCATTTTGTGTTGAAAGTCAAATGGATAAACAGACGGACTCACAAATGCCGTGATTACAAAACCTCCACACAAAATTCAAATAAATTTAACCTCCAGATATAATGTGACCCTGAGCAGGATAAAGCGCTAACTGAAGGTCATCATCCAAAAACTGTATTCTGTTTTACTGAGAGGAAATAAACCATAACATAGGAAATAAAAGGAAAAAAACTGGAGCTGGGGGAGCTCTTTAATGTCCTCATGTTTATATTTCGGTCTATGTTGGCACTGCGATTACAAACAAAGAAACAACATTCCTCTATAAATCTGATTCTAATGGTGAGAAACCTAAAAATCCCCCAAAATCCACGTGACACCTTGCATCATTCAGCCGGATGTGTACATACCCTCCATGAGAGCCGCCTTGGCCCTGCAGTTGTTGTTGAGGTCGGTACGGTGTGTGTTGCGCAAACAGTAGTCACGCAGGTCATGTGTGTTACTCAGACACTGCAGAATGGAGTTCATGAAGCACTGTGGAAACACAGCGCAACTCAGTTGGCATCATTATTCCATGTCATAAATAATCAATGTAATACTAAATATTTTCCAAGCTAACCTTTGGCTGGCCATGTATGCAGTACTGTAGGCGTTCATGTTTGGTACTTACCGTGTTCCCCAGGTTCCTCAGACCCACAAGTCCCTGAGCATTCTTGGAGTTCTGCGAGAGAAACAACACAAAGAAATAAAGAGCGGGGTTAGTAGACGAGTCAAGACAAGCACAAACACCTCCCAGCCAGTCAAGCTTTAGCAATCATGCTTGAGTGGATTCAGAATATTTATGCCACTTCATGCTGAGAAGATGCCGAATGCAATACCCAAGTTTTTAAAAGTTGTGAACTAGTGACTGAAACCTTGTGTTCCTACAGCAAGTGGTCTCAGAGATCTGATGTTGGGTTCTTGACCAATGCCCTTAATCCTCAACCTATTCACTCAAATTCTTTTAGTATCCCACCATTGCATGAAACCATTTTCCAGCAGAACACTGTTGGCTACAATTTAAACCAAAACAGATGTCAAAAAACTATCCAGGTTGTGTTTGAAATTAGCTATTAGCTTAGCGGTACAGGTGCTGCTGCAGGGATGAGTGTGCTGTGATTATGATTGTTATTAATGCTGGAGACAGCCTGTGTGTGAGCTGCGAGCTTTGATTTCTCCAAACAGCATGTGGGCAGACGTGAAGAGAGAGAGACCCCCGCTGGTCATCACTTCTACTAAACAAACAGGCTCCATCTGCCACATCACAACATGCGTGGTAACAAAAACAGCAAAGTGTTTATTAAACCGAGGATTAGCGTACAATAACAGAACGGCTCTGCACAGAGAACTGTACTTTATGGAGGCGATGATTGTACCAGAAGACTCTGACAAACACACACACACACGCGAACTTTCATGTACAGTGATGATGCTATAGTGTCAGTTCTTCTTCCAAACTAGTTTATGATGATTTCTTAAAGTGGATCTTTCATAAATCCACTCGCGAACTCACCACGCCAGTAACAGCTTTAATGTCCTGTCCACCTGCCTGAGGATACCTCACAGGCCTGACTATAAAGACTAGCCACTGTAATGCAATAAGGCACAAACATAATGAACATGTTTTCAGAATACAAAAAAAAAAAAAAAAAAAAAAAAAATGTTTTCATATTCCCTTCAAATCTGATACTTGGAATTCACTGAGTTTGCACTCAATATCCACCGCCTGCTTTTTGAACTGATGGCAGCACACAATCGGTAAACGTTTTCTTCCATTATGGCATAGATATAAAACTGAAGCGCAAAAGTGAAACAGTTGTTCACGGAGCATGGCGAATCAGATTCATGCATGTATTGGCTTCGCAACATTCTGACCTTAACACTATTGAAAGTCATGAGGATATGCTGGAGAAGACTTTATGGAGTGGTTCAATTTTCCTGTCATCAATCTGAGATATCGGTGAAAAAATGAACCCATCTGGATGGAAATAAATCAGACAGTGATGCTACACTACTTACATTTGTCGCAACAATGCCATGGTGATTACGCTGCGTAATCAAGACTGAAGGTGGTCCAACAAACCGTTTAGGACTTTAAGTTGTGCAGTACTGTATTTTATTCAAGTCTTATTAGCGTCTTTATTTTTATTACTTTCACATACCTGCATGGTTCTGATTATAAAAGATCTATCTGCCACCCAAGCATGTTACTGAACCAGTGTATTACCAGTCAGATCGCTCAAACTGCCAAATACTTCCTCCAACACGCTGCATCACAAGCACTGTGAATTGCTTTCAGTTTAAACGTAGCCTGTGAAAGAAAACATTTGTTTTCCGAATATCAGTAACGAGGAAGGTTTCTGTCATTTTCTGGATGTTGAACCAATACTCTTCTTCTTCTTTTCCTTTCGGCTGTTCCCTTCAGGGGTCGCCACAGCGAATCATCTGCCTCCATCTCACCCTATCTTCTGCATCTTCTTCTCTTACACCAACTACCTTCATGTCCTCCTTCCCCACGTCCATGAATCGTCTCTTTGGTCTTCCTCTAGGCCTTTTGCCTGGTAGTTCCAGTCTCAGCATCCTACGACCAATATACTCACTATCCCTCCTCTGTACATGTCCAAACCATCTCAATCTAGCCTCTCTGACTTTGTCTCCAAAACTTCTAACATGTGCTGTCCCTCTGATGTCCTCATTCCTGATCCTATCCATCCTCGTTACTCCCAAAGAGAACCTCAACATTTTCATCTCTGCTACCTCCAGCTCTGCCTCCTGTCTTTTCCTCAGCGCCACTGTTTCTAAACCATACAAATGTTGAACCAATGCATGGCTACAAAAATGTTAATTTGTTTATGTGCAAGAAGTCAATGTAGTCCTGATTTTTAAAAGTTACAGTAGAGCTCAGTGGACCATCTTCGTATTAGTGTCAGTACAAGTTACTGAAAAAAACAACAACAACAACTGGCTCATACTCTTCTGATATCTGGTCTGAAACTATTGCAGATTTCCCAGAATTCCCAATGCAAAGTGTTCTAGGTACAGCTTCAACACAGTGAAAACCAACAGGCCAGAACATGACTACGACTTAAAAGTGTGATGTGTGACAAGTTCAAGTGAAATACAGCACCTTTCTGAATACCTGCACATTTCACTGATGAATTTTCAAACCCTGTTCATGACTTGTGGTATTATAATGGGTTACACAATGTAGAACATGTTCATAGAGCACAGTTTCTTTCTTTACTACAGGGAGAGTTTCATCCATATCCCTGGATCATTAAATTCATATGTTAAATGAAACTTAATATAGATTGTTTAATACTGAACTTTTAAACTACATTCAAACATCTGAGCTTTATGTGGAGGATAATACAATCTCATTTGACCCCGGTGGTTTTAGTCATGCAACTGAGTCACTCAAATAATCAACAGCAACAGCTCGAGCCTTTCACACCTCCACACTCATCACACGCCGCCTCGTACGAGAGCCTCTGGCTACTGCGCCCAAACTCCCTCCCACACCCTACACCGATTACGAGCTTTTCTGTTCCTCACACCAGAGTGGAGGAGTATGTCAGCATGTATTTAGACCAGATGTCATCATGATTCTTTGAGCGCAGGACATTTTTCACAATCAAATAAAAGATTTGTGTGATTAAAATTAACGCCGGAGGTCGAAAGGGGGAACAGCCCACAAAGACATTTCTAATACATTACAGAGAAGGGTAGGAGTATCTCACAAGTCTTCTTCTTTTCCTTTCGGCTGTTCCCTTCAGGGGTCGCCACAGCAAACCATCCGCCTCCATCTCGCCCTGTCCTCTGCATCTTCTTCTCTTACTCCAACGACCTTCATGTCCTCCTTCACCACATCCATAAATCTCTTCTTTGGTCTTCCTTGAGGCCTTCTGCCTGGTAGTTCCAACCTTAGCATCCTACTGCCAATATACTCACTATCCCTCCTCTGTACATGTCCAAACCATCTCAATCTAGAGTATCTCACAAGCACTGTGTCTTAAAAAAACAAAACAAAAAAAACCTCGGTGGAAACCAAAATGGTTCTATTTGGTTACTGAGATTAAGGTTAGTGGTAAATACAGGGTCCAGTTAAGTCAGCATGAAGTTCTCAGAAGGCCAACAAGACAATTATGTGTATGTGTAGGAATGTTTGTACACTATGTGTGTGTGTGTGTGTGTGAGACACCCAGGAGTGCTGCATCATTTGCCAATTCATGTTCAAGAGCAGCCTGTTGACATTGCCATTGGGAGGGTGCATTGCTCTGTTCACTCATTGGGAGGCAGCAGAGTAAAAGAGAATCTGATTGGATGGAAAACTGAAAGCTGAGGGCTCTATGCAAATTGGCTGGCAAGGGTTGAAAGACAGTAAGGCAGAACACTGTGTCCTTAACCTGCGATTACACAACATGCAGGCTAAAGAGGGCTTACAGTGCCAGCTAGTATCACTTTCTCGCCATCTCTCTCTCTCTCTCTCTCTCTCTCTCACACACACACACACACACACACACACACACACACACACACACACAGGGTCTATGGCTGCAAATGTAGACCCATAATTTCTGTTTCCAGCAAATCCTTCACATTGATATCATACCTGAATGGACTGGTATATGAACAGTCACAATACCTTGGTGAGCAGAGAGCGATTGAATATATCTTGTTTTTTTTTTTTTTATTAAAAAAAAGGCCTGAATAATAAAGCACATTCCCCCAGAAGTGAGCCTCTGAGCTGTCCACCGAATCATCTAAGTTACCTAACAGCATGCTCTCATTGTTTCAAGAACACAGCAACAAAGTTCAGCCTTTAGTGTCAGGTTAAATGCTTTTTATAACCCGTCAGGGATGTCAGGTTATTAGCAGCCCAGCTGCAGATAAGAAGTCCTGAATCAAAGGTCAAACATGTTGAAGCAATCATGCCTGGTCATGTCTCCAACATGAGCGTGCACGGACAAAGTCAGAGCGACGATGTGAAGCCAAGTGACCTGACCTTCAAATCTAATGAGTTTAGTGAGGACGTTATCTGATATGGAACACAGCACATGAGGTGTGAGTGAGTCATCGTGAAATATTTCTATGGGATAAGTATTCTCAAGGAATAAAGTCCCTTTCGATTGGGTCCTAGTCGTCTAAAACACATTTGAGACCCTTGTCTCCTCTGGCAGAGTCATGATATTCTTCTGCGAGATTACCAAGGAACTGATAAAGTGCAACAGAAAGAATAATACATGCAACAATGAGGATGACTCCACCAGTGAAAGGATAAGGTTGCATTCGGAGGTAGGTCATCAGTATTAATGATCTTTAACAGTCCTGGGTAGAAAAAAAAAAACCAAACAAACAAAGAAACAAACAAAAAAATACATATGCAAGTTTTCCTCTGGGTATCCAAGAAAGTCAGTTCTATCCAAAGTACAGCCATAAGGCTCTATTAATGATGATCCCTAATGATGTACTGATAATGATTAACTGTTGCATGTACCAGACTAGCAACAAGTATTTATGTATTCATTTTATAAGAGTGACACACCAAATACATTACTGTTGCCTAGCTACTGAGATATTTCAACTATTTACCTCCAGTTTGAGACATTTTCCCCAATGATCAGGTCAATTTATCTACTATTGGTTAACATCATAACAGCCTCAAATACCCACACCCCCCCTCCCCCCCCCCCCAAAAAAAAAAAATAAATAAATAAAATAAAATAATAATAATAATAATAAAACCCACTACATAGGTATAATTTTATTCTATATAACATGAATGAATGATAAAATCTATATTAGGGATAATGGGGAATGATGAACCCACTGTGGCTGTCTGAGTGGTGATGGAAAAGGTCTCACCAGGTCTTGATCCACAGGAAGAGTTTAAACCAAAGCTACAGCTTAGTAGAATGGATATCTGGCAGTGTATAAGGGGACTAGTGGAAGTATGTGCATGTAGAAGGGATTGAGCTGTGAGTGGTTGGTTACCCGACGCAGGGAAAGATGCGCAATTACGCACGACGCGGAGACGCGTGAAGAAAAGTCCCGAGTTATACTCGTGCTTGAACTAACTCCTGCAGGCTCGAGCATGCACACGCGTACTGCATCAGTTATTTTCACCCAAAGCTGAAATAATCACACGATCTCAAGGCTTACGTGCGTGCACGAGGATGCGTGTGATCCGGGCTGTTGGTCCCAGGTGTTGCCGACCACCCGCAGACACCGCAAATAAGTTTAATGTACTTGAGCTGTCAGCAAACGAAGAAAGTTTCAGGGAAAGGATAGAGCAGGGAATCGTGTCTTACCTTCGCCTGGTTGATGAGGAGACCGACGAAGGTGGAGACCAGCATGGAGCGCGAGACGGATGCGCTCTTCCTGCGGGTCTCCGCTTTGCTGAAGGGAAACACAGAGGCCGGCGGCTCCTCCGGGACGGTCACCGTGTACGAATGACGCAGGCTGGGCATGATGACAATAAAACAGAGCCGAAAGCACCAACTTCAAAAAAATAAATAAATGGAAAAAAAAACCCAAAACAAAACGAGGAGAAACTCCGCAGGTGAATCAGTGACGCTGTTGCTGTGATCTTCTGTTCAGACTGATTTCTGCTCCTGAGGTTGCAAGTCGAGTGTCCTTGAGGTCGGAAAATAAATAATATCACCCTTGAGAAGATGTCCGGTCCGTTTCTCAGCTTGTTTCAGGGCTGTAGAGGACTTAATGGACAAGTCGCTGCGCTGCGGGTCTTTTTTTTAACTCGGCCCCTTGGACACGCCTCCACTGAGGCAGACGTCACGCTGTTGTTCTGACGTCAGCGTGTGAGGCACGAGCCGAGAGCGCGCGTTCACGCCGAAGGTAGGACGCATTTTTCTGCCAGTGACGGAGCTCTGGTTGTACATGCATCCATCCAGTCCGATCTTCTCCTTCATTAATGATCTCATCTGGCCCCAGGCGGTTGATTCAGACACTTCAGTGAAGCACCACTGTGCAGTGATCTCCCTGATCTAATTCAACTGATTTCATTCAGCACTTCAGGACTGAAGAGATTACAGCAAGGGGAACATATCACACTGTACTGGAGTCAAAGCCTCCAGCAGAACATTTCAGCTGCCTTGATCTCTCTCTCTCTCTCTCTCTCTCTCTCTCTCTGTCAGATCCTCAGAAGTGTCCCTGGTTCTATGCTGTTGCAGAGGTGGTGAGTGAACCTGGGGAAGGGGAAATTGTGACTGCAGCCCTGTTGGCCTGTAATGTGGGGAGTTGGTGCCAAATGAACTTCAGCTTCCCTGTGAGCCATAAAAGCCAAAGTGTAAGGAGGATTGATTAACTGTTTGGGTTTTTACACCTGAACCTAGCAGCTTCATCAGACCGGTGCTTATCCCCGGTTTCCATAGCATGAAGCAATCAGGAGTTGAACTCCTCCTGGATGGGACGCGAGTCCATCGCAGGTTACCTTCCCAGTATATTTTACTGGTACCCATTTATACTGCTGGGTGAACAGAGGCACACTTGTGGTTGAGACCTTGCCCAGGGGTCTTAGCACAGTGAGGGTCTCAGTGGGATTTGAACTCACAACCTCCCGATCATGAGCCCAACACTCTAACCACTACACCACTGGCTCCACGTAAGGAGGATACTGTAGATTAGCCATATGACCTTCCAACCCTCAGACAGTCCTTCCTTCTTATGATATTTCTCCAAAGACCGGTACTGTATACATTAGAAGATGTTTGCGTAATTATAGTTTGTGATGGCTTTTAACCACTTTAGTACCAAGTTTCCATCATTTCTTCATTCTCGTCTTTTCCTTTCAGCTGTTCCATTTCAGGGGTCGCCACTGCAAATCATCTGCCTCCATCTTCATGGAAGTCATATTAATGATTCGCATATTCAATTTGGCATAGGTTTATACGTCGGATGCCCTTCCTGACACAACTGACGGCTTTGCAGGCTACTCTTGGACTTTGGACAGCTCGCCAGGCCATCGCAGGGCGGAAACAAGCTGACGGCTTTGCAGGCTACTCTTGTTGAAAGTCAGCCATGGTTCTTTTATATGCCTCTCACCATTGACAGTGAGAGACATGGCCCGCCTTTGATAACCCAGTTAGCTTCACTGGAGGACAGGGACAAACAACCTTGTGGAGAGTGGGACTCAAAGCCCCAACCCTAGGATCAGCGATCCAGTACCCTTTACCACCAGGCCACCACTGCCCCCATTTCTTCATTCATCGTGCGTTAGTCTGCACAGTGGCTCCGCATATCTCGAGCCTGTCCTGGTAACACTTTGTTGTGAGAGGCAGTGCAATGTCCATGGATTCACTCACTCACACTTAGGCTCACTTAGCCATGCCCACATTTTTTGAAGTGGTATGAGGAAAATTAGGAAAACTCAGAAGAAATTCATGCAAAAGAAGAACCCAAAGGTCAGGATCAACCTGTGAAGCAGCAACACTACCTGCCGGGTCACCTTACACCGCACCTTTCATTTTTCATAAAACCCTCGAGATCTGTAAAATGAGTTTAGGAACAAAAAAGATAAAAGACAAAACGTGGACTACTACAAGCTCAGAACATTTCTCATTCGCTGAACAGCCCAAAACAACTCACCAGACCATTACAGGGTCAACATACAGGACCATTTACACTCATATTCACACGAAGGGGCAATTTAAACAGTTAAGCAGCCTAATAGCTAATGTGCATATCTTTGGACTGCAGGATGAAACCAGAGTACCCAGATGAAACCCACAAAGCACAGAGAGAATATGCAACCATTCGATAGAAAAGTCCAAGGTAGGGAAACAAACCAGGGATCTTGTTTGTGTGAGGCGGACGTGCCAAACACTGTGCAACTTTTAATTAATAATTTCTTCAAATCGGCTAAATTCGAACCTCGCATGCTATAACTTTTCATTAATAGTTTTAATTTAAACACTTTTGTTTAAATCAGCTTTTGCTATTGTCCTCAAAAAGCAGTCCTCATATTCTGCACACACACACACACACACACACACACACACACACACACACACACACACACACACACACACACACCTCAAACTCAAACACTTCTACAGACGTGTTAATGTTTAATTCTGAAATGTCACAGCCCTGCAGATCTTTTTCTCACCTCCATCATTGTGTCTAAGGGTTCATGAGCTTCCCATCAGCTGGTTATGTATATCAAAATGTGAATAAGTAGACACAGACGCATGCAGCACTACCTCTTGGTGGTTATATTCCACTGTGGAGTTTAAAATGCGGACAGTGAAGTAAAGTGTTGGGTTAAGAAGCAGTGCTGGGGGTGTGATACAGAAATATATATATATATATATATATATATATATATATATATATATATATATATATATATATATATATATATCCGAGTTACGACGTACGCAAGTTACGATCACCCGTACTTACGACCACGTCTAGCAGATGCCTATTATGAGTTTGCTGTATATGTCTGGCAGCGCAGTGTGTAAAATAGTTGTCGCAGCGCAGCATCCCAGCATGTCACACTCACAGCATTCTAGCACTACACTCAGTGACTAGATACCGTCGCAGTAGCATCTCTTTTACAGTACAATTTTACATTCATTTGCTGTACACCGTTACCATGGCCCCCAAGAGGAAGTCCGATTCATCAGATGGCAATTCTACCAATAAAGCAAGGAAGGCACTGTGGTTGGAGATGAAGATGATAAAGCAGTATGAAGGAGGAAAAAAAGTAAATTCCATCGCTCGAGATCTCCATCTCTCCCACTGCACGGTGTCTACAATTCTGAAGGACAAGGACCGCATTAAGGAAGCAGTGAAAGCAGCAGCACCAATTAAGTCAACTATCATCACAAAACAGCGTGAAGGACCGATTGCAGAGATGGAAAAGTTGCAATACACGTGGTTGGAAGATAATAGGCAAAGAAATGTGAAAGTGATGTTGTGAACAGTGCAAAGTAAGGATACAAGTTTATTTCGCATGTTAAAAGAGCGTGCAGGTGAAGAATACGCTTTGCATGAATTCATAGTGAGTGCTGGGTGGTTTTTGTTCCGTTGTGCTAAATATCCGACTTACGACTGGTTGGTCGAAACCAATCTAGGTCGTAACTTGCATAGTGAGTGAGTGTGTGTTTGTGTGTATATATATATATATATATATATATATATATATATATAGGATTTTCTGAGTAGATCCTTCCGTAGGAGAGTGCTCAATACTTTTTGGTAGAGCAAATAACAAAAATAAAAGGACAGGACAAAGACTTTCTATTGAAACTCCATTTATCACTACAGATCTGTTTCGAGGGGTGGTGAAACCATCCTCTCTCTTCAGGTGATTATAGAAGAATTCTATATTCTTCTATAATCACCTGAAGAGAGATGATGGTTTCACCACCCCTCGAAACAGATCTGTAGTGATAAATGGAGTTTCAATAGAATGTTTTTGTTATATATATATATATAAACTTTGGATTCCAGAGCTAGGTTACACTGTTGCAAAAAACTGTGCTTGACGTATTGTGGTCACAAGAGTTAACCAAATGACTTTTTTTTTTTAACTTATAATCGTCAGAATCGAAGTAGTTCGGCCATGAGTCAGAATGGACATTTTTTTGTAAAGTTTGAAAAAAATCTCTCTGTGTTGTCCGGATATCATTTTCACAAGAATGACCAACATAAAGCTGCAGTGACCTTGATCTTTGACTTATGATCTCCAAAATCTCATCAATTCAGTCTTGAGTCATGGTGGGTGTAGTTAAAGGTCTTCTTCTTTTCCTTTCGGCTTTTCCCTTCAGGGGTCGCCACAGCGAATCATCTGCCTCCATCTCACCCTATCCTTTGCATCTTCTTCTCTTACACCAACGACCTTCATGTCCTCCTTCACCACATCCATGAATCGTCTCTTTGGTCTTCCTCTAGGCCTTTTGCCTGGTAGTTCCAGCCTCAGCATCCTATTACCAATATACCCACTATCCCTCCTCTGTACATGTCCAAACCATCTCAATCTAGCCTCTCTGACTTTGCCTCCAAAACGTCTTACATGTGCTGTCCCTCTGATGTGCTCATTCCTGATCCTATCCATCCTCGTTACTCCCAAAGAGAACCTCAACATTTTCATCTCTGCTACCTCCAGCTCTGCCTCCTGTCTTTTCCCCAGGGCCACTGTTTCTAACCCATACAACATCGTTGGCCTTAACACCGTCTTGTACACTTGTGGGTGTAGTTAAAGGTAATGCAAGAAATTCCCAAAAAGTAGTCTTGAGATATCACATGCACTGGCCAGACAGTTGGACAAACAGAAAACAGAATTCATCCAGCCTTGGCTATTGCAGACGCATTACAAGAACTTTCAAGACTGTCGAAGCACCTGGCAATTAATCAGTACAAACTCCACAAAGGCTGCCAACTGTTCAGACAATGTGTCCATTCCATCATCGTAATTCTGCTTAATGATTCTTACCAACTGCATCTCGTTCATAGCTGACAAGAAATTTTTGTTTATCCGTGAAATATGAGATCTTAAAAAGCATATTTAAAGATTACAATATGGAACAACCTAATGCAATGTCATGCCATTCTCCAGTCTCTGCATTATTCTCGCCTTGAAAACATGAAATCATGTTTTACAACTTTAACTGCAGTGTTGCCAACGCAACTTACAATCCTTTTTTTAAGTGTAATTATGACTCTTAGACACAAAATCTATCTCAGAATATCACAATCCTTGGCATCGCTGTTCAAGAGGGTCTTAAATGTGTGCTGAGAATGAGCTGGTCCATAAAATAACTAACTTCTGTAAGCATTTTGACCTCCACAGACATTGTTAGTGTCAGGCATGTGTGTTCATGGCTCCTTCATGGCAGGAAGTCAGAATTAATGACTCTGCTCCATGTGCTCAGAGCAGAAGGCTCATTACGTTCAGCTCTGTCTCCACTCAGAAGAGTTGATGCCACCTTTGTAAGGGAGAGTTAAACGTAATTACGCGATCATCAGGAATAGGCTTTCACCTTCTGTTCCTCCGGCTGTGTGGGCACACATCAGTCTCGGGTACTTCAGACACACAAAAATGTATTTGTTGCATGTGTAGTCAATGTATGGACAAAAATGTAAAACAGGTCAAAAAATTTGTGATGAATATAGCTTTTTTATTGAGTCATGGATCACTGGAATAGCTTGATTAAGACAGATGTTCTGAATAATTATTGCCAAAAGATCGCAGATACAAGCGGTTGAAATGGGCTCCATTTGCAGGGATCTCCCTCAGACATTGGGTGAGAACCTCACTCATCTGGGAGGAGCTTGGAGTAGAACCGTTGCTCCTCAGCGTTGAGAGGAGCCAGTTGAGGAGGCTCGGACATCTGCTTGGAATGCTTCCCTGAACACTTCCCATCTCCAACTGGGAAGAGACCCCAGAGTTGACCCAGAACACGCTGGAGGAACGATGCCTACTGGCTGGTCTGAGAACACCTCGTTGTCCTTCCAGACCCGGGAAGAACCGGAGGACATGGCTGGGGAGAGGGGCGCTTGAAGGTTTAAGCTGCTGCCCCGCAACCTGACCCGAGGAAGATGATGATGATGATGATGATGATGATGATGATGATGTTTCTGCATAATTACGATATTACATTTTATTTATTATCTTTTAATCATAGAAGCTGGAAAATACTAAAATATCAATTTTAAAGTAATATGAAGAATTTTCATCATAAAGCTGAAGCACCTCATGATCCACATACAGGCCATTTGGTCGAAATTTTATTTTTTCAAAACAACATATTCTTGGCGAATATTATACTGTATTTGCAGAACTGGAAGCCCAAAATCAACAAGAACTTGAATTTCTTCTGAGAAGCAACTGGTGTAAAAAGAATGCTCTTCTCAAATAAGGACCATTTCAAATAGATCACATTTCACAGGTGGCATGGTGTCATAGTGGTTAGCACCCTGAGCTCACAACAAGCAGGTCCTGGGTTCAAGCTCTGGGCTTTGGTGAGGGAATGTCTGGAGTTTGCATGATTTACTGACACTTATGTGGGTTTCCGCTGGGCACCCTGGTTTCTTTTCACAATCCAAGGATGTGCACATTTGGTTAACATTGTTTGCCCCTGGATGTGAATGAGACGGTGGATGGTTGTGTGCGTACATGTGTGTGCTTATGTTAGCCCTGTACCGGTCGGCAAGCTGTTCAGAGTGTCCCCTGCCTTTACCTGGCGTAGGTTGAGATAGGCTCCAGCCTGAATCAACTCCATAGCAAATCGGGATGGTTAAATAGGCTGTAGTGCTGGTCACCTACAGTTAGGTGAAATTTTAAAGCATGCTTCCATACGCTGGATATTTAATAGGGAATTTTGTGCAGATGAGTACAGGGTGTTCTGCCAGCTCACAGAGCATAACACTTCACTTTCAACTTGCACTGCAACCTTGACCTTGCCCATTGTACACAAAAAAAACTACATATTTGTTTTCTGCTAAATGGTGACTAGAAAGATGCAAATTACCTAAATCTGCCCTCAGCTGACAGCGTTGCATAATTTTAAAGGAACACTTTACCATTTATTAACCTCATTCCTATCTACTGTGTCTGGAAGTGTTAATGACCACACATACTTCTTTCCAAAATTCTACAAAAATACATTTTGCATAAAATTTAATTAGGGGCAGTGGTGGTGGCCTGGTGGTAAGGTGCTGGATCACTGATCCCAAGGTTAGGGGTTCAAGTCCCACTCTCAACGAGTTGTCACTGCCCCCCCAGTGCAGCTAACTGGGTTATCATAGGCGGGCCATGTCTCTCACTGCCCATGGTGTTAGGTTCATGTAAAAGAACCATTGCTGACTTTTGACAAGAGTAGCTGCATAGCCGTCAGCATGTTTCTTCCCTGCGATGCCCTAGCGAGCTGTCCAGGGTGTACTCTGCCCTCACCCAGAGTCAGCTGAGATGGGCGCCAGCCTCCCCATGACCCTAATTAGGATTAAGCGGTTCAGAAAATGAATGAAAGAATAAAATGTAATTGATAAAATTCACTACAGACTCGTATCCTTTCATTACAAGCATGTTTCGCAATGACTAATTCGTTGCTCAGCTTAAAAAACAAAATCCTGTCTGTTTGATTCAAGAATGCGTCCTCCATTCCCCTCTGAAGCTTTAGAAAGCCGACCGGCTTTGTGTGAATAAATGCATTTACTTACGAAACATTCACTCGGGAGTAAGCTTACATAAGGTCTGTTTGACGCTAATGATTCTGTCCGTTCTCTTCCTCATCAGTGATGGATGTGAAAAACTACAGCTCTGACATGACTAAGCGTGTGCAAGAGAAATAAGACACAAAGAGACTGAAAGACATGAAAACAAAGACCTGTGCTTTGACATTAAAGAGCTGAGTACATGGAAGCACGTAGGCACACGCTAACCGACGCTGTGAAACCGCTACATTCTGCAGAGCTGCGCAGAGTAAAGACCAATAACATCGCTCGATTCACTCTTCCACTTCCTACATTTCTCATGTTGACCCTTTTGAAGCGAAACAAACACAGGATGCAGAAAAAATGTCTGCAGTGATCTTCTTCTGGGCTTCGAAAGACAGTGGACTATATGAGTGTGGTAATCATCCTGGGCTTGGCCTTGATGCAGATTTTGAGCTGCAGAACACAGGACCTTGTTTACAACCTTGCACACATCCTTCTGCATCCTTTGGTTAAACAATAATCTCTTAAAGAGAATCCAATCATTCATCCTCAGTAACTGTTTACTGGTGACTGCACACAATCCTGAATAAAATTCACAATAAGAGCCAATTCAGAGTAACCTGTCCACCTATAGATATTATCGGAGGTGAGAAGAAGCTAATCCGCATAGCTATGACAAGAACATGGGAAACTCTGCACAGGCAATAACCACAGGCCAATTTTGAACCAATGACTCACAAGCTGTGAGGAGTCACTGCTACTGTGTTGTATCGCCATACCCGCCTCCTTAAATATCACGCTCAACAACAGCTATAAAACAAAATAGCCATCAGAAACCCTTCAGCCATTAGCAGTTATTTATCAAAAGCCCAGATAAACTCTACAAGGTCAACATCATTTTGGGGCAGTTGTAGCCTAGTAGTAGTTAGAGAAGGGACTTTGGGACCAAAATACAGATGTCCCTCACTTTCATCATAGCGCTCTGTTTGGCCTTTGACACTGCTACCTTTGCCTTACGCTGTGTCTCCCTGTACTCCTGTTTACTCTCTTCGGTTTTTTCAATGTCCCACTTCTTCTTAGCTAACCTCTTCCTTTGTACACACTCCTGCACTTCCTCATTCCACCACCAAGTCTCCTTATCTACTTTCCTTCCAGATGACACACCAAGTATTCTCCTACCTGTCTCCCTGATCACATTAGCTGTAGTTGTCCAGTCATCTGGAAGCACTTCCTGACCACCCAAAGCCTGTTTCAACTCCTCCTTGAAGACAACCCGACACTCTTCCTTTTTCAACTTCCACCACTTTGTCTTCTGCTCTGCCTTTGCCTTCTTCACCTTCCTCACCATCAGCATCATCCTGCACACCACCATCCTATGCTGTTTGGCAACACTCTCACCCAGTACTACTTTGCAGTCACTGACTTCCTTCAAATTACATCGCCTGCACAAGATGTAGTCTACCTGTGTGCTCCTACCTCCACTTTTATAAGTCACCCTATGCTCCTCTCTCTTCTGGAAGAAAGTATTCACCACAGCCATTTCCATCATTTTTGCAAAATCTACCAACATATGTCCTTCTGCGTTCCTGTCCTGGATACCAAACCTGCCCATCACTTCCTCGTCCCCTCTGTTTCCTGCACCAACATGTCCATTGAAGTCTGCCCCAATGACCACTCTTTCACCTCTGGGGGTACTCTGCATCACTTCATCTAACTCCCTCCAGAATCTCTCCTTCTCTTCTCGCTCACATCCTGTCTGTGGGGCATAAGCACTAATAACATTGACCATCACACCTTCAATTTCTAACTTGAGACTCATCACTCTGTCTGACAATCTTTTCACTTCTAGAACATTCCTGACAAACCCCTCCTTCAAGATGACTCCTACTCCATTTCTCTTCCCATCCACACCATGATAAAACAGCTTAAACCCTGCTCCTATGCTTCTAGCCTTACTACCTTTCCACCTGGTCTCCTGAACACACAGTATGTCCACCTTCCTCCTCTGCATCATGTCAGCCAGCTCTCTACCTTTTCCTGTCATAGTTCCAACGTTCAAAGTCCCTACTTTCAGTCCTAGACTCATGCCTTTCCTCTTCTCTCTCTGGCAACGGACACGCCTCCCGCCTCTCCTTCTTCGACGTCTTCGACCAACAGTAGTCCAATTTCCATCAGCACCCTGTTGGTTGACGGCACTGATGGCGGTCGTTGTTAATCCGGGCCTCGACCGATCTGGTATGTCATTTTTTCTTGTGATTCGCATAGTTTATTTGGCATTTGTTTTACGCCGGATGCCCTTCCTGACGCAACCCTCTGCATTTATCCGGGCTTGGGACCGGCGTGAGGGAGAGACACTGGTTTGCCCCCCCCCCCCCCCCCCCACGGCTGCATTCCTTAACCTTCTCCCTATTTTTCCTTAATTTCCAGGGGGGTTGTGACCTTCCCTTCCTCCACCGTAAGCGACCCTGAGCAAGGCACCTAGCCATCCATCTACTCTTCCAGTGCTGTGTGTGTGTGTGTGTGTGTGTGTGTGTGTGTATGTGTGTGTGCGTGTGTGTGTGCTCGCTGTTTACATGTGTATTTTCACTTTGGATGGATTTCAAATTTCAGAATGATCCAACAGACCTTGAGAAATAGCATGGGGATAATAAAAAGGTCATTGGGACAAGATCAGAAGTCAGACAGGATAACCGACAAGCCTTTGCATATGTATACACCATGGGAAAGCTGCACTCACAACTTCAAAATCTGAACAGCGATTCGTGAGAAATAGCCTGGACAAAATAGTGATAGCAACGGAAACTGATACAAGCACATGGATGCACCAGCCTGATAGCTGAGGGGGAGTATTTTTTTTTTCTCCTTAAGATGCAATCCTTTGCATCACTGGCTTCCGAGTGATTTTGTCAGGAAAGATGGCTATTCCAAAATGAATATGGGGTATAACATGATCCCCTGCAACACATTTTTATTTATACATTAATTTTCTGAACCTCATAATCCTAATTACAGTCGTAGGAAGGCTGGAGCCCATCTCGGCTGATTCTGTCGATACTTTCTACAATTGGTCTTATCCCTTGATTTTACATGTATGAAGAATAAACAAAATTGTGCATTTTGATCAAAGACTGTGGTTAAAAAAAAAAAATCTCTTAACATACGGACATTTCAAACAGTGTGACCATGAACACGAATTAACAAGGGTAAAAACAGGCCAGTCTAAAGTGTCTTGAAGATAAACAGGAGGATACAGTAGGAAGCAGATAAGAAACTGGATTTTTTTTTAAGAATTTCATTAGGAGAAGTAGGTGAAGACAAAGTCAGGTTGAATCTCAACTGGTTTCTTTAAACTCAAGACCAACAGATAAGCTGTGAAATAATGGCATTCTAATGTATTCCACACTTAGGACAGTGCTGTTTAACGTTCTTCCAAGGTGAACATGATTCCTTTCACTCTGGAAACTTCTGTGCTTTCTATTTGAAATATGCCTTGGGCGATGATGGTGCCATGTTGGTGGTTCCGTGCACTTCTTTTATACCCTGCCAGGCCAAAAAAAAAGCTATATAATTTAATACAGCAGTAGGCTGCAAAGCCGTCAGCGTGTTTCCGCCCTGCGATGGCCTGGTGAGCTGTCCAGGGTGTACTCTGCCCTCGCCCGAAGTTGGCTGGGATGGGCGCCAGCCTCCCCGCGACCCAAGTTAGGATTAAGCGGGTACAGAAAATGAACTGAACTGAATTGAACAGTGCCTTGACTGCTGTCAGCGTGTTTCTGCCCCTTGCTAAAGGATTGTGTCAGGAAGGGCATCTGATGTAAAAACCTATGCCAAATCAAACATGCGAATCAGATGATTCGCTGTGGCGACCCCTAAAAAAGGGAAAAAGCCGAAAGGAAAAGAAGAAGAAGAAGAGGAGGCAGAAAATAATTGAAAAGCATTGCACACGGCATTCTTGGAGCGTGGAGGAATACGCGTGGAGGAATACAAGGCTAATCAGCTGAAAAAGCCATTTAACCAGCAGAGCTCGTAAGTTAAAACTTTGCTCTCTGGATGGAGCAGATTTTTGTTGGGATTGAAGCTCAATATCAAGGAAAATTCATAATTAACGACACTCATAATTCAAGGTACCACTGTATTTCGTTGGACTGCCTTTAGCTTGGGCAGTGGTGGCCTGGCAGTAAAGTGCTGGATCACTGATCCCAAGGTTAGGAGTTCAAGCCTCGCTTTCAACAGGTTGTAACTGAAGGAGGGGGTTTTCCTGATCTATGTTCACATAAACATAGCTAATGCAGCAAAGTCCTCATAAACATTGATAACAAAAGAAGAAAAATATTCAGCATAATCAATATTCTGTTAATAAATCCTTAAAAACATGGTCTGGTCATGTGGACTTGAACACCGAATACTGCCAGTACAGATGTTTTGCTCTGAAAGCTTGCCGATTCTATTATTATGGAGGATGTTGAAAAACGATGAAGATGAATCATTGAAAAAGGGTATGAGATGGCACCACATAATTATTGCTCTCAGGTTGGCAGCAGAAGGGGCCCAAATGACATCTGGCTTGTGGCGGTACATTTCCACTGATGGATGGACGAAGCAACAGGCAGAGCAACAGATGGGCGCAAGTCAGTAGTTTGTATATGTACAAAATGACCTTTGTGGAAGATTTAATGAGTTAAAAGGACAATCAGTGGCAAAGTGTTCAACTTCCTGCCCATGTAGGTGCACAGAAGTATGGCAGAATAACCATGCAGGTGGGGACAATGTGCTTTGTTCATTCTGTGCTGTATTGAAGCAAAAATTAAAAGTGTGCCTTTACCTCACCCCCCCCCACACCACACACACACACACACACACACACACACACACACACACACACACACACACTAAGAGAGACAGAAAGGGACATATATCCTGTATGCATGTGCACGACAAGCTTAAGCTATTATAAGCTGCAGCACAGACAGAGTGATGTCACCAAGACCACTGCAGTGACTCAGTCTGGACCCGCCAGTCAAAAATAGAAACACAACATTGCACTGACCTCTAAATGATTCCACAATAGCCGACAGCGCAGGCGCTGTAACAACACTCATACAAACATCACAGTGACGTAAATTACTCGTCATGGACCCACAGCAGCCTACAGATGTGTAAGAACCAACACAAAGTATCAGGCTAAATTTATAGCTACAGTGACCATGATGCAGACAAGACTCACACAGTTCAGATAATTAGCACAGAGCCCTGAGATGGATGAAAGGCATTTCATAGGCAGCTCTCATCCTGCCAGGTTGATAATTTGAAGGTGGTCTCTTGTAGCTACCAAACAGCTTCCAGAATGAGTAAGTATAATAATTCGTGAATCAAAATCAAACATGTAATATAAAGGAGCGTGATAATGCTCACTTTTAATTCATACTGCCCATGTTTTCGTTCATTAAATATTCAGGAAACACATCTTCAGGAAATACAGTGATACCTCAGCTCACGAACATAATTGGTTCCCAGAAAGTGTGTGTAAGGCGAAAAGTTCGTCTTCCGAACATTTATTTCCCATAAGAAACCATTAAAATGAGAATAATCCGTTCCCAGGTCCCCATAAAACATAATTTTCTACTAAATAAGCCTTAAAACTACACAAAAATATACCTTATTTTATGTATAATAAATGTCTATTGTATTGTAATTAAAGAAATAAACTGTACTGTATAATAAAGTGGTTTTATTTACCTTTGTGATGGTAGTTGACGGCTTGATGGAATGGAGTGGGAGGAGGAGGAGGGAGGGAGGGACTTACTGTTTGGAAGGCGAGTTTGGAAACGCCTACTGTTTGGAAACACGCATAGCCACACACGCACCCTTAATAGCTTCCTTGTTCTTAAGGATGGGAGCAATGGTAGACTTAGCGTACTGGTACTGGGACGCCAAGTCACACAAACGCACACCTCGTTCGTGTTTTTCAATGATCTCCGCCTGTGGTGGGTCTTTTTCGGTCCCATAATAGCAAAAGTACACTCAATATGGTCCAAAATGTCTATCAAACACAAACCACGTCCGCACTCAAAGAAAGGGGGTGACGAACTGTGACGCCGTGAGCGTGCGTCAGCTTCTCGTGGCCGCCACCGTGGCGCTGTTCGACCGTGTGGTTTGGTTCGTCCGCCGAAAACTAGTTCGTCAGCAGAGACTATATGCTCGCGAATTTAATGTTCTTGAGGCGAAAAGTTCGTGAGCTTAAGCGTTCGTCAGCGGAGGTTTTACTGTATTCAGGAAACTTATCTGAGACAAAACACAAATGCTACTAACCACATTTACAAAAACAATTAATCCTACAAGGGTCACAAGGAGGCTGGAGCCTATCTTAGCCAACACTGGGAGAAATTCACCCTGAACAGATCACCAGACCATTGCAGAGAAAGACACTCACAAAACCATTTCCATTTACACTCACACTTAGGGGCAATTTGGAACAGCCAATTAATCTACCGTGCATATATTTGGACTGTGGGAGAAAACCTGAGTACCTGGAGGAAACCCATGCATGCACAGGGAGAGCATGCAAACTTCATAGAGAATTGCCCAAGCGTGGGAATCAAACCCAGAACCCTGTTAGGACGGAAATGTTAACTACAGTGCCATGTTGCCATCAGGTGATGTATATCTAAAATAATTTAAAAAAATCATGATGTGAAAATACATAATAATAATAATAATAATAATAATAATAATAATAATAATAATAATAATAATAATAAATGAACCTTTATATAACTGGTAAAAGTACAAGGAAAAGATTTTCAATATTTTACTTCCCATCTCAATTGCACTTTGTAAACATTTAAAAGTCAAAACTATAATATAAAGATTCTGGCACGGCCTAAAAGTATGGCTCTGAAAAATGACATTCTGCCGATGCAAGGGTTTAATGTGAATTTGTTCTGATGATGCCATCAATGACATAATGTCATGTAACCATCACATTATGACCTGTCTCTACAAAGTTTTGATACTGTATGAAAGTGTAACACTACTGAGATAAGATTTCTTCAATGGAAATCCAATATCACCAGATGCCATTCCACTGATTACAACACAGTAATACAGTGACCCTCGCTACTTCATGCTTCAGTACCTACGGCTTCAGTGCATCGAGGGTTTTTCAAAACTATTCATCGAAAAATATGGAAAAAGTTAAGGAAAATGTCACAAAAAACATGCAAAACATGCAAAAAAACCCCAAACAAAAACAAAAAACAACCCAAAACCCCCCAACAAAACTATTTACATTTTTATGTGAGGTGCGCATCTGAGTGTGTGCTCGGTGTCTGTACATATATGTATTTATATGTTATTTACATGTTATGCATTATTTTTGAATGTTTAGTAGTTATTATAAGCATTTATAGCATTAAATATGTATTTATTGATATTATATACACATATACGTGTACGTATATGCCAGTGAGGGGGGCCGATCCTACTTCGCAGATATTGGCGGTCATGGGGGGGTTCTTGCTCCCCATTAACCGCGGAAAGTGAGGGATCCCTGAACTTTATTTTTCCAGCTAAAAAATGAATATACCTACAGTATATGGCACATGCAATTCTGTTTAAGTTGATAAAATATATTTTAATTTACTACAAATGTTTTGTTTTTTGTTTTTTAATTTTATGGCTTCAAAAATAACAGTTTTGGAGGGAAAGATAGACTACTAGTTATTCTCAGAAATTTATTCTCATTCTGCAAAAAAAAAAAAAAAAAAATCATCACAGGGTTCCCACGTGTACACACACGGATAGACGGACACAATGTTCATCACCAAAAAAAATCAGATTATTGCTATAATAATTCCTCTTAAGTCTGAAATTCTGGTATTAAATAGGATTCAGACTTTAAAGAATATCCAACTTGCAGGCTTAAAGGAATTGATAATAGGTGAGGGACCATGATTGTGTAGAAACCTTTTATTTGTACTTTTTCAGTTAAATTAATGTTCACATGAAATACCAAACCAAATATTTTAGCTTTTATTGCATTTAAAAAGAAATTCCAAAATTTCTGGAAATTGGATTCATATATATTGCCTGATTTAAAAAAAAAATAAGTCGGATGCTTGTCTTCTTGGACAGCCTTTAACCTTGAAATCAGCACATAATCTCCATTGTACTATTTTAAAAGACCTTCACAACATAACAGAGTTCCAGTCTGTGTTGGATTACTTTCTCAGCAATGTCTTGAATTCATGGGAAAAATTGAACCACGCCATGAAGTCTTCTTGAGCACATTCAGAAAACTTTCAATAGGTTTTTAGGGTTTTATGGGTGCCAATGATTCCTCATGCTCCCTGAACCACTCTTTCCCAGTATGAGTCCTCTTTTGATATCCATATCTTCAGGAAAGAAAAAGTCCATTGATGTTATAACGTTCATTCAGTGCATTCAGATCATCAGCTGACTTTATGCTGTACTAATGTTCCTGACCCTTGACCTCTCCAACTGGAGAAATCGTGCCATAATGATTTGAGGGCAGCAGTAGCCTAATGGTTAGACAAGCGACTTTGGGATCAAAAGGTCACTGATTCGATTCTCAAACCCAGAGGAAAAAATGTATGGTGGCGGGGGAGTGAGCTGCACCTTCCCTTCCCCCACCTTCATGGCTGAAGTGCCCTTGAGCAAGGTACCAAACCTCCAACTTCTCTCCAGGTGCCCTAATGTGTGTGGCAACAACTCTGAGTATGTTTGTGCTCACTGTATACATTTGTGTTCTCACTTTGGATGAGTTTGATGTAGAGACAACAATTTACCTTACAGGATTAGTACGGTATAGCAAATAAATAAATACAAAATTACATGCTGTAATCGAGACTAAATTCTCATCAGCAGTTCAATCCACACGGTCACTGCTGTTTGGCTGTTGAACAAGGCACTGAAGCTTCAATTGCTCAGTTGTATAAAATCATTGTAAATTGCTCTGGATGAGAACATCTGCCTAATGTTACATGATCTAGTGAACACATCTGTCTGCAACAACCTGTTTTTGTATCGTGCATGATGAGATGATAGGTGTCACAGGACAGCTGAGCGAAATAGGACTCACAGCATGTGACTTTTAAACACCAGATAAAACTGAAATTATTTGAACACACACACACACACACACACACACACACACACACACACACACACACACACACACACACACACACACAAATGAGAAAGCACAGTAATTGCTCTTAGACACTAAACCATAAAGACACTAGTGTCAGAAGTCTTAACGCTTTAGTCTGAGCATTTACATAACAGTATTCTGTTTATTTTCTGTGGATAGATCAGTATTTTGTATTGACAGTGACGCAGTAACCATACGACTTAAATTACTGAATGTCAGGTGTAAGATTACTTCTTCACATTTTTTTCTGGTACTACAAGACTACTGTTGCTAACATTATTAAACATATTAATGCAAACCATGGTCCGTTTTCTAGCATCTCAAACAGGCTAGTTTATGTGGTTTCTGACACTTGTTGTATGTCACATTAAAAGAAAAAAAAAAAACACATTAAAAATATATCTCAGAAATTAAAAACACAGTCAGTGGGAAATTGCTTCTAAACAATTGAAGTCAAAGAAATAATTTTTCAAAGAGCAGAGAAATCAGCTGATTTCATCATAGAGGTTGTGTAATAGGTTACTCCGCACATGCTGCCTCGTTAATGTGTATTTCAGCACATTTTCAAGATTCTATTTCACTTTAACTCAATCAGGTGCCAAACCAGCTTCTAAACGGATAATATGGCGTTCTGAAGCAGTTGCTGTATTAAATGAAGCAATACTGTAATGGCAATAAAAAATGGTAATAAAGAATCTTGAAGGTGCATTCCACAAAACAGGTGGAAATTATAAACTCTAAAGTAAAGGCAGGTAAAGACCTTTGGACTTTGTACACACGAGCCAAGTGGCTCATCAGGCCTGTGCTTATTCCTGGTTTCCATACCATGAAGCGACTCGGAGTTCAACTCCTCCTGGATGGGACGCTGGTCCGTAGCAGGTTACCTCCCCGATATATTTTTACTGGTACCCATTTATACTGCTGGGTGAACAGAGACACACTTGTGGTTGAAACCTTGCCCAGGAGTCTTAGCACAGTAAGGGTCTAATTGGGACTTGAACACACAACCTCCCAAACATGAGCGCAGCATCCTAACCACTACACCACTGGCCCCACCTAAATCATAAGCAAGTGAAGACAAAGATATGTCAGAACTGGTCCGGGTCCCTACCCAGCGGGTAAAAAAGTGTAGTGGTGGGGAAGAGAACTGCACCTTCTACTTCCTTCACCGTCCTCACTGAAGTGCCCTGGACAAGTCACCTACCAGCAGACTGCTCCGAGTTCGTGTGTGTTCTCACGATTTATTTTTGCGTGTTCTCACTTCGGATGGGTTAAATACAGAAGCAATAATTTCCCTTGAGAGAATATTGCAGTTTAGCATAAAACAAAACAAAACAAGAAAAAAAACAAACAAACAAAAAAATACTAAATGTGTGCGAAAGCCACTCAAACACACAAGAATTTTTTTTTTTTTTTTTTTTTTTAATCACACATGCCTACTCACGGCTGTATGTGTCTGTCTTCCTTTCGGCTTTTTCCCTTTTTTTTTTTTTTTTTTTTTTTTTTTTACTCGGGAGTCGCCACAGCGAATTGATGCGCACGTTTGATTTGGCAGAGGTTTTTACGTCGGATGCCCTTCCTTTCACAACCCTTTTTAGCAAGGGACAAAAACACGCTGACGACTTTGCAGCTACTCTTTACGAAAGTCAGCAATGGTTCTTTTACATCAACCTCTCACCATAGACAGTGACAGACATGGCCCGCCTTTGATAACCCAGTTAGCTGGACTGGGGGGGACAGTGACAACCTTGTGGAGAGTGGGACTCGAACCCCCAACCTTTGGATCAGCGATCCTGCACCCTATACCACTAGACCACCACTGCCCCACTCACGGCTGTATGTGTACATAGACAAAGTCATTTTCATAAAGAAATGCTCTCAATCACCACATACTGAGACAAATTTCCGTCTACAAAGCACAGTAATCTCCTCACAGTGATTGGTTCATACAGCAGATACAGAAAAATAAAAAAATAAAAATGGTTTAATTTCGCACTTTCACAAATAGTAATGTCTGATAAATAAACATTTGTATGAGTATGTTTAAATATCAGCTGGAGTTTAATTGTCATTCTTTTCCCCCAAACACATTTAGAAACTCTGCCAATTAGTTGTCATGGGCTGCGGGCCACAGATTGCTCTGTGCATCACTCAGAGCACGAACTCAGGAAGTCTTGGATGAATGTGACAAATATTTACATGGTGTCACTCGGAAACCCATCCAACCCTTTTCTAAATTTGTCCAATTCCAAAATGACAGTGAGTTCCATGGCTGCCCGAGGACCAAAGAACACTGGCATTCAATAGTGATTTTCAGCCTTGTCCCTTGTCTACAGGGATTTGTCCAGATTCTCAGAATCTGTTGCTGGTAGTGTATTGCGTAACGTAGAAGATAAGCTATTGAAAAGCTTTCCCAGGGAAAACACTCAAAACGAATCATGTTACATTTTGTTAAACACCCTTATCCACAGCAACTTATATTTCAGCTCATTGATGCAGTTCAGCAGTTGTGGGTTAATGGCCTCGCTCAAGAAGTCAACAGTGGTAGTTTGGCAGTAGTGGGGCTTGAAGCCAAAACCTTCTGATCAGTAACCCAGAGACTTAATCACTGAGCCACCACTGCTCAGTTCCCCATGGTGGATTCAAAATGTTGTTCCAGCTGTTTCTTTAAGTACCAAATACTCCTACCATCTATTGTTGCCTCCTTCCCAACACTCTTCAGATGTGTCCCTGCCAGCAAATTCAAAATGAGCTAATGCTTCTCATTTATTCTTTCTATCTTTTTCTAAACTGCTTGATCCTAATTAGAGTCACGGGGAGGCTAGTGCCCATCTCAGCTGACTCTGGGCAAGGGCGGGGTATACCCTGGACAGCTTGCCAGGCCATCGCTGGGCAGAAACACGCTGATGGCTATGCAGCCTACTCTTGACGAAAGTCAACGATGGTTCTTTTACATTCCTCTCAGTACAGACCTTGAGAAACATGGCTGGCTCTTGATAACCCAGTTTGCTCTACTGTATTTGTATCTATTGAAAATTTAAAGTAGGCAGTAGACCTAACGTGCATGCTTTTGGTCTATGGGGAAACCAAAGTACACAAAGGAAACACAGGTGTGTAAGGGAAGAATATGCAAATTTCACACAAAACATTCCCCCGTTTATTGCTTTTTTCATGCAATGTACTGCTTATAAGACTAAGAGCTGCTCCATTATGTTAGTATTTCACATGCATTAATTAAAGTGTAGGGATTGTAAGTGTAGTAGAGATTATAAAGTTCACGACTTTAAACTTAGTTTGTTTTCATGGCAGGATGAGGCTCATTACTCAGCATGGCTTTGTGTCCTTTGCTCTACCAAGCGGTCAGGTGATGACAACGTTCCTCAAGGTGTGCTGTGTTCAAGACATTTCTTAAAAAGCACAACTCGCAGCGTTTGTAATCTAACCTGCTCCATGGCTTTATCACAGTGCAGATCAGACAGCTGAGACGGCCGTGCTCTCCATAGAGCAGCAAGACAGAGGGACATTTAAAGAAAGACAGGTAATAGGAGAATTATTCGAGTACATGCAAAATCCTCAAGTCATGTAACGCGAGCGCAAACTTGTTAATTTACCCCTAGTGTGCTGTGTTGGGGTTCTAAAGGCATGGTTACGCGAAGCATGCACAAACAGATGCAGTGATCCCTCGCTACTTCGTGCTTCAGTTTCTGTGGCTTAAGTGTAATTATGCCTTTTCAAAAATATTCATGGGGAAAAAAAAAAGGAAATTAAGGAAAAATAGGGGAAAAGTTTAGGAAAATGCCACAAAACAAGGCCAATTATGCAAAAAACCCCAAACAAACAAAAACAAAAACACAGCCCAAAACCCCCCAACAAAACTACTTACATTTTTATGTGAGGCGCGCATCTGTGTATGTGTGCGCGTACATCTGTATGTGTGGGTGTATTTATATTTTATTTACATCGTATGCATTATTTTTGAATGTTTAATTGTTATTATAAGCTTTTGTAGTATTGAATATGTATTTTTTGATATTATATATATATATATATATATATATATATATATAGCGTAGGCCTCCGTCAGTCCCGAAGGACTATGGCTGCGCTCTGGCCAGTATCTCGACTGGTGATACTCCCCAGTGCACAGAGCCTGGGTAGGGAGTAATGAGGGACAGGCTGTTACCCAAGCAGCAAGTCCCCCCCTGTCTCGGCGCCACCGGAAGGATCCAATGGAAAGACAAGTGCCGATACGACTGGGTTCCAGTGCCGCTGCAGGAGAGAAACTACGGTCAATTTAGAACGGCCAATTAACCTACAGTGCATGTCTTTGGATTGCGGGGGAAACCGGAGCACCCGGAGGAAACCCGCACAAGCACGGGGAGAACATGCAAACTCCACACAGAAACGCCCAGGCCGGGAATCGAACCCGGGCCTTCTTGCTGTGAGGCGGACGTGCTAACCACTACGCCACCGTGCCGCCATATATATATATATATATATATACACTTCAGTCAGGGTGGTCGATCCTACTTCGCAGAAATTGGCGGTCGCGGGAGAGGGGGATCTCATTCCCCATTAACCGTGGAAAATGAGGGATCCCTGTATTGAAGGCCATTATTACCATTATCTTGAGCCATGAGGACGTCTGCCTCACAGCATGAAGGTTCTGAGCTCAGGGCATATCTGTGTGGAATTTGCATGTTCTCCTATGCTTGTGTGGGTTTAATCCAGATAATTGGGTTTCCTCCTGGAGTCCAAAGACATGTACAGTAGACTAATTGGCTGCCATTTAGTAATTATAATCGTAATAATCCAGGAAGGGCAGTGGTAGTCTAGTGGTATAGGTTCAAGAGTAACAGTGGGTTTAAAAAACCTGCACATCCCTGTTTAAATTCCAGTTTTTTCGTGATGTAATACAACTGGATGAGGATATATAATTTCAGATCTTTTCCCACTTCTAATGTGACCTATAACCTGGAAACAATTAAAAATGTACAAGAGGTTGTTATGGGCCATTCATATTTTCAGCTTTTTTTTTTTTTTGCAGAGGTCTGAAGGTTCTGTATTAAAAATGGTTTGATATTTGGGTCTTATGATAATTATCTCTATACCAGGGATGACCAACGTGGTGCCCGTGGTAAGTATAAGTTGCCCGCAAACCTGTTCACTGCTATTTTTAGGACGGGCCCATGGCTCCATAGCACCACTCTCCATTCAGCTGTATCTATTTTTTTTTAATATATTTTTAAATCAGATCAATATCTTCACATAGATGAACATCATTAATTATTAATAATAGCATATAATTAAAGGTAAATTGAGCAAATTTGTAATTTCAGAGGTGTGTATCGACCTGGTATCCCTTCGCATTAACTGGTACCCAAGAAGTAGCTCTCAGTTTCAAAAAGGTTGGCGACCTCTGCTCTACACAATATTGACTAAACCCTAATTCCAGTTAAAGAAGAAAACCCTCAAAACATTGTATACTGCCACAATAATGTTTCACTGCATGTGTGGTGCTCTTTTAATTAATGTGCCAAACACACCTCATAGAATTCTGGCCAAAATTTTAACCCTGGTCTCATCAGACCACAACACATTTTCCTCCCATACTTTTGAGATACTTCATGTAGATTAAAAAAAAAATCGAGCCAAGCATAGATCTTCTTTCTTTTCATTTTAAATGAAGAATATATGAGCTTGCTGTCACACTTCCAGTCCCTGCTCCTTTAACGCTGCAGGAAGCCTCTTGGCAGTCTCACAGACCTTGTTTTCTTCTTGTATTTTCAGCAGTTTGGGAAGAACCTTGAGTTCTTTGGATTGTGCCATACAATCTCTGTGTTCCATGATATATCTAATGTCTTAGAAATTATTTTGTACTTTATTCCTTACTGATACTCATCATCAATTAAAAGACTTTGATGTTTTGTATACACTTTCTGAGCTATGTTTTTTGTTGTAAGGCCCAAATACTTTAATGTCAGAATCATCTTATTGGAACAGCTGCACTTTGTTCAAGGTTAAGTAGAGTCTGTATAATTGATAGCGGGTTTGTACTAATGATTATATAACATGAGTGTGAATGTGACTGGCTAATTCTGAGCACAACCACATCCCCAATTATAAGAGGGTGTGCACACCACAATATTTATTTTTTTATTTGTTCTTTTCCCCTGAAATATCTCTTGTTTTTAGTTGAACTGTACAGGTTATAAGTCACATTAGAGGTGAAAAAAAAAAAGAAATCATTTAACTTTAGAAAAAAAAACCCCATAAAACATATATACAGTGATTCCTCACTACTTTGTGTTTCAGTGCATCGCGGGTTTTTCAAAAATATTACTGAAAAATAAAGAAATTAAGGAAAAATAGTGGAAAAGTTAAGGAAAATGTGACAAAACAATGCCAATTATGGAAAAAAAAACCCAAACAAACAAAAACAAAAAACAACTCAAAACCCTCCAACAAAATTACTTACATTTTTATGCGAGGTGTGCATCTGCATGTGTGCATTTATGTTTTATTTACATCTTATGCATTATTTTTTAATGTGTAATTGTTATTATAAGCATTCATAAGCGTTGAATATGTATTTATTGATATTATATACAAATATACATATCGGTCAGGGGAGTCAATCCTATTTCGTGGAAATCGGCAGTCGCTGGGGGGTCTCGGTCCCCATTACCCGCAGAAAGTGAGGGATCCCTGTGTGTGTGTGTGTGTGTGTGTGTGTGTATATATATATATATATATATATACACACACACACACACACACACACATATATATATATATATATTTGATTGATTGATCGATTAACTGTTTGGGTTTTTATACCCGAGCCTAGTGGCTCATTAGGCCGGTGCTTATCCCCGGTTTCCGTAGCGTGAAGCAATCAAGAGTTGAACTCCTCCTGGATTGGACGCTAGTATATATATATATATATATATATATAATATACTTCTCAGTATATTTTTACTGGTACCCATTTATACTGCTGGGTGAACAGAGGCACACTTGTAGTTGAGACCTTGCCCAGGGGTCTTAGCACAGTGAGGGTCTCAGTGGGATTTGAACTCACAACCTCCTGATCATAAGCCCAACACTCTAACCACTACACCACTGGCTCCACATATACATATATATATATATATATATATATATATATATATATATATATATATATATATATATATATATATATATATATATATATATATATATATATATATATATATATATATATATATATATATATATATATATATATATATATATATAAAGTTTATATATATATACTTTAAAAAAGGAATGGAGTCTTGAATCTCAAAATGGGTGTGTAAACATTTTATATCCATTGTACATGCCACACACATTAAGCATTAGACTATATTATCTTGAATTTTTGAAGTATCATGAATTTATGCACTTGTTTACAGTCCTGTATTCTCACTAAATGAAAAACTAAACAGCACCATTTCACAGTGGAGTAGGAAACAATAAAGGAAATATTTTTTCTTCAGTGGAGCTGGTAAAAGTCCAACCGCAAGCTGTGCACTCTTATATAATACCATGATTCATACGTAACTGCACTGCTATATGTTATATATGTGTTGTTACACCCTTCCAAAGACTAGTGTCCAATCCAGGATCGTAAAATCAGCAAATATTAAAAGTGTCTGTCTTTAATCAAAAAGATTTTAAAAATTGAAGACGAAAACCTTCCTTTTCATTACTGACATTAAGTTTGAGTCAGGTTCAAGTGCAGTAGTATCAAATTAATTAAGTATTAATCATTATGTCAGTGGAAGGTTCTCACAAGGATTATATTATATATTGTGTGTGTGTGTGTGTGTGTGTGTGTGTGTGTGTGTGTGTGTGTGAGAGAGCGAGAGAGAGAGAGAGAGAGAGAGAGAGAGAGAGAGAGAGAGGGGGTGTGTGGAAGAACATGATATTAAAAAGAACGTGTGACCAAAGCAGTGCTGTTCCACTGTAACCTAACAGACGGTGCTGACTGAAGCCAGAGTGTCTGTTACTTTAGAGACATGATTAAGGTTCTTTATCTGTGTTTTAGAACTCTCTCTCTCTCTCTCTCGCTCTCTCTCGATGATTCGCTACAGTCAGGATGTCCTGCATTTCTTACAACATATTACTATCATTCTGTCAAGTACTCCTTTTCCCACAGAGCATTCAAAAACATTCGATACCTTTATCATCCAAACAGGATCTAACACGGGGCTGTGGCTTATTATTCACCAACATCTGGAGTGATCATATCAACAAACACCAACAAAAACAGACCAGCAACATATCTTCTGTGTCATCTTCACAAAATGTTTTGTACCAATACTGGCTCCTAGACAAAATTTATGTCAAAATATAAGCAACTTGGTTGAATAGTAGAGTAAATGTAAATATTCAATCATTCATTCATTTGCAAAACCGCTTGGTTCTACGTGGGTCACGAGGAGGCTGGAATCCAGCCGACTCTTGGGCAAAGGCAGGGTACACCCTGAACGCTACTCAGTCCATCGCAAGGCCAAGACAAACAACCATTTACATTCATATCTGGGGCAACAGTCTAATGTTGGACTGTGGGAGGAAACCCGGAGGAAACCGGAGGATTTTTAATGCGGCCAGTGGTGGCCTGGTGGTAAAGGGTACTGGATCACTAATCCTAAGGTTGGGGGTTCGTGTCACACTCAACAACATTGTCACTGTCCCCCCAGTGCAGCTAACTGGATTATCGAAGGCCGGCCATGTCTCTCAGTGTCTATGGTGAGAGGTTCATGTAAAAGAACCATTGCTGACGTTTGTAAAGAGTAGCTGCAAAGCCATCAGTGTGTTTCTGTCCCTTGCTAAAGGGTTGTGTCAGGAAGGACATCCAACGTTAAAAAAAAAAAAAAAAAAAAAAAAAAAAAATAGCCTATGCCAAATCAAACATGCGAATCAGATGATTCGCTGTGGAAACCCCTGGAAAAAGGGAAAAAGCCGAAAGGACATCACATAATAATGTGTGTGCGTGTATGTGTGTGTGTGTGTGTGTGTGTGTGTGTGTGTGTGTGTGTGTGTGTGTGTGTGTGTGTGTGTGTGTGTGTGTGTGTGTGTGTATTCACTGCTTATGTGTTTGTGATCACTTTGGATGGGTTAAATGCAGAGGTAATAATTTCCTTTATGGGATTAAAACAGCATATCCAAAATATATAAAAATAAAATAAAATAAAAAAAGTACTATTAATTTTACTTGTTAAATTTTGAATATGCTGTATTAATCCCACATGTAAATTATTTCCTTTGCATTTAACCCATCCAAAGTGATCACAAACACATAAACAGTGAGTACACACACACACACACACACACACACACACACACACACACACACACTTTTTATGCTTCTTACAGCCACAAAGTTGGAATTTTGATTAAAGTAGTTTTGTGACGTCTTTTTTTATACACAAAATTAAACAATTGAATGAACATGCATGAGTTGTGATTCCATAATGTTTCCCAGAAGTTATATTAACCTGATACTTCAAACTATATTACAGTTTAAAAAATCCTTGCAGCTATGTTTTAAATGATTTCTCTTTTGAGCTTGAGTGTTTTAGTTTTACATTTCCAATCTTTATTGACAGAAGTATGAGCACTTAATGTTGCAAAAAAGTACCACTACAGATTCTTCCGTTCTGTTTATAACTTGTGGTTTGAGGCAGGATGCAAGAAGCCAAAACTGCAGTTGTAGTGGGAGTGAAAGCACAGACAGGCAAAGTAAACAAAATATCTCATTAGTAAATTTGACTTTCAAAACCAAAAACCAGAAAAATGCATTGGCTAAAATCCCGATATGCAGAAATCATCGTGCAACCGGGTTTCTCTGTGATCCATAAAGCACATCATATCTCCCCAATCACAGCATTAATGTCTGTCTGTCTTCCTTTCGGCTTTTTCCCTTTTACTCGGGAGTCGCCACAGCGAATCATCTGATTCGCACGTTTTGATTTGGCAGAGGTTTTTACGTCGGATGCCCTTCCTGTCACAACCCTTTTTAGCAAGGGACAGAAACACGCTGACCACTTTGCAGCTACTCTTTACGAAAGTCAGCAATGGTTCTTTTACATGCCTCACACCATAGACAGTGAAAGACATGGCCCGCCTTTGATAACCCAGTTAGCTGCACTGGGGGGGACAGTGACAACCTTGTGGAGAGTGGGACTCGAACCCCCAACCTTTGGATCAGCGATCCAGCGCCCTATACCACTAGACCACCACTGCCCAATCACAGCATTAATGTAGCAGCTGAAAAACAACCATTATATGCCACGCACCTAAATACTTCCGTTTCCAGGCCGAGCCCCTAAGATGTATGATGCGGAGAGCCGTAAGACTCCAAAGATGAGAAAATTCTCCAATCTCGAAATTGAGCTTTTAACAAAACAGCTGTCAGCGTGTTTCTGTCCCTTGCTAAAGGGTTGTGTCAGGAAGGGCATCCGACGTAAAAACCTATGCCAAATCAAACATGCGAATCATTCGCTGTGGCGACTCCTGATAAAGGGAAAACGCTGAGGGGAAATCTCACACTGCATATTATAGTATTATAACAGTTTATATCACAAATGCTGGTAAACAAATAAAAAAAAAAAAAACAATCCCAATCTCACCACTTAAAAACCCACCTCGAGTCAGCCTCACAGAGCCAGGCAGTCAGGGTGAGTGAGAGAGAGAGAGAGAGAAAGAGAGAGAGAGAGAGAGCGAGAGAGAGCGAGAGAGAGAGAGAGAGAGAGAGAGCATGTTCCTGCCAATGTCGGTGCTGCCACAACACGACCCTTCATGGCTTGGCAGACAAAAACAACTTAATAGTTACTTGTCATTCTCGATACAAAAATATCCCAGACAAAAAAAGCCCACTCGCAGCCACTGGAAGCATAAAAGTCTTCTAATAGCACCAGATGTGTTTTTCCAAGATCTCATGCCTGGCAAAGATTGGTTAATAAGCATCTAACCCACCCATTACAAATCAAGCCGACTGCTTTTCATAAGTTAATTTTAAATTTTAATTTTAAATGATCTGATCTGTAGTTTTGAAGTCATTGAATTCCAAAACCAGCTAAGCATTTTAAAACTAACCAATGTGTAAATATCTCTTTAGGTTTTATAACATATCGTCAATGACCTGAACAGAATGTAACATTTATCATTACCTATACATATTTAGCAATGAATATTTGGCGACACAATGGAAAAATAGCTGAAATGTTGGATCACAAGTTTCAAACAAAATAAATTATTATTAATACTACCATCCATCCATCCATCCATCCATTCGTTCATTCATTCATTTTCTGAACTGCTTAATCCTAATTAGGATCGCGAAGATACTGGCGCCCATCATAGCCAGCTCTGGGTGAAAGCAGGGTTACTCTCAGGGTCAGTTTGTCAAATTATCACAGGGGAAACACGCATACAGCACTCACTCTGTGGTCTGTGGGATGAAGCCGGACTACCCGGAGGAAACCAATGGGGAAAACGGGAAAACTCTATACAAAAATGCCTTAAGCTCGAGAATCAATTTTGGGACCTTCCTACTGTGCGGTGGACGTGCTAACCAATACACCACTGTATGACCCTATTATTATTATTATTATTATTATTATTATTATTAACTGATTTTTTTTTTTTATCATGTCCATGCTGTCCAGGGTATACCCCTCTCTCACCCAGAGTTGGCTGAGATGGGCGCCAGCCTCCATATGACCCTAATTAGGATAAAGCAGTTCAGAAAATGAAGAAATGAATGTAGATGTTACTGGACATTGTGCTAGCACTGTTTCCAATTTTAAAGTAATGAAGCCTTTACACTCAGAGGGTTTGTCAAATTTGCAACCCCAGTCCACTAGGGATGTCTCTGGCACGACTGTGTCCTAGGCATGCCACTTTTTTGGCAGCATACATGAGATTCCTCTGGGTGATCTGGTTTAAAAGACATGCACATTATGCTGATTAGATATTTTGGACTGCTATGTATGAATGTGGGTCTGAATAATTATCTGTGTTGGCTCTGTGATGGTTGGGTGAGCTGTTCAGGGTGTGCCCTGCCTTCACATGGAGTCAGCTGAGATAAAGTGGATCAAAAAATTAACAGGAATGAAAAGTGTCTTTTTTTGATGTAATTGACTAGAACCTTAAATTCTTCTGGTTTCTTTATGGACTTTCTTTATTAGGCCTTCTTGTCATACTCATTAATAAACAGTAGCACTCCTAATGCAATTTCAGCTACTTTGATTTTTCCTACTCTACTCGCCAGCTGTTTGAACACAATAAAGCTCACCAGTGAGTGTTAGCAGCAATCAGTGCAAGTTACCTTTTCTTCTGGCCTGAACAGTATCAGCACTGACATACATTTACAACATAGATTTTAGTATTTGTTCCATTAAATTGTATTAATTTATTCCCAACAATCTATTCTCTTCATTTTATAGCCTGTCTCTTGGCTGCACTGCTTCCAGTGTGTATGTGGATGTTAGATTTTTTTTTTTTTTTTTTTTGGTCTTATCAGATTTCAGCTTGTATGTGCTTCCATATAATTCCAACCTCCCTAGGGCCTTCAAAATCAGCAGTGCTGGCCGATGTCACTTAAACTATGTTAGCAATAGGGCTATTTCTTAAAATGAACAGATTTCAGATTAATTTCACAGGGCCAGCTAGTAGGCTTACAATAACATCAGAAATTTTGTTCTCTGATTGGTTGGTCAGAGCAGAACAAGCTGAATGGTCTGTAGCAACCTGCACACAATACATTTAAGTTAGAGGTTTTAGCACACGATGGCTGATGGACGAAAAAACTGACTTGGTGTCAGTCATTCCTAAAAATCCATTTTCAAGGTGGACTTTTTCGAGAAAAGTTAGACATCATAAGGAGAAAGGTAAGGTTTACCTTTTTTTTACTTTTGGCTGAGTGCAACTGAGTGGCAGTTTCCATAGGCAAACGCTGGTGAAAGTTATGGGATGCTCAGATTTACTAGCAGAAATGCATGAAATGCCGCTGTAGCTGCGATGCCAAACCTTGTTATATTATGTTTTTTGTATATTATTCATGATTATAGTAACGTGGTAGTGGTGGTATTAAAAGGTGGATTAAGTGCGTTAAATCCCATGAAAGTCCAGGTACCAAATGCATGGCCCGCCACTGATGCATAAAATATATAGTGTATACTACTAAAGGTATGTGAATAGTTGATGGTCCCACCAACATATAGTTCTTCCCAACAGTTATATTACAGTAAATTTCCATTCACTAGAATTAAGGTATTATCATTTTCAGCGTAAACATGTTCGTCTGCACAAAGCGAGGGCCATGAAGACATGGTTGGGGTGAAGCAACTTCAGAAATGGCCTGCATAGAATTTTGACCATAACTACAGTAGGCACCTGTGATATTAATTGGAATGCTGACCATGTCTCAGGCCTTGCCCCTGATCTCACACTGCTTCCTGTTCTTCTGCATTCATTAGCATAAACGTGGTTTATATCAAAGGGTAGAATAACTATCCAAACAAAAATAACAAAATTCAAAAGCAAAATAAACATCAACAAATGGGTAGAAAATGTTCAGTACATGGGGCGTGATGGGAAGAGAACAGGGGGAGGTGTGATAATGGTTAAGCTGCATGAATAAGGTGGAGCTGTGGTTATTACAGAGCTTATAAGGAACAATGTGTTCGAAAAATAGTTGGAGAGTGGGTCTGAAAGAAAAACAGTTCGGCCTCTTGACATCAGTCTTATAAAAACATAAACATATTGGCAAAGAGAAGGCGGGGCACAGTGGTGTCTGTGAGGGTAACGCTCCATGCTATGAAATGTATGATTGTTCTTTAAAGCCATACTGTTGGAATATATAGACGGTTTCTACAGTTGGGTTCTTAAACATGGTCAACAGTGCATCTGAAAAAATATATAATGAAAAAGGTAATTGGAATTGTCTTGTCTGTCATTTGTAATGAGCCACAACTGAGTTATCAATTACATCATCTATGTCTTTACCATAATTTAGACCCTTTCCACTCATATTCTCAAACCACTCCTGCAGCACGTACATGAACACAGTGTTCATGACAAACATGAGCGCTACCAGATATTGGGGTTACAAAAACAGGAAAACACATTCCCAATATTATGTTTATTGTTCCAAAACATTCATTAACTGAACATATTCGCTTGTGCTTTCTGAATATGGTATTGACTTGACAGTTAACTGAAAAGAACATGCAATAATGAGACATTTCCCCATCTGCCATTATTTCTCAATAATACAAACGTTACTAGATGCCACACATCATTGTGTGAATGAAGTGACTAAAGGCAGTTGCTGCCAAAAAAGAGATCATAAAACAGTACTTAAAAACATTTGCCCGTAAACACAACACGTGAAAAGGTTTAATGGGATATACACACCTATACAATCGCATATCCAGTTGACTTCAGAGAAAAACAGGGTCAGAACAGCATGGACCTTCATTCCTACATCACATGCAAAAATATATATCTCCTATCTATAGTTGGTCCAATTATTAAGCACACAATGGTCAAATCACTAAAGATTTTCAGGCAGACTGTCACTTTAATATGATTTAATGAACCGTAATTTATTATAATATTAATACAGTACTTAAAAGTATGGTAGTAATAAACCGAGATAGCAGGGTTAATCAACTGCATAAAACACTTCCTAAAGGCATATTAAAAACTTTCCATTGTTTAATAAGTGAACATGGAAGCATTCAGAAATCATTATTCTGTCTTTATTACCAAACTGACATATTTAACCAAATATTAAGTCTAAAATGGAATCAGTGACTCTCTTATGATTTCTGCATAAAAATGCATAGTCTGTCTCCACTCTGATGACCACAGTTATTTATGATATTTATGCAGATCTGCATTTAATTAAACAAGACATTCAGAAGGTATCATGCGCCTAGTGTGTCAGCTGATTGTTTGAAAAGAATGAAAAGAATGCAGAGATGCTTCTTCGAGGACTCACTGT
Source organism: Plotosus lineatus (assembly GCA_024760905.1). Classification (NCBI taxonomy): domain Eukaryota; kingdom Metazoa; phylum Chordata; class Actinopteri; order Siluriformes; family Plotosidae; genus Plotosus; species Plotosus lineatus. Next base: position 33,742,537 of record CM045740.1, on the reverse strand, counting down.
GAACCTATGAACGTAAAGGAACTCAAAGGTTGCTTCTCAAGGTTTCCAATGTATCTTTAACTATAACTCTAAAATAAAATAATTCAATAAATTCTCTCTCTCTCTCTCTCTCTCTCTCTCTCTCTCTCTCTCTCTCGCCCCACACACACACACACACACACACACACACACACACACACACACACACACACACACACATATATATATTTATAGATGACAGATATGAAAATGTTGAGGTTCTCTTTGGGAGTAACGAGGATGGATAGGATCAGGAATGAGTACATGAGTACATTAGAGGGACAGCCCATGTACTAGTCCTTCTCAAAAATTTAGCATGTTGTGATAAAGTTCATTATTTCTGTAATGTACCGATAAAAATTAAACTTTCATATATTTTAGATTTATTGCACACCAACTGAAATATTTCAGATCTTTTGTTATTTTAATACTGATGATTTTGGCATACAGCTCATGAAAACCAGAAATTCCTATCTCAAAAAATTTGCATATTTCATCCGACCAATAAAAAAAAAAAAGTGTTTTTAATACAAAAAAAAAGTCAACCTTCAAATAATTATGTTCAGTTATGCAATCAATAAATGCAGCCATGAGGGAGGGGCACAAGCCAGTGTCTCTCTCTCACGCCGGTCTCAAGACCGGATAAATGCAGAGAGTTGCGTCAGGAAGGGCATCCGGCAGAAAACAAATGCCAAATAAAATATGCGAGTCACAACAAAAAAATTCATACCGGATCGGTCGAGGCCCGGGTTAACAACGACCGCCATCAGTGCTGTTAACCAACAGGGTGCTGGTGGAAATTGGACGACTGTTGGTCGAAGACATCGAAGAAAGAGAGGCAGGAGGCGTGTCCGTAGGCAGAGAGAGAAGAGGAACGGCATGAGACTAGGACTGAAAGTAGGGACTTTGAATGTTGGAACTATGACAGGAAAAGGTAGAGAGCTGGCTGACATGATGCAGAGGAAGAAGGTGGACAGACTGTGTGTTCAGGAGACCAGGTGGAAAGGTTGCAAGGCTTGAAGCTTAGGAGCAGGGTTTAAGCTGTTTTTTCATTTTGTGGATTTGAAGAGAAATGGAGTAGGAGTCATCTTGAAGGAGGAGTCTGTCAGGAATGTTCTAGAAGTGAAAAGTGTCAGACAGAGTGATGCGTCTCAAGTTAGAAATTGAAGGCGTGATGTTCAATGTTTTTAGTGCTTATGCCCCACAGGCAGGATGTGAGCTAGAAAAGAAGGAGAAATTCTGGAGTGAGTTAGATGAAGTAATGCAGAATACCCCCAAAGATGAAAGAGTGGTCATTGGGGCAGACTTCAATGGACATGTTGGTGCAAGAAAGAGAGGGGACGAGGAAGTGATGGGTAGGTTTGGTATCCAGGACAGGAACGCAGAAGGACAGATGTTGGTAGATTTTGCAAAAAGGATGGAAATGGCTGTGGTAAAAACTTTCTTCCAGAAGAGACAGGAGCATAGGGTGACTTATAAAAGCAGAGGTAGAAGCACACAGGTAGACTACATCTTGTGTAGGCGATGTAAGGAAGTCAGTGACTGCAAAGTAGTAGTGGGTGAGAGTGTTGCCAAACAGCATAGGATGGTGGTGTGCAGGATGACGCTGATGGTGAGGAAGGTGAAGAAGGCAATGGCAGAGCAGAAGACGAAAGCTGAAAAAGGAAGAGTGTCGTGTTGTCTTCAAGGAGGAGTTGGAAATGGCTTTGGGTGGTCAGGAAGTGCTTCCAGACGACTGGACAACTACAGCTAATGTGATCAGGGAGACAGGTAGGAGAATACTTGGTGTGTCATCTGGAAGGAGAGGAGATAAGGAGACTTGGTGGTGGAATGAGAAAGTGCAGGAGTGTGTACAAAGAAAGAGGTTAGCTTAGAAGAAGTGGGACATTGACAAAACCGAAGAGAGTAAACAGGAGTACAGGGAGATACAGCATAAGGCGAAGGTAGCGGTGTCAAAGGCCAAACAGAGGGCGTATGATGACTTGTATGCTCGGTTGGAAACTAAAGAAGGAGGAAATGATTTATACAGATTGGCACAGCAAAGAAATAGAGATGGGAAGAACGTACAGCAAGTTAGAGTGATTAAGGACAGCGAGGGAAATGCATTGACTGATGACAGAAGTGTGCTGGGAAGATGGAAAGAGTACTTTGAAGAGCTGATGAATGAGGAAAATGAGAGAGAAAAAAAGAGTAGAAGAGGTGACTGTTGAGGACCAGGAAGTAGCAAAGATTAGTAAGGGAGAAGTGAGGAGGGCATTGAAGAGGATGAAGAGTGGAAAGGCAGTTGGTCCTGATGACATACCAGTGGAGGTATGAAAGTGTCTAGGAGAGGTAGCAGTATATTTCCTGACAAGAACATTCAACAAGGTCTTAGAGAGTGAGAGGATGCCAGAGGAATGGAGGACAAGTGTGCTTGTGCCCATTTTTAAGAACAAGGGAGATGTGCAGAGTTATGGCAACTACAGAGGGATAAAGTTTATTAGCCATACGATGAAGTTATGGGAAAGAATAGTCAAAGCTAGACTAAGGGCAGAGGTCAGCATTTGTGAACAACAGTTTGGTTTCATTCCAAGAAAGAGCACCACAGATGCAGTGTTTGCCTTGAGGATGTTGATAGAGAAGTACAGAGAAGGTCAGACGGAGCTGCATTGTGCCTTTGTGGATCTGGAGAAAGCATATGACAGGGTGCCGAGAGAGGAACTGTGTGGTATTGCATGAGAAAGTCTGGAGTGGCAGAGAAGTATGTTAGAGTGGTGCAGAACATGTATGAGAGATGTAAGACAGTGGTGAGGTGTGCTGTCGGTGTGACAGAAGAGTTCAAGGTGGAGGTAGGACTGCATTGAGGGTCAGCTCTGAGCCCCTTCTTGTTTGCTATGGTGATGGACAGGCTGACAGACGAGGTTAGACAAGAATCTCCATGGACAATGATGTTAGCAGATGACATTGTGATCTGCAGTGAGAGCAGAGAACAAGTACAGGGATGAAAATGTTGAGGTTCTCTTTGGGAGTAACAAGGATGGGTAGGATCAGGAATGAGCACATCAGAGGGACAGCACATGTAAGATGTTTTGGAGACAAAGTCAGAGAGGCTAGATTGAGATGGTTTGTACATGTACAGAGGAGGGATAGTGAGTATATTGGTAGTAGGATGCTGAGGTTGGAACTACCAGGCAGAAGGCCGATAGGAAGACCAAAGAGATGATTCATGGACGTGGTGAAGGAGGACATGAAGGCAATTGGTGTAAGAGAAGAAGATGCAGAGGATAGGGTGAGATAGAGGCAGATGATTCGCTGTGGCGACCCCTGAAGGGAAAAGCCAAAAGGAAAAGAAGAAGTTATGCATTCAATACTTGGTCGGGAATCCTTTTGCAGAAATGACTGCTTCAATGTGGCGTGGCATGGAGGCAATCAGCCTGTGGCACTGCTGAGGTGTTATGGAGGCCCAGGATGCTTCGATAACGGCCTTAAGCGCTTCCACAGTGTTGGGTCTGGTGTCTCTCAACTTTCTCTTCACAGTATCCCACAAATTCTCTATGGGGTTCAGGTTAGGAGAGTTGGCAGGCAAATTGAGCACAGTAATACCATGGTCAGTAAACCATTTACCAATGGTTTTGGCACTGTGAGCAGGTGCCAGGTTGTGCTGAAAAACGAAATCTTCATCTCCATAAAGCTTTTCAGCAGATGGAAGCATGAAGTGCTCCAAAATCTCCTGATAGCTTGCTGCATTGACCCTGGCCTTGATGAAACACAGTGGACCAACACCAGCAGTTGACATCGCACCCAAGACCATCACTGACTGTGGGTTCATCCGAAAAAAGTACTTTGGACCACTGAGCAACAGTCCAGTGCTGCTTCTCTGTAGCCCAGGTCAGGCACTTCTGCTGCTGTTTCTGGTTCAAAAGTGGCTTGACCTGGGGAATGCAGAACCCGTAGCCCAGTCCACTGCTTTCACAGGTCCCCCAAGGTCTGGAATCGACCCTTCTCCACAATCTTCCTCAGGGTCCGGTCACCTCTTCTGGTTGTGCAGCGTTTTCTGCCACACTTTTTCATTCCCATAGACGTTCCACTGAGGTGCCTTGATACAGCACTCTGGGAACAGCCTATTCGCTCAGAGATTTCTTTCTGTGTCTTACCCTCTTGCTTGAGGGTGTCAATGATGGCCTTCTGGACAGCAGTCTTACCCATGGTTGCGGTTTTGAGTAATGAACCAGGCTGGGAGTTTTTAAAAGCCTCAGGAATCTTTTGCAGGTGTTTAGAGTTAATTGGTTGATTCGGATGATTAGGTCAATAGCTCGTTTAGAGTACCTTTTCATGATATGCTAATTTTTTGAGATAGGAATTTTGGGTTTTCATGAGCTGTATGCCAAAATCATCAGTATTAAAACAATAAAAGACCTGAAATATTTCACTTGGTGTGCAATGAATCTAAAATATATGAAAGTTTAATTTTTATCAGTACATTACAGAAAATAATGAACTTTATCACAATATGCTAATTTTTTTTTGAGAAGGACTAGTAAGCGGTTTTGGAGACAAAGTCAGAGAGGCTAGATTGAGATGGTTTGGACATGTACAGAGCAGGGATAGTGAATATTATGGTCGTAGGATGCTGAGGTTGGAACTACCAGGCAGAAGGCCTAGAGGAAGACCAAAGAGGAGATTCATGGATGTGGTGAAAGAGGACATGAAGGTAGTTAGCGTAAGAGAAGAAGATGCAGAGGATAGGGCGAGATGTAGGCAGAAGATTCGCTGACCCCTGAAGGGAACAGCCGAACAGAAAAGAAGTTTTACATCATATTTATGCAAAAATTTATAAAATTCTTCACAAACTTTCAAGCACCACTGGAATCTTTACTGGCCAGTCCCAGGTAATGCTTTTTTTCAATTCCAGAAGTTGTCTTAGTTTTTACATTTACAGCATTTGGCAGACGCTCTTATCCAGAGCGACTTACAATTATCAATTTTATACAACTTGAGCAATTAAGGGTTAAGGGCCTTGCTCAAGGGCCCAACAGTGGTGACAGTCGGCTTGAACCTCTGACCTTCAGATTAGTAACCCATCACATTAACCACTGAGCTACAACTAGTTTTTCAGTTGTTGACTGGGGTCTTACACTTCTCCTTTTATTCTAGTAGAGCCCATTTGCCGTGTTCTGTTCAGGGAGTACTATATTCATTAATTTTCTGAACTGCTTATTCCTAATTAAGGTCACTGGGGAGGCAGGCGCCTATCTCAGTTGTCTCTGATAATAAACCGCTGTAAACCTCTGTAAATATTTCATGAAACATTGAGTCCTTTTCACCTATAAGAGTCATATAAAACATTAGCAGTGTCTTTCTGAACAATCTGATTATTTTTTTATATAGTCTCATATTTTTATATAGTCCTACTATTCAAAGTAATTCACTGATAAGCAGATTCAAGTCCTGCCATGACCTGTTGTGTTATTACTTTGTGACAAATTATATGGATTTCTTCGAAGAGAATGGATGTGTGTTAGACTTGCAATGGCCTGGTGAGCTATCGTGAGTGTATCCCACCCTCATTGAGAACCACATGCTGAGAGTCACCTGAGATGGGCACCAACCTTATCGTGACCCTAAGTAGAATTAATCTGCTTATAAAATAGATGAATGAATGAGTTCTTCCAAGAGTTTAATTTGATTTTGATGACCTTTCGGTTGAAGAGGTCATTATTAGCCCAGCGCTAAAAAAACCTAAGTTATGAAACTTTTGTTAAAACAGTCAAGTCTACAATACCATATTTTCTTAGAATAAAAAAGGCATAAATGAGCCCAGGAACGCTAAAAGCCTTGGAAAACCAAATAAGACAATTCAAGTGAATGATTAAACAACTCTTTCCTTGGGCAAGAAAAAAACTGATCAAGAAAAATCTTGAGCATTCTTCAGTAAAGAACTCTCTTGAGGAGGTAGAAGTATTATTGCCAAGGTCTACAATTAAAATACATCTTCATGAATGTAAATACCTCAAGATGCAAATCATTGGAACATAAAGGTTAAATTAAATTTTCCTAGAAAACATAGAACAAGTATATCTTGTCCAGTTCTGAAAGGATTTATTGAACAATTAAAACCAAGATTAAATTGGATCCAAAATGACATAAAGATAAAATATATAGAGAAGGAAAAGAAAAGTTAATTATCCAGAACATAATAAGTATGTCATCAGTCAGATATGGTGAATGCGGTTTTATGGTATGGGCAAGTGTCGCTGGAAGTAGAACTGGGTCACTGGTGTTTATTGACAGTAGGATAATCAGGATGAATTTCTTTACTCTTAAGTGTAGGTAGCATGGTGACATAGTGGTGAACCCACCTGCCTCCCAGCAAGAAAATCTTGGGTCCAAATCCTGGGCTTGGGCATAAGATTGTGACCTAAAACAGTACAAAAACAATCTAAGAGTCTGAACCTGAGATTTTCTCTTCATACAAATTTGGAGAAGCTATGGCAGAAGGGACTGATTGGTTGTGGTGGTCTCAAAGCTGTATAGTTATGTTTGCACATGTAAAAAATGTCGCCAATATTGGGTGTCCTCCCAAGCTCTTCATCTTGATCCAGTCTTTCCATATGGGCATGAACAGCATCGTCCAGCTCATCGTTGGAGGCCTTTCCTATTAACAGCTGCGTGAAATGGGGTCTGTCCTCATTCCAACACTTTTCGGAATCTATTTCGCAGTGATGCTGAAGCAGGCCTTCGCCTTCTCGACTGAGGGAGTCTACCTCCACACCAGGTCAGATGATAAGCCGTTCACCCTGTCTCGATTTAAAGCAAAGACTAAAGTTTCTGGAGGTTCTCATCAGAGACATGCTGTTTGCTGATGACCCTGCCTTAGCAGCAGACTCTGAAGAGCAGTTGTAGAGCCTCATGGATGGCTTCATAAGAGCCATCACACTGGTCTTCAGGCTGATGGTCAGACCAAAACACAAACTGGCTTTTATGAAGTCATCCATGAGGCTCTACAACTGCTCTTCAGAGTGTACTATTGAGACACACTCTGAAGAGTTCTACATCTGCTAAACAGGGTCTGTGTCATTAGTGCCTTGTTGTATGGTGGTGAGTCTTGGACCCTGTACTCCAGGCAAGAGCAGAAACTCCACACCTTCCACATGCACTACCTACGGCGCATCCTTGACATCAAGTGGACAGACATGGTGACCAACAATGAGGTGCTCCCAAGTCTCTACACATTGCTTTGACAGCGCCATCTCTGCTGGCTCGGCCATATTGTGTGAATGCCAGATGGGAAGATCTTGAAAGATCTCCTCTACAGCAAGCTTGCCTCTGGCAGCTGTGCTCAGGGATGCCTTCATCTGCACTTCAAAGACGTATGTATACGTGACATGAAGGTACTTGAAATGAACCCCAACAACTGGGAGGAGGTTTCCGCATACACAGACAAGTGGAAGAAGGAGCACCAAGCTTCAGGAGGCATACGAGGACAAATGGACTCGCCACAGGTTCCACTAGACCACACTTCCCAGTGACTCATCTGCCTTCAAGTGCAGCCACTGTGGTAGAGACTGCCACTTTCAAGTCTGTCTCTACAGTCACAACAGGAGCTGTTTCTGCTCATATTGGCAATTAGTGGAACCTAACCGGGTGTATCTCCATTGCCTCCGATTTCACTGACTGATGAAATATGTGTTCTATGTCTGTCTTGCGGCAAAGCAGGTGTGGTTCACATAAAAGTGATACGACTTGATTGATGTAAGACAACCATATGTGCAGTATGTTACACACACACACACACACACACACACACACACACACACACACACACACACACACACACACACGTTTAATGCAGGGCAATCATAGGACTACTGTAAAACAAAAAAAAAACTGTACAAATCTGAGCGCATCAGATGACCCAAAAAGTGCATGATATTTGTATGTATATCAAAACACAGCTGTTGGAAATCAATAGGGATTACATGGAGCTGATGTTGAGAATCTACATATGAGACAAACATTTTTGAACATATTTAAAACTCCACAAGGATGTACAAAGGCATTTTCCATGGCACAGCAAGTGAGTTTCACATGACACACCCACAACTATTCCAGGCTTTTGCCAACTTTTTTGTTGTCATGTGCCAATTTCGCGACATTTGTGACAGGACAGAAAGACAGATAAAAAAATAGGAATTCATGGCAGTTGCAGTAAAGGCATGGCAAAGGAAAACATTTAGTGATATCCAGAGATTTACTGACTTTAGGTGGTCACTGACCACAAAGTAGCTACACCCAAGTGTTAAAAATATTTCTCATATTTATGTTGACATTGTTTGTTTTTTCCAACTGCCTTTGAGATTTTAAAAATTAAATGATTATGCCAATAAGGCCATAATTCCTAAACACAATGAAGTATTTTTGTTGAACCCCAAGAATGAAACCAGAAGATCCACACTTCAATCACATATTAATTGTTCTATTTCAAATTAAGTGTGCTTGTGTACAAACACAAAAGTCTGAAAACTGACACTATCAAATACAGTACTTATGGAGCTGAAGGCAGAAGGCACTAAACAGAGAATGGCACCAGAGTGAAGATTTTTACTGATTGACAGAAAGGTGCCTGTTCATATCAGGAAAGAACCAGCAACCACAACATATAACAATATGGATTGAAGAGGAGACTTTTCTTTAATCTTTATGAGGAAAATAACACAATGTCCAAAAATTCTATGGTGTAAAATAGGTTGGTACAAGGGAGCAAAGTGGTTTCTATTTCTGTATGAATTAGAAGCTGCTACATTCTACTGCAACGTTTAATATTTATTCAGAGGAATCAAGTATAGGTCATCTAAATATGGAAAAAGCAATTTCAGTATTATAATTACTAATAAGAGAAAAACTAGTTATTAATAGAAGCAATACCATTAGAGTGTTATTAGGAAACACTGCTGCATCTATGAAATATCAAGTCTACGAAATATCAAATTTATGGCCATGAATATCCAAACGCAATGTACAGTGACCATGAGTTATGCCTGTACATGTTCTTAAAACCCTGCCAAGTTGATAAGATTGACATCGGGACATTGATAAGATAGGATCCACCCAGCATCACGCACTGAGCATGTGCTATGTGCCTGCAAAACTGCCGCACAGTACACACAGGTGTCTGCAAAACTGGTATTTAAACTTTGTTAGATCTAGGCATGAAATGGCAGGAATGCAAAGCGTGGTGTATGTAATAGGAATGTAAAGCATGATGAATACCGCGAGCACTTCAGCATAAGACCTGTCAGCCACCTGACCACCTTTTAAGCCCAAATTCTTAGCCAATTAGAGCTTTCAGAAGTTGCCATGTGTCGAGATATACTTTCGCAACAGCAATCACAAGACTAGTGACATGTGAGCAGCAGAGAATGAATTCTCCAAATATCAGAACAGATCTCTGGTAATAACAACACAGACACACTGTCATGTTGCTTTAATCGCTTGTCTAATGGAGCGCAGGCAAGATAGAGTGAAGGACAATGAAGGCCTCACAATGGCCAATAAACAATAGTTATTTATGCATTCTGAGATCAAGTGAGTTGGAAAATTTAATACTTTGGAGCAACAAGCGTCCTATGCATTGAATATTATTTCATAATGAGTTTTTCCTGTTCCTCCGCTTGTCAAAAGCACTCGAATTACACTTTGAAGGAAGTAAACTTAAATACTTCTTCGGAAACTTCGGTGTAAGCTAATGGTACAGAATATGTTTGGGGTTTTTTGTGTGCATAATTGGCATCAGACAGAATATTGCAGTCTCAACTACTGTACTGCAAATTTATTGCACATATCGTGTAATATGATATTGGTCCATTTATTCATTATCTACATGGCTTATTGGTCAAGGGAGGATTGAGGTAAGCCAATCCCAGCTGACCTCTGATTAGAGGTAGGGAACACCATAGACATGTCGACATGCTAACACAGAGACAAGAATTTACACCACGGGTCGAGAACCTTTTGACTATGAATGCCAAAAAAAAGACATATTTTAAAATCTAATCCTCTGATATATATATAAAATTTATTTATTTATATTAATACTGAATACAACTAAATTGAAAAAGAAGACCAACAATTTGCGAGTATAATAAGACTCTAAACTTATTTTAAATGACATTGTCATAATGAAGTTATTTATTAATAAGAAAAATACTTCTTACTATTAATGCGATTTCTGGTGCTGCATGGATTTGCTGATGGCTTTGTAGTCTAGTTGATACGGGGTGAGGTTCAGCTTCATGCAGGCATTTAGGCTTCCATCTGTTAAACGTGACCGCAGCTTGATGTTTATCAGGTGTGAGACGGACCGCTCGCGTGTGCACGTAGAGCCAAACATGGTCAATACGACAGGACTCACGCTGCAGTGTTTATGTGACAGGAAGCGCATTCCAAGTTTTGGCAATCAGCTGGTCTGGCCTTTGAAGTTTTTGATTGTCTGTGCATTTGTGTTTGTTTGCCAGCGGTGCTTGGCTTTGTTGCAAATGAGCTGATCAAAAACGAGGAAATTTACTTCTTTACTCAAAAACAACATGCGTAGTCTGTGGCTGTTGTTATAATCCAATAAAAGTAGACTTTCAAGGTATCGGACCCGCTCGCATACTGGTGTACAGAAAGGATTGGCTCTCCGCTGCGTGCCACAGTGACATGGCATTGAAAATATATGTATAGATTTAAATGCGCAAGATTTATTCATCTGACTCACGAGCCATAGGTTCCCGACCCCTGATTTACACTCACATTTATCCATAAAGGCCAATTTAAAGCTTAGTTTTCATGTATTTGGATAATGGAAGGAAACCAAAGCAGGGATGGAAGAATGTGCAAATTTCATACACAAAGACCACAGTCATCCATGAGATTCAACCCCAAAATGTTCTTGCTGTGAGATAACTATTCAAACCACTGCACCACCATACCACCCAAAACAAAATATTTCTGTCTAATATATATTATGAGGCATATTAACACAGAATTGTGGCTCAGTGGTTAATGCTGTGGATTGCTGATCGGAAGGTCAGTGGTTTAAGCCCTGGACCTATCAAGTTGGGTCCTTGAGCAAAACCCTTAACCCTCAACTTCTCCCTGAACTCGGTTGTTTAAACCGGATAAAAATGTAAGTGCCATGGATACGGGGATCTGCCAAATGCTATACAATGCAATTATCAGTTCTACATCTACTTAGGATGGCATAATGAAAAAAAAAACCCAAATTTGAAAAATGCAAACTATACAGAATGATCTTATCATGTATTTATGATGGATGAGTAGCAGCAGTGATGACACAAATTTGTCAGTTCATCATTTAAAGCAGGGGTCGGGAACCTATGGCTCGCGAGCCAAACGTGGCTCCTTTGATGACTGCATCTGGCGCTCAGATAAATCAGGTGGCCTTTCTTAACAGAATAACTAATACATAATTTCGCTGTCCTTTAAATAAAATACAAAAAAAAAGCCATCAAATCAAACAAAAACATAAATAAATCTCACACATTTCAATCTCCCCAGTGCAGCTAACTGGGTTATCAAAGGCCGGCCATGTCTCTCACTGTCTATGGTGTGAGGCATGTAAAAGAACCATTGCTGACTTTCGACAAGAGTAGGCTGCAAAGCCGTCAGCGTGTTTCCGCCCTGTGATGGCCTGGCGAGCTGTCCAGGGTGTACTCTGCCCTCGCCCTGAGTTGGCTGGGATGGGCACCAGCCTCCCCGTGACCCTAATTAGGATGAAGCGGTTACAGAAAATGAACTGAACATTTCAATCTATACATCTATTTTCAATTCCACTTGTCACTGTGGTGCGCAGCAGGGGGCCAATCCTTTCTGTACTCCAGTGTGTGGGCGGGGCCAGTACCTTGAAACTCTAATTTTATTGGATTATATGCAACAGCCTGCGCGAGTTGTTTTTGGGTAAAGAGGTAAATTTCCCTCATTTTGATCAGCTCATGTGCAAGAAGCCAAGCAGAGCTGGCAAGCAAAACACAAATGGACAGAAAGAAAAAACTTCAATCTGCAGGCCAGCTGATTGCCTTGGGATGCGCTTCCTGTCACATAAACACTGCAGTGTGAGTTGTATTGACCAAGTTTGGCTCCACATGCGCACGCGAGCAGTCCTTCTCACACCTGAAAAATCATCAAGACCAACCTGCGGTCACGTGTAATAGATGGAAGCCTAAACGCTTGCATGACGCTGAACTTCAGCACGTATCAACCAGACAAAGCCATCAGCAAAACCATGCAGCACCAGAAGTCGCATTAATAGTAAAAAATACTTTTCTTATTAATAAATAACTTCGTTATAATAATGTTGTTTAAAATAATTTCAGAGACTTATTATACTCTCAAATTGTTGGTCTCAGGATTAAAAAAATATATTTGGCTCTCAGAGGATTAAATTATTATTATTATTATTATTATTATTATTATTATTATTATTATTATTATTTTGGCTCTCTTTGTCAAAAAGGTTCCCGACCCCTGATTTAAAGGATAAGCCACCAAATATTTATAGTTTTTTTGTTGAAATGTAAATATTTGAGATAATAAAGAATATTAAAATGATTAAATAGTATTGAAAGAATAACTTATAATTTCCAAGTGTATTTTTCCTTACGATAAAATACATTGATTTGTAGTGGGAGCGGCACAGTGGTTAGCATGCCTGCTTCACAGCAAGAAGGTTCTGGGTTTGATTCCCAGATTGGGCATTTCTGTGTGGAGATGATATACTCTTCCCATGCTTGTGTGGGTTTCTTTCGGGTACTAATTAGGATTAAGCGGTTCAGAAAATGAATGAATGATGATTTGCACTGGTTGCGTTCTGAACCTGGAGAATGACACCAAAGCGTACAATTCACCTACAGTATATAAAACAGTGATGGCTTTGCTGATCCTGGCCAAGAGGCAGAATGCAACTTGAACAGATCTATGGAGGATTGTGGGATCTGTCCAAGTTGCATTCTGTCTCTCATCCAGTGTCAGCAAGAACTGATTCAGTTCACGTGTGACCACCAATAGAGTAAAATAAAGTAAAATAAAAGAATGAAAAACATAATTTTAATGTACAGGGAAACAATTATGATTTTATTTCTGTATCTTGTCATACATCCGAAATTTATTTCAGGTTACGTCACTACCAAATATTAAATGTTAACTTAGCTTTTTTGGACTTTTTGGAAGCATGCTTTGAGGTGCTTCGGTTCCCACTTGCAGTGTCTAACTAGGAAATAGAGTTCAACAAGACCGAACTGGTGTAAATCACTGGATATTGTTGCTAATGCCAAGAAAGTCTGATCTCCCTTATGAATTTGCATTCTAGAGAACAACCCCCAATCACACCATTTGAAAACACACAGTGCTTTAGGGTAGTGTTCAATTTTTTTCCTGTACGTATTTCCTTTTGAGGAAGCGTTTCCATTTCTGCAATGTTTCTACATGTTAATCCGATATACTTATCAGCAAAGTAAGAAATGAACATTGCTATCCGCCTACCACTTGAAAAAACACTCACTCGTTCACATCTAACCAATCCTCAGATCTACTGAGACCAACTGAGACTGTGCTAGTCATACTTGACAGGAATCCGCACTACACTTGTCTCTCATGTATTATCTCATTTCTGAAGTCTGCACACCATGCACAACATGGACTATGATGTTTGCAGATGACATCGTGATCTGTAGTGAGAGCAGAGAACAAGTGGAGGAAAATCTAGAGAGGTGGAGGTATGCCCTGGAAAGGAGGGGAATGAAGGTTAGTCTCAGTAAGACAGAATACATGTGGGTGAACGAGAAGGACCCAAGAGGAACGGTGAGGTTACAGGGGGCAGAGATAAAGAAGGTGGAGGATTTTAAGTACTTAGGCTCAACAATCCAGAGCAATGGAGAGTGTGGAAAAGAGGTGAAGAAGCGTGTGCAGGCAGGTTGGAATGGATGGATGGAGAAAAGTGTCCGGTGTGATGTGTGATAGGAGAGTATCGGCAAGAATGAAGGGAAAAGTGTACAAGACGGTGTTGAGGCCAGCGATGTTGTATGGTTTAGAGACAGTGGCCCTGGGGAAAAGACAGGAGTCAGAGTTGGAGGTAGCAGAGATGAAAATGTTGAGGTTCTCTTTGGGAGTAACGAGGATGGATAGAATCAGCAATGAGTACATCAGAGGGACAGCACATGTTAGATGTTTTGGAGACAAAGTCAGAGAGGCTAGATTGAGATGGTTTGGACATGTACAGAGGAGGGATAGTGAGTATATTGGTAGTAGGATGCTGAGGTTGGAACTACCAGGCAGAAGGCCCAGAGGAAGACCAAAGAGAAGATTTATGGATGTGGTGAAGGCGGACATGAAGGTCGTTGGAGTAAGAGTAGAAGATGCAGAGGATTGGGAGAAATGGAGGCTGTGGCGACCCCTGAAGGGAACAGCCGAAAGAAAAAGAAGAAGAAGAAGCACATCCTTAATCAAGACAATGTTCTGTGAAAAATTTTACAGCCCTGCCTTCTCCAACCAACTGTAAGTCTGTAAAGTTTATGGCTGATATAAGGCTATATAATAACGTCACTTGGCATGATTAATTTGGACTCAAGAAGTGCTGAGACGGGACAACTGAATCTTAAAGTGATCTACTATAGCTTGTAGTACAACTTCTGACTTTTTGTAACATAGCTTCAGTTCATTAATTCATTCAATTTCATTACTGTATTATAATAATATGTCTTCAGGTAATCCGTCAGACCCAAAAGCTTATCTTCTTTATCTATAACAACTTCAGTGGTCTAAATCATGACTAATTGAGTGAAATGGGCTGAGGGAACAAAGTGTACCAAAACTTACCCTTCACCTACATTACATAATACAGAAACATTTTCAGTTTTCACTCGAAACTTTAGCATGTAGCTAGTGCATACAGTACTACTTAAGTCTGCCAGGGAACCACTTCTAAAGTGGCAAAGTGTGTTTGGAATGCAGTCGAAAAGGGGTGTGTTCTACGTATTAGGACCTGACGTAAATCAGGGGAAGGGCCAGGCCACAGCTTCAGCTCACCCCCATTCTGCTATTACATACTGGGTGTATGTACACTGTGTTGATTAGCATGGTGACACACATGTACACATGGAACAACCCCATATTACATTATTATTTCTGACTCATGGATTAGCTCACTTATACGGAATGTGGACCGGCACTAGTGGTCCACCAACATTTTCCCAGGATTCTTCATCCCCGCTGTGTAAAAGAAGACAATGGTAGTGATTTAATGCAACTAATAGCAACCAAACAATAAACTATAACCCTTCTAGTGAGTCAGCTTCTGAACTGCTGTTGGCATATCAGGTTCACCGCATTATAAAGTTTAGTCAAGGCTTGTGTTGTTAACGTTGCTGTGGAAATGCTAAATTCCGAGCCATCTAGGAATGCATTGTCTACATGCTCCCAGTCACCTGTACATGAACTGCATCATAAAATGTGTTCCAGTGGCACGCCCGTTAATAAGGTATTAATTACCAACATATTCAGTCTTAGGATTCCCTTCTGCTCTTTTTTGTTCTTCAAAATGACACATCCCTTGTCTATGCTATACCTAAGAACAATATATACAGTGATCGCTCGCGACTTCACGGTTCAATTCATGCGGCTTCAGTGCATTATGTTTTTTTTCTAAATATATATCGAATTAAAAAATAAGGAAATTAAGGAAGACTAGGGGAAAATGCCACAAAAACAAGGCCAATTATGCAAAGAAAAAAAAAAAAAAAAAAGAAAAAACCCAACCCAAAACCTCCCATCAATACTAGTTACATTGTTTTGAGGTGCGCATCTGCGTGCGTACGTGTGCGGTGTGTATGTGTGTGTATTTATATTTTATTTACATCTTATACATTATTTTAAAATGTTTAATTGTATTATAAGCATTTATAGCATTGAATATGTATTTATTGATATTATATACACATACATGTATGTATACGTCAGTCAGGGGGTTGGGGGGGGGTGATCCTACTTTGCGGATTTCGGTGGTCGTGTGTGGCTCTCAGTCCCAATTAACCGCAGAAAGTGAGGGATCCCTGTACACACAAATGGGACTGTGTTGACTATAAACTACACTGGATATGAAGTATACTGTCTATAAAATACATTTAAAAATTAGAACATGAGCATGGTTTTCTTTGAGTTCGGTAGATTCCAATATGATTGCGTTTAAACACAGATCTAAGCTTTTCCTGATCAACTGTTGGAAATTCAGCTGTGGAGAATGTGTATCATTGATTGATCCATTAACCTGAGTTTACACTGGGCCACAATGACAAAACAGGTTTTTTTCTAAGAACTAGGATCTGATGCAAATCAAGGTAGGGGCCAGTCCATTTCTATTCATCCATGTGATCTTCTTCTTTTTCTTTCAACTGTTCCCTTCAGGCATCACCACAGCAAACCATCTGCCTTCATCTCACCCGATCATCTGCATCTTCTCCTCTTACACCAACTACCTTCATGTCCTCCTTCACCACATCCATAAATCTCCTCTTTGGTCTTCCTCTAGGCCTTCTGCCTGGCAGTTCCAACCTCAGCATCCTATTCAAAATTTTTGACTGTCAGAAATTTTGCCACAATTATTTCAATTCATTACGATTTGACACCAATCGTGATAGAACATCGGAATCGGAGTAGAGCGTTGTACGGCTTAACAGAGCGTACAAGACTTTGATGTACCATCATATTGGATGTCGATGAACTTGGAAACACAATTCTTTCACGTTTCACCAACTGGATACACCTGCTTTCTTTTAATACCCCAATCATGCTTCAAGCGAGATCATAAATCGTGGCACACTATGCTTTTTTAATTTTTTTGTCTTGTAGCTCTTGGAAATCGTGGTCCCAGTGGTTAGGGTTAGAAGCTGGAACATTGGTGTGGATTCTGTCTCGCATTTAATTAGCTCTGCCTAATTATCTTAGGTTATCTTTTCATTGCCGTGCATTTATTTGTTTGTTTGTCAGACTATTCCCAACTTCCTGTCGACAGTTTTTGACAAATCAGTCTAATTTTTATGATGATATTTTAACTATGGATTTTCAAGATTAGAAACATTTAATGTTAGACAAAGGTTCCTCTGGATCCAAGACTGATTGTGCATGTTGGGGCAATGTAAAATTAAAATAGGAATTTGGGGGGTGGGATGGGGGCAGACAGGCAGGCAAGTGGTACTGTGTACTTAATTCTTATAGCTTGGTGGAGGTATGCACTCTTGAAGTGCTCTTGTTAATTAAATAACCCTCACTATATGAGTACTAGCGTGGCAGACAACTACAGACTCCTTGATTAAAATTTACAGTGTAATTAAGTTAAAATAAGTTCGGATTCAAACTTTACTGAAGAGTTCCTTTTAAAGTGAAACATACAAAGAAATACTAATCTAGCACAACATGAATGCCAAGACAGCAGTAAGCAAGGAAACAAAAAGAATACAAGCACCACCCGTACACACCAATATATTCTATTGCTCATACACAAACATCCTTAGACTACACCTTAGAAAGTGAGAAGACTTTGATTGCACAATATTTCATTATGTCATACCTCAGGGATGTCCAAACTTATGCACAAAGGGCTGGTGACTGCAAGTTCTCATTCCAACCATCCAGAAACCACAGACGGAGTGGTTAGCATGGCTATCTCACAGCAAGAAGGTCCTGGGTTTGAATCCCGACCTTGTATGTTTTTGTGTGGAGTTTGTATATTCTTCTTTTCCTTTCGGCTGTTTCCTTTTTCAGGGGCAGTGGTGGTCTAGTGGTATAGGGTGCTGGATTGCTGATCCAAAGGTTGGGGGTTCAAGTCCCACTCTGCACAAGGTTGTCACTGTCCCCCCAGTGGAGCTAACTGGGTTATCAAAGGCCGGCCATGTCTCTCACTGTCTATGGTGTGAGGCATGTAAAAGAACCATTGCTGACAAGAGTAGGCTGCAAAACCGTCAGCGTGTTTCCACCCTGCGATGGCCTGGCGAGCTGTCCAGGGTGTACTCTGCCCTCGCCCGAAGTTGGCTGGGATGAGCACCAGCCTCCCCGCGACCCAAATTAGGATTAAGCGGGTACAGAAAATGAACTGATGGTGATGAACTGTTCCCTTTCAGGGGTCGTCACAGTGAATCATCTGCCTCCATTTTCATGGAAGTCATATTAATGATTTGCATGTTTGGTTTGGCATAGGTTTTTACGTCGGATGCCTTTCCTGGCACAACCCTTAGCATGGAGCAGAAACATGCTGACAGCTATGCAGCTCCTCTTTACGAAAGTCAACAATTTTACATGAACCTCTCACCATAGACAGTGAGAGACGTGGCTGCCCTTTGATAACCCAGTCAGTTGCACTGGTGGGACAGTGACAACGTTGTGAAGAGTGGGCCTTGAACCCCAAACCCTAAGATCAGCAATCCAGCACCTTTTGTGTGTGTGTGTGTGTGTGTGTGTGTGTGTGTGTGTGTGTGTGTGTGTGTGTGTGTGTGTGTGTGTGTGTGTGTGTGTGTGTGTGTTGACCCTACAATGGGTTTGCGATCTGGTCAGATTATAACCAGCCTTCTACTATTGTCAGCTAAGGTAGGCTTTAGCCTCCCTGTGACCCCAATAGGATTGAACATTTCAGTTAATTGAGTGAAGGGGTGAGTGATAAGTCCATTGGTGATATTCATCAGTGAAAAAGGCTATAAGTACAATGTGCTGCTATAACAATTAATCTACAGTGGTTTAAAGTACAGGCTGCAAATAATAAAATGTGATGTAACCCACTGAGCTGTTTAGTCAATACAAAAGGTTTAGATTAGAAATTCCTCAGAACAGAAGTATCAACAAATGAAAAGTGCTGAAAAGATTATAGTTACATAAAATACATTTTGGATATGTTTACATAACCCAAAAGAATTTGTCTTTTCCTTGTTGGTTTTAGTCTGGAATCCATGGAAGCATAATATCTCATGTACTACTGATATCCTTCATGCCCCAGCTGTCCTATCTAAAACGCTGAAGCTTTCCAAGAACATACAAAGTACAGTGCGATTAAACCAATTTATTATAGAGCTTCCTACTCAAAAATATTCGGATTATTTTATAATTGTATAATAAATACAGGTGGCATGGTGGTGTAGTAGTTAGCACGTCCGCCTCACAACAAGAAGGTCCTGAGTTCGATTCCCAGCTCAGATGTTTTTGTGTGGAGTTTGCATGTTCGCCCCGTGTTTGTGCGGGTTTCCTCCGGGTACTCCGGTTTCCTCCCACAGTCCAAAAACATGCACAGTAGTCTAATTGGCTGTTCCAAATTGCCCATAGGTGTGAGTGTGAGTATGAACGGCTGTGTGAGTTTTGGCCCTGCAATGGCCTGGCAAGCTATCCAGGGTGTATCACGCCCTCGTCCTTAGTCGACTGAGATGGGCACCAGCCTCCACGCAACACTAATTAAGATTAAATGATTCAGAATATGAATGAATAATAAATCCAATATTAAAGGAAATACAGGAATGCCTCAATTCATACGGTTAATTGGGACCAAGATCCCCCTGCGACCATCAAATTTTGTGAAGTAGGATCACCCCCCACACACTCCCCTGACTGACGTATACATACATGTATATGTGTATATAATATCAATAAATATATATTCAAAGCTATAAATGCTTATAATAACAAGTAAACATTAAAAAAATGCATAAGATGTAAATTAAATATAAATACACACAGATAGAGACGTGCGCACACACTCAGAAGTGCACCTCACAAAAATGTAACTAGTTTTGATGGGAGGTTTTGGGTTGTTTTTTGTTTTGTGCTTGTTTGTTTTTTTTGTTTGTTTTGGGGTTTTTTTTTGTTTTTTTGTTTTGCATAATTGGCCTTGTTTTTGTGGCGTTTTCCTTAACTTTCCCCCCATTCCTCCTTAATTTCCTTATTTTTTAATTCGATTAAGTTAAAAATAAAAAGAAAAACCACAATGCACTGAAGCAGCATGAATTGAAGCACAAAGTAGTGAGCGATCCCTGTAGTCATTACAGACGCTCCCCGACTTACGTTCATTCATTTTACGCATTTTTCGATTTTACATTAAAAAAAATAAAATAAAATTATGTCAAATTTTGAGTTTAGAGTGCTCTCTGTAGTATGAGATGTATCTAAGTAGTATGCTGACATAATGATGCAACGACGTAATGACGCTGTGTCCATTGTTTACAAACGACAGACTGAACGTGCCCCTCCTTCTTCCCAGTTCACTGCATGTTACCCTTGTGTTAAGACGACGTCTCTGTGATCTTTGTGTTTACACTGTTTTGCGGACTTTTGTAATCCTAAGCAAATATAGTTGGTCAGAAGTGTAAGCCTACTAGTGATCGTGGTAATCAGAAAAAGCGGCAAGCCATCATGTTAGAAACGAAGTTGACTATTATCAAGAAAATTGAAGCTGGTGAAAAACACGTGAATGTTGCACGTTTCTTCCAAATGGCTCTGTCGGCCATCCGAACCATTTACAAGCAGAAAGATCGCAGCACAGAGCATGTTAAAGGTTATTTTTGATGAGTGAATTTGATTAAAATGTATCTATTTGAAATAATTTTGCTTGAATTAAATTTATTTGAAATTAATGTTGATATTATTTGATATATTTGATATTATTTTACAATGCCATGTTTATAATAATTGATTTAGAGGTGTTTTATGAGATACAATAATGGTATTTATGGATGTATAGTACAGTATGAACGTCATACGTCACTGGAACATACAGTAACAACTAATGTTTTTTTTTTCACCTTACGTTCGGCCGTCCGGAACCGAACTAAAACGTAAGGGAGCGTCTTTATTTGTACACTAGATTTCTCATTAATATCACAATAAATGTCCTTAAAAATGGAAATCAAGTCAGTCTCTTGCTCTTTTTTAGGAAATGTGGAGATTACTACTTACTCGGAAGTTCGTTTTTTAATTAAATGCCACTGTTACCGTGCGAGCCGTGTCCTTATGTGACACGAGCGTGGCACACAATTTTTACCCTCTCTCAAGAATAATGAATATACAGCATTAACCCTCACATAAGCCCCAGAACCACAAAATATTTCTAAATACAAACATTTCAGCACTTTCCCAAGCATTCAAAAGTTTCCGAACACCAGCTTTCTGCACACTGACTCTAAAGTTGGTCTTTACCCAACATCTCATATAATCCACGGGAATGTTTCAGACCCTGATTATTGATCGCTGACCAGGATAACCACCAAGGTCCGACCAGTGACCTGATTCCAGATCCACATGACTGCAGAAAACATAATCTGTACAATCCAGGATTCTGTGAAAGAGACATTTTTACTCCAGCCCAAATCCACAGCGGTATTTATAAGTCACAAGAGCACAATTCATACTGAGACATACTCAGCTTGAGGAGCGACAGAATGTTGTACGAATGTCAGTAAGCATCTATTTATAATATAGCAAACTCATTCATTCATTTTCTGAGGCGCTTAATCCTAATTTGGGTCACGGGGAGGCTTGCTCCCATCTCAGTCACCTTGGTGTGGTGCTCACCAGGCCTTCGCGGGGCCAACACTCAAACAAACATTCATACTCACATTCACACCGAGGGAAGATTTGGAACAGTCATTAGCCTACTGTGCAAGTTTTTGAACTGTAGGAGGAAACCGGAGTACCCGGCAGAAAACCACACACACACATGGAGAATATACAAACTCCACATAGAGACGCCGAGCTGGGAATAGAAGCAGGAACTTCTTGCTGTGAGGCGGACGTGCTAACCATTACGTTACCATGTCGCCTAATATAGCAAATCATAAATATATGATATAAACTTAAAATATGTGATATAACCTATAACTGGCAGTCGTGGCCTGGTGGTAAAAGGTGCTGGATCACTGATCCGAAGGTTGGGGGTTCAAGCTCCACTCTCACCGGGTTGTCACTGCCCCCCCCCCCCCCCCCCCCCCCAGTGCGGCTACCTGGGTTATCAATGGCCAGCCATGTCTCTCACTGTCTATGGTGGGAGGTTCATGTAAAAGAACCGCTGCTGACTTTCGACAAGAGTAGCTGCATAGTCGTCAGTGTGTTTCCGCCCTGCTATGGCCTGGTGAACTGCCCAGGGTGTACGCTACCCTTGCCCGGAGTCGGCTGAGATGGGCACCAGCCTCCCCATGACCCAAATTAGGATTAAACGGTTACAGAAAATGAACTGATGAATAACGTCTGTTATAGTACCTTTGCATAACCAACTAGAGCTTCAGCCATGAGACCAAAATCCTATTTAATAAATGATCTGAATTAAATTAATAATTGTTTTGTAAGATGACGTGGATCAGTACTGTGCAAAAGGTGCTTAATTAACTTTTATTTGCAGTTTGATGACTTCTACATTAACAAATAGGGAAAAATATGAATTCATTCATCATTCATTTTCAGAACTGCTTAATCCTAATTAGGGTCGCGGGGAGGCTGGTGCCCATCTCAGCTGACTCTGGGCGAAGGCGAGGTACACCCTGGACAGCGCGACAGGCCATCGCAGGGCCAACAATCACACAACTGTTCACACCTAGGGGAGATTTGGAACAGCCAATTAACCTACTCTGCATGTTTTTGGACTGTGGGAGGAAACCGGAGAACCTTGAGGAAACCCACACAAGCACAGGGAGAACATGTGATCTCCACACAGAAACACCCAAGCTGGGAATCAAACCCAGGAATGTCTTGCTGTGAGGCAGGCGTGCTAACCACTACCTCACCGTGCCACCCATTACAAATGTTTAAATATTTAATTTCTTTTTGAAGTGTTTAAGACTTTTTACGTACATTACAGGTCCGTATATATGGACTATAGAAATGTGCCGCTACACTAAACACTATTTTCCTCTTCTCTGTTTAGGTATAATTATTAATGCCATACAGCTGTGTGTCAGCACGCAAAGGTTTTACATCTGGTAGCAGCAGCAGTAAACGAACGCTGCCCTCTTGTGAATAATTTGTTGACATCAGCTGAGTCACAGGCATTGAAGTGCTCAGTGGAGTTCAAGTTTATGAAAATGTGATTTCTTGTAATGTTCGTTCCAGAACAATCAGTACATACAGGAACGGTTTTGAATATTCCTGAATGGGGGGGGGGGGGGGTTTAGTCCGTAGGTCTATAGTTTTATCCATTTAGAAACCCTGCTACACAAAATTACAACAGAGCGGTAATAAAAACAAAACAAAACACATAACACTGTAGTCACTGTCCAAAATGTACTATCGCACATAACCTTCAGATCTTAATAATTTTCTGTTTTCTGTAACTGATTAATCATAATTAGGGTCACGGGGAGGCTGTCGCCCATTCCAGCCGAGGGCAGAGTACACCCTGGACAGCTCGCCAGGCCATCGCAAGGTAATGCAGTTACTCTTGTCAAAAGGCCTTTGATAACCCAGCTAGCTACACTGGGGGAACAGTGACAACCCGTTGAGAGTGGGGCTTGAACCCCCAACCTTAGGATCAGTGATCCAGCACCTTCACCACCAGGCCACCACTGCCCACAGATCTTAATTACTATATAAACCTCAGACTGCACACGTAATACAATACATTCATTCACTCATTCATGATCCTCGACAGGGTCGTGATGGATATGAAGCCCATTCCATGAGCACTGAGACAAGCATGCGAGATCACATTGTGGAGTGTACGGCAATCCTCTGCACCACATCACATACACACAATTCACACACTCATTTACACCCATGAGAAGTGATGCCCTCGTCCAATCACTGAATCTGGACAAGTCTTACATAAATGTAGTGTACACACACACACACACACACACACACACACACACACACACATTAACCTGAGTTTATTATTGAGCTGTAAGGTGGCAGAGCTATCCAGTGCACGGCAGTACCATCCATCAATTATTACAAACAACAAAATTTCAACAAAAATATATTTAAAGAAGTCCAAACCTACACTCATGTTCCACTTTAATAGGAACACCTGTACATCTGATCAGGTACCAAAGCAGCCAGTCACATGGCAGCAGAACAAGAATGCCAAAGAATGATTTCTGTTTCCATTTCTGTTAGTGCCATATTCTCAGATACTTTTCTTCTCATCACATTTGTAAAAAAGTCCTTATATAAATTACTATAGACTTCTACAAGGTGGTTGTTCCGCCCATAGGCCCACCAACTGCAGAATATTTTTGCAGAAGACTGAACTCTAGAGATTACTGAGTATAAACATACCAGAATATTAGCAAAATCAAAATATACTGTTTTTTTTTTTTTTTTTTTTTTTTTTTTTTTTACATTAGAAGATGCTTCTTGTGAATGTCAAAATCATTTATAGAACCAGTCAACCACTAACCCTACTGGCGAATACCCCAGCCGACTCCAAGCAAAGGTGAGGTACACACAAAACAACTCATCAAAATGCACAACCCTTCACACCTCACGGCAATTCGGAATAGCCACAGTTAGCCTAATATGTATTTCTTTGAATTGTGGGAGAAAAAACCCGCATGAAACTCATGCAAATACCTTTTTGCTCATACTGGGCCTTCTTACTGTCAGGCGGACATGCTAACCACAATGCTACTGTCTAGCGACCAGCCCTATTTTATTTATTTTGTAATTTGTACTCTAGGCTTATTAATTAACAATTCTAATAGCCTGTCGCCACTGGCCTTGTGGGTTTACACATTTTTTCAAATCCAGACTGTGAGTGAGTGAGTGAGTGAACAATGTATTCAATATGGATATAATCAAACATGAATTGTCATTCGAGTCCCACTCTCCACAAGGTTGCCCCCCCAGTGCAGCTAACTGGCCACCATGTCTCTCAACGTTTGTGGTGAGAGGTTCATGTAAAAGAACCATTGCTGACTTTCGACAAGAGTAGCTGCATAGCCGTCAGCGTGTTTCTGTCCCTTGCTAAAGGGTTGTGTCAGGAAGGGCATCTGACATAAAAACCTATGCCAAACCAAACATGCGATGATTCTCTGTGGTGATCCCTGAAAAAAGGGAACAGCCGAAAGGAAAAGAAGAAGATGCATAGACTGGTTTTGACATCTTTAACTATCATCATCATGCAGCTCGGCGATGCATAACACCCACTCAGCATCATATTACATAACAGCCCGTTAGCACTGTGATGCATATGGACACTGGTGATGGTTTCTTAAGTATGGTGTACCATTTATGTGGACCTTTACACACGGGAACTCCCTGTGAGAAATGAATTACCCTGAATTTCAGTTGATATTTAATGTGTATATCTCCAAAGTATGAAAGAAGGGGCCAAAAGTCAGAAAACGTGCATAAAAAAAGAAGATTAAATAATTATGTCTTCCACTATCTTCATTTCATACAGTAGGAGTTCACACGATTCCCAATTCATAAAAGTGAGCATCCTCTAGTGGTCAGATTGTATCATTGCAAGCTTTACTGACAGCAAACAAAAACAGGTTTGGGCACAAAATGTCCTCAGCACAAAATGTCGCAGTCAGCAGATTAAGGCGTACCCAGGTGTGCAACTATAATTGCACATTTTATACAAACAGCATGACTTCATCTAACACTAGTTCTGATGTCTGAATTTTCTTATGCATGTCTGTGCATGCATGTAGAGTACAAGCATAAGACTTATTGTTAAAGCTAGGAGCAAGGGCATTGGGTGTGAATTAGGATTTAACCTCAAGTGTGTATATGTGGAAGTGTGACTTGCGAGTGTGAAACTTTAAGTCACAAGTCCTAACTTGCTTGTAATTACTTTTAACAGTCTGAAGCCAAATTATAATAAAACATTGAGGCTCTGAGATAAAGAGGAAAAAAGACTATATTTTAAACTACACTATAATGAACATGGTGGCACGGTGGCGTAGTGGTTAGCACGTCCGCCTCACAGCAAGAAGGCCCGGGTTCGATTCCCGGCCTGGGCGTTTCTGTGTGGAGTTTGCATGTTCTCCCCGTGCTTGTGCGGGTTTCCTCCGGGTGCTCTGGTTTCCCCCGCAATCCAAAGACGTGCACTGTATTAATTGTGTAATTAATGTGTTAATTGGCCATTCTAAATTGACCGTAGTTTCTCTCCTGCAGCGGCACTGGAACCCAGTCATATCGGCACTTGCCTTTCCATTGGATCCTTCCGGTGGCGCCGAGACAGGGGGGGACTTGCTGCTTGGGTAACAGCCTGTCCCTCATTACTCCCTACCCAGGCTCTGTGCACTGGGGAGTATCACCAGTCGGGATACTGGCCAGAGCGCAGCCATAGTCCTTCGGGACTGACGGAGGCCTACGATAATGAACATGCTTTGTTCGACACAGTGGGCTACGTTCTTTAAGCATCATTACAAAACAGTATACTTTAGGGGTCATAGTAGGGCAGTGGGCAGGTCTTTTGGAGTTTTGTTTTGTGATGGAGTTTTGTGATGGAGTTAGGCGTCCCAGCCACCATGAGTATCTACTATCATGTATGCATGCCACAAGACAGTCGGTAAGAGTAGGACCTGTCAACCTGTCTACAAAGACTAGATCCGGCTGATTTTGAAGAAGAAACCACCAAAGTGGTTCAACGGACAGGAAGCCGGACCCAGATAAACGTCGTGGAGCACAACCAGGGCACAGTGAGACACACAGGACACTGCTGGCCATCCACTGCATCCTGACCTATCTCAAGCTATCTCGACTATGTCATGCCACTGGACTGGGATAGATCGGGACGAGAGAGTGAGACTGGCAACCTGCACAACTCTCCGTCACTGAAATCCAAATCAAGCATAAGTCATGACTTCACCCATACCGCAGATCATAAATCTGATATGAAGTCATGATCATCTTCGACCTCGAAGGACAAGCAACAACAGGGGTCATCACTATGACTAGATCCCTATCACAAGAGATTAGGATTTCTAATACCATGGCATTTTACCCCAACTGCCACCGCCAGGACGTATCCCTTTAAACATCAAACTCAAGGCCCACAGGTCAAATCCAGCCCACCTATCATTTTTTGGTGGCCCGCAAGATCTTTCTTTGCAGTGTTATTGTAGATTCTTTGCATCAACATTTACCATCAAACACAATGCATCATCCACCCACTAGTTGATGACAACATATTACAGACGCTCCCCAACTTATGTTTTTGTTTTGTTCTGGACGGCCGGACGTAAGTTGAAAAAAAAGTAAATTATTATTGTATGTTCCAGTGACATATGACATTCATACTGTACTATACATCCATAAATACAATTATCGTATCTCATAAAACACCCCTAAATCAATTATTATAAACATAACATTGTAAAATAATATAAAATATATCAAATAATATCAACATTAATTTCAAATAAATTTAATTCAAGAAAAATAATTTCAAATAGATAAATTTTAATCAAATTCACTCATCAAATATCAAATACAGTATCAAATATAACTTTTGACATGCTCTATGATGCGATCTTTCTGCTTGTAAATTGTTCCCAATGGTCGACGGATGGTCACTTTACATGAAGCTGAGCCGAGTCACTTTACATGAAGCTGAGCCGAGGCACTTTACATGAAGCTGAGCCGAGGCACTTAACATGAAGCTTAAAACAGCCAATCAACGCTTACAATATGTGAGGCGCTCCACCGAAAGTAGTTCACTTGCTTGTGCTTGAGACAAAGTGGGAGTTATATGGACTTCCGGTCTTTCAAGTGAGCAAGGGCGCCGTTGAATACGTGTTTAGTACTCAGCCTGCACTGATGTGACTCACAAGAGTAACACGCAGTGAACTGGGAAGCAGCAGGGCACGTTCAGTCTGCCGTTTGTAAAAAATGGACACAGCACCATTACGTCATTGCATCATTACGTCAGCGTACTACGTAGGTACATCTCGTACTCAAAATTTGCCTTTTTTTTCTTTTTGAAAAAACAAAATGTAAAATCGAAAAAAAAACAAACATAAAATGGATGAACGTAAAGTCGGGGAGCATCATGAATGACTAATGAAAGAATGAAAGCTAGCTAGCTTACTGTTGCACACTGTCAGGAATGAAAAGTAAACAAAGTAAAAGTGCTCAAAATACTGACCATTTTGCACTGCAGAATTCAGGGATGTCCATTTTTAACAGATGTTCAGTGATTACTACAGCAGTCAATTACCTAGAAATTTAGTGATGCGGCCATCATTGAAGAAGAGTCTGACATCCCTGCCTTAGATTAATCCTTTAACAAAATAATGAACACAAATCATTACAAAAAATGTTCGCCGAAACAAATACAGAGCTCGGCACTGGCTCGAAGAAGAGCTCATATTAGCATAAATTATACAGAAAATAGATATGTTTACTCTAGAATCCGCATCACACTACATTCTTCAGCCTGTTTTGGAACTTACATAGATGGCTACCATAGTCTACACCCAACATGCATTCTCCCAACACAGAAACTCAATAACATTCTTACAGATTAAATATTTTTGTGAGTATGATATTGCAGAATGTTTGTATATCTTCTTCTTCTTTTCCTTTTGGCTGTTCCCTTCAGGGGTCGCCACAGAGAATCATCTGCCTCCATGTCACCCTATCCTCTGCATCTTCTTCTCTTACAACAAATGCCGTCATGTCGTCCTTCACCATATCCATGAATCGTCTCTTTGGTCTTCATCTAGGCCTTCTGCCTGGTAGTTCCAACCTCAGCATCCTACTACCAATATACTCACTATTCCTCCTCTGTACATGTCCAAATCATCTCAATCTAGTCTCTCTGACTGTCTCCAAAACGTCTTACATGTGCTGTCCCTCTGATGTGCTCATTCCTGATCCAATCCATCCTCGTTACTTCCAAAGAGAACCTCAACATTTTCATCTCTGCTACCTCCAGCTCTGTCTCCTGTCTTTTCGCCAGGGTCACTGTTCCTAAACCATACAACATCGCTGGCCTCAACACCGTCTTGTACACTTTTCCTCTCATTCTTGCCGATACCTTCCTATCACACATCGCACTGGACATTTTTCTTCAACCATTCCAACCAGCCTGCACATGCTTCTTCACTTCTTTTCCACACTCTCCAGTGCTCTGGATTGTTGAGCCTAAGTACTTAAAATCCTCCACCTTCCTTATCTCTGCTCCCTTTAACCTCACCGTTCCTGTTGGGTCCTTGTCATTCATACACATGTATTCTTTCTTACTGAGGCTAACCTTCATTCCCCTCCTTTCCAAGGCTTGGACCTCCACCTTTCTAGATTTTCCTGCACTTGTTCTCACTGCAGATCACAATGTCATCTGCAAACATCATAGTCCATGGGGAATCTTGTCTAACCTCGTCTGTCAGCCTGTCCATCACCATAGCAAACAAGAAGGGGCTCAGAGCTGACCCTTGATGCAGTCCTACCTCTACCTTGAATTCTTCTGTCACACCAACAGCACACCTCACCACTGTCTTACATCTCTCATACATGTCCTGCACCTCTCTAAAATAGAGAGGACTGAAGAGAGTAAACAGCAGTACAGGGAGACACAGCGTAAGGCGAAGGTAGCGGTGTCAAAGGCCAAACAGAGGGCGCATGATGACTTGTATGATAAATTGGACAGTAAGGAGGGAGAAAATCATTTATACTGGTTGCCACAACTCTGCACGTTTCCCTTGTTCTTAAAAATGGGCACCATCACACTTCTCCATTCCTCCGGCATCCTCTCATTCTCTAAGACCTTGTTGAATGTTCTTGTCAGGAAATCTACTACTACCTCTCCTAGACATTTCCATACCTCCACCAGTATGTCATCAGGACCAACTGTCTTTCCATTCTTCATCCTCTTCAATGCCCTCCTCACTTCACCCTTACTAATCTTTGCTACTTTCTGGTCCTCAACAGTCACCTCTTCTACTCTTTTTTTGTCTCTCATTTTTCTCATTGATCAGCTCTTCAAAGTACTCTTTCCATCTTCCCAGCACACTTCTGTCATCAGTCAATACAGTTTCCTCTTTGTCCTTAATCACTCTAACTTGCTGCACGTCCTTCCCATCTCTATTTCTCTGCTGTGCCAACCAGTATAAATCATTTTCTCCCTCCTTACTGTCCAATTTATCATACAAGTCATCATGCGCCCTCTGTTTGGCCTTTGACACTGCTACCTTCGCCTTACGCTGTGTCTCCCTGTACTCCTGTTTACTCTCTTCAGTCCTCTCTATGTCACACTTCTTCTTAGCTAACCTCTTCGTTTGTACACACTCCTGCACTTCCTCATTCCACCACCAAGTCTCCTTATCTCCTCTCCTTCCAGATGACACACCAAGTATTCTCCTACCTGTCTCCCTGATCACATTAGCTGTAGTTGTCCAGTCATCTGGAAGCACTTCCTGACCACCCAAAGCCTGTTTCAACTCCTCTTTGAAGACAACACGACACGCTTCCTTTTTCAGCTTCCACCACTTTGTCTTTTGCTCTGCCTTTGCCTTCTTCACCTTCCTCACCATCAGCGTCATCCTGCACACCACCATCCTATGCTGTTTGGCAACACTCTCACCCGCTACTACTCTGCAGTCCCTGACTTCCTTCAAATTACATCGCCTACACAAGATGTAGTCTACCTGTGTGCTCCTACCTCCGCTTTTATAAGACACCATATGCTCCTGTCTCTTCTGGAAGAAAGTATTCACCACAGCCATTTCCATCCTTTTTGCAAAATCTACCAACATCTGTCCTTCTGCGTTCCTGTTCTGGATACCAAACCTGCCCATCACTTCCTCGTCCCCTCTGTTTCCTGCACCAACATGTCCATTGAAGTCTGCCCCAATGACCACTCTTTCACCTCTGGGGGTACTCTGCATCACTTCATCTAACTCTCTCCAGAATCTCTCCTTCTCTTCCACTCACATCCTGCCTGTGGTGCATAAGCACTAACAACATTGAACATCACGCCTTCAATTTCTAACTTGAGACTCATCACTCTGTCTGACACTCTTTTCACTTCTGGAACATTCCTGACAAACTCCTCCTTCAAGATGACTCCTATTCCATTTCTCTTCCCATCCACACCATGAAAAAACAGCTTAGACCCTGCTCCTATGCTTCTAGCCTTGTTACCTTTCCACGTGATCTCCTGAACACACAGTATGTCCACCTTCCTCCTCTGCATCATGTCAGCCAGCTCTCTACCTTTTCCTGTCATAGTTCCAACATTCAAAGTCCCTACTTTCAGTCCTAGACTCATGCCTTTCCTCTTCTCTCTCTGCCTACGGACACGCCTCCCGCTTCTCCTTCTTCGACGTCTTCGACCAACAGTAGTCCAATTTCCACCAGCACCCTGTTGGTTGACAGCACTGTTGGCGGTCGTTGTTAAACATATTTTTTTTAAATTATAATCTGAAACCGTAACCGTCTGTGCTTCCTGAAAATGAATCTACCTTTACTTTCATAACTGAAGTGCCCTTGAGCACGGTACCTAACTCCCAATTGCCCCACAGACACCACGGAGTGCCTGACTGCCCACATCTCTGAGTGTTTGCTCATTGCTTTTGCGTGTGTTCACTCTAGATGTGTTAAATGTATAATTAATACAATAATACAGTACTTTTAAAAAAGGTGTTTCCAACATTGTAAAACATTAAAAAAAAAAAAAAAAACAAAACACAGCAGTAAATATTAATTGCGCATTCATTCATTCGTTTTTGGATCCGGTTAATCATAATTTGGTTCACGGGAAGGCTGGCACCCATTTCAGCCAAGTCCACGAGAAGGCAGGGTACACCCTGGATAGCTCACCAGGCCATCACAAGGCAGAAACACACTGACATCAACCCAGAGGCCGACTTTTTCGAATGACAGCAACAGTTCTATTGCATGCCCCACAGACAGTCAGAGATATGGCTGGCCTTTAATAACCCAGTTATCTGCACTTGGGGGACAGCAGTGACAACTTGGTCGTAGTGGAGCTTGAACCCCCGAACTTTGGATCAGTAACCCAACACCCTGCAATTCGGCCATCACTTCCACCACTGGAGCACCACAGGACTTTCTATCTTAAGAGAAATGTTATTTTGACATAAAACAGGGAGGCATGATGGCGCAATGGTTAAGCCAGTCCACCTCAGAGCAGGAAGGTCCTGGGTTCAAGTGTTTCTGTGTGGAGTTTGCATGTTCTTCTTGTGCTTCATGGGTTTCTCCTGGGTACTTTCATTCCCTCCCACAATTCAAAGATATGCACATTAGGTTAAGTGGCTGTTCCAAATTGCCCCTACTTGTGCCTGTGAGTGTATAGTGTAGTGTCTGCCCTGTAATGATCTAACAAGCTGTTTAGGGTGTACCCAGCCTTCACCTAATGTCAGCTGAGATAGGCTTCCATGATAACTAACGGCAGGAATAAGCAGTTCAGAAAATGAGAGAGTGAGTAATCAAAAAAAAAAAAATGATGATTCAGTTTTAGCAGTAATGAGATATAAAAGTTTCAGTGTGCAAATCTATTGTGTTTTGTTGGTGTGTTTATTTTGGGTTTTTGTTGCTGAGAGAGTAAATAGTTAAGTTAAAACAGAAAAGTCAGGGTGTGTGTGTGTGTGTGTGTGTGTGTGTGTGTGTGTGTGTGTGTGTGTGTAAGAGAGAAAGAGGGCGAGAAAGAGAGGGAAACAGAGAGAAATAGATCAGCAATGTATACGTTCTAATTCTCACCTCTGAGCTCCAGTAGAAAGTCCCTAAGCAGCTGCCACATGCCCGACTGGTATTTTCCCCAAAAGAACTCATCCTTAATGATCCTTTCCCACCTTCGCCGTGACCACAAATCTCCACCATAGCCAATTCCTGTGCCAAGTCCAGTTGATTCATGGAGCGGTGCCACCCCTGCGATGGCGAACGACGTCGTACCCTGTTCGACTGGGAGATTTGACCTTTGGCCTGCATTCGGCCTGAGCTCTCGCTGCGGAAATTTTCATGGGGGTTGTCCCGGGGCACAGTTCTCTCTCGCTCATGAGGTAGGGAGAGAGCAACTTGGACTGGGCATGAGCTGGGGAAAAAGTAGCGAGATGTAGAAGGCGAGTATCTGGAAGGCTGAAGATGACCTTGAGAGATAAAAGTCTGGCTGTGGTCATAGATGTTAAAGGTACCATAAGGATCATAGGGGTCATATGGGTGGAAAGTGCTGAGTATAGTGGAGCCAGCTGTGTATTTGGGAGATGAATAAACTGGAGACATGATGAAATGTTGGTTGCAGGGATTTAGCTTTGCAGCAGAGTGATGCAGACTGGAAGAATACAGCAGATACAGATAAGTGAATGTATTTATCTCTCCATTTATAACAAATCATCCTATATATCATGGTTTTAGCAGTGTTAAACAGAATTATATAGCCTCTCTATTTTATGCTCCATGAAATATTTTCACATATATTGTAAAATGACCACCAAACTGCTGTCAGAATTCGCTCTTCTATTCATCAACTAAGAAATAAAGCCTTAAATGTCAACATTAGTAGCTCAGTTTTTATTACATATTCTTCATTCTTGCAGCAGGTAGCAAACCTTTACTCATGATTCAGAATTCAACTCAAATGCTATTTAATGTACGCGTTCTCCAGTTCAACATTTTAACTGACATTTCTGCCCACCATCTTTCTTCAGTGGCACTGAATTATACGTGAGCAGAATTAGTAGCTTGACTTTTCTACTTAAGCCTCATTCTGTGGCCTCATGAATGAACCTGAATTTTACTTTTATATGTCTGACAAAGGGCATAGTGGTTAGCATGTCCACCTCACAATAAGAATGGTTGTGTGAGGCCCTGCGATGGCCTGGCGAGCTGTCCAGGCTGTAGCCCACCCTCACCCTGAGTCGGCTGAGATGTGCGCCAGCCTCCCCGTGACCCTAATTAGGGTTAAAGGTAAAGTCCTTTGGGCTTTTTACACCCGAGCCTAGTGGCTCATCGGACCGGTGCTTATCCCCAGTTTCCGTACCGTGAAGCGACTAGGAGTATAACTCGTCCCATCCAGGAGGAGTTACCTTCCCAGTATATTTTACTGGTACCCATTTATACTGCTGGGTGAACACTTGTGGCACACTTGTGGTTAAGACCTTGCCCAGTAGTCTTAGCATAGTGGGGGGTCTTAGCAGGATTCGAACCCACAACCTCTCGATCATGAGCCCAGCACCCTAACCACTACACCACCAGCCCCACATTAATTAGGATTAAGCGGTTCATAAAATTAATGAGTGAATGAATGAATGCCTGACAAAGTTTTTAAAAATTGCCTCAGTATAATTTTCTGATTAATAGAAGATATCTGTATGAAGCCACCATAATCCTAAAACCCATGTCTTGTTGACTGATAAGAAATTATTGTATTCAGATTCAATTTTCTCACTTAATACCTTTCATGTGAAAGTACATACTTTGGCGCTCCGCATTTTGTTTCACAGGGAATTGTATGAGTGTTTGATGGTCTGCAGTCCACGAGTGCACGCTCAGTGCTAATAAGTTATTACCGTTCGCATAATCTATGTATTGTTCATGGCATTAGATGAGAGCTTACAAAAATTACATTAAAGTCATATTACGATCGTCATTACATTCATATAGACATGAACTTTCCAATTGGTTTAATCATATAATTAGATAATTACAAGTTCAACTTCATCTTCAAGTTAGAAGTATGTGTGTCCAAAGACTCGGAAGAAGTACGTTTTTAAATGCACGTTTCTCCACCAGTAACATAGTAACTAGTGTCATGACATTAGTATTATTACTGGTTGTTTTAGTGTAAACACATCATTCAGGGTAACATAGTGTAACCAAACATTAGCTGCAATTATACAACAATAAGGATCTGACCTTTTTGCCATACTAAAGGTCAATGAACATGTGTGTTCCCTCCATCAGTTATTATGAATCTGTAGGTCATCAGGTTCATGCAAGCAGCCAAAGAATTCTACAATGTTTTTTAAAGCAGCCTCTTGCTGATCAAAGTACATTCAGAGTTTACTGTAGCCAGTGAGAATTTCATAGGCTCGCAACAATGCAACTACAGAGAATGATGCAGTGAATGAAATTTAGGAAAAAAATTAGAAATCTGATAGTTTTACAAAATATTTCTGCATTGATATGAATAACAGAGAAATATATAGAAAACTTTATAAATAGATTTATAAGCAATGTATTAATTTGTACTTCTAATGGTTGTTATTATTGAATAAGTATGAAAACATTCTCACTAATTTGAACCCGAATGGTGTTTCGCTATTGGACTTCTGTGGCCATCATGGTTTGTCCATCACGAACACCATGTTCAAATATAAGGGTGTCCATAAGTGCACTTGGCACCTGGACACCCTAGGTCGCAGTTTGATGATCGACTTTGCAGTTGTAACAATGGACTTGCGGTTGAATGCTCTTAACACTCAGGTGAATAGAGGAGCTGAGTTGTCAACCGATCACTATCTGGTGATGAGCTGGCTCCAATGGCGACGGAGGCCGCCCTCCAGAGCTGTCAGGCCCAAGCGTGTAGTTAGGGTCTCCTTGGCGTAGTCTCCTGTCAGAGGGGCCTCTAACTCCCACCTTCGGCAAAGCTACAACCAAACCTCGAAGGAGGCAAAACTAGTCTGAAACTAGGCTTCCTCTAGTTGCTTAAAAAACTTGGATTTTAGATTGGGATTAGGCTTTGGCATTTCATTGTCATTAGTGTTTTTGGCAAAAACCCTGTTTTGTCTGAGGACAAAGCTATCGGCGAGGGCAGCAGTGTCTCTGAGCACATCAACGTTGCTTTGACTCTGGTAGGCTTAGAAGTCGGCAGGGATATGTTTTTTGAACTCTTTGAGCAGGATAATTTCTACCATTTTATCAAAAGTATCAACGCCACTTTACCCGCATCACGCCATGAGGAATGCTTTTTCTCATGGCTGAATTGCGCATAGGTATCACTGTTCAATTCGAGAATGTATCTCAACCTTGGGCGGTTTTGCACGATATGAGTCCACCCTATCTTTAGGCGGATGTGAGATGAACACTTATCTGCTTTTCCTTTTCAGCACAGTTCATAGTAGGAACAGCCATTCTAGAAATAACTGATAAATGGCGTATTCATTGAATACAGGTATTAGAGCTGTATCTTCACTGAGAATGAATCTTGGGTGTGACTTGTTCTTAATAGATTGAATTTTAACTCCATATGGGCCCTGCTCCATTCTTCGCATCTGCATTTCTAATCGACGTTTCTCATTTTCAGCCTCCATTCTGCGACGTTTGACCTCCATACGGCCGACCTTCGGCCGCCACCTCTATTTTGAGCCTTTCAGTTTTGAATCTACAGCTGCATGGGTTGGAATTCCCCATCCTTGATCATCTTTGTTTTCTTCGGAGTACCTTGGAAACTACTACTGACCTGGGTTGATTTACCTTCTCCTTATCTTCTTCTTCTTCTTCCTCTGAGCTGCCTTGGAGGTAGAGCTAACCCCCAGAGTTAATCCTCCAGGCAACAAGCCTCTTGAGACCAAAGCCTTATGTACTTCTTCCTTCACAGCTTTTTGTTCTAGTGATACAGAGGGCTCTGGAGATATCCGTCAGCAGCTTAAACTCAAAAGACTCTAGGGCCTCTAGCGAAGGACTCTTCAAGAAATCTTTAACCTTGGACATTGTGCTACATTCAATGGCTCAGTGTAAACACTCATTGGCTCCGTCAAGTTGGTCGGTAGCTCTTGGATCGATTTTGATCGGCCTTGTGAGCCTCAGTCAGAGACTCGATCAGCTATGATTTCCAAAGATTGGTGAGCTTCAATAATTCTTCAAACAGGATGATCCTGGATGATCCCCAATTTATTTGACGGACTGGTGGGTGTTGCGAAAGTCTCAAGAATAATCCAAGTGTGGCAGGGTTGGTAAGTGTATTGAAACAGAGAGAGAATTGGAGGGAGCGGATGAAGCAGTTCTCCACAACTACTGTTTACAGTAGTGAGGATGTTGTTGGAGGCAGAAGTAATATTTTGAGGAGCTCCTCCATGCCACCAACATGAAGGAGTAAGACACTTGAGATTTGGGTGGGGTCCGCCCATGCTGGGGCTGAGGTCATTGTGGTAATCAAAAGCTCCTAGGTGGCCAGACTCTAGAGTTGGATGAGATCTGCCATGAATATCACAGGGCTCTGGATGCTGTAGGATTGTCTTTGTTGACACATCTCTGCTACATCACATGGTCATC
This sequence comes from Plotosus lineatus, assembly GCA_024760905.1. Taxonomy (NCBI): domain Eukaryota; kingdom Metazoa; phylum Chordata; class Actinopteri; order Siluriformes; family Plotosidae; genus Plotosus; species Plotosus lineatus. The sequence continues at coordinate 33,705,343 of CM045740.1, read as the reverse complement.
AGGGACCATACCTCTGGATTGGCAAACCAGGGCAGTAAATCCTCCTTTTAAAAAGGGAGACCGGAGGGTGTGTTGCACACTTCTCAGCATACCCAGAACAGCCTATGGAGAGGACAATTCGACCGTTGATTGTACCTCGAATCCAGGAGAAACAATGTGGTTGTTGTCCTGGCTCTTGACTCTTGACCAGCTCTAAGACAATCTACAAGATCCTGGAGGGGACATGGAAGCTTGCCTAATCTGTCCACGTGTGGTTTGTGGATTTAGAAAAGGTTTTCGACCATGTTCCGCGGGCTATCTTGTGGGGTGTACTCTAGGAGTATGGTGTACCAGATCCATTGCTATGGGCCATTAGTTCTCTGTATCACCAAAGCCAGAGCTTGTCCATCTTGGTAACAACAGGTAAAATTTGTTTTCCGGTGAGGGTGAGAGTCCATCAGGGCTGTCTGCTATCACTGATTTTGTTCATATGTTTGCTGGACAGAATTTCTTGGCTCAGCCAAGGGGCTGAGGGGTTTTGATTTGGTGGTCATTGGATCCTATCGCTGCTTTTTGTGGAAAATGTTGACCTTTTGGCTTCATTAAGACCTCTGCTGTCATTGGAGTGATTTGCATCCAAGTGTGAAGTGGCTGGGATGGAAATCAGCACCTTAAAAGCCGAAGCCATGGTTCTCAGACAAAAAAGAGTGGAATGCACCCTCCGAGTCTGGAATGTGGTTCTGCCCCAAGTGAAGAAATTCAAGTAGTGGGATCTTGTTCACAGGTGAGGGAAAGATGGAGCAGGAGACCAATAGGCAGATCGCTGCAGCCTCTGCTGTAAAGAGAAGTTTGTACCAGTCCGTTGTGGTGAAGAGGGAGTTGAGCCACAAGGCAAAGCTCGCAAGTCACCAGTCAATCTACATTCCAGCTCCCACCTATGGTCATGAGCTTTAGGGAGTAACCACAAGAACACGGAAATAAGCTTCCTTTGTAGGGTGGTGGGGCTCTCACTTAGAGATAGGTTGAAAAGCTCAGCCATCCAGGAAGACCTCGGAGTAGAACCACTGCTCCACCACATTGAGAGGAGCCAGTTGAGATGACTCGGGCAGCTGATAAGAATGCCTCCTAAATGCCTCCTTCCTCTTTGGGTACTCTGGTTTCCTCCCACAATTAAGAGGGTAAGAGAGAGATCCCTAATAGGCAAGCTGGTAATAAGGAAACTCTCATTTGGTAATAGAAGAGAAATTGCTTCCGTGTCATAAGTACAATAATAAGAAAAAGTAATGAAAAACTACTACAGCTTTAACAGTGAAGTCTACGTTATTAAATTTTATAATTGTTTCTAATCCATGCTCTCCTGTGCTTGCATGGACTTTCTCCAGGTATTCTGGTTTCCACAGTCCACAGACATGCATTTCATGCTAATTGGTTTCTCTAAATTGCCCCTAGGTGTGATTGTGAATGGTTTTGTGTGTGCTGGCTCTGCAATGGTCTGGTGAGCTGTCAATGTGTACCCTGCATTCACCCAGAGTCAGCTGAGATAGGCACCAGCCTCAGCACAAATTTATAGGTTTAAAGGGTTCAGCAAATTTGGCTGGAGTTTCATCATAACTCGTGCCTCAGTGGTTAAGGCTGGGTTACTAATAGTAATACCGAAGGCCAGGGGTTTAATCCTCAATACCATCTTGCTGCCACTGTTGGGCAGTGGAGCAAGGCCCTTAACCCTGAATTGCTCATCTGTATAATAATGATAAATCTAAGTTTTTCTGGATAAGGGTGTCTGTGAAATGCTGTGGGTGTAAATGGTGGAGAGTGCTATCTGATACAGCAATGCAAAATTTTATCAAACAAAATTGCATAAATATTTTATGTTTTGCTGAACATTAAATATTTAAAACAGAACATTTTTATTTGAGCTCTCAGGAATGTGAGCATAATTAGACTGGAAAAGATCACTCTTCAATGCAAACGCTAAAACAGCCACTGTACCTTCCTTCAATACATCTCATGTTTGTAAATGTCAGTTTGGAGATTAAATTTAAATGCTCGAACATTTATTCATCAGACGAGCCGCTTAATCATACTAGGGTCATGTGAAGGCCGAAGCCTATTTCAGCAAATTTCGAGCAAAGGAGGAGTACAATATGACCAGCTTGCCTGTATATCACCAACACAGCTTACAGCCAATTGCAACAACTCACACCGAGAGGTTTCGCCTGATGTACATGTCTTTGGACTGTTGGAGGAAACTCGAGAACCCAGAAGAAACCTACACATGCAATGTGAGTGCATGCAAACTCCACAGGGAAATGCCTGGGACTCGAACCTCGGACCTTCTTGCTGATGTGTTAACCACTACACCATCATGGGGAAGAAAAAACATATAATGAAATTAGAAATAAGGAGATTTAACAGGCCTGCAGGAGGATTTATGGCTACGATTTTGTCCAGGTGCGCTTTTTAGAGTGAAACAGAGGTCTGGACTTAAAAAAAAAAAAAAAAAACCCAAAAAACATGAAGTCAGTACACTGCATGCATCATTCTCTGTGTTAGATCTGTTATCATGTCATTCTGCTCTGCCAACAGACACTTAAATGCATCAGTCAAATAAAGGAATTTAGACAATATTTAATCTGTGATTAGGATAAGTATTGAATTCATTAATGTGAAATATATATTTCTTTACATGAATCACAAGTCTCTGTGATAAATAAATCAAAGTATTAGGACAGAAATAAAATAAATAATTAAAGTTTCAACTAAAATGTAAGCTTTAGTGAGTTAAAATGAAAGAAAAGAGTTGAATAATTGTAAATAATATGTGTAAAGGCTGGTGCTGCTGCTGCTGTTGCTTAGTGATGCTCAGTGTGAACAGTTCCAGCCTGCTGTTAGTAGAAGCACTCAGAGGATCAGGAGGAAGAATGAAATATTTCATGAAACATTGAATGAAACATTTCCACTGACTCAAAAAGATCAATGGCACGAGGAAACGACGGTAATGACCCTATCTCAGCCTGATTACTGAACAATCAAGCCGGTTATGTCACATTCTGTGGCCTACAAACAAACCCCGCCGCTTTCTCCGTGCGGACCTCAGACATGCCTCCTTACCCGAGCAGCTCCGGTTCATCGCTCCGCTCTCCGCCAAAATGGCTCAGGATCAGATCAGTTCCGCGAGAAATGTCAGTGTGGTGTCGCTCGATGTTCCACAGCCGCCAGAGCCGCCGTTACTGAAGCGCGCGCGAATGAGAGAGAGCGGGAGAGAGAGAGAGAGAGAGAGAGCACAGAAACCTGCTGAGTTTAGCTGTACTCAAGGCACCGCCCCCCAAGCTGTCGCCATGGAGACGTGGAAAAGAAGCGTTTATATTCTCCCATTCACTCACTCACTCACTCACTCACTAACTCATCCTTTCAATCAATCACTCACTCACTCACTCACTCACTCATCAATTCACTCACTAACTCATCCATTTACTCACTCACTCACTCGCTCACTCATTCACTCACTCACTCACTCACCCATTCACTCACTAACTCACTCACTCGCTCACTCATTCACACACTCACTCACTCACCCATTCACTCACTCACTCACTCACTCACTCACTCACTCATCCATTCACTCACTCACTCACTCACTCACTCACTCATCCATTCAATCAATCACTCACTCACTCACTCATCAATTCACTCACTAACTCATCCATTTACTCACTCACTCACTCGCTCACCCATTCACTCACTAACTCACTCACTCGCTCACTCATTCACTCACTCACTCACCCATTCACTCACTCACTCACTCACTCACCAATTCACTCACTAACTCATCCATTCACTCACTTACTCACTCGCTGACTCATTCACTCACTCACTCATCCATTCAATCACTCACTCACTAACTCACTCACACAGTCACTCACTCATCCATTCAATCAATCACTCACTCACTCACTCACTCACTCACCAATTCCCTCACTAACTCATCCATTCACTCACTCACTCACTCGCTCACTCATTCACTCACGCACTCATCCATTCAATCACTCACTCACTCACTAACTCACTCACACAGTCACTCACTCATCCATTCACTCACTCACTCGCTCACTCATTCACTCACTCACTCACCCATTCACTCACTCACTCACGCACTCACTCACTCATTCACACACTAACTCACTCACACACTCACTCACTCATCCATTCAATCAATCACTCACTCACTCACTCACTCACTCACCAATTCACTCACTAACTCACCCATTCAATCACTCACTCACTCACTCACTTACTCATCCATTCAATCACTCACTCACTCACTCACTAACTCATCCATTCAATCACTCACTCACACACTCATTCAATCATGTACCTATTACGTCACTCACCCACTCACTCTCCTATTCACTTACTCACACATCCTTCATTAATTCACACACCAATTCACTCACTCGCTCACTCCCCCATTCACCTACTCACTCAGTCACTCACCCACTCACTCACTTATTCACTGTCACACCTATTTACTCGCTCACACACCCTTTCAGTCATTTACTCACGCACTCATACGCCCATTCACTCACTCACTCACTCACTCACTCACTCACTCACTCACACACCAATATATTCATTCACACATCCATTCACTCAGTCATTCACTCACTCATTCACTCACTCACTCACTCCCTCACACCCATTCATTCACTCGCTCATTCATTCACTTCCATTCACTCACTAACTCATTCAATCATTCACTCATTTTCTTTCACTCGCAGATTCACTCACACATTTACCAAACTTTTTAATTCTACTGGGTTGCAGGGAGGCTGGAGCCCATCTCAGCCAATACTAGCCAAAGGCAGGGTATACCCGAACAGACCATTGCACTGCCACCACACACAAACATTCACATTTACACCTAGAGCAATTTCGAACAGACAGTTAGCCTTATGTGTAATTCTTTGGAATGTGGGAGGAAAGAGGAGTAACCGGAGGAAGCCTACACAAACATGGGGAGAACATGCAAACGTTGCACTTCTTGTACTGATGCAGACATTCCCAGGACACTACGCCACTACCACTATACAACAAACCCTAATGTTTTGTGTGTTCTCATTTCTCCACACCACTTTGGTCCCTTACCACCTGATATTATGGACCTCAATTACTATCCTCAAACAGAAAGTTGTTTGGCATGAGAGTAATAGCCAATAGCCCTCATATGAATGTCTTTCAAGGACATATACAAAATGATGATTCCTGAACCAGGAGAAAAAAATGTGTGGCGGTGGGGGTGTCAGCAGCACCTTCCCACCCCCCACATAAGTGTCCTTGAGCAAGACACCTAAACCTCAACTGCGCTCTGGGCACCCCCAATGTGTGTGGTAGCCCACTGCTCCAAGTGTGTGTGTGTGTGTGTGTGTGTTTGTGTGTGTGTTTGTGTGTGTGTGTGTGTGTGTGTGTGTGTGTGTGTGTGTGTGTGTGTGTGTGTGTGAGTGTGCTTTGGACGGATTTAATACAAAGGAAATAATTTCCCTTACAGGATTAATATAGTACAGCAAACTCAAAAAGAAGAAAGAAAACTTGAAAGCAATTCCATCAGACTGAATAGGTGTCTAATTAATCACAGGGAAAACACACAACCAGACAACTATTCAATCTTAGACCGGATCTGATTATATACCGTGGTACCTCACCTTACGAAAGACCCAACAGACGAAAAATCCAGGTTATGAAACGCATTTACCTAAAATTTCCATCTCTGGATACGAAACAAATTCACGTTACAAAACGCGCCATCTCAAAAATTCAAACAATGCGCGAGTTGCTCTCCCATTGGCTTTCTCCCAACATCCTGCCCTGCTGGCCTCCCATTGGCTATCTCCCAACATCCCGCCTCGCTGGCCTCCCATTGGCTATTATGGAGCTGATTCTCCATATTACCCAAGATGCTTTTCCCATTGTTCGTCACGGAGTTCTAACATGCGTAAAGGACAGAGTTACTGTTGTTTCATGAGTTTTTCGAGTGTTCTCATTACAACTTTATTTTTTGGCTCAGGCTTTTAACCATGCATAAACATTTGTAAGAATATAACTCTGCTACGAAGACATGGTCAACACACCCGCGCGCGCGCACACACGCACACACACACACACACACACACACACACACACACACACACACACACACACACACACACACACACAAACGTGCACGCACACACACACACACACACACACACACACACATATGTGCATGTAATTCCCGGTGAAAGTGATACCCGGTACGAGTGAAAAGAAGCAGGCTTGTGGCATGCGGTTGAGTGATATCACAAAGAAATATGGCCAAACCGGTCTACCATCGGTACGATATTGAAGCAGAAGGAGGCCTTAAAAGGTATATTTTTTATAATTTTTAAAGGGTTTAGGGGGTAGTATGGGGGGCCTTGGAACGAATCAGGCCTTTTACATGTAAAATGCGGCTCAATTTACGAAAAAATCAGGTTACAAAACCACTTCTGAAAGGGATTAATTTTGTAAGGTGAGGTACCAGTGTACTCTAGACATACATACATATATATATATATATATATATATATATATATATATAAGTAACTAATGCAAATGGCAGTTTCATGCAGTTGTGTTTCATTGACAAATTTGTCATGCAAGATTCACGTGTTTGAAATTTCAAAATGATGCTTTGATGCAGAATGGCATTCAACTTTTCCCAAGCAGTCTGCACATGTGTGAAGGTCACAAAGTTTTCCTCTTGGTAGCACATTATTCTTTTTTTTTTTTTGCAAAATGTCAAGTTGGAGACTTCCAACTTGAAACAGTCACAAAAATGCTGCTTGACTTTCTCATGACTTTTTCCTGATATGGGTCTGATCATGAAACTGGTACATTTTCCAGTTACCCAACTTCAAACTTGACCAAATATTTCTGAATCAATGCATCACAATCTTTAGTACTTGCCTGAGAGATAATATTTTATCAAAATATGTGCATGTATTTTTTAAATAATTGAATTATTTCCTAGTTTAAAACTTTTTCATGCTCAGATTTGTGACAAGAGAAATGTTTCATTATTTTCATGTCCAGCTGGGCCTCTCCTAAGGTTTCCACATGGAATACAGGTACCACACAATGAACCATGGAATTGTCATATGCGTCAAAGAATTGGTAAATAACCACCAGACTTAAAACAGGATCAATTATACGTAACTTTTCCTGTTCATGTTACAAGGTGTATGTTGTGCTCCCACCAATCATTGATGGGTTGGCATTTAATGACTGTCGATAATAAAGAAAATTGGGATGTGTGACTCACCATCAGTCAGCATAGTGCAACTAATTACACGATTTTTAGCTAAAGCTATTATTAGCGAATATAAGGCCATTCATTCTGTTCATGTGACATAATGACTTTATGAATCATCCTACTGATAATTTTGATGATGCTGCTTCTCCAAGGAATATTATCCTGCATCTACTATGTTTATTGCATATTGGCCTAATACTGTACATTAAAAACATTGGGAATTTTTTTTTTAATCTGCAGAAAATGTCAAAAGTCAATGTCACACATTTCAGTACCAGTTGCGTGATCAGACCCATATGCATATTTAAAATGCAAAATATTCATTTGCATATGGAGTTGCTGTACATCTGAGCGCACTTTAAAATCACAAAAAATCCATTTGCATCAGTTGCTTTTCTATCCCACCTCTATTGTGATCACCTCCTAACTGTGGACTCATAAACTATAGGCGTGATATCTGTTGTTAATAAGTGTGTAAAAATCCCATACATACACACTCAGCCATTCACAAGAGGAAATAAGAGTCAGATTTTTTTGTTGGGGCTGAAACCTTCTGACTAACTAAATACCTTGAAATAGAATCAAAGTGGGTTGAATGATGTAAAGCACTTGCTTTATTCTCAGAGAAATGAGTGATCATAAAATTGTCCTATAGTAACAGTGACATCCTCATTAGGATTAGCAATGTGCAGGCATTTTTATTTATCAGGATCTAGAAGTTCATTGGAATGTCCAGGCATCTGATCTCTGAGTTTCCATCTGCTTGTGTTTTTAACAGTATATCAAAATGTCAAGGCTAATCTGCAATGTGCAAACAACTTACTCTCCCACTGCTATGACCCAATAAATGGTGATGTTTCCCAAATTATCCAGCATCACAGTACAAGATAATATTACAGTTTCATTAAAAAAAAAAGGTCAGTATATACAGGCTTAATAACTAACCCTGTAAAAGCATGTCTACTCGAGGACAAATGAAATACTTGTGTTGGTTTTTGTAATATAGTTCCTCTCATCCATGGGGTGTGATATTAGTTCACAAAAATGTCATGGGTATACGAAGTACTGTAATATGAACGGGGCATCATCATCCGGTTCTCATCAGTGGTAGTTTCAATACTTCATGCATGACAAATACTTTTCCAGCAATGATTTGTATCTGAAAAACACTTAAACATGGCAAAAGGGGAACTTAAATAATTAACAAAGTTGAGAACTTGAATAGGGAGAAATTATTTAAAAAAAAAAAATCAAATAAAAAAAAAAAGTGGCTCTGAGAATTTAAACCACTCATTGCAACATAATGTCCCACAATGTGGTGTTTATCAAACATCTACGAGACTGCATCTCACTAATCTCTCTGCTAATCTTGATACTTAATATCTACATCTAATAACTTCAAATGAATTTTAATTTTATAAAATTTTTCAATTTATTTCTTTTTTTTTGGAGGGGGGAGGGCTGTTTGTGTGTGTTTGCTAATGGCAAGGTTCTTTTGAACAAGGGTTTCAAAGATGGATCTATATTACACACACTGGTTTGCATTTAAAGTGTCCATGCAGCAGAACGAGGAGCGTTTAATCACAGTTCTTTGCAGTGTGTGGTTAAAACTGCACTCCTCCTCTCCTTATATTCGTTCTATCTTGCTTCCTCAGCCCCCTTGTTTTGGCCGCCTCTCCTCCTCTCCTCAGCATGGCCGTAGTTTAGTTGGAGTAAAGCTCTGTTGGAGAAAAGCACAGAGGCATGTGTGTGTGTATCAGAAGCATGACGCAGATGCCAATGGCAACCAAGGGAGTGAAGGGCTGAAAAGCTGTGCTGGAACTGGTAGCTATGGAAAAAGATTGAGAAGAAAAAAAAAAGATGTGTGGGATCAGTTAGTGCAAACTCTCTTAGCAGAAAGAGTCAGTAAAAAGGAATGAGAATATGTCAGAGATGAATTATCAAAAAACTGACAGATCTCTCCTGAATTTGTGGCTGAATTTGTGACATGAAGGGATGGATGGATGATGCGTGTGGTTAAACGGGAGAGATGGATGGATGGATGGACAGATGATGAGTGTGGCTGAATTTGTGACAACAATGGATGGATGAATGAATGTATGGATGGCTAGATGATGAATGTGGTTGAATTTCTGACCTAAATGGATGGATGGATGGATTGATGGATGGATGGATGGATGGATGGATGACAGGTGTGGTTAAATGTTTTACATGGATGGATGGATGGCTGGATGGATGGATGGATGGATGATGGGTGTGGTTAAATGTTTGACATGGATGATGGATAATGAGCGTGGTTCATGTGTGACATGGATGGAGGGATGGAAGGATGGATGGATGGATGGATGGATGATGGGTGTGGTTAAATGTTTGACATGGATGATGGATAATGAGCGTGGTTCATGTGTGACATGGATGGATGGATGGATGGATGGATGGATGGATGGATGGATGGATGGATGGATGATGGGTGTGGTTAAATGTTTGACATGGATGTATAGATGGATAATGAGCGTGGTTCATGTGTGACATGGATGGATGGATGGATGGATGGATGGATAGATGGATGGATAGATGGATGGATGAAAACTTTTATGTAACCTAATTTCAGGTATTTTACTCTCAGGGGCTTATTCTGGGAAGCAGTGTGTAATTTTTCATGGCAGAAAGTCATTTTTATGTGAGCTGCATGAGGCATACAAATCATTTGTTCTCTGGTGTTCATATATTGACATGAATTTAGGTTTAGACTTGCATTAGACTGACAGGACCTTATACATGATGTGATTGTGCAGGAACAATGTGCTATAGAAAATAATGAGAGGGTGTTTGTGTGAGTGTGTGTTTACTGAGAGGGTGTTAATGTAAGTGGGAGGACTGAGTGTGTGTGTGTGTGTGTGTGTGTGTGTGTGTGTGTGTGTGTGTTTACTGAGAAGGTGTTTATGTAAGTGGGAGGACTGAGAGAGAGAGAGAGAGAGAGAGAGAGAGAGAGAGAGTGGTGTGTATGCTTACTGAGAGTGTGTGTGTGTGTGTGTGTGTATATTGAGCGGGTATTTGTGTGAATTTTGTTGTGTTTACTAAGCGAGTTTTTGTGAGTGTGGTGTGTGTATGTGTGTGTGTTAAGAGGGTGTTTGTAAGAGTGTGGTGTGTGTGTGTGTGTGTGGTGTGTGTGTGTGTGTGTGTGTGTGTGTGTGTGTGTGTGTGTGTGTGGGTGTACTGAGAGGGTGTTTGTGTGAGGGTGGTCTGGGTGTGTGTGTGTGTGTGTGTGTGTGTGTGTACTGAGAGGGTGTTTGTGTGAGGGCGGTCTGTGTGTGTGTGTGTGTGTGTGTGTGTGTGTGTGTGTGTGTGTGTGTGTACTGAGAGGGTGTTTGTGAGAGTGTGGTGTGTGTTAAGAGAGTGTTTTTAAGAGTGTGGTGTGTGTGAATGTGGTATATGTAGTGAGAGGGAGTTTGTGTGAGGGCGGTCTGTGTGTGTGTGTGTGTGTGTGTGTGTGTGTGTGTGTGTGTGTGTGTGTGTGTGTGTGTGTGTGTGTGTGTGTGTTTAAGGAGCTCACCACGGCAACTCTTCCCATCTCTCTGTAGCATTCCAGTCACACAGCTACACACTGGGCCTGTTATCTGACTAGTGCAGATCTGCTCACAACCTCCATTCCCCTCCTCACACCAATCTGATTCTGTAACACACACACACACACACACACACACACACACACACACACACACACACACACACACACACAGTTATACAGCATGTACTGAGAAGTAATTCCTTTGCTTACATATTTTCTCACATACGCAGTAAATTTCAAGTCTTAGGTGTGAATTAGTTTGTGAATGAATGTGTTTCCGTGGGTGTGATCCAGGGTGTATTCTTGCTTCATGCCCAGTTATTCAGGACTAGAATATGCATCCATCATAGTCTTACCCTGACCAGAATAAGGTGTTACTGGAGATGAATTAAAGTAATTATTACTGTGTCACATGCTCACAAATGCACACACGCCCACTCAACCAAACCCATACACGCCCACTCAACCACACCCACTTATTTGCACAAAGACACACACACACACACACACACACACACACACACACTCTCAGTACCTCGTTTTCTGATTGGTCCCACTGAGAGTATGTGCTCTTTTTGCTGACTGTAGTCACTGTAGCTCCTTCTGTTGTGTGGACAGTTCTAGGAATAAATATAATAAAAATAAATTGTCACATATAAAATCAAAGTCCTGTTTCAATACTATAAAACCAGTTTTATTTATTTTGACTATGAAAGGAAATTATTAGTGAAATCCAAATTGTGTTTAATCTTCATTCACTTGATAAATTGAGTACATAGGATGCCCTGAGGGTTTTTCAAAGACTTGGGCGCCTTAACACATCCACATTGAGAATATTTTTAATCAACTACGTGTGATTCCATATAAGGCAAAACTGGAAGATACTCGACCAATCCTTTATTATATATGAAAAAGGTCCTATTTTTTTTGTGTGGGTGGGTCTTTTTTGTCATGGGGGTGGGGGGGGGGTCGGGAAGTCTGACTATGTGTTTTTCTTTGTTAAGTGCATTCTGTCGTCAAGTAAAGTGTGCTTTGATGTGTTCCGTTAAGGCAGTGCTTCTCAATTATTTTCTGTTGCGCCCCCCCCTAGGAAGAGGAAAAAAATTTCACCCCCCCAATATAAATAGTGTTATTTATCTAAAAATCATTATAAGTAATCCTCTGCATAACACTGTATCCTTATTATCATTATGGAATATAAAAAAGGAAGAAATATAGATCAACTTCCATCAAAGAATAAATTTTTTATAATATTTTAGTTTTTGACCAACGATTTGAACCATTTGATAATGAAAAAAAAAAAAAATAAAATCAATAAATTATAATAAATTCAAATTGATCAGCAATATTAACTCGGGAGCACAATATATAAAACACTTTAACCAACAAAACAAAAATTAATAAAACAATTATTATTATTATTATTATTATTATTATTATTATTATTATTATTATTTTGTCAAAATGATTAAGCCCGTTTCGTTGTGCAGTTTTTCAAAGCCGGGTTTAAAGCCCAATACTGAACTCTCAGCTCCTGCTCAATGCTGAACTGGGACCTGGACTTATTTTGGCAGCAGTGACGTCATCCAGCATGACAGAGCCCGTGTGTGCTGCAGGTCGGATCAGTTCCTCTGCTCTGCTCTGCTGTGGGGGTTTTTGCACTGAGCAGTTTGGTACTCCACCTTATCTGATGCTAACAGAGCTCGCTGGTTTGCTGGAGTAGCATTCACAAAGCGGGATGGTTGTTGGCAATATTCGGCACATTTATATGCTGAAAGAAACTCACGTGGCTCATCACGTGTTCGGTGTGGATGTCTTTAAGTGATGCCTGAGTTTATTTGGGTTCATAATGTCTGCTGCCAATGTTTTCAGACACAGTAAACACAGCGGTCTTTCCTCGTTTCGTAGCCAAGTGCTACGTTCGCTTCATCATATCTTCTCAACGTAACTTCCGGGAGACTTTCATTTCTCTCACTGTCTCTGTCTCTCTCCGCCTCTCTTTCCGTCACTGTCAAAAATTCCCATGGTGGGTTTATTAATTTCACTTCTTATTTTACCTCTGAGCACACTCTGACAGTGAGGAAGCCACTGCCACCTGCTGTAGTGGATGTACAATTACACTTTATCCTAATACGTAGTACAGCCAAAAAGCATGTCCCCCCCCCCCCCGCAACGCACCACGCCCCCCCCCCCCCCAGGGGGGTGCCCCTTACTATTTGAGAACCACTGTGTTAAGGCAACTAATTTTCTTTAGTGCCACCATGTCATGTTAATGTCATAGTGGCAGTGGTGGCATGATGGTAAAAGGTGCTGGCTCACTGATCCTAAGGTTGGGGGTTTGAGCCAAGTCCCACTCTCCACAAGGTTATCACTGTCCCCTCAGTGCAGCTAACTGGGTTATCAAAGGCCGGCCATGTCTCTCACTGTCTATGGTGAGAGGTTCATATAAAAGAACCATTGCCGACTTTCGTCAAGAGTAGTCTGCATAGTCCTCAGTGTGTTTCTACCCTGCGATGGCCGGTGAGCTATCCAGGAGGGATTCTGCCCTCGCTAAGAGAGAGCGGATACATGCGAGGGCCAGTGATGTCAGAAGCATGTCAACATACCAGTAACCAGCTAGTAACCAGTAACCCTTATTAATAACTGATGGAATTATTATGTTTGTACAAATAAGAAAAGAAAACTCAGCTGTGGATAGTAAATATTAGAGAGTTAGAATAAAGACATGTTTGAATAAAGACACGCTGCACTGTATCAGATGTAAAGGGTCACACGTGCAAGTAGAACTATATTTTCAATGTAATGTCAAGCAACCTTTTTTCTAAAAAAGGAAAGATATTTATTTAATTAAATATTTGCAAAAAATATAAATAATAAAGAAGTATTTATTATTATTATTATTATTATTATTATTATTATTATTATTATTATTATCATTATTATCATTATTATTATTATTATTACACATTAGTGCAAAGCTTCACAGCAAAAAATGTTTTTGGTTGGAATCTTGCATGTAAAGTTTGCATGTTCTCCCTGCCTTTGCATAGGTTTCCTTCAGGTCCTCTAGCATCCTCCCACGCCTAAAGCCATGTCAGATTAGATTAATTTGCCAATCTAAATCACCCATAAGTGTGAATATGAATTGTTATTCGTCTCTGTGTTACCCCTACGACACATTGTTGACCTTTTGGCAGTGGATCCTACCGCTCACCTGAAGTCAGCTGGGATTGGCTCCAGCCACTGGAGGACCCTGATCAAAAATTGAGTCTGAACAAGCATGGGAAAAATTTCACACAATCTAATTTCAGGCAAGGAATCAAACATGATATAGTGGGTGGATCACCTTGAACATGAATATTTTCGCGTAACAACACATCTCAAGGCCATTTATTCCTCTTATCCCAATATCCCAGTGGTTACCTACATTATTTATTTATTTACTTTTGTTTTAGTAAACAGTGACATATTATACACTTAGACTTACAGTATATTCTAACAGTTATAAACAACCGACCCTCAGTTTCCTCTCTTCTGGTGGAGTTAGGTTAACTGACTGACTAAATTAGCATAACTGACTGACTGTTATAAATTGCTGACACTGGAGTCTCCTTTAAACATTACATACAAAAACAAAACAGCATGATTATACACATTTATCTTTTCAAACATATTTATGTGCATAATTTGCCTTACAAGTGTCTGGGAATGCTGTTACTATGGAAACAATCACAGAATGAGTGTGTCTTAAAATAAACTTATATTTTGTCTTGCGGCCTGAATGTCTATCTGAATTGCTGTTGTAGAAAATTAACGAACACCTGCTGTTATTAATCACTGTAGAATGAGGAATAAAACTGTGTGTGGGGCGTGTTCTCACCACTTTGCATGCGTTGGTCTCGGAGTCACACAATGTGACATCACAGTGTAGGTGGACTTCATCATAATCACCGATGAACTTAAACACAGTGACGTGAAAGCGGCAGGTCAGAGACACGCCATTCTCCGCCATGCCAATAGTATTGTCTTTAATGTTGGGGCATCTGAAATTAAAATATTTCATGGATTAGCCCATATAACAATAATCACCAAGTCTGTAAGTAGCAATCACTTCTGTCTCGCTTTCAAATTAAAACAGGCAGCTGTCAAGTACAGGGCCTATAAAGAGACATGTAGAAGAAAAAAGTTTTGGTGCAAATAAATAAATATGTAGTGTCTTGCTCAAGTGCACAGAATACATATAATATATGCAATAATAATTTCCTCTATCACACCATATCATTTCTATGATTATATCTACATACGTAGGATATGAGTAATCATGCGTTCTGATTGGCTACTGCTAGGATACCAGCTCATAGGCCATAAATAGACCAAAACAAACATTGCAGAATGATCTGCCAAGACTTAATCTACTTAAATATAAAATTGTATAAAATGCATGGTGGCACAATGGTGTAGTGGTTAGCACATCTGCCACATCTGCAAGAAGGCCTGGGTTCGATTCCCGGCCTGGGCGTTTCCGTGTGGAGTTTGCATGTTCTCCCCGTGCTTGGGTGGGTTTCCTCCCACAATCCAAAGGCATGCACAGTAGGTTAATTGGCTGTTATAAATTGCTCGTAGGTTTGCATCGTGCAGAAGGCAATGGCAAACCACTGCACTAATCCTGCCAAGAAAACCTCAATGAAGATGATAACCAGGGCGTTATCATTCATGGCGGGTCGCCAATGGTCGTCCTATGACTCAGGCACTAGATAGATAGATATAAAATGCAAAAAAAGCATCTAAACTATTTGACCATTTAAATACAGTTTTGCATTTTTAAGAATCAGAGCTTGGACCCAGCACTTTGATTTTTTTTTTTTTTTTTTTTTTTTTTTTTTTTAATACCACAAACCATGACTTTATTATACGAGATAGTGGAACAGCAGTAGCATGCAGCAGCAGCAGCGTCTTTGGTGCCAAAATAGTGCTAGTTTAAGATATTTTTCTTTGCATGACCTTGCGTAAGATAAGATAAGATAATACTTTATTATCCAGGAGGAAATTCTGGTTAAGTCATATTATTATGACGTGCGTCGCCGCCGAGCAGCACCACCTAGGTTGTTCAAAGAGCCAAGTTACAAACAGAAAAGCTCAAATCAACAAAACACAAACTGTGATAAAATAAATACATAAAAAATTCTATGTTTAAAGGGCCTTACACAGACCCAGTAAACAATATAATAATAATTATTATTATAATTACTATATTTATATATATATATATATATATATATATATATATATATATATATATATATATATATATATATATAATATAATATAATATATATATATATATATATATATATATATATATATATATATATATATATATATATATATATATATGTAATATAAATAATATAAAAATAATATATACTAAATTATATTATATTATATTATGTTATGTTATATTAAAATTATATTTATATTGCACGATGCCCATTGTTTTGTTGGAAAGAAAATGAGCAGTTCTCTGGGTAAACAAAATGGCCACAACTTCAAAGTTAGATGTTCTCCATCCTCAGAGCAAGGTTTAGAGATAGTGTAGTGCTCGTACATCAGAACAACTAGTGTTTGTTTGTCACGTTGATTATCACCAGACACTTCTTCAATACAGAATTCATCTACACGCACACACAAACAAAAGAAAAACCTAAATGCTGATCTGCTGGAGAAGTTACATAATTTCAGCCTGCTGCAAGGAACAGTCCTCTGGATGGCCCATAGAGAAGCCACTGTAAGCAGTATGCAAGGCAGCAGAAGTAAAAGAAGGAATGTTAGGTGAAAAGAAAAGCCTAAATTGGTCAACTCTTCCATCCATTCAACTTTCCCACACCTGCTGGAAAATGAACTGGACTATATCTGACTCCAGCCCACTACCAGCACGTGTTTAGAGACTGATGCGTCTCTTTTCAAACAAAATTAGGTTTTAATTAAACATCTGTCCCCAGTTCTCTACATGTAAGATGTTTTGGAGACAAAGTCAGAAAGGCCAGATTGAGATGGTTTGGACATGTACTGAGGTGGGATAGTGAATATATTGGTAGTAGGATGCTGAGGTTGGAACTACCAGGCAAAAGGTCTAGAGCAGGGGTCTTTAATCTTACCGACAAAGGGCCGTTGTGGGTGCAGGTTTTCACTACAACCAAACAGTAGCCACACCTTCCATCTATTTCCACCTGAAGTGGGGCCATCTTGGTGAGATCACCTTGCCTTAAATCTTAAAGCAAGATGATCTCACCAAGATGGCTCCACTTCAGAATTGAAACAATGATGCCCAATCTAGTTTTTATATTATTATTATTATTATTATTATTATTATTATTATTATTATTATTATTTTGACGATCAGTGATTGGTAGAAACAGGTGGATGGTGGGGCTACTGTTTGATTGAAGTGAAAACCTGCACCCACACCGGCCCTTCTTTGTGAATAAGATTGAAGACCCCTGGTCAAGAGGAAGACCAAAGAGGAGATTGATGAATGTGGTGAAGGAGGACATGAAGGTAGTTGGTGTAAGAGAAGAAGATGCAGAAGACAGGGTGAGATGGAGGCAGACGATTTGCTGTGGCGACCCCTGAAGGGAACAGCTGAAAGAAAAAGGAGATCTGTCCCCAGTTCTCTATTCACTTCATTTCACAGTACAGAAACTCGCACTTTGCGACATCTCATGTATGATTAAGTTCTGAGTCTTAGTCCTTCCCTGATTGCTTTGAACATGTTTAGATGCTTTGCCTGTAAACCCGACTAATCTCATCCAATCTGATTAAACTATCTGACCTGGTTAATCCTCTGCTTTCAGCGTATTTTGGCTTGTATGCCTTTGGACAGAGTTTCAATGTTGTTAATAAAGCATGTGTGTGTGTGTGTGTGTGTGTGTGTGTGTGTGTGTGTGTGTGTGTGTGTGTGTGTGTGCGTGTGCGTGCGTGTGTGTTCACCCTCTTTCTATGATGATATAGCGAAGGCGGTCACTGCTATAGCGTGATGGTGTAGCCCAGCACATATTCACTATGAGGATCAGTTGGCTGTCATCTGCTCCTTCTACAAAAACGCCCACAAATAACACATCTCGTGTACTGAGTACCACCTCGCCCTCGCGATACGGCTGCCGATACGAGGCGTTTTTATAAAGAGCCATCTTGGTGATAAAGTTGCCTTCCTGGGTGGGGAGGGTGAGGTTAATTACACTGTGGAATGTGAGAGAGAGAGAGAGAGCGAGAGAGAGAGAGAGAGAGAGAGAGAGAGAGAGCGAGAGAGAGTGAGAACGAGAGAGAGAGAGAGAGAGAAAATGTTTTACTCAATTATTTTAATTATGCATATTTAATTAACATATAAATTACTCATAATTAGCTAGACAGTGTATAAATTAAGTACATAATAGCACATTTATTATTCATTCATTCGTTCTCTGAACCGCTTAATCCTAATTAGGGTCACAGGGAGGCTGGTACCCATCTCAGCCAACTCTGGGTGAGGGCAGGGTACACCCTGGAAAGCTCGCCAGGCCATCGCAGGAATTTTTTATTTGAATAAACAATAAATAGCCAATTATTTAATCGTACATTGTAAGGTTACTTGTTAAAACAAACCTCAACTATGACTCAGAGGGTTTCAATGTCAAATCCTTAACATTTCCTGGATTACTCCTCCCAACCACAACAAAGACAAGGTTAGGCCTAATGAATAAGGCTTTTGTGCAATCATGGAGCAACTGTAAAATGTAGGTTAATAACCTCAGTTGACCTCTGACCTGAGCATGGGCTTGAGCACTGTCTCCAGGGAGATCTTAATGTCCAGCTCGTAAGCGCAAGAGAACTCCACATTGATGGTCTTGTCACGGGTCACCACACTCCCTGTGTTGTTCACGCTCTCGATCCACACCGTGTTCTTGTACATGATGTGCGTACCATTCGACTGGACACAAAGACCCACACACAAAGAGCTCCCAATGTCAGTGCCTTGGAATAGAATTACTTTCTCAGAGTAGATAATATGCTCTGAATGGGAACACAATGAAGACTACGTCATGTGAAACAGTTAGAAAGTCATTACAAACAAAACTAAAAAAAAAAAAAAAAAAAAAAAAATTACTGACATGTCTGTTCGGATAATTATAGACGATGTAAACAACATTCATAAATAATCATTGCTAGGACACTTGTTTACAACTGTTATAAAGTTCAAATTAACTTTACATTAAAAATTATAATGAGGTTCATATTTTGTTTATCTATTTATATAACTATACTTAAATACATGCACTTTTGAAATAGTTTTTTATACACACACTCACTGCTTTACATTCATTCGTTTTATGGGTTTTTTTTATTTTACATTTAAAAAAAAAAAGTCAAATTTTGACTTTAGCGTGCTCACTGTAGTACGCGACGTACCTATGTAGTACGCTGACGTAATACGCTACTTAAGCATGATGCTGCGTTTATTGTTTACAAACGACAGACTGAACGTGCCCCTCCTTCTTCCCAGTTCATCGCATGTTACCCCTGTGTTAAGACGTCGTCTCTGTGATCTTTGTGTTTACACTGTTTTGCAGACTTTTGTAACCTAATGCAAATATGGTTGGTCAGAAGGGTAAGCCTACTAGTGATAGCGGTAATCAGAAAAAGCAGCAAGCCATCTCGTTAGAAATGAAGATGGCTATTATCAAGAAAATTGATGCTGGTGAACAACACGTGATCACAACACAGGCCAAAAGATGACATCATAGAGCATGTTAAAGGTTATATTTGATACTGTATTTGATATTTTATTCGTGAATTTGATTAAAATCTATCTATTTGAAATTAGTTTGCTTGAATTTAATTTATTTGAAATTAATGTTGATATTATTTCATATTTTTGATATTATTTTACAATGTTAAGATTATAATAATTGATTTAGGGGTGTTTTATGAGATACAGTAATGGTATTTATGGATGTATAGTACAGTATGAACGCCATACATCACTGGAACGTACAGTAACAACTTACGTTTTTTTTTCACCTTACGTTTGGCCGTCCGGAACCGAACTAAAACGTAAGTCAGGTAGCGTCTGTATACAGTACAGTGTTGTCCAATCAGATTTGTAGAAATCTAATTTTAAACAGGATTCCTTGTTAATCATGGTTATCATTAATATAACAGTTTTTGTGGCACATTCACAATATTTTCTTGTTTCTGATTGTTTGAAAGCTATCAACTAATTCTTGTATAGTTCTATATATGTTGCGTACTTCTAGAGATCATCACATGGCAATGTCCTTTGCTCGCCCCTCAGAGAGAAAGCCCAACAAGACTATACTGTACAGTTACATTTGATTGAAATTCTTCTTGTCTTCACAATCAAATACTTAAACTGATTATGTTGTTGCTTTTTATCTAATTTATGCAAAATAAGCGATTGGTTACATGCACTGTCTGTCTCACATCGGCGATGAAGTATTTTTCACTAGACATCCTCATGAAGCCATACCGCAGCGAAAACCCATTCACCGATAGCTTAGTAACCGGAATATCTATCTTGAAAATATTTTAAATGAATAATAAAACTCTTACAGAATTATAGAATTGATATTATTATAGAAATTATATACTATTACTCTCTCTCTCTCTCTCTCTCTCTCTCTCTCTCTCTATATATATATATATATATATATATATATATATATATATATATATATGTATGTGTGTGTGTGTGTGTGTGTGTGTGTGTGTGTGTGTGTGTATGTATATATATATATATATATATATATATATATATATATATATATAAATATAATAAAAATAAAAGGACAGGACAAAGACTTTCTATTGAAACTCCATTTATCACTACAGATCTGTTTCGAGGGGTGGTGAAACCATCCTCTCTCTTCAGGTGATTATAGAAGATATATATATATATATATATATATACACACACACACACACACACACACACTATTATAGCTTTCAGTTGATAAGGAGGATTACAGGGATCCCTCCCGTTCCAAGGTTAATGGGGACCAAAGTCCCCCATGACCTCCAATTTCCACGAAGTAGGATCGACCCCCCCTGGCTGATGTATACATATATGTATGTGTATATAATATCAATAAATACATATTCAACGCTATAAATGCTTATAATAACAATTAAACATTCAAAAATTATACATAAGGTGTAAATAAAATATAAACACACACTCAGATGTGTACCTAATATAAAAATGTAAGTAGTTTTGTTGGAGTTTTTTTTTTTTTTTTTGCATAATTGGCCTTGTTTAATGGATTTTCCTTAACTGCCCCCCACCCCTATTTTTCCTTAATTTCCTTTTTTTTTTTTTTTTTTTTTTCCGATTACTGTAATATTTTTGAAAAACCCACAATGCTCTGAGGCCATGGGAACTGAAGCACGAAGTAGCGGGGGATCACTGTATTTATATCTCAGTGAGTGTTATTCCTCTGAGCATAATGCCACCGCAATCAAATAATTCACCATGTGATACTTTTCCTCGTTTAGAAACTGCTTATTAATGAAAGCCGTAACAGTAATAATACTGTATATGTTTAAATAAAGCATATCTAAAGAAATTCTAGACCTTCTTTCTGGGTCCTGCATGGGGAATTATTGTGTGTGATAAGTAGACCCTTACAAACTGCTTTCAATTTCACAAAAGATTGTGAGTAGTCGACTAACTGGCCCTCTGAGGTATATGGACTAAATGTTATCTTTATCTAAATGGATAGAGAGCTTAAGAAACTGACAGTGTACTGTAACTGTACAGTGTTACATGTTTCTGATGTATCTCGTGCTAACTTCAAATGTTGGCTGGTGAAGGTTTGATGCACCTGCACTATGGAGCCACAATAGCCTTTGGTGTTGTTGATGCGAAAGGAGATGAAGTCTTCACCCTCGATGCCAGAGCAATGCTGGTCATTGATACGCACATCTTCCCTCTCAAAGCCAAGCTGGAAGAGGCGACATTTCGAGATAGACACCTCCATCTGAGCATGTTTACATGTCACTTCGGCTTGAATGATGTCATCCTCACCTGTCCAATGGAAATGATAATGAAATTAAAAAAAAAGTTGGCCAGTTGAACCTCATCTTTTTTTGAGGTGTTCAATATTTTATAATATTAAACGTATGCAATGCATCTAAAATATAGTTATTCAACTACAATTTCCTGATTTGTTGGTTTAACTAGAAGAGAAACAATTATTCGATTGGTAATCTTACTTGAGGGTCAGTTTAATTAAATCCAAGTACTATCCTTATACGTACTACAAGTCATGATTAGCAAATCCACCCACTTGCAGTTATTTCCAATCATTCAAGGTCACACATT
Source organism: Plotosus lineatus (assembly GCA_024760905.1). Taxonomy (NCBI): domain Eukaryota; kingdom Metazoa; phylum Chordata; class Actinopteri; order Siluriformes; family Plotosidae; genus Plotosus; species Plotosus lineatus. The sequence goes on along the minus strand of CM045740.1, from coordinate 33,683,092 downwards.
TATCTACATGCAGTACATGCAGATGAAAAAAACATATTCAATCTAATTAACTTCCAAATTGCCCCTAGGTGTGAGTGTGAATGGTTGTCTAAGTGTTGGCAATGTGATGGCCTGGCGAGCTGTCCAGGGTGTACGCCGCCATCACCCAGAGTATTTCATGCCTGTCAAATATAAGTAATTCATCACCTGGTTGGAGAAGTTTCAGGTTTTGGTTTTTTATGTCTGGAGCACAGACTTCTTCTGTTCCTTTTGGCAATTCCCTTCAGGGGTCACCACAGCGAATCATCTGCCTCCATCTCACCCCATCCTCTGCATCTTCTTCTCTTACACCAACTACTTTCATGTCCTCCTTCACCACATCCATAAATCTTCTCTTTGGTCTTCCTCTGGGCCTTCTGCCTGGTAGTTCCAACCTCAGCATCCTACTACCAATATACTCACTATCCCTCCTCTGTACATGTCCAAACCATCTCAATCTAGCCCCTCTGACTTTGTCTCCAAAACCTCTAACATGTGCTGTCCCTCTGATGTACTCATTCCTGATCCTATCCATCCTCGTTACTCCCAAAGAGAACCTCAACATTTTCATCTCTGCTACCTCCAGCTCTGCCTCCTGTCTTTTCCTCGGTGCTATTACGTTTCCTCAGTGTGCACAGACTCTAAACCAAAAATATTTTTGTCACATTTATCAATGCCCAATCATAGATTGTTGTGATACACAGTGATTATTGCACTCACTGTCGACATGTACCTCTAGATTACATTGTTAAATGATTACCAATGAGACAAACAGAAAAACACCAACATTAGGGCTCAAAAACAATCCTGTTTCTTACTAATTTCTGTGCTGGGAAGTTCTGGACAACCACACAGGTCTCCTCCATTCTCTTGCTCGCATGTGTTGTTTGTGCAGATCTCCCCCGCACAGGGGTCATAGATCCATTCTGCTAAAGACAGGTCCAGGAACAAAGTTAGTACACACACACACACACACACACACACTATCATTACTAAGCCAACATAGATTTAAATATGGATACGTGTGAAAGAAAATCTGAATGAAGCAAGCTCTCTGTGTTTGTGATGCTGTTTTAGTTTGGGTTAATGTTGTTAAAGATTTATATTACGATGCCAACCCCTGGTCTATTTAGCCAGTTAGCTAGTTTTTTCTTCCCCTGTCCTTATAACAATAATCTATAATTCCATGTTAAGATCTTTACAAACCCACACACAGTAAAACAATATTTTGGATTACCACCACCCCACATAAACACACACACACACACACACACAAACACATTTCTCCCTCCTGTCTGGTAGGTGGCAGTGTGCCCTTACAGCAGTTCTCCTGGGCAATCCACTTGGTCGTGAGTGTTCCAAAGGAGCGACAAGCCTCAGCATAGGCAGCCATAGAGCCGCAGACCTGTGCCTTGCGGTGGTTGTAGCAGCCATCTAAATAACACGACTGGTAAAACGGTTGTGGGTCCAAAAGGCCGTGGCACGGCTGGAAGAAGCCCTTTAGCTGGGTAAGTTTCAAACAGCTGTCCTCGCCTTGCAGCTGCAAAATGTCTGTGTTATCACAGGACTGGGCGAGAGCCACATACTGAGTTTCATCACAGCTGCAAATACACACGGGTGGAGAAGGAAAGAGTAAATAACTGAGAGAATGAAAAATATTTTTAGAAAGGGTGGACAAATAAAGACAAAGTGAGTGGAAAAATGGGGAAAGAGACAGAAAATGAGTGAAATGGGAAACAAATAAAAGTATGAAGGTGAGAAAAAAGAACGAGGGGAGAGAGAGAGAGAGAGAGAGAGAGAGAGAGAGAGAGAGAGAGAGAGAGAGAGAGAGAGAGAGAGGATATCATTAAAATACATTAAAGCACACACCTATTCTGCATCCCATTGGTCTTCCAGCTCTGTGCAAGCTCCAGTGCACTCAGTGCTGGTTTTCCACGGGACGTGATGTAATCATCTGTGGGATCACCATTAAAGTTCCCGCACAAACCACACACCTTGTTCTGTAGTCGTGGGCCCATGGTGATACTAAGCGTGTTGAAACGGTTATAACGGACCTGGATGTCCTGTGGCGTGTCAATCACTAGAAAGCCTTCGGATGTGGAGACACGAGTCATCAGACCTGTTACAAAAGGCACAGACACTGTGGTTCCATTTACCTAAAGAGAGATAGGAGTAGAACAATTCATTACAATAATGGACAGCATCATCGGTACAGAAACTCATAACTACTGTACTCGGTTATTTTAATGGGTATAAGCGTCGGTTTTTTATTATTTACAATGCTGCACACAGTCTGGTATGAAAAAGGTAAAATATGTTTTGTTTGTCTCGTTCCATAAATAGTTTATATTTATTCAAAACCACTTTGTCGTAACAGTGTTGCAGGAAGGCTGGAGTCTATCTCAGCCATGTCTGAACAAAGGTGATGTACAACATGTGAGTTTAACAGTTCATAGCAGGGCAACACATACACAAGGGGCAATTTGAAATAACCATTTGGTATCTGCTTGTCTTTGGACGGTGGAAGGAAACCCATGCAAGAACATGGAGAGCATGTAGGCTCCACACAGCAACACTTTCGCTGAGCACAGAGGTCAAACCCATGACCTTCCTGTTGTGAGATAGACATGTTGTCCAATAAATCACTGTGCTGCCCAATACTTATAATAATACCAATGAGGAATTATTATTATTATTATTGTTGTAGTGTTGTTGTTATTGTTGTTGTTGATGTTTTTGTTGTAACAACAACTGACACTCAACATTTTAAATACAGTCGGCCCCCTCCTTACGAAATCCCTTGGGTAGGAAAATTCTGGGTTACAAAAAACATTTTTCGTCCCCGGGATACGAAAACAACCTCCTCTTACGAAAAGTGCCATTTAAAATTCAAACGCGCCAATCAAAATTTCACACAATGCGCAAGTTGCTCTCTAATTGGCTGTCTCCCAACATCCCTCCCCACTGGCCTCCCATTGGCTAGGAGGGATGACGCAGCTGAACCTTACCCAAACTTCCTGTTTGTCAGACACGTGAAGGAGAGTTGACTGTTGGCTTGTTTTGAAATTGATCATGCAGCGTTATATTTCGTTATCGCCGAAACCCCTCTACAATTGGGAGGATATTGAACCAGACGGAGACCTTAAAGCGGAAATACAGTGACGGAGGCAGATATTTCGGCACTATAATAAAACAAAGTGCTCCGTGGGAGAAGACCTCTGATCTCGCAAGGAAGCAAGTCAATATTGAATGAGGACCTCTGATCTTTCAAACAGGTACTGTAATTCCACTTTAAATAAAACATCCCGTCCATGTGCGTGTGTGTTTCTGTGTGTGTGTGTGTGTGTGTGTGTGTGTGTGTGTGTGTGTGTGTGTGAGAGAGAGAGAGAGAGAGAGCAAGAGAGAGAGAGAGAGAGAGAGAGAGAGAGAGAGAGAGAGAGAGAGAGAGAGAAGGAGGCTTAACGCTTTAATTTTTAGTTTAGTTTTTTTTAAGTTGTTTCATTTAGTAAATGTTTCATAAATGTGGCGCATGTGAGCTCATCTGAAATTCAGATCCCTCAAGGAATCAAGTTAATCTTGAGTTTGGACCTTTGATCTGTCAAGCAGGGAATGCGCTTTGAATTCCATGTCTTGTGGGCGTGGCCCGCAGCGCCACAATAAACATTTAATGCGTTCTGTATTGTGTGTGTGTGTGTGTGTGTGTGTGTGTGTGTGTGTGTGTGAGAGAGAGCGAGAGAGAGAGAGAGAGAGAGAGAGAGAGAGAGAGAGAGAGACAGGGGTGTGTGTATGTGTGTGTGTGTGTGTGTGTGTGTGTGTGTGTGTGTGTGTGTGTGTGTGTTTGTGTGTGTGTGTGTTAATAAAAATGTTTAATAATGGTTTAATTAATAAATATGTTAATAAAATGGTTTAATCTTCTTCTTCTTCTATCCTTTCGGATTTTTCCCTTTCTCAGGGGTCGCCACAGCGAATCATTTGATTCGCATATTTGATTTGGCGTAGGTTTTTACGTCGGATGCCCTTCCTGACACAACCCTTTTATCAAGGGACAGAAACACGCTGACGGCTTTGCAGCTACTCTTTACAAAAGTCAGCAATGGTTCTTTTACATGAACCTCTCACCATAGACAGTGAGAGACATGGCCCGCCTTTGTTAATATGTTAATAAAATGTTTAAATGGTTTAATAAATATTTTTTTTTACTTTTAACACATATTTCATACAAAATTGTTGTACTGTTATCATTTTTAAAGGGTTTATGGATCAAGGGTCTTGGGAGCCTTGGAACGAATCACGCGTTTAACGTGTAAAGTGCGCCCCCTACTTATGAAACTTCCGTGTTACAAAAAAGGCTCTGGAACGGATTAGTTTCGTAAGTAGGGGGCCGACTGTATTTGTACAGGTAACGGACCTTAACAGTGTTGCCAGAGATGAGAATATTCTCCTCGTTGATGTAGAGGTAAGCATGTGAAATGGTCGTGAGATTGGGTGTGCTCCACTTGTCAAAGTTGGCAATAAGCTGGAATGAGAGTTCGGGCAACTTGTGGCAGATCGTAGACAAGACGAAAGAACAGGAGGCAGGCAGGCGGAGAGAGGCGCCATCAAACGTGCGGAAAACACCACCACCTGATGCCACACAGTGCTGGTTGCGACGGGCGAAGCAGCCACGGACACCATGGCGAAGTACACACTCTTCCTCAGCCTTACAGCGACGAGGGTCACACTGGATCAAGTTGCGGCCGATGCACTGGCAACGCTTGGTGCAGTCATTGTTCCAAAACAATTGCTTCGGCTATTATGGACAAGAGATAAAGAGAACTGTTGAGGCTTGGAGCACTTTCAGGAGTTTGAACTTTTCTATACAGTAATTTGGCAGAAATGTAAATGAGAAAATCAATGCAGAAATCCTGAACTGGACTGATACAGTCCAATGCACCTTCACCTCATCCTGTAATGGTTTTATATAAGCACGATTGTACTTACATTGGTTTGTGCTACCGTCCGTTCTGATCCGAAACATGCAGAAACTTACACACTTATACTTTGGCTCATGCAACATTCAAAGCAGTTTTCTACAGTAAGTCTCAGTATTGTTCATTGTTCTGTTCGTTTGAAAAAGCCCTTTATGCTTCTCACAATTCTCCATGTCCACCTCAAACACTCTCTCTCACCTCAAAGTACTTGCTGTCAGTATAGCAGCCACAGTTCTGACTAAGGATGCAGCTTTTGCCATTGATCACATAACCTTGATCACACTGGCAGCCCTCCACACAGTGCTGGTTGCAGTCTCTCTGGCCCCGTGCTGGGGCACACTGGGGCTGGCACGCCATCATACAGCTTGCGTAGTGACTATTAATTGGGCATGGCAGCACTAGACACACACACACACACACACACACACACACACACACACACACACACACGTATTTACAGGTGTTGATTTAGCAAAGGAACTTCCAAAGCTGTTTTTCAGGTAAAGCCTCACTCAAGATAAAATTGAAAATTTAAAGTGTGTGTTTAATCATGTACAATACATTATGTGCATTCATGGGTGCAAAGTTAAGTTGATTGTGCGTCTCACCACATGGAGTAGAGCTCCTCCAGCCAATCATAGACACCCCCTGGATTTGACAGGTACTAGCATACACCTGCAGCCAATTACAGATGGTCTCTCGAGCTCCCTGGTCCACACATGTATCCTGTAGACAGCTTTGGTAAAAGTATGCTGGTGCCACCTTGCTGTGACAGCGGGCAAACACACCTCCACGGTCAATAATAAGTCCACACAGCCTCACCGCTTCTGGTTCTACATAAACGTACAAGCTCTCAGCCAGGTGGAAACGGTTTCCTGGGATAGAGTTTTCAATGTCATTATTATTGATGGCGGCTATAGTCTGCACAGGAGCAAGAACATCAGCTGTCAGGCCTCTTTCAACTAATCCACAGCGTGGGCAAGAGTCGCCACAACCAACTTGACAAAACGTATCACGCTCTGCCCACATCATACCCCATTCACTGACACTGAGGCTAGGGCCAGAGATGGGCATTCCCTGGCAGAGACCACATGTGGAATTGAAGATGGTCCGGGGAAGAGAAAGCAGAAGAAGTGTATTCCAGTCAAACGCCACCTAAGAAGCAAAAATATTTCAAAATAGTTCTATGCTTTTGAATTACTAGTAGAACCAATATTTATACGATATGAACTCATGCAGTCATACTCATTTGCAGACGTGCGACTAGAGGAAGCTGGAGCCTATCTCAGTGGTCAAGGGCAAAGTACACCCTGAACAGTTTGCCGGACTAATGTAGGGCAATGCACACAACAATTCACACACACACACACACACACACACACACACACACACACACACACACACACACACACACACACACACGGGGCAATTCGGAGCAGCAAATTATTTTAATGTGCATGTCTTCGGACTTTGGGAGGAAAGCAGAGTGCCTGAAGGAAACCCACACAAACACAGGGAGAACATACAAAACTCAAACCTAGGACATTCTTGCTGTGAGACAGATGCATTACCCATGACACTGCTGTGCCACAGACTACATGAACTTATGACTCAACGTTATTCCAAGATTAATACAGTGGTGCCTCACCTTACGATAGTCCCCAGCAAACAAAAAATCCAAGTTACGAAAAACATTTTCCAAAATTTTTTGTCTCTGTATACAAAACAAGTTCTCCTTACGAAACAAGCCAAACGTGCCATTCAAACATTAAAACAATGCACGAGCTGCTTTCCCATTGACTGTCCTCTAACATCCCGCCCCGCTGGCCTCCCATTGGCTAGGAGGGATGACGCAGCTCTCTCCCATTGGCTATCTCTCAACATCCCGCCCCACTGGCCTCCCATTGGCTAGGAGGGATGACGCAGCTCTCTCCCATTGGCTATCTCTCAACATCCCGCCCCACTGGCCTCCCATTGGCTAGGAGGGATGACGCAGCTCTCTCCCATTGGCTATCTCTCAATATCCCGCCCCACTGGCCTCCCATTGGCTAGGAGGGATGGTGCAGCTCTCTCCCATTGGCTATTATGGAGCTGCATCTCCCATAATGCTTTTCGTGTCCAGGACAGAGTTACTGTTTTTTGACTCAGGCGTTTAACCTTCCATAAACAGTTGTAAGATTATAACTCTGCTCAGAAGATATGGTCAACACAAGTGCGCGCACACACTCACACGAGCATGTGTGATTTGTGGTGCGAGTGAAAAGAGGAAGCGGGCTCGTGATATCGTACAGGAATTTGGCCAAACCCGTCTACCATCGGTATGATATTGAAGCAGAAGGAGGCCTTAAAAGGTATGCTTTTATAATTTTTAAAGGGTTTAGGGGGTAGTATTGGGGGCCTTGGAACAAATTATGCGTGTTACATGTAAAATGCGGTTCAATTTACGAAAAATCCAAGTTAAGAAAAAGGCTCTGGAATAGATTAATTTTGTAAGGTGAGGTACCGCTGTACAGGGATCGCTCACCTTCTGCAGTTAATTGGGACCGAGATCCCCTGAGACCATCGAATTTCGCGAAGTAGGATCACCTCCAACTCCCCCTGACTGATGTATACGTGTATGTATATATGTATATAATTGCAATAAATACATACTCAATGCTATAAATGCTAATAATAACAATTAAACATTCAAAAATAATGCATAAGATGTAAATAAAATATAAATGCACACACATGCAGATGCACGTGCACGCACTCAGATGCACACCTCACAAGAAAGTAAGTAGTTTTGATAAGGGGTTTGGGTTATTTTTGTTTTGTGTTTGTTTAGTTTTTTTTTTTTTTTTTTTCATAATTGGCCTTGTTTTTGCGGCATTTTCCTTAACTTTTCCCCTATTCTTCTATAATTTCCTTATTTTTTTAATTCGATAAATATTTTTAAAAAAACAAAAAAACTCGCAATGCACTGAAGCCGCATGAATTGAAGCACAAAGTAGCGAGGGATCCCTGTATCTGTCACTTCACTATATTTGAATAATTTCAGAGCTCAGTGATAGCAATTAAAGATGATACATCACCTTCAGTCCAAAGTCCGTCTCCACTAGTAGTTGTAATCCCATACTGTATATGTTGATTTTTCCTGGGCCCAACTTCAGCGGCAGGTACAAGCGCTCTTTATTTACCTTGTAAAGATAAATTAAAAGGTTCTCACATTGTAAGAAGTAATTATTATACTGTTCGCATTATTGTAAACACAAATAGTCTGTTTTTTCTTTCCCTTTAATTTCGTTCTCATTTCTCTGATCTTTGACGACATCGAGAGGCCCGGAGAACACTTTTCAACATCTTTCCTCTGCTCTTTCTATCTTTATTTGATCTTAAGTCCCTCAGATCTTTAGGTGCTGTTGTGAACTTCTTCCAGCTATCACTCATGTATGGGTTTTCTCTGACTTTACTCCAGCATGATAACAGACATTGATTGTAATCAGATATTGCTTATAATCCCTCACATGTCCCTTTGTCTTCAGTCCTGTCTGCTTGATTAAAAATAACTTTGTGGCATAAACAAGTGCTTGACCTGCAGAATATGTGGCCATTTACACAGAATATTAGAATTACACCCGGATTCTTGTGTTTATGAATTTTTTTTTATGCCATAAAGAATGTGACGGCTTTGCGTTCTTGTGCGGCTGTAGAGTCTGTAGCAGCCATGTACACTGATGAGACTAAGAAAAGGTTTATTTCGGAAACTCATGTATCAGTGTAAATGCAAACCTGTTCCTCACCATGACTGTGTGTTTGAAACTCCTTGACACTTCAATCTCATATCCATAAACCTCCAACACAAAACCTTGCACCCAGATGGCCTGCCCTGTATCTCTCTCCTCATTCCGGACTGAAAGCTGGAACCGAGGCAGGTCCTCTGGTCCTGTCTCAGCACTGAAACTGCCATCCTGTCCTCCATTCCCGTTTTCATCTTCATCCAGCCCCCCACATTCTGTGGTAACTAAATGAAGTGTACAGCTGCTCTGCAGGTCAAATGGGACACCTCCAAAAGGCAAGAAATGCGCGTATCCAGCCACCGCGCAGAGAGCCTCAGTCCGAGGCTGGCAAAAGAATAGTCCATCAGTCTCTTGGCAGTATTCCTCAGGGTGGCACGGGGAGAAGTTGCAGTAGACACTGTTGTCTGTCCCATTGCAGAAACAGCGCTCTTGACATTCCCAATCAGTCCAGAATGTGTCATTGGTGGCTAGTTGACGGCCAAGGTAGGAGCAGCCACAGTCACTACGGGGGACACAGAGTCCATCACGGAGCACAAAGCCATCTTCACATTGGCAGCCTTCGGAACAGGGGTACGCGCATGGCTCCTCTGGCTCATCCAGATTTTCACAAGTCAGTGGGCATGCTGTGGTGCACTCATCAAAATGGCTATTTTCTGGGCAAGGCAGGGCTGAATGTGGGAGAGAGAAAACAAAAAATATTAAAACATCTGCAACACTGAAACTACTAATATGTCACTGTCTTCAAGGCAATTATTTCTTACGGCAGTTTGTGGAACTCCTCCAGGTCCCCAAGTTGATCTGAGCGTCCTGACATGCTGAAGCGTAGGCCTGCAAAGAAGAGCACAAAGCTGAGCGATTACCCTCCTTCACACACATATTATACAGGCAGTTCCTGAAGAAGGGTGAGGGGTTGACTGCTATGTGGCAGGCCAAGAACGAGCTGTTCCCTGGGTCATTGATGTTGCCACAGAGCCAGGGGCTCTGATATAGTCGCAGGTCTGTACACATGCGGTACAGGTCATCACAGTCGCCATTGCATGTCAAGTCATCAGCAATGGCCCTCCAGCCCTCAATGAACTGGTCAGCCGTGTCAGCTTGTCGTCCACTCGGCAGACGTAAGTCATCAGAAGGGTCTCCATTGAAGAAACCACAGAGGCCAGAGGTTGAATTGTAAAACAGTGTGGAGAGAGTGATGTTAAGAAATCCTTGGTGGGAGTAACGAGCCCGAATCAGACCAGTCCATTCCACGACAGTAGCGTTGCCAGAAGCACGATACACAATAAGTGGTTCCATTGGATGAACATATGGAAGAATAACTTGCTCACCATTTATCTAAGGAGAGACAGAAGAGGTTTCAGGGTTATATGACCTTGAATGCTATGTTTATTCGGTAAACCCTCAATGATATTTTTCATGCCTTCCACAGTATAGAAAGCTTAGATATTTATAATAGTAATTATTACAATTGAAATATTTACAAACCTATACACAAACCTTAACAAGATCAAAATCAGAGCCACCAATTTGTGCCTCCAAGTATGCAACCCTGATGACCACAGGCCTCTTCCATATAGGACCCTTATTCACCAGCTTTCTCCCAATCTTCACCTCCACTGCTGACACATTGGCTGGCGGGCGTCCCATAGTCTTCACTAAGTAAAAGGAGCTCTCATCTGGGAATGGCATGGAAGAACCATCGAAAGTAGCTAAGATGTACGTCTGAGATAATGAACACATGGCCTCTCTACGAGGATAACAACCAAGCAACCCCACTTCTGCTGTGCACACCTCGCCTTCATGGCAGGAGTCATTAAAGCAGGTGATCTCTCCCACTGGGCCACACACACAGCGCTGGAAACAACCGCTGCCAACCTCACCCCCTTCATCCATCCAAAAAGTTTCATTGAGAGCATAATATAAGCCATCGCGTTCACAACCACATTCAGAACGACGGACACAGTGGCTGCCGCTCAGCACAAAGCCCTGATCACACTGGCAGCCCTCTGTGCATGGATGTGTGCAGTATAGGTGTGAGGTCAGGTCGGAGCAGGAGGGGGGGCAAGCACTTGTGCACACCTGGTAGTGACTGTTCTCTGGGCATGTCAATGCTAAAATCAAGGAATAGATATTAAAACGTTAATAGAACACGGAAAACCTTAATGAATGTTATGTATGAATGTAAGTATGGAGACTGACGTTTAATATTAATATCATGAAACATTCAATAAACACGAAGAATGAACAGACTTACCACAGAATGTACGTGACCTCCAGGATCTGATGGTTACTCCCAAAGCCTGGCATGCTAAAGCATATGCCTGAATAGCCTGGCAAAGAGTTGTGATATTGTCGCGATTGCTGCACATGTCATAAACACAACTGTAGACAAAAGCAGTTGGATCTACCACAGCCCGACAGTCTCGGAATGGCCCATCAGTCTTGTTTATGAGCCCACAATAATCGGGTCGAAAATAAAAAGCTTCAGCTGCTGGTTCACACAAACTGCAGTTCTGAGCGCACCCATCTGTACAACGAAAATCAGTGTCTTCTGCCCGCCAACTGCCGCCCAACTCAACAACACTATCTGCTAAAGAACCATCTGGCAACACAGGGTCATCAGCAGGGTCATCATTATAGTTCCCACACAAGCCACAGGTATTGTTGAAGTAGGAGCTGGGAAGGGAGATGGATGCATAGTGCTGTCCATCATACGTTACCAAGAGACCAAAGTCAGTTTCTAAGGCAACTGCAAGACCAGACTGATATACCTTAACAGCCCCTAACTGGAGCTGGACAGGTAGAGTCTTCAGGAGACTGTCCACCTGAAACCATGAATAATAACTCAGTAAATCTAACATTAAATTTGGAGGTCGTTTAACTTCTTAATATGTAAATTATGAATGCTGTATGAAGGATACAAACACACCTGTACGGTGCCCAGAGTTCCTTTGGGTAGTGTAACCCGATGACCGTATACCTCCACCGTGACGTCTTTCAACCAGGATACAGAAGTCGTGCCACGATTTTCATTCTTAGCCTCAATGCTGAAAAACGGGAGACCAGGCACCTCCCAGCATGGCCGAGCCAGAAGATATGAGCAAGTGCCCTGTAAAAATAGATAGATAGAATTGTAATGGAGATCATAGGAAGCTCATTTTAGCCACGATTGTTCTTTGGGTCACTAGCCAAAGCTCATGACTGTAGGTGAGGGTAGGAACGTAAATTGAGTGGTAAATAGAGAGCGACCGGTACAAGCTTAACTGCACCACAGATATAGGGGATAAGCCTGCTTATTTTATTATGGTTAGCAAATTAATAAAATGTCCAGACCAGCACATGCAGTGCCTTTCACAATATCAGACACATTCAGTCTTACTTGGAAGTGGTAGAGAAAGCCATCAAAGGTGTGATAATGGGGGTCTCCAAACACCACACAGGTGCTGGTTCTGGTGGGCTGGCAATAGTAGGCTCCCTCTTGCTGTTCACACGTCTCCAGCTGACCACATGGAGCTTCCTGGCAAATGACCTCATTGTCCAAATCGAGACATCTGCAACGGTGAGTGCACTGGTCTGACAGCCAGAACACCTCTCCACGTCTGTAAAACCACCCTGAATAAAAAGCATTGGCATTATTGCTGATTTATATTTTTTATTATTTTATACTGTATTAATTCCTCAAGAGAAGCTTCTCATTCAAAGTGAACACACACACACACACACACACACACACACACACACACACACACACACACACACAAAAACAGCGAGAATACACACTTGGAGTAGTGAGCTGCCACACAATATGGTGCCCAGAGAGCAGTTGGGGTTAGGTGCCTTGCTCAAGGGCAGTTCAGCCACGAAAGTGGATGAAGGAAACGTGACACCCCCCCCCCCCCACACACACACACACACACACACACACACACGTTTCTTCCTGCTGTTTCCAGAATCAAACCAGCAACCCTTAGGTCCCAAACTCGATTCTCCAATCAATAGGCCATGGCCCAGCCCAAGGTCCCCAATTTGTAAAGAAACTAGACACCAAAAGCTATTAAATCAACTTTGATACAAATAACTTTAGATATGGGAAATAATCAGGATCAGGAATGAGCACATCAGAGGGACAGCACATGTAAGAGGTTTTGGAGACAAAGTCAGAGAGGCTAGATTGAGATGGTTTGGACATGTACAGAGGAGGGATAGTGAATATATTGGTAGTAGGATGCTGAGGTTGGAACTACCAGGCAGAAGGCATAGAGGAAGACCAAAGAGAAGATTTATGGATGTGGTGAAGGAGGATATGAAGGTAGTTGGAGTAAGAGTAGAAGATGCAGAGGATAGGGTGAGATGGAGGCAGATTATTCGCTGTGGCGACCCCTGACGGGAACAGCCGAAAGGAAAAGAAGAAGAAGAAGAAGAAGAAGAAGATGGGAAATAATCTTTGAGTAGTGTTTTTTCCCTTCATTTTTTGCATTTATTTGAGTTTATTTTTAACTGTGTTTAGTATATGACCTTTTATTTCTTTCCCCCGTCTTATAGAATGGCAGCAGTAAAGCAATAGATTCTGTCAAATTCAAAAATGAAAAGCAAGAAAAATAATTGTTGTTTTGAGAATCAAACTATGTAAATTAACATTTGCTGGACATTAACTGAACCTGAGTGAACTTGTTATTTTTGGACTGCTGTTATTGAAATAAATAGTGCGTGATCTGAAGTCTGATCGCTTGCAGTTTCTCGTTATAATGACACAGCTTTTAGGTACAACTTTTGTTGTTTTCAATTTTCATTAAAGAAATCACAACAATTTCCCTAGATGACTTTATAAAGCATCAGAATCAGAATAGAAAATCCAAAAAATTCCAAAAAATGGAATTGACATTCCCTATTGAGCATGTCCTCTCAGGGCACTATCACATGACCTACAGCAGAATTTAATGAAGGCAGCTTCCACATTTCACCGTAAAATAAATTAATTAATTAAAAACAAACAGGACAATCAGACAGACAGACAGACAGACAGACCGATAGATAGATAGATAGACAGATAGATAGATAGATAGATAGATAGATAGATAGATAGATAGATAGATAGATAGATAGATAGATAGATAGATAGATTGCGGATGCTCTAAGCAGACATGCATTCATAGATTTTATTTCTGTTGTTTTTCTCGGATAACTGTTGACCTAATGTGTATGTTTTTGGACTGTGGGAGAAAACTCCATACAAAATTTCTCTGAAGAATAATGAATAATGATGAGTTAAAACAAACAAAACAAAACAAAAAACCCTCTTAAATACCTTCAGTAAGAATTTATTTTGGTTTGTTTTTTGACTTGGCTCATATTGTATTCTGACTGCTCACGAAGATCAAAGTTCAGAGTTCATAGAAGTATAAGTCAATGCTAAGTGCTAGCATGTCTTTGCATCAGTGCTAATATGTACATCACCCATTCTAAAGTAGAAACCAGGCGGTAGTGCACTCATAGCGAAATCATTTATTAACCTAATGCTTGGCCTGATATATAAAAGATGAACGCAAAGAAAATCAAACAAACACAGGAGACTGGTAAAGAATTACAGATCTATGCTAACCCAAAACCCCAACAAGTTACAAACAGCTACAGACAAATCTTATTTATTATAAAACAATCCTTTTACCATTATAACTGCATCCATTGGCTGGATCAATCTGATCGGTGTCAACACGGAAGAACCAACGGCCAGGCAAGTTAACATTTGTAGTTCGCTCAATGTTGACCACCTCATTTGTGCGTGAACCAGGTAGGTTGAAGAAGTGGCTCACATCTCCACCATTAAAACCTGACTAGAAAGGTCAATAATGTGCACGACATCAGACACAAGACACCAGGCTGTGCGTCATTAATAAGAACAATTTTTCTTGTTTTTCGAAACTGCCTAGAAGGAAATTCCTCGACAAGGTTACCTGTGCAGTAGTTCCTCCCAAGCCAGTAAGAGGGTCTCCTCCACTAGCTGTCCCCGTCGTCCATGTAATTTCTCCAAAGTTAAACATGGTAAAGTAGACCAGGCCGTCTGAGATTAACACTGACTGGAATGTATTCACCTATGGCAAACAAGCAGATGTATATTTTCCAGATTTCAGTACTTACATCATTTATGTTATAATTACATTATATTTATATTTAGGCACCATTTCTCATCTATAAATGTTCTTTCAAAATTAAATGTGTGAAGGGGAATAATTGGAGTATTCCTCCTTTCTTTACCGGTGTTGTCTGACTGCCGCCATAGAACGTCACCTGATTCCAGGTGGCAATAAAAACCCAGGTAGCAGTAAAAGATGGCATGCTCTTTATATACTTCCGGACATCCTGAGTTGCTCTTGCTAGGATCCCTGGCTCTGTGGTCTCACGATAGTATACATCCCCACGGATACCATTGTGCACATCAGCCCATAAAGGAGCAATAAACGACCGACTGTCACTGAGTGGGAAAGGCTCAGGAGTAAACTGGCTCACCTGAACGTTGAAGGAGATTACACCATTGTTGTTTACCTGTGTGGGAAGAAGGACTGGTGAATTTTAATTTTATTAAAGGAGGCCATTATCATTGATATTTATTAATTGCAGAACTAAATGAATGTGTTTGTACTTCATATTAAGTTAAAGGTACAGTGTGTAAGATTTAGCGACACCTAGTGGCGACTGAAATTAGATTCCTGTCCCTCCCTTTTTACAGCCTGCGTGGTCCTGGACTACTGTAGGTACAGGACGGCAGTCTCCATGAGAGGAAACCTGCTCTCCCATGCTCATAAATGGCAAAGGTTTTGTCAACTCAACAACCTTGTTTATTTATTTACCGATTATAAATTAATAAAAACTTCTTTATTAATGATAAACTTAATTTCTGCTAATAAATCCTACCAAAATGTTACGCACTGTGTCTTTAACTCCTATAACATTAATTTGAAGCAGGGTGATATACACTCACGTATAGAGAACGGTAGGGGACATTGAAAAGGACGTATGGCATTAATAGCGAAACTTCTGTTGAACTGCCATCATCCATCTTGGGGGTTTCTGTGTCCCTATGAGCAGGTCCAAAGGGGTAGAGGATATCCTGAGAGAAAGCTAAGAAAGAAAAATAAAGGAAAAGAAAGCCGTTACAGAAAAAAACAAGTTTCGGTGTAGATTTTGAACATACTTCCTGAGTAACCATATACTGTTATTACATAACTATATTTGTATTTGTAGTTTGTTTAATTCACGAGCCTAACAAATGATTATACTGTAATAAGAATTATGCATTGTAGGGCTTGACATAACTAAAACACTAATAAACTTATATGTAATTAATATGCATTCAAACTATGAATGAAACAGCCTTTTTTTTTCTGGCGGTAACACAACCTGATGTGATTATTGATGTATAACCGTCAGTTCCATTGAACTGTTTTGATTGCATAAGTAAACTTCCCAAAGTGCTCTATGATTTAGTATTTCGCTTAGTGCTGATATTAAACACTGCTGCACTTCATGGTGTTCACTACACAAAAATCTCAATTCCAGCTATTTATTTATTTATTTGTTTGTTTTTTTAACATCGAAAGTATTATTACTTGTACACAAGGTTGATTGTCTGTGCAGCGCATAGCAACACAGCGCTTTATCCAGCAATGACCTTTGCTCATGGAGGGAACACAGACAAAATATTTGGCCACACTGTCTCTGAAGCATCATTGATTCAATATAGATTACATAATCAAATGTTCAATAAAAGCAACATCACACGTCAGGAACGTCAGGTTGTAATTACCTGCACCCAATTTACAGGTGTGCTGATCTTCCCTTCAATAGCACTTTTGCACAATTGCTCAATTCCAATGGGGCAGCAAGATAGAAAATAAATGAATACGGTAAATAATAATTTGACTCACCTCCACTGGGAGCAAGAGTGATGAAAAGCTGGAGAAGAGACACTAAAGTGCTTGCTTTGACCATCCTAAAACCTGAAACACACACATGAGTTCAATGTTGAAAGTGTAATAAATCAAAATCCCAAATTTCTATGATTACATAATAATAGTAATCGTAGCATTCCGAATGCTGTTTTTATTATTATTATTATTATTATTATTATTATTATTATTATTACTGATGTCATTGATTTTAGTTTAATAATAGCTTATATTACACATGTGCAGTGAACTATAAACTACAATGCACATTAGAAGACAAATAAGATAAGTTCAACCCACTCTAATCTTCGCTCGTTTTAAGAGTGGTCTCCCAGGCATCCCATGGGTCTTCACTGCCTTCTCTGTTCCCTGCCATGGTGGGCCTGTTGGCCCATTACTGAAAAGGTCCCATTATGTGATAGTGAACAATGTGTAGGGATCACATTCACCAGCACTACTGTGTTAGTGGGCAATAGAGGAACAGTTCTAGGCTTCTACACTGCAGGCGAGCCTGTGGCGGAGAGTCAAACCCGCTGTGCGCAGTCATTTGGAGGGTCTGTTACTGTGTGTTTGTGTGGTATGTCTTCTTGGCTTTAGAAAGGGGACGTGAGCAGTTCAGCTAATGGGTTTAATTGAGAAGGCTTGAATTGCCACAGTCTTTTCCACAACCTGAGGCGCTCAAGTTTGAATTTCAGTCCCTTTGAATGTAAATGACACCCCCCCCCAGACCTTTTAATGGTCTCCAGTACAAGGGATTTTATTATTTTCTAATTTCAACTAATTTCTACAGGCAATCCTAATACAGTACGTGTATCCAGATGAATGATACAAAGCTTATTTTATTATAAATTCATAGGCATTTTGTTAAGTCTAAGTGAACTGGCAAATCCCATTGCTGGCTATCACATTGCAGTTACATGCCGACTTGGTTTCCAACCCAGACAGTAAGGAGTTAATGATGGTCTCAGACTGAAAACATGTGCACTTTACCTTTAACTCCATGATGACAAAACATGAGGATTATCTTATGAGTGCAAGTGTGAATTTTTTTGAAATTTGTCTCAGTTAATTACATCTTGGAGATCTAGCCATTGAAATATTTTCATAATATTAAAAATCTAAAATCAGAAATACAGTACATGTTTTACTTCAAGCTACAAAGATTATTGCTTTCGAAAATTATTTGTTGGCTTAAAAGTTCTCTTGAAAATGCACTAATTACAAATAAAGGATTTAAATAATTGACAGTATTAATATTGAATGTTATCTGAGTAAAAGAAATTCTATAAAAGCCCAAATTCAGTTTGTGATTATGAATTTCAACCTAAGAAAAGAAATATCACAAAGACAGTTTCAAGTGATTTTCTTGTCAATTTTACAGTTTAATGTTTTTGCATTTTTCATTGTTGGGCGTTATGTCCAATTTCTTTAATTTTTCTCACATCCTAGATCAGTTAAGTTATACATTAAACCATGTGGTGTGCAGCAGTACAGTATTTAATGACCGGTCAGACAACAACGTTACAGAGGCAGTGTCGTGGTTGTTTGAAAAAAAGGAGCCTAAATAGCATCACTGGGGACAGTACGGATGACGTAATCATTTACATGCATAGAAATTTTGTTTGCAAAGGATACTAGGTAGGAAATAGGTTTGTACGATAAATTTGCATGGAGCTTGCAGTAGAATTTAATTCTTTGAAAACTGCTCAGCCCAACAATACTCAAAAGGTCCTTGTTGCAATCCATTTCCATCTGCTACCTACCGGGTTTGAAAACATTAAACTTTTGATGATTTGTAAGTTGAAAAACTATTTAACAAACACAGACTACAATTTCAGTCATTTATTGCAGATGTACATGATTTTTGGGCAAGTGAATTACAGTTAAAACCACGGCACCGCTCCTTTAATTCCAATTCTCTCAAAACAGACACAGTATAAAGTATTACTGAATGATAACCTAAATCCGACGGGCTTTTACATCCACGTCTGCTTGCTCGTCAGGCTCATCCCAGTTTCTGTAGTGCCAAGTGACTAGTTCAACAACTTCTGAATGGATGCTAGTTTCCTTCACTGGTACCCATTTATACTGCTGGGTGGACAGCGACAGGCCTATCTTTCACACCTTGTCTTAGCACAGCGGGGGTCTGATGGAATTCCAACTTACGACTCCTCAATCATGAGCCCAACACATTAACCACTTCACCACTGGCCTTGCAATCAATCAATCAATCAATCAATCAATCAATCAATCAATCAATCAACCAACCAATCAACCAATCAATCAACCAGTCAATCAATCAATCAATCAATCAATCAACCAATCAATCAATCAATCAATCAATCAATTTACTGTTGTCTCATACTATCACCATGTATGATACTCTATATTAGCTTTAAATTAGCTTCAGCCACCATCATTTTATCCCTTTTCTGCTTTGAAACACATCTACTTCATAATTAAATGGGAAGGTAAAGTCTGTATTGAAGCAAAACATAAAATCTCGGCTAGACTCTTGGCAATCTTGACTCAACTATGTCTGTGACTCATAGACATCACCAGTTACTTGGAATCCCTCTTCAAATTCGTTCTGGAACGTGGCTTGGATATTTTAGGCTTTGAAAAGCGATATAATGGTTATACTGTTTTTTTGGTTGGTTGATTGTCTGTTTGTTTGTTTTTTTTCACCTCATTATAAATGAATGCAAATTAAAAAACAAACAAACATTTAATTAACTGTCAGAGAATCCAAGTTAAAAAAAAAATAAAAGAACAAGAAAAAGTGTATTACAAAATGAATACATATTTTCTAGATAACAACCTCTTATTCATTTGTAATTGAGAATCAAAATTTGTTGACAGTTTAAAAGCTAATGTGATTCTTTATAAGCAACATGGACAACTGACTTTAACTCAAAGCAACTCTAGTGTATATGTAGTCACTGGAATCTTAACTTTTATTTATTTATTTATTTATTTTTAAACAAATCTCTGGGAGTCGGTTTATTGACGCCAGCAGGCAGAATAGCAACTCTTCTTATTATAAATGACTACAAATGCCCACCTTGCAACATAACTGAAACCTAGTCTTCCAGAGATCATGTGGTGTTTGTACCACATGGTCATGTGTGATGAACTCTGAGATGAAACCGACTACAGTCGAAAGCAGTGTTTGATGGAAATCCCAAGTGCATAACAGGAGATTGTGAGAAATGCCAAAGGGGTAAATCCATCGCTTCATCTCTCGAACAGGGTTTGGTTGGCTAACCTCAAGAGAAACTGATCTCAAACAGGTTGTCTTCTTGACAACAGATTAAGACTGACATCAAAGCCAGAGATAGATGTTATCAAAATCACTAGGCTACTTATTGCCAGATAAACCAATGATATACATATTCACACATTAAGTGTGATCCCAGACAGAAGAGAGGAAAGGGATAAAAAGAGAGGCAGAACCTGAAGCTGAGAACCTCACTCAGGGATAAAGACAGGCAAATAATACTTCTTCGAGACTTGTCTTAAAAGCCTGCACCATCACCAATCTATTGCTAACGTGTTTACCAGAGTTACTGCAGGAATAATACAAACATTGTTGGTAACTCACCTGTCTTCAGAAGACAGAAGCTCAACACCTCACTTGTGGCATCAGCCTTCCAGTTCCATCAAACTGGGTACCATCCACACTGCATTAGGAGTGGACACGTTCAGTGCTGAAACCGGGGAAAGGGAAGGGGAGGGGGAAGGTACCCAAGAAAGGCTTCCTTAAACCCCCTTACACAAGAGCACTCTGCAAGTCCAGGTATGCAGGATTACAAAGGAAAAAAGTGAGCAGCAAATCAAGCCCAATCCGTACCTGCGACTGATTTTTAACTTTTGGCTTGGATTTGCAAAAGTGATCTGAGGATGAGAGAAGTGAGAAGTGTTTATGTGTGTGTGTGTGTGTCCCCTTAGCGTTGAGCTGCAGAAGAACTGACAGAGGTAGGCTCTCGCTTTTAGACTGCAGATAGTGTTAAAGTTAATCTGCGTGCGTTTTTGGGGAAAGGGGAAGACAGAAGTTGGAAGGGGTGGAGATGAAGAAAGAGGTGAGCAGATGAGGGAGGGAGAGCAAGAAAGAAGAAAAAGGAGTGGTGAAGGGGAGGGGGTTTGAGAGCTGGCCAATGATGGCGTATGGTAGGGAAGCAGATGAAGGAAATATTAAAACTTTCGGTTCACATGTGGCTGCTGAAAGAAATAGCTTTTGGAGTGATGACAGTTTTAGCCGAGCCAACTGAAGATGAAAGGGTCAGATTTGGACCAGATGCTGACAAGTGCAATTGCAAATCTATATTGGATTGTCAATGCCCTGTAAGCCAGTTTTCTTTGATACACATACAACAAGTGCCCTAATCAATACACCTTATAGCAGGTTCTGGTTCCGAATATTCCGACGTAAACAACACCGGTCTTAGATGGCATGCCAAGGACATAGCAACACAGCATGCAGGAGAGTAAGTAGTTGATTACTGCTAACTATTTAGCTAATCAACCAGCCATTATTAGAGCAATTGTACACAAATGACAGGCGCCAGGCTTACTAACTGTGTGCGAACAAGTTCTGGGGTTTGGTTGCACAGTGAATATTTTGGAGTCTCTGTGGTCTAATCTTTCCTCCATACCCTGTAAATGCATAAAGTCATTAAGGAATTTCAATTTCCCTATTCTGAGTCTCTTCCCCACCAAAGATTCCTTCAGAAAAGTGAAGAGCTCTGTTGTCCACCCTTGGGTCATTTATTTACAAAAGAAAACAAGCTGAGAAAAAGTCTCTTTGTAAATATAAATGAGCAGTGGCTACAATTACAGCATTAACATGAGTCAGTCAGAACATTCAGTGTGTGCGCGCGTGAGTCAACGACTAAGTGTAAGCAAGAGACGTGTTTGAGTGCTCCCCCTCCTGTTTGCTTGGTTCCCTACACTAATTAAGGACAGGCTCATTTGCAATGGCACACATTAGGCTGGGTCAGTCACCAAGGGAGCTGATTTCCATAGATCTGGTGCTTAGATAGAACCGAAAGGCGGGGAAATAACGGGTAAATCCATGGTGATAGGGTCTGGGAAGTAGATGGGAAAGAGATGGGAGTCAGATGCACCTTTGTTCACAGAGGGACAGTAGAGGTAACTAGAGACCCAAAAGGGGCTGGACGTGTGAAAATCTTCTGGACAGAAGGCCAAACCTGGATTCCCTATGTCCAACGTCGAAATCCCACAGGAGGATTCTGTTACACCTTGTTGCCTTGTTGTGTAAATGCACCCATATTCTTAACCAATCCATGCAAGAAGACAAAAAAGATGATAAAGGGTACAATGTGAGACGGTACAACTCGGTGCTCATTCTATCCTCGCGTAACAGTATAAACAGCGTTAAGAGAAAAAGAAAGGGCACGAAAGAGAGAGAGAGAGTGGCTGTGATTTCTATCTTTTCACTATCTTGTCTTCCTTATGATGTAATGAGTTTGCTAATAAGACATATCAGTTAATGTCTTTTCTCTCTATCTTTGTCCTTTTTCTTGATTCCCTTTTCAGAAGGCTTACTTGGTGATTGTGCAATAGGTCAGCTTAACCAAGATGGCTGTGTCATCTGAACCACTTTCTGTCTCACAATGAAGAGACTGTGACATGCTTGGTGATAAGCACGAGTGCCACTGTTTGTCAAATGTCTGCTAAAATGGATCAAATAGTCATCAGCCTTACCAACCACCAGCCCACCAAACCATGAAGATTCAAATAATACTGTCTTTAAACACATAGACAAACTGCAATGGCCCTATGAATCATTTCCCTGGTGATCAAATACAGTACATTCAAGTTCACCAGTGCTGTCACTGTGTTCTGGTAGGTCTACCACACTTGAGCTTGAGAAGGAAAAATGCCCTGGCCCGTCAACCTTCCCTATCCATCTGTTGCTTACTTGTTTGTTCTTCGTTTCTTTCCTTTTTGTCCACAATATCAAGCTCCTTTCAGGTAACCTAAACCTTCCCAAAAATTACTTTCTCTCTCTTCTGAGTACACAATGAGTCTCCTTCAGCCCTCCGGTTCCTTCCCTAGCTTTGTGGTGCTGAGGGTAGATCAGGCTACCAGCAGCCTAGCCAGAACATGTTTGCTTCTGGTACAGGGCAAGGCATAAAAAGCTTTCTTAAAACCCCCACCATTCTAAAACAGACCAACTCTCACAAGCCACCTCCTCTGTGACCTTTCCTTTGAGATCAGCCTCTGCTTTCATGGCCTGGTAATCACTTTTCTGACTCCTACACTTGATATCCCAGTGGTTCACCACATCATTTGGTGTTGCCAAGCTGATGGTGAACTCTGACTGCCGCTTTGCTCAGGAAAGCTTTCGCTGCCTGTTAGAGAACACACTACGGATGTGAACGTTTTTAATCTGGGAGAATGAATGGTGTGTGAGCGTTGCCAAATTTAGCACGTGTGACTCTCACCTGTAGGCGTGACAGGAGTAGTCCAGCCTTCTTCGCACCTCTTGGCTTAGTGACATCAATTAAACCTGATTATTTTTTTCAGCCAAGTTGTTGCAGTGATCCAGGTAACAGACATGCTGGAGTACTGGACAGGATCCAGCTGGACAGAGTTTGCCTGGGCTCTGGGGTAAGCTCTTTGCTGTGTGAGAGACTCTAAGATACTACGACAGCGAAACCCACTCGCACTGTTAAGAAAGAACCTGCAAGTTCAACCACGAAGACCTTAAAAAATAGTCACAGAAAGTATATGTAATGAGTACAGATAGTTGATATGTAAATAGTTACGCGTAAATGTGATTAGCTATAGGAAATCAACCTACTGCAAGCTGGCAAGTTGGTGGAGCCAGAGAATTATTTTTCTGAAGTAATACCCATTAAGTTCTTGTGATATGATTTTTTAGGAAATTTTGAATATTTTGCTGAAGTAAGCTTCTATACTAGTTTATATACTAGTATGTCTTTGCTGCCTGAACTGTACATACAGTAGACACAAAAAACATTGTACAGTATAGCTGTATTTACTCAATACAAGGGCAGTGGTGGTCTAGGGCAGTGGTGGTCTCGTGGTATCGCTGATCCAAAGGTTGGGGGTTCGAGTCCCACTCTCCACAAGGTTGTCACTGCCCCCCCCCCCCCCCAAGTGCAGCTAACTGGGTTATCAAAGGCCGGCCATGTGTCCCACTGTCTATGGTGTCTGTCTTCCTTTCGGCTTTTTCCCTTTTTACTCGGGAGTCGCCACAGCGAATCATCTGATTCGCACGTTTGATTTGGCAGAGGTTTTTACGTCGGATGCCCTTCCTGTCACAACCCTTTTAGCAAGGGACAGAAACACACTGACGACTTTGCAGCTACTCTTTACGAAAGTCAGCAATGGTTCTTTTACATGCCTCTCACCATAGACAGTGACAGACATGGCCCGCCTTTGATAACCCAGTTAGCCGCACTGGGGGGGGGGGGGGGGCAGTGACAACCTTGTGGAGAGTGGGACTCGAACCCCCAATCTTGGGGTCAGCGATCCAGCGCCCTATACCACTAGACCCACTGTCTATGGTGTGAGGCAGGTAAAAGAACCATTGCTGACTTTCGTAAAGAGTAGGCTGCAAAGCCGTCGGTGTGTTTCCGCCCTGCGATGGCCTGGCGAGCAGTCCAGGGTGTACTCTGCCCTTGCCCGAAGTTGGCTGGGATGGGCGCCAGCTTCCCTGCGACCCAAATTAGGATGAAGCGGTTACAGAAAATGAACTGAACTTATAACAGCTATGTTACAGATATAATAGAAACAGTTTATTAAAAAAAAAAACAGGGATGGCTAAAAGATTCAAAGCCTAAGTCCATCTCCCAAAAGCTTGCAAAGTTAATTTAGTGTATCAAGCTTTCATTTGTGATCTGTTGTAATCATTCTTATTGGTTCAGCATAAATCTTTCTAAATCTTTCCAGTGCTTGTAAATGTAACTGAAAGCAAACAAACTATGGGTGGCAAAGTACTGTCAAAAGATCTCATCTTACATTTGGGCACTGGCACGAATAAGCAGATGGAAACAAGAAATTCAAATTCTTTATCGATCCCTACTATCATCAATTTAACACTATTAAAACCCTTCAGGGATCAGCTGTACCTCAAATCCAGCTGTCCATGGATGGAAGAGTGAGGAGGAAACTGGTCAGAGAGGCTCCCAAGAAGCCAATGGTAACTTTTAATTCTTTTTTTTTGCATATGACAACTTTATCAACAGTAACAGTACCAACAGTACAGTACCTCGAATGTTATATTTAGAAAAATCTACCATGTGGCCTCACCACCAAGTGGCATATTTGGCATAAAGCCAATATTTCTTACTATTTAAAGAACACCGTACACCTGCAGTAATGCAGAAAAGTGGGAGTTTCCTGTTGTTGGAATGAAATATGGATGGAGTGAAATACTGTCCCACCAAATTTCTGTTGCCCTCTTCTATTAAGTTGTCAGTGGGAAGAGAGTTTATGGCAATGACCCAAAGCACACCGTTAAGTTGAGTACTCACAGTGATTAAAGGAAGCAAAAATGGATGTCCCTGAAAGGCCCATCAGAGCCCAGAAAAATTGTGCAATGATTTGACAGTTGACTGCAGCCAATGGTCACCATGATATTTGACTGAACTTGAATGATTCTGTACAGAGAAGTGGGCAAATACCGCACAATCTAGATGTATATAGTCAGTAGAGAGACGTTTCACAACATATATGGTCAATTATCAATCACTTGAACATAACAAAGAGGCGGCTATTGCATAAAACCTGTGTGATAGCCTCTTAATTTTTATTTATTTGGGACTTGTCCATCCTGCCCCGAGCAAATTCTATTGTCACAGATACCTGCTGACTGAAATCAGTTAATCACAGAAGTTCAGTTCGTTTTCTGTCACCGCTTAATCCTATTTAGGGTCGCGGGGAGGCTGGCGCCCATCCCTGCTGACTCCGGGCGAGGGCAGAGTACACCCTGGACAGCTCGCCAGGCCATCGCAGGGTGGAAACATGCTGACGGCTTTGCAGCTACTCTTGTCAAAAGTCAGCAATGGCTCTTTTACATGAATCTCACATCATAGTGACAACCGTGTGGAGAGTGGGACTCGGACCCCCAACCTTAGAATCAGCGATCCAGCGCCCTATACCACTAGGCCAACACTGCCCAAGTGATTACTGATTTCATTTTCAGAACTGATTATAAATTGTTTCTCAATAAATAAATATTTGTTGTGATTTCAAGCAATCTTCTTAAATTATCCTTCTACTCACAAGGGTCACAGTAGAGCTGCCCCCAGCTGACATAGTATGAGAGTTAGGGTACACCCTGGGCAGGTCAGCACTCGTGAATTTACATGAATTTTACAAATCACAAGGTGACGGGGGATTAATTATAATCACACTATTCCTTTATTTTATCTTCAGAAGAAACTCGAGTCATTACGCAATGCTAAGTGAGTGGCATGTTCCAGGGTGGAAACCAACTCTTGCCTGAATTTCATGATTTCTCATGCAATCCTGGAGGTTTTTTTTTTTTTTTTTTCATTTTATATATTTTTAACTTTTTTGCTATTTTTGTAAATAAGTTCCCCTTTTCTGTGACATCATCACAGAACGCATTGCTCATCATGACCGGTGGGACATTGTGACAAAAAGCAGACAAAGTGGCAGAGGAACCAGGAGTGTGGGCCTGGAATGGATCAGCGTTGAGTGCTCTCCCACAAGAAGTACATTTACTACAGTAAACTGTGTGATGAACAAATGACATACTGCAAACAAAAATGAAGGAATCAGCAAACTCAAGTGTAAAGACGACCGATGTTAATGTATACGTCAGTGCATCATTTTAGATGAGCATAAAACGTACACATTTCGCCATTTAGCATCACGAGTTCGAGGACTAGAGCTACCTTACTGAAAATTTCTAGAAGGTCAATGCTTGGTAATCCAAAGCCTAAATAAAGATACTCGTACTATGTTATTAAACCAGACTCTGCATATGACTATCAGCAATGATGTACCCTTCACTCATACATATTCATCAACGTTAAAAAGGTTTTTATTACATGACAAATGCAAGTAAAATTTCCTCATATAATATAAAATAATTTTCATCACATAATTTTGTTCACATACATATCTAGCATTCTTAAACACATACAGGATAAAGCCTGTGTTTTCTTTGTGGCTCTCAACAAAATATATATTAAAAAAAAAAAAACAAGTCACACAAGTGTACTGTCGTGTTTATAGTCATGTTAAAAATCTTAATAAATAATCCACCCGATGAACGCATTAAATACAACTGCTAAAGGATCATATTCCAAATCAGAGCCATTTATTCATGCTGGCCCATTTTTCACTGTGAGCAAACTCTGGCAAATATCAACTGAACATATCAAGTATTACTTGTGCACTGACACGACACAGGAAACTGACCAAGAGGACCAACGTTCACCAAAAAGCCTTCAAGGCATCTCTGCATAAATGGAATAAATGGAAGGCTGCTCGGGCAAATGAATATCAAGTGACTAGATTCTCACAAGATGTGAACCAGGGTTCCAGCCCATTGCAAACATTAAGTGGCCTTAATAAGTGAGGCTCGGCACGAGGATGTGAATTGCATGTGAAGAGACACATGAACCCAGAGTGCTTTCAGTGAGGTGGGCTCTACTGTAATCTAAGCATACAGAAACCACAGAAACCAATACTGGCTGTGTGACTGAGACGATATTAGCACAACCAGGATTCAGTGTGTTATGCAGAAATCAAACACATTGAAACTCAATAAGTAGAAGAAGAAGAAGAAGAAGAAGAATCGCAGCCTCTGCTGTAAAGCGGAGCCTGTACCGATCCGTTGTGGTGAAGAGGGAGCTCAGTCAGAAGGCAAAGCTCTCAATTTACCACTTGATCTACCTTCCAACCCTCACCTATGGTCATGAGCTTTGGCTAATGACCGAAACAACAAGATCACGGATATAAGTGGCTGAAATGAGCTTCCTTCGTATGGTGGCGGGGCTCTCCTGCAGAGAAAGTGTGAGAAGCTCAGACATTCAGGAGGAACTTGAAATAGAACCGCTGCTCCTCCACATTAAGATGAGTCACTTGATGTGGCTCAGGTATCTGATCTGGTTAGAATGCCTGCCGACTGCCTATCTAATGCGGTGTTTTGGGCATGACTAACCGCGAAAAGACCCCAGGGTTGACACTCTCGGCTGGTCAGGGAATGCCTCGGGGAGAAGGACATCTGAACTGCACTGCTTTGGCTGCAACCCCATAACTCCAGATTAAAAGGAAGACGATGACATGAGATAATAATCATCATCATCAGCCTCCTCCTCATCATCATATATTAACAGCTTTGATCAAATGAGTTTCACAAATTCTGTAATGAGGGGCGTCTATTTACTTGTAATATGTCTCTGCATTAGTATTATTATGGAAGCTTTAATTAACTCGATATGTGATATATATGTGCGTATGTATAAAATAATGGATGTTGAAGTCAAGATCACAATTGATGAAAATATTACTTGCTGGTTTATCTAAATTTGTTGTTCCTGAGAAGCAGTCATTTGAACATATGCATATTGAATAAGTGATACAAAAAATTAACAATGGGATGAAACAAACCTTTGTTTATATTTGTAAAAAAAAAAAAAAAAAAAACACTGATCCTTCTATTTAGAAGAAATGTTGTAACAATTCATAGTCTTTTCCAAAAACAATTATTTCTGCTGGACAGTAGTAGATCACCCAGGTTTGACATCAGGCCACACAGCCGTCATGCCTGAAACTTCTCACAAAATAAAACGATGCACCAGAATATAAACGGAATTGGAACGTATTGTTTACACAGGCTTTACCACTAGATCTTGATTAGCCTCTTCCATATCGACTGGTCCATGTCCCTGTGATCACATTGCTTTATTTACTGATTCTTTGGCACGACAAGAATCTCATCTCCATCCCGTACGCTGTAGGAATGAAGGGCTCGAGTTCCATACTTGAGTTCTTGAGGTGCTAGTGCGTAACCCAGCTGCCTGTCAATATAGTAGACGCGCATCTTATTGACTGGCAGCTGCACTACAGGCCTCAGCTGCTTCTTGAGGTCAGCCACAGTTTGCTCCAATCTGAGCTGAAGCTGCTTGGTCTTCTCTCCAAAGCGCACCTCAACCTGGACAAAGCTCAGTGGACGCAAATCCACGTCTGCCAGTGGTGCCAGGCGGCCATAACGGGCCACGAGACTGTGAAACCTGTAAAAGTCAAAAGAAAGACACAAAGTTCACCAAGACATAGATTAGAACTAAGATGAATTATGTTATGTTAAGGGCGGCACGGTAGTGTAGTGGTTAGCACGTCCATCTCACAGCAAGAAGGCCTGTGTTCGATTCCCAGCTCGGGAGTTTCTGTGTGGAGTTTGCATGTTCTCCCCGTACTTGTGTGGGTTTCCTCCAGGTACTCTGGTTTCCTCCCACAGTCCAAAAAACATGCACATTAGGCTAGTTGGCTGTTCCAAACTACCTGTAGGTGTGAGCGTGAGTATGAATGGCTATGTGAGTGTTGGCCCTGCGATGGCCTGGATGGTCTGGTGAGCTGTCCAGGGTGTACCCTGCCCTTGCCCGGAGTCGGCTGAGATGGGAGCTGTCCAGAAATGAATGTTATGTTAAGAGCATTTCAGGGCAGCATGGTGGTGTAGTGTTAGCATGTCTGCCCCACAGCAAGAAGGTTCTGGGTTCAATCCCCAGATTGGGCGTTTCTCCCTGTGCTTGCATGAGTTTCCTCCCACAGTCCAAAAATATTCAGAGTAGGTTAATTGGCTGTTCTAAATCGGTGTGAGTGTGTGTGAATGGTTGTGTGAGTGTTAGCCTTGTGATGGCCTGGCGAGCTGAAGTCGGGGGTACACCCTTGCATAGAGTCTGCTGAGATGGGCGCCAGCCTTCCCGGGACCCTAATTAAGATTAAGCGGCTTAGAAAATGAATGAATGGATGAATAAGCACATTTCATAATGAGAGCATTACATCAAATACTACTTTGCTCTGAAAATGATGTCGAAAACTGGCTCAACTGCTTTGGGCGTTTTCAGCGTTTAAGTCATCGTCCTTTATACTGTACCACAGGGGAAAAAAATGGAAGTAATTATAATTTTTGCAGCGTTTCTGCATCATGCTTCAAAAAATCATTCAAAAACAGCATCTACTAATTACTTAGGAAAGGCAAGGAGCTACTTACTTTTACTATAATAAAAATGTTTTAATTTTCATTATAATTAATAGCATTATACAACTATGTGGAGAAAGTATCGAAAAGCTATACTGCCAAAAATCTGTGAACATCTGACCACAATATCTCATTCACTTGCTGTTAACATAGACTCCACTAGTCTAGCACGCTTTCCACTAGATTTTGGAGCAGACGATGTGGAGTTTATATGTTCTCCCTGTGCTTGTTTGGGTTTCCTCTGGGTACTCTAAATGAGTGTTTGTGTGTGTGTGTGTGTGTGTGTGTGTGTGTGTGTGTGTGTGTGTGTGTGTGTGTGTGTGTGTGTGTGTGTGTGTGTGAGCATGATGGTCTGGTAAGCTGTTTAGTATATGCCCTGCTTTCGCCCAATATCTGAGACAGGTTCCAGCAACCCCATTACCCTAATAGGATGACCGATAAGAGGTGTGGCAAATATGAGTGAGCAAGTAATGATTAAATATGAGCGACAAGGTGGCCAACTGGTGAGCACTTTCCCCTTTCACATCAAGAAGGTCCTGGGTTTGAGTCCTGGGTTCAGTAAGGATATTTCTATGAGGAGTTTGCATGTTCTCCTTGTGCTTGTGCGAGTTTCCTCTGGTTTCCTCCCACAGTCCAAAAGACATGCACATCAGTTAAATTGGCTGTTTCAAATTACCCTTAACTATGAGTGTGAATGTGAATCCCTGCGTGTATGTTGTCCTGGGATGGACTGGCAAGCTCTTTAGGGTGAACCCCACCTTTGTCCAGAGTCGGCTGAGATAGTGTGACCCTCATAGGATTAAGCAGCTCAAAAATGAAAGAAAGAATGAATGAAACAATATAAGGGGTGGGAATGTAGAGAACATTTGGATTAAGCCAAATTAGATGGTTGTTGACTTCCATAAATCAATGGCTATTAAATGCTAATTAGTTAATTAGTACCAGAGTCATTTGATCACCAATACCAACAACCAATACAGGATACATTCCTTTCAGCCTAGTATTCATCAGTTAGGGCTCAGTTAGAGGGGACTACTATTAATCCCATAACCTCCAGAGAGCATCATTGGGCTATCAGAAATTTCTGGCAGCACTCATCCCTCTGCAGACTCTCACATTCATACAGTACCTAGGGCAAAATTGGAATAACCAATAACATTAATGTGCATGCCTTTGAGCTGGGGAAATAAACCAAACTAAAACCCTGGACTTTCTTGCTGTGATGTGAAAGTACTATGCCACCATGCTGCCTTGATTAGGTAGTTACTGAAGATTAATTTACAGACGCTCCCTGACTTACGTTCATCCATTTTACATTTTTTTCGATGGTATGTTTTGTTTTTTTTCCCCCAAAAAAAGTCAAATTTTGAGTTTAGAAGTACCCACGTAGTACGTTGACGTAATGAAGCAATGACGTGTCCCTCCTTCTTCCCAGTTCAGTTTTAAGTAGTAGTGGGTGAAAGTGTTGCCAAACACCATAGGATGGTGGTGTGCAAAATGACTGTGATGGTGAGGAAGGTGAAGAAGGCAAAGACAGAGCAGAAGACAAAGTGGTGGAAGTTGAAAAAGGAAGAGTCTCGCGTTGTCTTCAAAGAGGAGTTGAAACAGGCTTTGGGTGGCCAGGAAGTGCTTCCAAATGACTGGACAACTACAGCAAATGTGATCAGGGACACAGGTAGGAGAGTACTTGGTGTGTCCTCTGGAAGGAAAGTAGATAAGGAGACTTGGTGGTGGAATGAGGAAGTGCAAGAGTGTGTACAAAGGAAGAGGTTAGCTAAGAAGAAGTGGGACATTGAGAGGACTGAAGAGAGTAAACAGGAGTACAGGGAGACACAGCGTAAGGCGAAAGTAGCAGTGGCTAAGGCCAAACAAAGGGCATATGATGACTTGTATGATAGGTTGGACAGTAAGGAGGGAGAAAATGATCTATACAGGTTGGCACAGCAAAGAGATAGAGATGGGAAGGATGTGCAGCAAGTTAGAGTGATTAAGGACAGAGAGGGAAATGTATTGACTGATGACAGAAGTGTGCTGGGAAGATGGAAAGAGTACTTTGAAGAGCTGATGAATGAGGAAAATGAGAGAGAAAAAAGAGTAGAAGAGGTGATCATTGAGGAGCAGGATGTAGCAAAGATCAGTAAGGGTGAAGTGAGGAGGGCATTGAAGAGGATGAAGAATGGAAAAGCAGTTGGTCCTGATGATATACCTGTGGAGGTATGGAAGTGTCTAGGAGAGGTAGCGGTAGATTTTCTGACACGAACGTTCAACAAGGTCCTAGAGAGTGAGCAGATGCCAGAGGAGTGAAGGAGAAGTGTGCTGGTGCCCATTTTTAAGAACAAGGGAGACGTGCAGAGTTGTGGCAACTACAGAGGGATAAAGTTGATGAGCCATACGATGAAGTTATGGGAAAGAATAGTGGAAGCTAGACTAAGGGCAGAGGACAGCATTTGTGAACAACAGTTTGGTTTCATGCCAAGAAAGAGCACCACAGATGCAATGTTTGCTTTGAGGATGTTAATAGAGAAGTACAGAGAAGGTCAGAGGGAACTGCATAGTGCCTTTGTGGATCTGGAAAAAGCATATGACAGGGTGCCAAGAGAAGAACTGTGGTATTGCATGAGGAAGTCTGGAGTGGCAGAGAAGTATGTTAGAGTGGTGCAGAACATGTATGAGAGATGTAAGACAGTGGTGAGGTGTGCTATCGGCATGACCGACGAATTCAAGGTGGAGGTGGGACTGCATCAAGGGTCAGCTCTGAGCCCCTTCTTGTTTGCTATGGTGATGGACAGGCTGACAGACGAGGTGAGACAAGAATCTCCATGGACTATGATGTTTGCAGATGACATTGTGATCTATAGTGAGAGCAGAGAACAAGTGCAGGAAAATCTAGAGAGGTGGAGGTATGCCCTGGAAAGGAGGGGAATGAAGGAGGGGAATGAAGGTATGGAGAAAAGTGTCCGGTGTGATGTGCGATAGGAGAGTGTCAGCAAGAATGAAAGGAAAAGTGTACAAGACGGTGGTGAGGTCAGTGATGTTGTATGGCTTAGAAACAGTGGCTATGAGGAAAAGGCAGGAGGCAGAGCTGGAGGTAGCGGAGATGAAAATGTTGAGGTTCTCTCTGGGAGTAACGAGGATGAATAGGATCAGAAATGAGTATATCAGAGGGACAGCCCATGTAAGATGTTTTGGAGACAAAGTCAGAGGGGCGAGATTGAGATGGTTTGGACATGTACAGAGGTGGGATAGTGAGTATATTGGCAGTAGGATGCTGAGGTTGGAACTACCGGGCAGAAGGCCCAGAGGAAGACCAAAGAAGAGATTTATGGATGTGGTGAAGGAAGACATGAAGGTCGTTGGAGTCAAAAAAGAAGATGCAGAGGACAGGGTGAGATGGAGGCAGATGATTTGCTGTGGCGACCTCTGAAGGGAGCAGCCGAAAGGAAAAGAAGAAGAAGAAGAAGATATATATATATATATATATATATATATATATATATATATATATATATATATATATATATATATATATATATATATATATATATATATATATATATATATATATATCAGTTATATAGCATGTTACCCTTGTGTTAAGACATCGTCTCTGTGATCTTTGTGTTTACACTGTTTTGTGGACTTTTGTAACCCTAAGCAAATATGGTTGGTCAGAAGCGTAAGCCTACTAGCATCGGCGCAAGTTTCATACACAGAGATGAATTAACTATCTGCTCGGATTGGCACAATCTACCATGCATACTCAGTTAAGCAAACACAGTTGTAAAATGAATGAAAAGAGAACTCTCCGCCCTGCTGTTGATTCACATTAGTGCAGGCTGTGTTCTAAACGAGTTCAATTACAACCTTGCGCACTTGAAAGACCGGAAGTCTGTATAACCTACAGCAAGTACACTACTTTCGCAAGTACACTATTTTCAGTTTTGAGCGCCTCACATAAATATTGTCAGCGTTGATTGGCTGTTTTAAGCTTCATGTAAAGTGACTCTGTATAAATAAGTGACTTATTTGAAATTAATGTTGATATTATTTGATATATTTGATATTACTTTGCAATGTTATGTTTATAATAATTGATTTAGGGGTGTTTTATGAGATACGGTAATGGTATTTATGGATGTGAAGTAAAATATGAGCGTCATATGTCACACGTCATACGTCATAGTAACAACTTACGTTCACTTTCAACTTACGTTCCGCCCTCCGGAAACCAATTAAAAACGTAAGTCGGGGAGCGACTGTATAGATAATATAATTGAGAGAGTACATTATTTTTTCATGTTTGGTCATAGGTAGGGCAGTGGTGGCACGGTGGTAAGGTGCTGGATTGCCAATTCTAAGGTTGGGGGTTCAAGCCCCACTGTAAATGGCTGTCAATGCTGTCCCCACAGTGCAGCTAACTGTGTTACCAAAGGCCGGCCATGTCTCTCATTGTTTCTGGCGAGAGGCTGTAAATTAACCATTGCCGACTTTTGACAAGAGTAGCTGCATAGCCGTCAGAATCCTTTTGCCTTGCAATGGCCTGGCAAGCTGTCCAGGGTGTACTCTGCCATCGCCCAGAGTTGGCTGAGATGGAGATCAGCCTCCCCACAACCCGAATTGGGTTAGGCGATTCAGAAAATTGGGTTACTAATTTGGAAGAAAGATAGGGCATGAAAACCAAAAGAATAAATAGTAAGTATTGAAGATGCGTGCCAACACAAAAAAGTGTGTACCGCTGATAGTCTATTTGGTTAACTGCTTTGCAAAGGACAAAGGTGTTCTCTTGCCATGAGAAAGTTCTCCCTAGCCCCAACCCCCCCACCAAGTTACTGAGGGCTAGCAAGAAAGATAAGAGGACATCAGGCAGGAATGACTCAAAAAATCTATGGGGGGGAGGGTAAGTGAGAGGGGCTCTTTTTGCTTTAAAGTGCTACAGAACCAACTATTCCAATCAAAGTAATTTCCCTCCCAGACTGCCAAGAAAAGTGTCCCCACAAAGCGGAGGCTGAGCGTGGGTAGGTGCCTGCGGCTCCGAACTTTCACCATGGGAATACCACTCCGTCCGTATAAAGTGCCACTCTGTCTAGGGAAAAAAGCACGACTCACTCAAAGGTCTCATTTAGCCTGAGCTAAGCTCTCTTAAATGCAAGCGAAATCACATTGGTGGTGATAACACGTCCGACCTGAATTCCATCAGCGCACTGTTCTCTGATCAGCCCCAGAGATGAGACTGGACAATAGTTGGTGGTAAGTAAAGCAGGTTCATAGTAGCAGATATACAGTGAGTCTACTGTACGTACTGTAACACTGTATGCGATTGAACTTACAGAAGGAATAAAGACATAGATAGTTCCTGTAATGAGGACACAACAATGACCCAAATGATGGAGTCAGTTTTCATGAAGATCATCATGGTGGACTACTGGTGTACCCCTGGAAAAAAAAAACTCAAGTAGTATGGCTAGATAAGAAAGTGTGATCAACTCCTGAAATGTACAAGATTATAAGACAGGACATGATTGAACTGATTATCTCCAGTAGCCATACCCAACCTTGCTAAAGCAGCTAGAATCAGTGAAAAGTGTAAAATTAACTTTTATCACTATGTGATGGAGTCAAACCAGTTGTATTTACAGAGTTCTTTTAAAATAGACACAAACCAGCTTTATAGAAATCCAGATCTAGATTTCAATCGTAAGGAGAAAGAATAAACACCCCAAGAAGGAACCAGAGTCAAAAACAAACTCATCATCCCAGATATTAAGTATGAACAACTGGATCCTTTATGATTACATCATACGTGATGACATCCTTCTTCTTCCTTCTTCTTTTCCTTTCGGCTGTTCCCTGCAGGGGTCGCCACAGCGAATCCTCTGCCTCCACCTCACCCTATCTTCTGCATCTTCTCTTACACCGACTGCCTTCATGTCCTCCTTCACCACATCCATCAATCTTCTCTTTGGTCTTCCTCGAGGCCTTCTGCCTGGCAGTTCCAACCTCAGCATCCTACTACAAATATATTCATTATCCCTCCTCTGTACATGTCCAAACCATCTCAATCTAGCCTCTCTGACTTTGTCTCCAAAACATCTTACATGGGCTGTCCCTCTGATGTACTCGTTCCTGTTCCTATCCATTACATGATGACATCCATTTCAAGTAAAGTTTTCAAGTATTCAAGTGATATTATCCACTGAATACTCTGAACCAGGAGTACTGGGTACAAACCATGCAATCTTCAGAGTGTCCAAATGGAACCATTCGCAGTACTCTTCAGAGTAGGGGTCTCTACCAATTTCCCTGGAGAGCAACCTTCCTACAGAACCCAACAAAAATCTAACACACCTCTGGTCACTTTTAAAAACAATTACCTGATGGTCAGATGTGCATGACTAGGTTTAGTGCCAAAGTTTTCAGGAATGTGTTTTAGGCTGTGCATGGGGAATCTTCATGGCTGTCAGGATTGGAAACCACGAAGTAATCACTTTATTGATGCTTTGAGTCACCGAGATTTGTTGGTAACCTTTTGTAATACATTAATTCATTCATTATCTAAACGACTTAATCCTAATTAGGCTCATAGGAAGGCTGACACCCATCTCAGCCGATTTTGGGCAAGGGCAGAGTATACCCTGGGCAATTCATCAGACCATTGCATAGCAGAAACATGCTGACGGCAACTAAATAGCTCTTTTCAAAACTCAGCAGTGGTTCTTTTACATGTCTCTCACCACAGATAGTGACAGGCATAGCTGGCCTTTGCAGCTGCACTGGGGGGACAGCAGTGACAACTCAGCGATCATGGAACTTGAAGCCCAACACCGGGCCCCCTGTAATGTTCACTGAAAACACCAAATACAATGCCGGGTTTACAACTCACAATCGAATAATTTGTTGAACTGCGTTGATTATAGTGTCAATCACCATAGCATTGTTGCTTTAGTTGTTCATGTCGAGGCTCAGCAACATTGTGAGGTCATAAAATGAAGTCAGCTGATGACCTGAAAGTACTGAATGATCATGGTTTCCCATCTGATGGCACAGATATAAAACCGGCACTCAAACAGTGAAAGAGTGGTTCAGAAAGCATGAGAAATCATTTCTTCACATGTATTTGCTGTACAGAGTCCTGATCTTAACCCTATTGAAAGTACTGTACAGTCGGCCTTCTACTTACGAAATTAATCCGTTTCAGTGTGTTTTTCGTAAACTGGAGTTTTTGTAAGTAGAGGTGCATTTTACATGTAAAACGAGTGATTCGTTCCAAGGCTCCCAAGACTACCCCATAAACCCTTTAAAATTATAAAAGTACACCAATCTTCTATGAAATATGTATGAAATATGTGTTAAAAGTAAAAGAAAATTATTTACCTTTTTTTAAAAATCTCTCAAACTACCCATGCGACGCTTTAAAGTCCGGGGGTTGCTAGTCTGAAGAACCCTCACCCCCACCCTCCTTCACGAGGTCCTTAAATACGGCAGTTGCTTTTTCCGAAATAATCGCCTCCGTCACCGTATTTCCGCTTTTAAGGTCTCCTTCTGCTTCAATATCGTCCCGATTGTAGAGGGGTTTCGGCCATACTCCTTTGCGATTTTGTTCAACCGCATCCCACTTTCGTATTTTTTTATTATCTCCTTCTTCACTCCGATTGATAACGGAGCCCGCTTCTTCTTTTCTGTGTCACTGGGAATCACTTTCTTGGGGTCCATGATGGATAACGAAATATAGTCCAACAGTCCTGTTCAACTTTCCTTCATACGTGTGACAAACAGGAAGTACGGGTACAGGAAGTATGGGTACAGTTCAGCTCCCTCCTGGCCAATGGAAGGCCAGTGGGACGGGATGTTGGGAGACAACCAATGAGAGAGCAAATCGCGCATTGTTTGAACGTTTGAATGGTGCGTTTGAATTTTTGAATGGCGCGTTTGGTGCTTTTCGTAAAAAGAGGTTGTTTTCATAAAAAGAGGACGAAAATTTAGGAAAATGTTTTTCGTAACCTGGATTTTTCATATTCAGAGGTTTTTGTAAGTAGCGGGCCGACTGTATTTGGGATGTGCTGGAGAAGAGTTTGTTCAGTGATTCAACTTTACCATCAACAATCCAAGATGTCTGTGAAAAATGAACCCATAGCAGGATGGAAATAAATGTTGTGATTTTGTTTAATGTTGTTAAAGCAGCACCGTGGTGATTACATCATCCAGGCAGTCCAACAAGATATTTGTGTGTATGCCTTTTTTGAGCCAGGCAGTCGACAGTCAGTCGAAAAGTCAGTGTTTGTACCGACACATGACTAAATAACTGCCCTCTTATTTTTCAAAAGCATTTAATCCAAAGTGGTCTGTATGTTCCCTTTTTCTCTTCTGGCCCCCGCTTTCTTCCTGATCATGGCTGCTTTCCACTCAAAGCTATGGTTACTCAGTTGACAGAAAGCCTTGAACCCTCTTTCATTTCCATCATATTCTCCTCGCCTCAATCCTTTCTTGTTCTGCCACCTCTTCCATCTTTCATCAACCTCATCATTCTTCACTTTCTCCTCATGGATCTAGCTGTGATGTCTATTTCCATTGCTGAGGGGTGGGATTCTCAAAGGCTGGTAGGCACATCGAATCCCTTATTTTCAATCTCATTAACTTCATTCAGTCTCTCATTACCTGTTTCCCACCTCTATCATGCAATCAACATTTACTGTGCTAACACAAACAGGTCCTCTCTTTGCCATCTCCACTAGTCGCTCTTTACAAAATCTCTTTTTGTTAGCAGAGAGACAGGCTGCAGTAATCTGGGCAATAAGTCTGGCAAGTACTATATAAGACTTACAGGCCCCTATTACTATAGTCACTTCTTCTTAGTGCTTATTTTTTCCACATGGTACATCTAAACTACTTTGCTTGAGAAATCTATAGGGCAAGGGTCCGATCTGTGTGGCCATAGCAAGTTACCAAACAGTACAGGTTTACAATTACTTAAGCCAGCACAACACTCACTGTATCCCTTCAGATTCTCTGAGATAAAATAGCCATGGTTATTTAGGCCCGGGCTTTGACTGAGCAACCATGTCTGAGGCTGGTGTTACAGAGCCTTTCACGTTTTCTCCATTTCCTTAACGATAATTTTACAGCATGAAATCTCCTTCAAAGCAAAATAAAATTGGAGGAGTTGTAAAAAATATATAATAATAATAATAATAATAATAAAAATAATAATAATACCGTGACCCCTTCCTTTCACGGTTAATGGGGACCGAGACCCTCCGTGAACGCCGAATTTCCACGAAGTAGGATTGAACCCCCTAGACTGATATATATTTACATGTATATCTGTATATAATATCAATAAATACATATCCAATGCAATAAATGCTTATAATAACAATTAAGCTTTCAAAAATAATGCATAAGATGTAAATAAAATATATAAACACACACACAC
Source organism: Plotosus lineatus (assembly GCA_024760905.1). Lineage (NCBI taxonomy): Eukaryota > Metazoa > Chordata > Actinopteri > Siluriformes > Plotosidae > Plotosus > Plotosus lineatus. Next base: position 33,643,724 of record CM045740.1, on the reverse strand, counting down.
ACACACACACACACACACACACACACACACACACACACACACACCCAGCACCTCATATAAAAATGAAAGTTTTTTTTTTGGTCGGGTGGTTTTTTTTTATTTTTGTTTGTTTGGGTTTTTTTTTTTTTTAATAATTGGTCTTGTTTTGTGGAATTTTCCTTAACTTTTCCCCTATTTTCCCCTAATTTCTTTATTTTTTTATTTTTCGATGAATATTTTTTAAAAACCCGCGATGCACTGAAACCGCAAGAACTGAAGTGCGAGGTAGCGAGGGATCCCTTGAATAATAAATCACTGAGTTGAGCTGCTTGACAGTTTCTACTGGGAGAATTGCGAGAATCCGATTACATGATAGTAATGTATGCAGTATTTTCATGAAAGTCTCACATTAATAAAGTCGTGTAACTTGATTGCTTTCAGTTACTTTTGGATTACTTAATTCCAAATACAGTATGTGGATGAGGTCAGCATTTTTATTTTTGCATAACTTACACTCGAACGTAATGTTACACCACTTGCTGTGCTGGAAAGACAAAATAACGGTGATATTTCCACAAAATGAAAGAATTTGCTAAAGGGCAAGATAATGAATTTAAAATTTAAACCAACAAATTCCACTTAAAGACAAAATATTTATTTATTTATTTATTTATTTATTTTTGTTAACTGACCCTTTCTGAAGTCAAGTTCATTTTTCTGTAAAGGGTAAATAATTTTTAGTGCATGGACACTATAGTTTTGTCCAAAACTCCATAGTTTTGTCGTTGCTTCTAAGTTTTCAATGCCTGAGATTAGTAAATCAACTCTTTTGAGAATCGACTTCAATGTGAACCAAAAACTGTACTGAACTTAATGACTTGGCAGTATAACTTCTTGAGGTCCCACTGCCCTCGTGTAAGGACATCGTATTGTCTCTCAACGGCATTGTGTGTACGTATTTCCTTTTCAGATCCTCATCTAAAAGCAGCTGGGTATTAATATTTTACCCAACTTCTTCCTGTTTCAAGATGATCAAGGTTTATATTTACCAGGTGGTAAAGAACAGAAGCATTGTAGAGCAATAGCAAGATTTTGGTTTGAGTGTGAGGAGGACTTTCTGCATGGTAAGACTATACAGTTGTCTATTCGAGTAAGAAGTCAGAACAATTGGCTAATTTAACCTCATTCAAGCTAATTGGTTTGAATATATTTTCAATTTTATTCATTCATTTATTTTATGAACCACTTAATCCTAATTAGAGTCTCGGTGAGGTTGGCACTCAGCTGACTCGGGGTGAGAGCAGAGTACACTCTGGACAGCCTCCCAGGTCATAGCAGGCTTTACAATTTGATGACTCAATATAAAGGTTTTAAGGGCAGACTTACAGGCAGCAGTTCATGGTGATGTGGTGGGAAGAGAGCATGTAAAGTCAAATAAGTAAAGTAAAAGTGATTGACCTGAGGCAACAACAGGGTTGGTGAGATTAGAAATTTGTGGTTTAAAGAGCAAAACTGTGCTCAATTTTCAGATAAATCAAATGAAGTGACTACCAAGCAGTATAAAATTCACCCACTGACTGATAGATGCAAATGCAAAGTTCACCAAAACACCTTCGATAAGAAAAAATTAACGAGTTTGCTGATTCCCATCAAAGAGCACTTGCACATGCTACATTTGACCCACCAACTCATTGTATCTAGTTCAAAACAATTTTCAAAAGATAGGATTATCGTACATTCTGTGCTTCAACCATTACCATACAATCTAATTCATCATCCTTCCACCAGGTGGCGGCAGACTACTTCAAGTAAACAGCGAGTTCATGACTCAAGAAAGATTGCATTCTAACTCGTCACTGTTATGCTTTGTCAGAAAATGCAAGTGAATGAAAGGAAAAGACGACAAATGCCTAAACTAATCATTTTGCCATGTAGATTTCATGGTTGCCATTTTAGGCTAGATGTTCAGTGATCATGTGACCCCTGGATCACCTTTAAATTTAATGATATGGCCACCAGTGAAAATGAGTTTGACACCTGACCTAGAGATATTGTACATTTGTGATCTTGTAACAAACTAGTTAACTAGTTAGACCATTAGAGCTGGAATACCAGTAAACCTGATTGATTTGCACATCACTTTATGTGTGTATGGCTCCAGCAACAAAGGGACGAGTGAAGAGCAAACCGTTTCTTGTGTCTATGCTTTATATGGACAGTTTTAGCAGACTCGTCACAAACAAAGGACAATACAGTGATCTCTCGCCACTTCGTGCTTCAGTTTCTGCAGCTTCAGCGCATCGCGGGTTTTTCAAAATATTCACTGAAAAGTTAAAAAATGAGGAAATTAAGGAAAAATAGGAGAAAACTTGAGGAACATTTCACAAAACAAGGACAATTATGCAAAAAAAAAAACCCATCCAAACAAACAAAAACAAAAACACGACCCAAACCCCCCAACTACTTACAAAAACTACTTACATTTTTATGTGAGGTGCACGTCTGTGTGTGTTTACATTTATATTTTATTTACATCTTATGGATTATTTTGGAATGTTTAATTGTTATTATAAGCATTTATAGCGTTGAATATGTATTTACTGGTACGTATACGTCAGTCGGGGGGGGTCGTCGATCCTACTTGGCGGAAATCGGCCGTCATGGGGGGTCTCGGTCCCCATTAACTGCGAAAAGTGAGGGATCCCTGTATTACTAAAACACAATTTATTTAATGAGGTCGTGTATTACAAGAGTTTTCATTTTGTACAGTAAGTCATGTGAAGTGGTTTTGGTTCTTCCATTTCAGTCAAATGGGTTTTTCTGGTGTGATGTACTCGGAACAGTGTAGTATGGGTTTGCCCAATATTATTACCCTGAATGTTTTAAATAGGTGCATTTTGATTGGCTGTTAAAGCCCCAAATGTTTTCTAAAAATGTTAGTCCAATAAATAAATAATCTCTATTTAAAACTACTTAAAGTCAGCTAATCTTTCAATATTTCGCTGTTTTTATCTATTTTTTTACTCTTTTATCACGAGGACTGGTGACGGCTTTGTGCAAAGCTCTAAGGGGACATCGGACTGTGTAAATCAGTAAGTGGCAACCTCAACTAACCTCCTCGTGTGTTCCCCTGTGCTACACACTTAGCATCTAGCCATTCTTTTACCAAGTTTAACCTTCACCATCCTTGGAACATTTCCGTACTGAGGGACAGAAAAGAGAGAATGTCAGAGAAAGAGAGATGAAGGCCAATCAATCTATTTTTGCATTGAATGTCACCGAAAAGCTAACTCGCAAGCAAAGTGAGACTGAAAACAGCCCTTACATAATGACATACAAGTAGAATAGAACTGATAAGGTTAACTACAAAGGTAATGCAGATTGTATGATTACTTATCAAGGTCATTAATACCGGCAGCACACATGATCTATGTTGGGGGAATAATTTGGAGTACACTTGGTGTGCAAGTGGTTTCATCATTACTGCACATAGAGCTCTCCTCAGCACTCAGGACCATTCATAATTCCACATCCCTCCTCCCATTACAGGAATCCCTGTGTCAGAATGCTTACACATCTTCATCAATTCATTACGTGAGTGAGAGAGAGAGAGAGAGAGAGAGAGAGAGAGAGAGAGATATTCACTAATCCACTTTCCTTGGAAAAAAAAATCCACCTGCCATTTCACTCCCCCTAAAACCCTAAAAAAAGACTGTGGGGAAGAAGGAAAGGTGGACAGGAGGATATAGAAAAGGAAAAAAAGGATCAAGCAGCCACCTTGTATATCAGTTTCCTGGCAAGAGTATTCTGGTACAAAGGCGTCTTTGAGGAGGCAGAGACTGGATGCATTGTCTCTCAAAGGTTAGCCTCCTCTACAGGAGAGCGCACCCAAGAAACGTCCTCTCCCAGGTTAAGCACAACATGGTGGGCTAAAGTACATGGGGGATCCCTCGTCTTCTGGCTTGTGTTGGGTATTTGAAAATACCTCCAACAACAAAGAGACTGAGGGAAACGGAGAAGGAGGAAGAGGAAAGGACATCTCATGGATGAGCACCGAGATGCCCGGAGTACCTGGTGCCTGGTGCTGGTAAAGGAGATGATAAGGAAGTCAAATAAATGTTATACATTGAATTGCAGTGATGGCAAGCGCACCCAGCAAAGAGGCAAACACAGTCAAAGTGGTAAACGATATTGTATTTGTGTGTCTGCATTACACATGAGTTACTGATCTCAGGCCTGTTGTGAATGGATCAGTGCACACACAGAGAGCTGCGCTGAACAATAGCTCTTAAAGCTTTCCATTTTGAAGAGATGTGGATAACCGATAGCAACTGAACCACCTGAACTTCAGCGCTTTTGTAGTGGAGTTGTCACATTTATGGCATTCATGTTCTGTTCAGATCTGCACATATATTCAGCCTGGAAATATGCAGAGATGTCACAAAGAACCAGTTTTATCTGAATGATCACTGTCTCTTAAAGGAGCTGATTATTTAACATTCGTGGAAGGAGTCTCCAGTGTCAGTGCCGAGTAACAGTCAGAGGTAAAGCTGCTATTTATAATTTTCACCACACTACAGAGAACGTGTTTAATAATTTCTCAAAAACAGGGCCAGGGTGTTATTGTTTTTGTTTGCCCTCTATCAGGGTGTATTTGTTTGCTTGTATGATTGTTAGCAGAATTAATGTTATGTATGTAGTTTGATGAGGGTTTTTTTTTTTTTTTTTTTTTTTTTTTGCAGAGGTGGGGCTTTGGACAAGGAAGGCTCCTTTAGAGTTTGAAGATGATGTGGATGAAATTCTGAATCCAGGATTTTCGAAAGGATTCTTTCACATTCTGAGCTTGCATGATGCTTTTGGAAGTGTGGTATTATAGTAGGCACAGCAGTGGACTTTCTGGGGAAGGGGGTTTATGAGGTGGCTTGGCAGAGGTTTGCACTCTCTGAGGGCTCTTGTTTGTATTTTTAAATGGTGGTGAGGGTTGATAATGAAATGACTGTTTGAATCTGTTGCAACATAACTGATAACTGAAGATCTACCGTCATATCCCAAGACACACTGAGCCACAAAGACCTAAAAAAAACAAAGGTGGCCTGTGCAGTTCATTTTCTGAGCTGCTTTATTAGAGTCATTGTGACAATGCCCATGCCAGCCAACTCTGGTTGAACGCAGGATTAGGCCATTACAGGGCCAACACAATCACACACAATCATTTCCTCTAGTATTCACACAGTGGAGCAATCAAGAATATCCATGTCTGTAAATTGTAGGAAGAAAACCAGAGCACCCGGAGGAAAGTCATGCAAGTACGGGAAGAACATGCAAACTTCACACACTGACACCCTGGCTGGGTACGGGTTTCGAACCCAGGACCTACTTGTAAAAATATCTATGACTATGGCTGTTTACTATTATCTTTATCATTTAAGCTTGAAGTAAACAAAATAAGGAGCACCCTGTCTGACAGTCAAATCATGACCGCAGCAAAGTGTGTGTGTGTGTGTGTGTGTGTGTGTGTGTGTGTGTGTGTGTGTGTGTGTGTGTGTGTGTTGGTGTAATGAGATGTACCTCTGTGGTAATTCATTTTCAGGGTAGTCCAGGTGATAACGGATGTAGAAACGTTCAGCATCCTCTCTTTCTCCATCTGTCACTATACTGCCGTTCAGAATAGTAACAGAAGGCAAACTGCAATGGACAGAAAATTATTATTATTATTATTATTATTATTATTATTATTATTATTATTATATAGGTTCCATTAAAGGTTACAAGGTAATCACTTTAATATTGAATTATGTAATGAGTGAATATGCGTATGAGAGTGGCGGTATGGTGGTGTAGAAGTTGGCCGTTTCTGTGTGGAGTTTACATGTTCTCCTAATGCTTAGGTGGGTTTCCTCCAGGTACTCCGCTTTCCTCCGACAGTCCAAAAACATGCACACCAGGTTAATTAGCGATTCAAAATCGCCCCTAGGTGTGAAAGTGAGTATGAATGGCTGTGTGAGTGCTGGCCCTGCGAAGGCCTGGAGAGCTGTCAGAAAATGAATGGATGAATGAAGGTGTATGGGAGTGCTTATGTATAAGTGTGTATACTCACTGTGCGATTGAAAGGTATCGTCTCTCATGGTCACTGTAAGGCTGCAGTAAAGGGATGCCCTTTATGCGAACCTCACAAAGCTTTGGGAAGAAATTGAGCTTTTCAATGTCCTCCCAGCGACTCAGTCCTATTCGAAGGAAAAGGATGAATCAGCAAGTGCGTGCCCATAAATAAAAAAAATCTATAATCTATCAACATTCTACTCAAATTACACACAAGTGGAATTGCCCCAAGGATTTTTTTCTGCTTGCCGATTAGGTTTATTAAAAAAGCCTTACAATACGCTGTGAAACTTAACATTCATTCAATCACTCATTCATGTACGTACAGTGATCAATCGCTACTTTGTGCTTCAGTTTTCGAGGCTTCAGTGCATCGTGGGTTTTTCAAAAATATCCACCGAAAAATAAAAAAATAAGAAATTTAGAAAAATAGGGGGAAAGTTAACGAAAATGCCACAAAAACAAGGCAAAAACCCAAACAAACAAAAACAAAAACAAAAAAGCCAACCCAAACCCCCCCAAAAAAACCTACTTACATTTTTATGTGAGGTGCGCATCTGTATGTGTGTGTATTTATATTTTATTTACATCTTATGCATTATTTTTGAATTTTTAATTGTTATTTTAAGCATTTATAGCCTTCAATATGTATTTATTGAAATTATATACACATATACATGTAAGTAGACATCAGGGGTGGGTCGATCCTACTTCGTCAGGGTGGAAGGGTCGATCCTACTTCGCGGAATTCGGTTATCGTGGGAAGATCTCGGTCACAATTAACCGCGGAAAGTGAGGGATCCCTGTTTTTGCCAAACCACACACCCTGTACAGCTCACCAGTCCATGGCAGGGCCAGCACACATACACAATTACTCACACACACATTCATGGGCAATATGAAACAACCAATTAGCCTTATGTGTGAACTGTGGAAGGAACCCGGAATACCCAGAGGAAATCCACAGAAGTACAGGAGAACAACCTTGCCAAGACCAACACCCACCCAAATCCAGGACATTCTTTCTGTGAGGTGGAAGTGCTAAACCATTTTATATTTTAGGTTAAGATTTCTGTTGTTTTTATATTCTGTTTCTGTGTATCTGTGCTTCTCTTATCACAACATTGGGATTTGTTTGTAACTTATGAGTAACCTTCCTCTCTCTCTCTCTCTCTCGCTCTCTCGCTCTCTGTGTGTGTGTGTATGTCTCGTAAGACCCTGTTAAACCTGCTTTCAGTAATCCTACATGGTTTCACTTTTCATCGCCACACCTCACACAAACTTTACCATAAAACCCGTTCTCGTTACTTCTACTTTTATTTAATAACACCACAATTGCAATTACTCATAAATTTTATGACTCGTCCACCCTTCAAAGCCCTGTCTATAGACATAGGTAAAGTCTGTTGGGCTTTTTACCCCCTCCCGAATGGCTCATCAGGCTTGTGCTTATCCCAGATTTCTGTAGCATGAAGCTACCAAGAGTTCAACTCCTCCTGGATGGACGCTAGTTCATCGCAGGTTTCCTTCCCAGTATATTTTTACTGGTACCCATTTATACTGCTGGGTAAACAGAGGCACGCTTGTGGTTAAGACCTTGCCCAGGGGTCTTAGCACAATGGGGGTCTAACTGGGATTTGAACACAATCTCCCGATCATGAGTGCAGCTCCCTAACCACTACGCCGCCGGCTCCGCGTCTATAGATATGATCAAGTAAAAAAGAGGCAAATTTATATAAATTGGTGCATTAGTGTGAGAGCTGCTGTTTAATAATAATAATAATTCTTCTTCTTCTTTTCCTTTCGGCTTTTCCCTTCAGGGGTCGCCACAGCAAACCATCCGCCTCCATCTTACCCTATTCTCTGCATCTTCTCTGTACTTCTCTCTTAACATCCTCAAAGCAAACACTGTATCTGGGGTGCTCTTTCTTGGCAAAAAAAACCAAACTGTTGTTCACAAATGCTGACCTCTGCCCTTAGTCTAGCTTACACTATTCTTTCCCATAACTTCAATGTATGACTCATCAACTTTATCCCTCTGTAGTTGCCACAACTCTGCACATCTCCCTTGTTCTTAAAAATGGACACCAGCACACTTCTCCTCCTCCATTCTCTAACTCTCTAAGACCTTGTTAAATGTTCTTGTCAGAAAATCTATTGCTACCTCTCCGAGACACTTCCATACCTCCATCAGTATGTCATCAGGACCAACTACCTTTCCACTCATCATCCTCTTCAATGCCCTCCTCACTTCACCCTTACTAATCTTTGCTACTTCCTGGTCCGCAACGGTCACCTCTTCTACTCTTTTTTCTCTCTGTCATTTTCCTCATTCATCAGCTCTTCAAAGTACCCTTTCCATCTTCCCAGCAGACTTCTGTCATCAGTCAATACATTTCCCACTCTGTCCTTAATCACTCTAACTTGCTGCACATCCTTCCCATCTCTATTTCTCTGCTGAGCCAACCTGAATAAATCATTTTCTCCCTCCTTACTGTCCAACCTAGCATACAAGTCATCATACACCATCTGTTTTGCCTTTGACACTGCTACCTTCGCCTTACGCTGTGTCTCCCTGTACTCCTGTTTACTCTCTTCGGTTCTCTCTATGTCCCATTTCTTCTTCGCTAACCTCTTCCTTTGTACACAATCCTGCACTTCCTCATTCCACCACCAAGTCTTCTTATCTACTGTCCTTCCAGAGGACACGCCAAGTACTCTCCTACTTGTCTCCCTGATCACATTAGCTGTAGTTGTCCCATCATCTGGAAGCACTTGTTTCAACTCCTCCTTGAAGACAATACGACACTCTTCCTTTTTCAGCTTCCACCACTTTGTCTTCCATTCTGCCTTTGCCTTCTTCACCTTTCTTACCATCAGCATCATCCTGAACACCACCATCCTATGCTGTTTGGCAACACTATCACCCATTACTTCTTTGCAGTCAGTGACATCCTTGAAATTACATCGCCTACACAAGATGTAGTCTACCTGTGTGCTCCTACCTCCACTTTTATAAGTCACCCTATGCTCCTGTCTCTTCTGGAAGAAAGTATTTACCACAGCCATTTCCATCCTTTTGGCAAAATCTATCAACATCTGTCCTTCTGCGTTCCTGTCCTGGATACCAAACCTACCCATCACTTCCTCGTCCCCTGTTGCCTGCACCAACATGTCCATTGAAGTCTGCACCAATGACCACTCTTTCACCTCTGGGGGTACTCTGCATCACTTCATCTAACTCACTCCAGAATCTCTCCTTTTCTTCTTGCTCACATCCTGCCTGTGGGGCATAAGCACTAACAACATTGAACATCACACCTTCAATTTCTAACTTGAGACTCATCACTCCATCTGACACTCTTTTCACTTCTAGAACATTCCTGACAAACCCCTCCTTCAAGATGACTCCTACTCCATTTCTCTTTCCATCCACACCATGAAAAAACAGCTTAAACCCTGCTCCTAAGCTTCTAACCTTGCTACCTTTCCACCTGGTCTCCTGAACACACAGTATCTCCACCTTCCTCCTCTGCATCATGTCAGCCAGCTCTCTACCTTTTCCTGTCATAGTTCCAACATTCAAAGTCCCTACTCTCAGTCCTAGACTCATGCCTTTCCTCTTCTCTCTCTGCCTACGGACAGGCCTCCAGCCTCTCCTTCTTCGACCTCTCCTTCTTCAACCTCTCCTTCTTCGACCTCTCCTTCTTCGACCTCTCCTTCTTCGACCAACAATAGTCCAATTTCCACGAGCACCCTGTTGGTTAACAGCACTGATAGCGGTCGTTGTTAACCCGGGCCTCGACCGATCTGGTATGAAATTTGTCTTTAGGGTTTGCATTTTGTATTCTGGCAAAAGTTTTACGCCGGATGCTCTTCCTGTCATAACCCTCTGCATTTATCTGGGCTTGGGACTGGCGTGAGTGTAGGCACCTGTATGTGCACCCCCTCACGGCTGCATTGTTTTTTAATAATAATAATAATGACATATGCCTGTAGAATGTATAGCATTTTTAATGCATTGCTATGTTATGAAGCTGTTTTACTAACCTGTATTGTGCAGGTTAATATTGTGCAGATTAGGGAACAGGCACTGCAGTGACTCCTCGGACTCGTGGATAGAAGAGAGCAAGTTATTAGCCAGGATGAGTGATGTCAGACAGGGATACAGGAGGCCCAGTTTGCGCACCTCGCTCCAGTCCTGCAGCAGATTATCAGTGATGTGCAGCAGGCGCAGAGATGGGCAGGGTACGCATGACAAATTCACATACTCGTACTCATTCAGGCACAGGAAGAGCTCCGTGAGTCTGTAGCAGAGATAATGTTATAAAAGTACATGGGACACCGACTCACTATGTATCTAATCTACTAAACAGGAGATATAAATGATGCTCACAGACAGTATTCTATATAAACCTACACAAATGAAAACTCGAACACACACACACACACACACACACACACACACACACACACACACACACACACTTGTATACTTACTCAGGGATCTCTTGTGTGAGCATGTGCACCATGTCCCATGAGATGTGTGTGCTGTTGAGGACAAGGCGGCGGAGGCCTGAGAAGGCTTCTACACCCCCAGGCCCCAGTCTGGAGCCCCTCAGAGGATTCATGCTCAGATTAAGAAAGTCCAAAAGGGGGCTGTTCGATAAAATCTTAATGATCTATAAAGGAAAGCACATCAGTAACAATAAGGTTACACACGTGTTTAAATAAAGGTGCAGTGGCTTTCACCTCACTGCAAGAAGGTCCCAGGTTCGATTCCTATGCCCGGGCGTTTCTGGGTGCAGTTTGCAAGTTTTGCCCATACTTGTGTGGACACTCCAGTTTCCTCCCAGTGTCCATAAACATGCAAGAATATCTAAAAATCCACATGATACCAGGGTCAACCTACAACATGTTGGAGGGACTATGTCCCTCAGCTGGTTTGGAAATGCCTCAGTGTCCCCCCGGGAGAGCTGGAGGAAGTGGCTGCGGAAAGGGACGTCTGGACCTCACTGCTGAGGCTTTTACACAAACACCCCCCCATGACTCTTATTCCAACTACCTTCATGTCCTCCTTCACCACATCCATAAATCTTCTCTTTGGTTTTCCTCTCGGTCTTCTGCCTGGTAGTTCCAACCTCAGCATTCTACTACCAATATACTCACTATCCCTCCTCTGTACATGTCCAAACCATCTCAATCTAGCCTTTCTGACTTTGTCTCCAAAACCTCTAACATGTGCTGTCCCTCTAATGTACTCATTCCTGATCCTATCCATCCTCGTTACTCCCAGAGAGAACCTCAACATTTTCATCTCTGCTACCTCCAGCTCTGCCTCCTGTCTTTTCCCCAGGGCCACTGTTTCTAAACCATACAACATCGCTGGCCTCATCACCGTCTTGTACACTTTTCCTTTCATTCTTGCCGATACCTTCCGATCACACATCACACTAGACACTTTTCTCCAACCATTCCAACCTGCCTTCACACACTTCTTCACTTCTTTTCCACACTCTCCATTGCTCTGGATTGTTGAGCCTAAGTACTTAAGATCCTCCACCTTCTTTATCTCTGCTCCCTGTAACCTCACCGTCCTTCTTGGGTCCTTGTCGTTCACACACATGTATTCTGTTTTACTGAGGCTAACCTTCATTCCTCTCCTTTCCAGGGCATACCTCCACCTCTCTAGATTTTCCTGCACTTGTTCTCTGCTCTCACTACAGACCACATTGTCATCTGCAAACATCATAGTCCATGGAGATTCTTGTCCAACCTCGTCTGTCAGCCTTGCCATCACCATAGCAAACAAGAAGGGGCTCAGAGCTGATCCTTGATGCAGTCCCACCTCCACCTTGATCTCTTCTGTCACACCGACAGTACACCTCACCACTGTCTTACATCTCTCATACATGTCCTGCACCACTCTAACATACTTCTCTGCCACTGCAGACTTCCTCATGCAATACCACAGTTCCTCTCTCGGCACCCTGTCATATACTTTCTAGGAGGCAGCCACTATCCAATCTCTAAACAAGCCAGCAGGCGGACTTCAGATTCATTGTGATGTTCAATTTCATCCTCAGTATTTGACAGCTCAAAAACAGCAGCTGATTTTTTTTAAAAAACCTCATTCCCCAACAATTAATTGTGAGAACAATTCATTAATTCATTCATTTTCTGAACCACTGAATCCTAATTAGGGTCATGGGGAGGTTGGCACCCATCTCAGTGACAGGATACACTCTGGACAGCTCGCCAGGCCACTGCACTCACAGAACCATTCATATTCATCCTCACGGGCAAGTGCAGTGGTGGCCTGGTGGTAAAGGTGCTGAATCACTGATCCTAAGATTGGGGGTTCAAGCCCCACACTCCACAAGGTTGTCACTGTCCTCTCAGTGCAGCTAACTGGGTTATCAAAGGCCGGCCATGTCTCCCACTGTCTATGGTGAGAGGTTCATGTAAAAGAACCATTGCTGACTTTCGACAAGAGTCAGTGTGTTTCTGCCCTGCAATAGCCTGGCGAGCTGTCCAGGGTGTACTCTGCCCTCGCCCGGAGTCGGCTGGGATGGGCACCAGCCTCCCTATGACCCTAATTAGGATTAAGCGGTTACAGAAAATGACTGAATTCATGGGAAATTTGGAACAGCCAATTAACCTACTGTGCATGTTTTTGGACTGTAGGAGGAAACCGGAGTAACTGCAGGAAACCCACACAAACACAGGGCGGTCATGCAAATTCCACACAGAAATGCCCGAGCTGAGAATCAAACAGAGGACCTTCTTGCTGTGAGGCAGATGTGTTAACCACTATGCCACAGTGCCACCTTGGAACACCTCAATTAAGCAATTAAGTGTCTGTAAAGTATATGTGCAGGATTTTCGCTTACTCTGGTTGACAGTCAAAATGCGTCTGAAATAAATATATTCAAACTTAGCTAATTAAGCCGCTCGGAACGAAAATCAGATTTAAAATTGTTTATTGTCTCCGGTCTTTAAGTTATGGTCCTGGGACAGTGTGCACAACTCTGACTTAGGAATTATGAAGGATTGGCGAGTTATAGAGGGAAGGAACCTGAATTTAAATCAGAAGTCATTAAATAATACATCTTTCACTGAATCTAGGAGTAATTTTGAGGTAAATTATGCTCTCTGATGTTCATCATTTAATTTTCTGTAACCACTTAATCCTAATTAGGGTCGTGGGGAGGCTGGTGCTCATCCCAGCCAACTCCAAACAAGGGCAGAGTACACCCTGGACAGCTCACCGGGCCATCACAGGGCGGAAACATGCTGACGGCGTTGCAGCTACTCTTGTCAAAACTCAGCAATGGTTCTTTTACATGAACCTCACACCATAGACAGTGAGAGACATGGCCAGCCTTTGATAACCCAGTTAGCTGCACTGGGGGAACAGTGACAACCTTGTGGAGAGTGGGACTCGAACCCCCAACCTTAGATCAGCGATACAGCACCCTATACCACTAGGCCACCACTGCCCTGCTCTCTGATGTGTCACTGTTTTATTCTTCAGATCTGGATGGACATACTTTTTGTTTACTCAGATAAATACGTGCATAAATACTTGTTCTTGTGTGAACAGTGCAGATAACTTCTACTATGTTTTCAGTGACTTTTGCAGCACAAAAGGTCTGGCTTCAAGCCCCACTGTCATCGGTTGTCTCTGCTGTTCCTCTCGTGTCTGTGGTGAGAGGTTCATGTAAAAGAACCACTGCTGATTTCATCAGTGTTTTTCTGCCCCTGCGATGGCCTGGTGAGCTGCTCAGCATATACTCTGCCCTCGCCCAGAGTCGGCCAACCTCCCTGTGACCCTAATTAGGATTAAGCAGATCAGAAAATGAATGAAAGAATTGACAGATCAAGAAGTACCGCCAGCCCTAAATAAGAACTGATCTTAGTACTTATATATGCTTTTTCCCCTTTGCTCTAAAATTAATTTAATATAGAACCCTCCTGCTTTTTTCAAAGTGTGACAAAAAGAGAACAGGTGAAATGATATGTAAACAAACAAGGTATTAGATATTAAATAGAAATTATGAAAAAAGGTGTTTATTATTTCACTGAAAAACTCAATATATTTTATCCTGAAAATATAATTCTGTAGATGTCAATTGAAAAACTTAAATATTGTAGAAACAGTGGATCAGCTATTTTTATGACATATTTTACATATTCATTCATTCATTCATTTGCTGAACTGATTGATTCTAATTAGGGTTGCAGGAAGGCCGGCGCCCACCCAGCCGTCTCTGGGCGAGGGCAGAGTACATCCTGGACAACTCGCCAGGCCATCACAAGGGCAGAAACACACTGAGAGCTATGCAGCTACTCTTGTTGAAATTGAGCAATGGTTCTTTAACATGAACCTCCCACCATAGACAGTGAGAGACATGGCCGGCCTTTGATAACCCAGTGAGCTGCACTGGGGTCATTTGTCAATTTTTCTGGGTTAAATCGCTGTGGCTCTAAACCTGTCATATGTCATAAACAGTAATTTAAATTTTAAAAAAGTATACATTTAAATCACTTAGAAGTAACATGAAATCTCCAGGTTAAAAATAAAATGAGTAGTTATTTATTAATATAAGGAAGCCGTGATGGCGTAAACTAGTGTACCATCATTTTTAATGTCAGTCTTCACCTTTTGTGTTTCATCGTACCAAGAAAGAAGGAGCATTACCATTTCAAGATGGCTATTACAGCATAAACAGGACACAGACTGAGTTCCCCCAGTGGACACACCTTTATGAGCATTCGCCCTTGCAGCAACCTGCCCTTCCCAAAGGGTCACCAAGTCTTGATCTTAGTACTAGTCAGAATGTCAGATACAAGCACATTGAGCGTGCAGTGTTTTGTCATCATTAATGGTAGACATACAATAGTTGCCCTCACCTCTTCCCAATCTCTGAACTGGTTGTGAGACAGGTCCAACTCCACCAGATGAGCACAAAATGTTGCCAATTCCTCTTCATCTCCAGCATGACTTATTGCACAGCTATTCAGAACCAGCACATTGGGCAGATTTACACGACCTGTAAAGACAGTATGTGGAATTATTGAATAGAGTTACATCATGTAATAAGCTGTGAAAGAAAGTATTAGTAGTTTCCATGTTGCAAAAACAATTCTGATTTGAGAGATTCACAAAACTGTGGTGCAATAGTTAGAATGTCCGCATCACAGCGAGAAGGTCCTGGGTTTGAGTCCCGGGCTCAGGCTTTTCTATGTGGAGTTTGCATGTTCTCCGTGTGCTTGCGTGGGTTTCCTCCGGGTGCTTTGATTTCCTCCCACAGTCACAACATATGCACACTAGGCTAATCAACTGTTCCAAATTGCCTCCATGTGTGTGTGTGTGTGTGTGTGTGTGTGTAATTTGTACTCTAATTCGTCTGAGATTTTTTTTTTTTTTACACCAGATGCAGCTGGAGAGATGATAATTCACATGTTCAACCTTATTTGTGACCCATCACACCAATATTTTGTTGAACTTTAAATGTGTTGCATGCTTTAACTGCTTAAATTGGCTGCGGGTCCGTATTTGGCCTGACTTCCAGCCCCTGACCATAGTCTGTTCAGCTGTACCCGGGGATTTCTTGGGAGGTTGCTCCTGGATGGTGAGGGTGACCAAACATTTAACTGTTGTTTGAGCAGTTCAGGTACTGCTAACTCTGCCGGGCTTACTTCTTTCAGGTTTTCCAAAAATTGGGGAAGGGGTTTCCGTGAAGTCAATCAGCTTGGGGCCTCCTTCTGGATTTGGATATCATGTAGAATTCCGTTTGTTTTATGTGTGATTTTTGGTACAGCTGTCTAAAAGTGCTTTCCGACTGAGCTGGGGGGGTTGAATCAAAGATAAGAGTGGTACTATATCTAGTGGGGAATATCAAATACAGTGGAGCCTCGGACTCTGAACGCTCTAGAGTCCGAACAAATTGGAATCTGAGCAAAAAAATCCGTTCGAGAAACCGAACAAAAACTGGAAGTCGAAGTCAAAGAAACGGGCGCGAGAAAAAACGAGACCGTGAGGGAGGAAAAGTGTGCATCTTCCGGAAGTCCAGAAGTTGTTGAAACTATGTATGTCCTGGGGAAGTCCGGAAGTTGTTGATAGTATGTATCACCCTAAAAGCTGTTCTGGGGAAGCCCTGAAGTTGTTGATACAATACTATGTAGTATCACAAGCACAAAAGCTAAAGCTAGCGCTAAAGCACTAAAGCTATCCAATCACTAATGCCATACCACCTCCAGCGACAAATACGATTTAGAGTACCAAACAGAAAACCCACAGATCGGCTTACAGGCATAACCGCCTAAACAAAGCTGAAGAGGATGTATGTATGTATGTATGTATGTATGCACATATATATGTATGTAAGTAAGCTAAGCTAAAGCGCTAATGCTAAGCTAAAGCACTAGCAGAGCTCTGAACACCTTTGTATGAGGTCATGAGCCACTTCCATAAGGTTTTGAAAAGAAGGAAGAAACAAGCCACATTAGAAATGTTCTTCAAGAAAAGAAAGCAACATCCTGAAGAGAGTCATCCATGCAAAGGGGTACCAAGAGAAAAAAACACCTTTGGCTGATTTACCTGAAGCTGTTATGGAATGGAATCCACTTTCCTCTGTCCCTCTCTATTATGGAAGAGAATCCTGCTCTTCTCTCCCTCTCCAACATTTACATATGCCAACTGACTGAGTGTTGATTCTGCGATGACCTGGTGAGCTGTCCAAGGTGTACCCCACCCTCGCCCAGAGTTGGCTGAGGTAACCACCAGCCTCCCCATGGCCCTAATTAGAATTAAGCGGTTCAGAAAATAAATGAATTAATATATTTAAATAACTAACAAGTGAGATCAAATAACTGTAAGTAAACCGCTTAATCCTAATTAGGCTCACCAGGCCATAGCAGGGCCAGCTGCAATATTGTTCATCCTGAAATAACAGAATGTACATGAAGTTGAAATCTCTAACCTTTGACAGGAGAACCCTGAGGACTGGTGCGGATCACCACGCCAGCCCCAGGTCCACGGCAGTATGGAAAGTTATCAGTGTTGTACTTCTCACAAATGACCTGAACCAGAGTGCGTTCCATTTCATCGTCTATGTCCATCTCCATCTTTTTTTTCTTTTCTTCACCTGAGCATGTAAAAATTATAACAATAATTGTGACAATAGAAAAAATATATACTTTTTAAAATTTACTTCACAATCCCCAGTGATCTGTTTCTTGGCTACTAGATTGGCATTTTATGGAGGGTATTTTTAGGACGGCACGGTGGCGTAGTGGTTAGCACATCCGCCTCACAGCAAGAAGGCCTGGGTTCGATTCCCGACCTGGGCGTTTCTGTGCGGAGTTTGCATATTGTCCCCGTGCTCGTGTGGGTTTCCTCTGGGTACTCCAGTTTCCTCCCACGGTCCAAAAACACAAAGTAGGCTAATTGTCTGTTCTAAATTGCCTGTAGGTTCGCATCGTGCAGAAGGCAATGGCAAACCACTGAACCATCCTTGCCAGGAAAACCTCCATGAAGATGATAATCAAGGCGTTATCCTTCATGGCAGATCGCCAAGACTCGTCCTACGACTCGGAAGATACCAGACTATTTTTAGGACCTTTCAATTTACAGGCGCAAAAATCAATAGTGAAGTACCAAGAACAGTAAGGGGAAGAACATCTATGATTTTAGGACATGATGGATAATTTGGATACTAAATAAAATTAGAAGTGTGAGAAACTGCCTAATTTAAGCTTCATTATAAGGTTAAGGTTATAAGGCAAGTGACTGCGCGTGCATGTTACCTCCGAGCTCAGTGCTTTAATGCTGTCCAGCTCTGCACAGAAAATGTATTGTTTCAGTCTCCAGTTGTTGTAGTAATGACAAAATCCACACCAACCGTTTTCCTTGTTGATTTAACATGAGAAATAGAGATAATACCAGCATTAGAAACAAAGGATTGTCTCAGATATGAGTATCTACAATATTCATCACGTCATGAGAAAGTAATGGGGCTTCCTTAAATTGCGTCTCATTGTTTCTGACCTCAGCACTGAAAAAAAACAATAAATATAAATACAATACTTATAAATCCTGCAACCCTAATTAGGATTAAGTAATTTTGGAAATGAGTCAATGAAGGAATACTTGTGAATTAAGAATAACAGAAAAGACCGCTTGTGTAAAAAGAATACACAGTGACTGGTCTCCCTCTGACATCATCACTTCTTATCTGTGACATATCACTATAACATCATTACGTCCTCTCTGTAACATCATTACAGATTCCAACCCATTTCTGGGGTCATGTCCTCTTTATTTTTCACTTTTTCAAAACTCCTCTTCTAGACCATCCCTCTTCCTCTTCATCACTCCTTTTCTTCACATCTCATCCTCTTGATTTTATCCTCTTCCTTCCTTAACACTCCTCTTAATCTTCATCAATGTCTTCATCATCATGCCTCTTCATCATCGCCTGCACTCATAATAAGTCCCCTCTCTTAGAACCCGGGAATCACTGCTTGCAGCAATATTCTGCATTGAGGACTTGTGTTGAAAATCAGATGATATTTTAGGTCATATTAATGCATAAATATAGAAAGATGTAAAAGAAACTTTCAACCACCACTACTGGGTGTTTCTTTGTGGCATTTGCATGTTTTATGTTTTCCTGGTTTTTATGTTTTCCTGGTTTCCTATCACAAACATGCATATCAGGCTAAATGTACACACACACACACACATATATATATATATATATACATACAATGTTTGTTTGTATATACGTGTATATATATATATATATATATATATATATATATATATATATATATATATATATATATATATATATGTGTGTGTGTGTGTGTGTGTGTTTCAATTAACTAAAAAAAACTGGAATTGACCTGTAATTTGTGTACAAATAACGACTTTGTCGAAATGAACGCTATCCTCATGACGTCACTACTACCAAAAATAATAATAAAAAAAAAGAGCAGGGGAAGAGGGGATATTATGGGCATGCTGCAATTAAACGTTAATGGACCTTGGCTGCTTTGAAATTTTGAGCGTGATTGTGATGAAGTGTCGAATGAAGGGGTGATAAAAACAGATATGAAAAGCAAATCCTAGAACAAATGTGACCTGTACTGTATTTAATATGAGCAATATAAATTATATAAATTTGTGATAAAAAACACTTTTCACACACACACACACACACACATATATATATATATATATATATATATATATATATATATACATATATATATATATATATATATATATATATATATATATATATATATATATACATATACATATATATATATATATATATATAAAATGTGTGTGTATGTGTTAGAACAATAATGCTTCTGTAATTACAATATACTGTAATTTTTATCTAATGCACTTTGACTTCCATTGACTCTCGAGTCCCTTTAAATCGACTGAACCAGTGGCGTGAGACTGCGCATGCGCAAACTGAGAACAGCTGCGGAATGCGAGAGAAGTGTTGCTGTGTGTTTCCAGCCTCTCGACATGGCAACGCTTGTTTTGGTCTCTTCCTGTTTGCGCGCTCGTGCTGTGAGAACAAAGAGCTTTAAATTCATGAAATAAAGCAAGATTTCCTGATAATTATGTGTGTTTATGGGTCTGTTCTTGGTTCATAAACAGTACGGAAGAGTGACGGGAGGTTTTGTTTCACCTTGTTTAGGTTTTAGCTCGGAGTGGTTCGTCTCCTTAAAAACACCGAATTAAATCTACTCCGTATAACAAAAACAAGCAATTTTCATCACAAAAAAACCAAACAGCTTCATTTTCAATATAAAAAAACAATTGTAGTGTTGATTGTGATTCGTGACACGCGACGGTGAAACGAGCCAATAGGCGCTCGCGCAGTTGTTTATGTTTTGCTTTTTGAAGGAAGCGAGTGTCAGACACTGTAAATCCCAACAAAACTTTTACATCTGTCCATATAAACAAATCTATCCCAAAACATACAAATCACAATGTAATTACTGTATAATAAAAACGTAATATTTTGTGGAATATGTATATATTTGTACATATAACACAATATATAATATCTATAAATGTAAGTGCATGCTTGTTTTTAATGCATATTCAAAATAGCACATCGAAATCAGACTCTGAACTGACATGCATGCAAACTGTGAGATTATATTGAAGATAGTTTGTCCTTACCGACACCGAGCGCTGTTGCTTCAGGTCGTCCTGCTTGTTTTTGTTGATGATCAGAAGAAGACAGTAGCGAATCAGATGCTCGGCTGAACCCGGAAGTTGCGTAAGGGGGCGTGGTTTCATTCCAGAGCGCAGCCTGCACTTTAAACTGCAGACTTTGGTTGTTTTCGGGCAAATTTCTGTCAGATTCCCTTTAAATGCATTCAACAAAACTTCATCAGAGAATATATTTTTGAAATCCTTCAGGTTTTGACCCTCTAGATGCCGAAAACGAATGTATAATACAGTACTGTGTTTTAATCTTCTGATTTATCCTTCTTATTCTAACCATATACATGTGTGCCACTTACAAATAAGTTCTGTTTGGAGTCATCTTGAAATTATTACATGATAAACATGTTTTATCCTGACCCTGGTTTGATCCTGAGCTTTGGTGACCATCTGTGTGGAAGTTCTATTGTACATGCTCTCCTTGTTTTTGTGGGCTTTCTGCAGGTCCTCTACTTCCTTCCCACTAAAGAAAAAGAAATTGAACTTTTTGGTCTACATAGAAAGTCAGCAATGGTTCTTTTACATGCCTCACACCATAGACAGTGAGAGACATGGCCGGCCTTTGATAATCCAGTTAGCTGCACTGGGGGGACAGGGCAACAATGTGGAGAGTGGGACTCGAACCCCCAACCTTAGGATCATCGATCCAGTGCCCTATACTACCAGGCCACCACTGCCCCCAAATCACCTGTATAATTGCTTAATACAATTAAGCAAATATACATTCTCACCAGCCGGGGGCGCGGTGCACCAGCAAATGGATGAATTAACATTTTCTGCCATGTCCGACTCCATGGCTGGTGTACTGCTCCCCCTGCTGATGGTACTGTATAGTTGCTTAATGCAAACTATATAACTTACAGTGCAGTGTTGCTCTATGATAATACAGAAAAAGCAACATTGCACTGTAAGTTATATAGTTTGCATTAAGCAACTATACAGTATCACAGTGCCCCCTGCTGGTGATACTGTATATTTGCTTACTGTATATACTGGGATCCCTCACTTCCCGCGGTTAATTGGAACCAAGATCCCCAGGAGACCATAGAAATCCGCGAAGTAGGATCACCCCCCCAACCCCTGATTGACATATACGTGTATATAATATCAATAAATGCATATTCAATGCTATAAATGCTTCTAATAAAAATTAAACATTAAAAAATAATGCATAAGATGTACTTCACAACAATGTAACTAGTTTTGTTGGGAGATTTTGGGTTGTTTTTTGTTTTGTGTTGGTTTAGGTTTTTTTTATGCATAATTGGCCTTAGTTTTGTGGCATTTTCCTTAACGTTTCCCCCATTCTTCCTTAATTTCCTTATTTTGTAATTTGATGAATATTTATGTATTTATTTATTTTATTAAAAAAAAAAAAAAAACAGCGATGCACTGAAGCGCGAAGTTGCCAGGGATCCCTGTAATATCACCGCGCCGTCTGCTGGTGATACTGCATTTAAGCAATTGTACAGTATGACAAGCAGGAGGTTGATACTGTATAATTGCTTAATGCAATTACTGTATATGGTATCACATGCCGCCTGCTGGTGATACTGATGTATTGCAATTGCTTATTACAATTATTGTATTGATATTGATTATATTATTGATGAATTGTACAGTATCACCTGCAGAGGGCACGGTGCACCAGCAAATGGATGAATTAATATTTTATGCCATGTACGACTCCATGGCTGGTGCACCGCGCCGCCTGCTGGTGATACTGTATAGTTGCTTAATGCAAACGGTATAACTGGATTGTTCTTGCTGTGTGCAAAACCTTTCTGTGTGGAGGATGCATGTTTTCTCTGTGCTTGTCTGGGATTATATTAGGTCTACTGCCCATAACTGTGAATGTGAGTAGTTGTTTGTGTCTATGCAATAGCTCTGCATATTGCTCTGCAATAGACTTGTGACCTGCTATGATTGTTTCTCCTTTTTACCCAGGAGCTGGGATTGGCTGAAGTTCGGTTTGCCCTGTGACCATGACAGATCAGCGTTTTGAGGTGATGGGTGGATAGATGAATGCGTTTGTACTAATGTGTTCATTCATTTATTCATTTTCTGAACCACTTAACCCTAATTAGGTTTGCGGGAAGCTGGCGTCCATCTCTGGGTGAAGAGAGAGTACACCCTGGATAGCTCACCAGGCCATTGCAGGCCAGAAACACGCTGACAGCCGTGTAGCCTACTCTTGACAAAAGTCAGAAATGGTTCTTTTACAGCCTCACACCATAGACAGTGAGAGACATGCCTTTGATAACCCAGTTATTGTCCCATTTTTAATGACAACTAAATATTCTTTTCTTCCTCATGTGATTAAATATGATTTCATTAATTTAATATGTTGTGTTTGTATATGGTGCATTACAGTGGCTTTGCCGTTAACACGCCCACCTCACAGCAGAAAGGTCCTGAGTTTGAGTTCTAGCTCGGCTCACACATTTCTGTGTGCAGTTAGCAAGTTCTCCCTATGCATGCATGGGTTTCATCTGGGTGCTCTGGTTTCCTCCCACCTTTCAAAACCATGCACTTTAGGATAATTGGCTGGTATAAATTCTCCCTATGTGTGTGAATGATTATGTCTGTGTTGGCCCTGTATGAACTTATGAGCTGTTCAGGGTGTACACTGCCTTTGCCCACAGTTGTTGAGCTAGGCCTCCGCCTCCATAGCATGAAAACATGTTGTCATTTGAGTAAATTGTGAAAATTTCAAAAAAATCTCTGAAATACAACTGTTTTAAATGATCTTCTCCCATTTTAAGAATTCTTATTTTACAGAGTAGCTTTCAGAGGAGGGTCCTGGTACTACAATCAGATACCCTCAAGAACTTTTCAGGGTTTTCAGAGATATAAAGATACAAACCATGTTCTCTGCATATACAATCCCATGAGACATGTTGGGGAATGCAGAGGATTACACGAGCACTGAAAGTTACAGCAAGGATTCAGGAGGAGCAGCAGAATCATCATCATCACCATCATCATCATCATCACTATGACATCATCATCGTCATCATCTCGAGCTTTTAAGGTGACAGTAGGATCCCGACCTCTGGATATTTACAGGGCTTTCAGTGCTGTGTTGCTCTTTTCAGGTAATATGTAGAAAAATAATAGTATTAGTCACGATTGAAGTTTTATGTTCTACTGGAATTTGATGTGGATTTGATATTGTCGGATGTTGTTCATGCAGCTGCACACAGATCATCGAGATAGGTGGGGTTCATCTCCCTCATCTCCATTCCCATATTCCACAGAATAAACACAAGAGCGACATCCGAGGAAATGACGAGTACCGTAGTGTGCGTGTGTGTGTGTGTGTGTGTGTGTGTGTGTGAGAGAGAGAGAGAGAGAGAGAGAGAGATTGTCCCTCTTATGATTGATCGCAGTTTTCCAGTTACTTGTCGCATTTGCGCAGTGCTGGATTGTTTTCTATCGAATCTGCTATTTTCCGAATTCACTGCATATTTTCATTCGTTTTTCTTCCTCAGTCATAAAATCTGATCTCCAGCCATGACTCTGCATTCTCCTCCACTAACCACAAGCCTCCTGCTGGGTAAGTTCCCACATGTCTCCTTATTTACAGTTTATTTCCGACAATCCTGCTTTATTATTATTATTATTATTATTATTATCATTATTATTGTTATTATTATTATTATTATTATTATTATTGTTATTATTGTTATTATTATTATTATTATTATTATTATTGTTATTATTATTATTATTATTATTATTATTATTATTATTATTGTTATTATTGTTATTATTATTATTATTATTGTTATTATTATTATTATTATTATTATTATTGTTATTATTATTATTATTATTGTTATAATAAAAGCTCCTCGGTGGTCGAGCTCCGGGGTTGGACGAGATCCGCCCGGAATATCTCAGGGCTCTGGATGCTGTAGGACTGTCTTGGTTGACACGTCTCTGCAACATCACGTGGTCATCAGGGGCTGTAACTCTAGATTGGCAAACTGGGGTGGTGGTCCCAATTTTTAAGAAGGGGGACCGGAGGGTGTGTTCCAATTATCGGGGAATTACACTCCTCAGCCTTCCTGGGAAAGTCTATGCAGGGATACTAGAGAGGAGGATCCGACCGATAGTCGAACCTCGGATTCAGGAGGAACAATGTGGTTTTCGTCCTGGCCGCAGCACTCTTGACCAACTCTATACGCTCCACAGGATTCTGGAGAGAGCATGGGAGTTTGCCCAATCTGTCCACATGTGCTTTGTGGATTTGGAGAAGGCTTTCGACCGTGTCCCTTCGAAAGATCTTGTGGGCCGTGCTCCGAGAGTACGGCGTTCCGGATCCGTTGCTACGAGCTATTCGGTCGCTGTATCACCGGAGCCAGAGTTTGGTCCGTATTGGTAACAGCAGGTCGGATTCGTTTCCAGTGGGAGTTGGAGTCCGCCAAGGCTGTCCTTTGTCACCGATTCTGTTCATAATTTTTATGGACAGAATTTCTAGGCGCAGTCGAGGCGATGAGGGGTTCTGGTTTGGTGGCCATCGGATATCGTCTCTGCTTTTTGTGGATGATGATGTCCTTTTGGCTTCATCAAGTCGGGCCCTCCAGCTCTCATCGGAGCGATTCGCAGCCGAGTGCGAAGCAGCCGGGATGAAGATCAGTACCTCCAAGTCCGAGGCCATGGTTCTGTAACACATGTAAACACATGGTTACTAATTTTATTGGAAAAAACCCTAGTTTCCAACACTCCCTGAAAGCACTAGTTTCCTAGTCCCCTTGAACACATCATAGGCACGTGCCTGCATGCGACCAGCAGAGAGTGCAGCAGAGAGCGTGAAGAGCAGGACGCATACAGAGCCCTCGAAAAGCGACACGAGTGAGTCAACGATCAAAAATACTGGTTTTTTAGTGGATCTGGATTTGATCTTGAAGCTGGTTTCGGACACGGATGGCGAGCCAAATCCAGTGAGAACTCTTGGTGGATCCAGAAGCAGTGTGGCCAACTGTTCTCTGGATGCGAGAGTAGATCTACAGACCCAACCACTTCAAATCACAGGATCCCAGATAAGAACAGATAAAAACACCTTTATCCCAAACGGATCACAATCCTGGAAAAGACTCCCGGGTTCACACGAATCAAACCTTAGAGACTTAAGCTTATTTTATTTTATTTTTAATTTGTAAAGAAAGTTCTACAATATTGTTTGCACTGTTTCCTGTAGTATTGTTAATTGTAATAAATCTGCCGGCTGTTCAAATTCAAATCTCCACAATTCATTTTACTCCTCCAGAACCTAGTATAAAATCTAGCACAGCTATATCAAGCTGGTGTTACATCAAAGTGGCGAGCCAGCCAGGAGGAGTTTTGGCTACATTTTGCCTCTAAATTAATAATTTGGCATACAGTTTGGCAGTTTTATGACAGTTTTGTACAACTTTTCCCACAAAAGAAATATGGATATCATTGAACGTGAAGGTATCAAAGTACCAAATGCTGTATTAATTAGTGGTTTTTCTGGTACTGAGACTGATGAAGAAGTTATTAAGTTTTTAGAAAAGTATGGTTCTATTACACGAACAGTGAAACTTACTACTTCTGACCCTGACTTTAAAAATACAGCCATAGTTGAGTTTGAGTATGGCACTGCTATTGAGTCAATTCAGGCTGAACTACCATGTCAAAGAGCAACATCTGACCCAAAGGTTGTTCACAAAATTCAGCTCTTATCCCCACTTTATAGTGATAAGTTAACAGCTGACCTGACCAAGTCTTTTCTCTTTGATTTAAAGGGAATTGCCAAAGCAAGCGGAATAGATTATGAGAAATTGTTGCTTGGTGAACTTAACAAACTTCAGGCCTCGGCTGCTGAAAGTGAAGGTATAGCTTCCACTGACGCTACTCCAGTAACTGAAAGTTTAACAGGTGATTCTGTTGTGACACAAACAAATAGGGAAACTCTCACAACTACCTCAAACTCTGATATTCCCAGTTCTCCAATCAACAGCAGACCAACTCCTAATTTAAATCCCGAACACTTGAGCACCCCTGAAGTCCAGAGGGTGATTGTCGAGCACATTGTCAGAAGTGCTGACACGTCCCAAACTTATCTGAACTCTTCCAAGTTCAGGTCGTTCTCCGGAAAATTTCCGTGCCCTAATACGGAAGTAGATTATGACACTTGGCGCAGTCATGTTGAGTTTTATCTTGCCGACTCTTCTGTTTCTGAAAGACAGGTAGTAAGAAAAATTATTGAAAGTCTCTTACCACCAGCCGCCAATATTGTCAAACATTTGGGCCCCTTGTCCAGCCCAAAAGACTTTTTGAGCTTGCTCGATTCTGCATACGGGAATGTAGATGATACTGATGAGCTGTTTGTGAAATTTTTGAGCACAAACCAAAATGCCGGAGAAAAACCTTCAACATACTTGCACGGTCTCCAGACTACATTAAGCAAAGTTGCTAAAGGGGAGGCGTTACAGTCAGTGATTTTGATCGACAGCTTTTAAAACAGTTCTGTAGGGGTGCTGGGATGATAACCTAATTGCCAGCCTCCATCTAGAACAAAAGAAATCCAGCCCACCTACCTTTTCTGAACTTCTTTTGTTGCTGCGAACAGAGGAGGATAAACAAGCAGCTAAGTCCACTCGCATGAAGCAGCACTTAGGACTTTCAAAAGTAAAGGTACAGTCCAACCCTTTAAATGTTTATGCAGACACTGAGTTTCAAGCTGCTGCTGCAGACAATTCTAGTAAAACGTCTACCAAGAAACTGCAGAAACAAATTGCTCAACTGCAAGAACAGTTAACTTACTTAAAAGCGTCCCATGGAAAAGACAGTTGAAAAGAAACCTCAGACAAAGTCCCCAAAGTTGCAAAGAAACAACAGCGGAAAGGGACACAAACACAGAACTCACACGAAAAGTGAAAGCTTTGGCAAAGGTAACAAAAGCCTCGCCCATGGTTCTGCTTTAACTGTGGCGAGGATGGCCATATAGTCCCCTCTTGTAACAGTGACCCAAACCCCAAAGCTGTTGAAGCTAAGCGCAAAGAGCTTAGGTCAAAACAAAAGGCTTGGGAGGACCAATGTAACACTGATTTAAAACTAGTTCCTGTTTCAGTTGAGGGACAAACTGGAACTAGTAGCGACACAAGTCCCACTCAGAAACCCCAGCCAAAACAGAGTTGTACGCTAACGAGTAAACACCATTCTAGCTTTCCCAAGGGCTTAATAGGTAAGAAGTGCACTGCTAATATAAACATAGCTGGCGTTAGCTGCAATTCTCTATTAGATTCAGGGTCGCAAGTTACGACTATTTCACACTCCTTTTACCAGAGACACCTGGTTGATTTTCCAATCCAGCCGATCAGTGACCTAGATGTTGAGGGTGCAAACGGTCAGGCGGTACCTTATCTAGGCTATGTAGAAGTTCCAGTTGGTTTTCCAAAAGAGTTTGTTGAGTCTGAGCCTCAAATTTCTACATTAGCTCTAATAGTACCTGATTTGCGCTCCAGCACAGACTTGCCAGTGTTAATTGGTACAAATGCCCTCGATGTTTTATATGAGGAACATTGTCGAGACACTCCCATTCTACCAGCTGTCTATGGCTATAGTCAGATTTTAAAAATCCTCGAGCACAGATACGAAACAAAGAGCACAGGGAAGCTTGGGCTAATGACACTGAGGGGCAACACACCTTATGTTATTCCAGCTCACGAGAAGGTCTGTCTTGAAAGCTGTGCCCACTTAAGTTCGCCACTCACAGACAAATGGGCAGTAGTAGAGCAGCCAATGTCCTCAGCCCTTCCAGGTGGAATCTTTGTTGACTGCTGTCTTATCACAGTGCCAAGTCAAAGTCCTTACAAGCACCCTGTTTGGATAAGAAATGAAACCGATCATGACATTATGCTTCCTGGCAACTGTGTCCTTGCTGAACTGCATGTTGCAGACCAAGTTTTGGAAACTCAAAACCTGTCCAATACCAACTCAGCAGGTTGTTGTCGCTTGTCTGCAGACTCCTCATCACCGAAGGACCAGTTGACTTTTGATTTTGAAAATTCACCTCTGCCTGAGGAGTGGAAAAGTCGCATCACACAGAGTCTGAGTGCTTACAGTGATGTCTTCGCATGCCACGATCTTGACTTTGGCCATGCCACTAGAGTTAAGCATAAAATCAAGCTTAAAGACGAAGCACCCATAAAACAGAGATCGAGGCCTATTCACCCAAATGACTACGAAGCTGTTAGGAAACACCTCAAAATGCTTCTCAATGCCGGGGTAATAAGACCATCAGAATCCCCTTTCTCGTCCCCCATCGTTGTAGTTAAGAAAAAGACGGGTGAGGTACGTCTCTGTGTGGACTACCGTAAGGTTAACGTACAAACGGTTAAAGACGCCACGCTGCTACCAAATCTTGAAGAGACCTTCTCCGCTCTATCTGGGTCAAACTGGTTCTCTGTCATGGACTTAAAGTCGGGCTACTACCAGATAGAGATGGATGAGGAAGATAAGGCCAAAACAGCGTTTATATGCCCCCTAGGGTTTTATGAGTTCAATCGAATGCCTCAGGGAATCACAAATGCTCCCAGCACCTTTCAGAGGTTAATGGAGAGGTGCATGGGAGACATTAATCTTAAGGAGGTGCTCGTCTTCCTAGACGATTTGATTGTTTTCTCAGACTCCTAGAGCAACACGAACAGAGGCTAAAGCATGTTTTGGACCGTCTTCGTGAATATGGCTTAAAGTTGTCCCCAGAAATGTCGCTTTTTCAGACATCGGTTAAATATTTAGGCCATATTGTTTCAAGAAATGGCGTAGAAACAGATCCTGAAAAGGTAGCAGCCATTAAGACCTGGCCAGTGCCACAAAACTTGAAGCAACTCAAGTCATTTTTAGGGTTCACCGGCTACTATCGCCGATTTGTTAAAGATTATTCAAAGATAGTTCGGCCCTTAAATGACCTTACATGTGGCTACCCACCTTATAGAAAAGTCCAGAAACGAACCGACACTTCTAAGTATTTCAACCCTCGAGAACCTTTTGCCGAGAGGTGGACATCTGTCTGTCAGTCAGCCTTTGAATGCATTAAGGAGAAATTAACATCCTCTCCTGTATTGGGCTTTGCAGATCCAAAGCTCCAATATGTTCTGCATACCGACGCCAGCTCTACAGGCCTAGGTGCCGCTCTTTATCAAGAGCAAGGTGGTAAAATGCGTCATAGCCTATGCCAGTAGGGGCTGCCACCAAGCGAAACCAGATATCCAGCTCATAAGCTAGAATTTCTAGCTCTGAAATGGTCCATTGTAGAAAAGTTTCATGATTACCTTTATGGTAATGAATTCACAGTTGTAACGGATAATAATCCGCTTACATACATTCTGACCACTGCAAAGCTTGATGCAGCTAGCTATCGCTGGTTAGCAGCGCTATCCACCTTCAATTTCCAAATCAAATACAGAGCTGGAAAGGCTAACCAGGACGCAGATGGCCTATCACGAAGGCCCCACCAAACACTAGCTGCGGATTATGTGACATTAGAAGAGGAGAACCGAATACAACAACTCACCTCACGCCTTCTCGGATCCCTCCTCGATGTAGTGATTTATGTCCTGATACTATTGCAGCAGTATGTCACAAGCATTTTCTCAATGAGAAAACCAAAGATTCACCTCATGTCATTCTTGTTGAGTCCTTGGCTATGAATGCTGACGCAATTCCTGATGTATACAGTGATGCTGAAACATCTGGTCAAGTAACTGTTCCCTTGTTTTCTGCTCATGAGCTTAAAGAACAACAAAGATCTGACCCAAGCATCAATCGTGTCATTCAGTTACTTGAAGCTGGAGCAGATGTTCCACATAACAACAGAGAAACATTTGAAATAAAACTGATGCTCCGAGAATGGAAACGTCTTGAAATGAGGGATGACCTTTTGTTCAGGAGACGACAATGTGACCCAGATACAACTTACCAGCTTGTACTCCTGTCTCACTTAGACCCACTGTTCTAAAGTTACTCCACGATGACATGGGTCATATGGGGTGGGAGAGGACTCATGAACTAGTGAGAGCAAGATTTTATTGGCCTAAGATGGGTCATGACATTGAGACCAAAATAAAGAACTGTGGTCGTTGTGTTCGAAGAAAGTCCTTGCCTGAAAAGGCCGCGCCTTTAGTTAATATTAAAACCACGCGACCAATGGAATTGGTCTGCATGGACTTTCTTTCGATTGAGCCCGATAGTAAGAGTACCAAGGACGTTTTAGTCATCACAGATCATTTTACGAAATATGCGGTAGCCTTGCCCACTCGTGATCAAAAGGCAACCACTGTGGCTAAAAATCTCTGGGAAAACTTTTTGGTTCACTACGGGTTCCCTAACGCCTCCATAGTGACCAGGGAGGGATTTTGAGTCACATGTGATTAAGGAACTGTGTGCTATTACAGGCATCAAAAAGTGAGAACCAGTCCTTATCACCCGAGGGGTAACCCTGTAGAGCGATTCAATCGCACCCTCCTTAGTATGTTAGGTACTCTGAAGGATGACCAAAAAGTTCATTGGCGTGATTTTGTCAAGCCTCTCACACACGCTTACAACTGTTCAAAGAGTGAGGTTACTGGGTTTAGTCCTTATGAGTTGATGTTTGGCCGTAAGCCTAAGCTACCAGTTGACCTTGCCTTTGGGTTGCCCGTTACAGGGGACTCACCTGCATCCCATTCTCAGTATGTGCGCAGTCTAAAGGCTAAACTCGAAGAAAGTTACCAAATTGCCCTTGAAAACTCCAAAAAAGATGCAGAGCGCAATAAGAGCAGATTTGATAAGAAAGTCAGAGAATCCACTCTTGAAGCAGGAGATAGAGTTTTAGTCAAAAATGTCCGTTTGCGCAATAAACATAAACTTGCCGACAAATGGGAACGCATGGTGTACCGTGTTGTCAAGAAAATGGAAAATGTTCCTGTGTATGTGGTTCGACCAGAGAGAGGTGATGGTCCAAGTAGAACTCT
Source organism: Plotosus lineatus (assembly GCA_024760905.1). NCBI lineage: Eukaryota > Metazoa > Chordata > Actinopteri > Siluriformes > Plotosidae > Plotosus > Plotosus lineatus. Next base: position 33,612,392 of record CM045740.1, on the reverse strand, counting down.
TCACCGAGACCTTTTACTTGCGTGTGGTGACCTCTCAGACATTGAGGATGAAGTTGAGACAAGACCAAAACCTCCACGTAGACGCAAAACTCGACAAAGTCCTTCCGAACCACAGGACACAGATCTGTCAGAATCGGAGGAGTATGAACCCATGCCAGGACAACCTTCAATCGAAACAGAGACATTCATTAAGATTTATGACAATAATCAAGACCAATCAAATGTACGAAACCAGACAACAAACTCGGATATTTCAAATGAACCACTCTCACTCAATAAGGATACCTCCTTGCACCCAACAGTTTCAGTTGAGACAGACACAGACGAGATGGACAATGAACAGGAAAATCAGAATGAGGCCGAATTACTCAAAGAGGAATCACATTCAGATGTCATGGAAGGAGGAGATGATGAAAACCAAATACAAGGAGGACCAGACGTTAATATTGTGGACACAGAGCAAAATGGTGATGTGATTGACCAACAAACAGAAAAGACAATTGAAACAACAAATGAAACTCCCAATGTGAGAAAATCTGAAAGATTAAAGCGAGCCCCAGGACGGTTTCATTACCCTCAATTGGGTCAACCGCTGATATCTTTTGCACAACGGTTCTTGGATAACTTTAACCAAGCCCTAGAGTCAATTAGTAGCTATGAAAACCATCAGATCTATGATGTTTAAACAAACATTTAAGTACATGACGGGACTCATGCTTATTCAAGGGGGGAGGGTGTAACACATGTAAACACATGGTTACTAATTTTATTGGAAAAAACCCTAGTTTCCAACACTCCCTGAAAGCACTAGTTTCCTAGTCCCCTTGAACACATCATAGGCACGTGCCTGCATGCGACCAGCAGAGAGTGCAGCAGAGAGCGTGAAGAGCAGGACGCATACAGAGCCCTCGAAAAGCGACACGAGTGAGTCAACGATCAAAAATACTGGTTTTTTAGTGGATCTGGATTTGATCTTGAAGCTGGTTTCGGACACGGATGGCGAGCCAAATCCAGTGAGAACTCTTGGTGGATCCAGAAGCAGTGTGGCCAACTGTTCTCTGGATGCGAGAGTAGATCTACAGACCCAACCACTTCAAATCACAGGATCCCAGATAAGAACAGATAAAAACACCTTTATCCCAAACGGATCACAATCCTGGAAAAGACTCCCGGGTTCACACGAATCAAACCTTAGAGACTTAAGCTTATTTTATTTTATTTTTAATTTGTAAAGAAAGTTCTACAATATTGTTTGCACTGTTTCCTGTAGTATTGTTAATTGTAATAAATCTGCCGGCTGTTCAAATTCAAATCTCCACAATTCATTTTACTCCTCCAGAACCTAGTATAAAATCTAGCACAGCTATATCAAGCTGGTGTTACAGTTCTCAGTCGGACAATGGTGGAATGCACCCTCCGGGTCGGGGATGAGGTCCTGCCCCAAGTGGAGGAGTTTAAGTATCTTGGGGTCTTGTTTACGAGTGAGGGAAGGATGGAGCGAGAGATCGACAGACGGATCGCTGCAGCCTCTGCTGTTAAGCGGTGCCTGTACCGGTCCGTCGTGGTGAAGAAGGAGCTGAGCCGCAAGGCGAAGCTTTCAATTTACCAGTCGATCTACGTTCCAACCCTCACCTATGGTCACGAGCTTTGGGTAATGACCGAAAGAACAAGATCACGGATACAAGCGGCTGAAATGAGCTTCCTTCGCCGGGTGGCGGGGTTCTCCCTTAGAGATAGGGTGAGAAGCTCCGCCATCCGGGGAGAGCTCGGAGTAGATCCGCTGCTCCTCCGCATTGAGAGGGGCCAGTTGAGGTGGCTCGGGCATCTGGTCAGAATGCCCCCCGGACGCTTCCCTGGTGTGGTGTTTCGGGCATGTCCAACCGGGAAGAGACCCCGGGGTCGACCTAGAACACGCTGGAGGGACTATGTCTCTCGGCTTGTCTGGGACCGCCTCGGTGTCCCCCCGGGAGAGTTGGAGGAAGTGGCTCGGGAGAGGGATGTCTGGACCTTTTTGCTAAGGTTGCTGCCCCCGCGACCCGACCCCGGACTAAGCGGAAGAAGATGATGATGATGATTATTGTTATTATTATTATTATTCTAATTATTATTATTATTATTATTATTATTATTATTATTATTGATGATGATGATGATGATGATGATGATTATCTATTCATTACTCACAGCCTTCTGTAACCTTACATGTACAGTATTGAGTTGTTGAACATCTGCTTATAGAGCAAACATCTGCAGCAAGCCCTGACCAGCACCAGTGGCCTTGTGTTTTTGACTAACTTCAACATTGATATATATTTTTCTCTTTAAGTACTTTCAAGGTTTGATTCTGTAATGGATTTGATTTAAAGGGACTAAATTGCAGGGTTTTTTTTAAAAATATAATAATAATGTCGAGTGCATCATGCTTTGGATCCTGACATGACTCTAATGCTGTGGTGGCAAGGCAGTACAGTGGTGAGCACCACCCTGTTATAGCAAGAAGGTCCTAGGTTCAAGCCCCATTCCTAGTGAAGGTGTTTCTGAGTGGAGTTTGCATGTTTTCGTGAGTTTCCCAATAGTCTCCTCCCACAACGCGATGCGAACTGTTGCAAAAAGCAATAAAAATAAAACTAAATCAAACGTAAATCAAGCGAAATGAATATTCTTGTTTAAGGATTCTCCATTCTCGAGGTGTGAATGTAAGTGTGATGGTTTTGTGTCTTTGTTACCCACGATGGTCTGGCAAGCTGTTCAAGGTGGACCTGTTTTATTGTTTGTTTATTTTGTTTGTAGTTGGCTGGGACAACAACCCTAAAAAGGATAAACTTGAGTCTCTCCATCCATCCATTTATTGCCAATGTTGTTGTGCTATTAGTAGATATAATATTCCCTGCTTTCGCTGGACAGAGCATCGTGCTTGAAAACGTCCTTCAGTTCCCAAACGCCACACCCAGAGAAGCCCATTGGCTCTATTGGAAAATGCACTTTATTTTCGTGGAACCGAAGACTACTGTGGGGCTAAGTTTCCAATGCATGTACCATACAGTTCTTTTACAACGAAAGTAGATGATTGTAATATTAGCATCTAACATTTCAATGAATGACTGTCTTGTGCATTGTGTCCTTAGGACACTCAAACTTTGTTTTTTTCGCTCTCGGGTGCACAGTGAACTTATCCCTTCTCATTTTTAACTGCTTTATCTTTTATTTGGGCTTCAGAAAGGTTGGAACCTATCATAACGGGCAGTGGTGGTCTAGTGGTATAGAGCGCTGGATCGCTGATCCAAAGGTTGGGGGTTCGAGTCCCACTCTCCACAAGGTTGTCACTGTCCTCCCCAGTGCGGCTAACTGGGTTATCAAAGGCCGGCCATGTCTCTCACTGTCTATGGTGTGAGGCATGTAAAAGAACCATTGCTGACTTTCGACAAGAGTAGGCTGCAAAGCCGTCGGCGTGTTTCCGCCCTGCGATGGCCTGGCGAGCTGTCCAGGGTGTACTCTGCCCTCGCCCAAAGTTGGCTGGGATGGGCGCCAGCCTCCCCGCGACCCAAATTAGGATTCAACAGTTACAGAAAATGAACTATCATAACGGGCCTGGGGCCGGAGGTGGGGTTCACCCTAAATATCTCACTAGACCATCGCACGGCAACACACACATCACACTTACACTCACACCTAAGGACAAATTAGAATATCCAGTTAGCCTCATGTCCTTGGACTGTGAGAGAAAAGCTTCCATCCAAACCACATAGAATCGCCATGCTCACTTGAATCCGGGACTTTGTTGCTGTAAGCCAGAAGTGCTAAATGCTACACCACCATAATAGCCTCCACACAACCATTCACAAGGAGAAATCCTGGAGGAAGCTTGTGGGAAATCTGAAGGATAGAGCTGCTTACCCAGCTTGGTGCTTTTGGTGGAAAAGGGTGAATGACTACGCTCTTATACCACATTAGCTACCGAGAGGGTATAGTGCTGACATTCATTGTTTACAGCGCATATACACAGCTGAATGCATTCTCGGGACACATGCACAGTTCCACCATACTGCAGAAAAATGCAGAAGAATGTTGACTCTTTTTCTATTTTTCGGACATTGCATGGACTGTTTTTCATCCACCTTGAAAGGCACACAGTAAATGCATTAGCTGATACATAAGATTATGAAACAATTCACGGTCACAAATCCACTGATGGGGCAGTGGTGATCTAGTGGTATAAGGTGCTGGATCGCTGATCCAAAGGTTGGGGGTTCGAGTCCCACTCTGCACAAGGTTGTCACTGTCCCCCCCCAGTGGAGCTAACTGGGTTATCAAAGGCCGGCCATGTCTCTCACTGTCTATGGTGTGAGGCATGTAAAAGAACCATTGCTGCCTTTCGACAAGAGTAGGCTGCAAAGCCGTCAGCGTGTTTCCGCCCTGCGATGGCCTGGCGAACTGTCCAGGGTGTACTCTGCCCTCACCCGAAGTTGGCTGGGATGGGCACCAGCCTCCCCGCGACCCTAATTAGGATTAAGCGGGTACAGAAAATGAACTGAACTGAAATCTATTGATTCTTTGGTATTTCATTCATTTCTGTGTCATGGTGTGAACAGTACATGGTATAGCATTGAGAAGAGTGTTGGTTATCCATCGGTGGCCAGGCTCCACAATGACAACCAAAGTATGATGCAGCTCCTATACTCAGGTACATACATGACGCTGCTCATACAACTGCACTCACCTCAACCCAAGCCATTCTAGTTTGGTATTGGTTGGGAGCTTGTGCAAGTCAGGTGGTGTGATCCTCCAGTGCAGCTAACTAGGTTATCAAAGTGAGGGGACAGTGACAACTTGTGGAGAGTGGAACTTGAAACCTCAAAACCTTAGTATCAGAGATCCAGCACCTTTTCCACCGGGCCACAACTGCATAAATTTTTACCTGACATTTTGGCCCAAACCTGCCCTCCTTTGGAAATTCCTGATTTTTGTGCACTCTCTTTAAATATGGTTACCTTCTGTACCATTCCCCAAAATCACTTAAAAAATGTGTAGTAAGTGAACACTCCACGTGTGCTGTAGGATTATAGAATTTAAATTTAAGAGTTTCAGGAGTGAAATGTTCCTTCAAGAAAGCAATGGTACGATAACAAGCTATATTACTGTACATTATTGGTGAATAAGAGATGGAGACGTCAAATATATTTCTCAGTATTACCATCCATATATTGGCTTCACTCTTCACAGAAGGTGAAGTCTATCTCCATCACTTAATTGATCCAATATATCTTGGTGCATAGCCAAGGATTCCATCCATTTCAGGTACAATTGTGATTCAAGATAATCACCCATTTAAAATATTTACATTGACACTTACTTTGTAGCCTGAAATGAAGACGCACATTCCCTTCCTGAATTTATTTACTGAGTACAGTTTATAACAGCAGAGTGAAATATATAATACTAACATTTCATTGGTCAAAAGCCATAACTGAGAAGTTTTTGTGAGGTTAGTTCAATATTATAACAACGGGGCAGTGGTGGTCTAGTGGGAAAGGGCGCTGGATCGCTGATCCAAAGGTTGGGGGTTCGAGTCCCACTCTCCACAAGATTGTCACTGTCCCCCCCCCCAGTGCAGCTAACTGGGTTATCAAAGGCGGGCCATGTCTCTCACTGTCTATGGTGACAGGCATGTAAAAGAACCATTGCTGACTTTCGTAAAGAGTAGCTGCAAAGTCGTCAGAGTGTTTCTGTCCCTTGCTAAAAGGGTTGTGACAGGAAGGGTATCCGACGTAAAAACCTCTGCCAAATCAAACGTGCGAATCAGATGATTCGCTGTGGCGACTCCTGAGTAAAAGGGAAAAAGCCGAAAGACAGACAGTTCAATATTATAACAACAGCTAGTTCTGGAGCATTCTAGTGCTTGGAAGTGTAAATGAAAGGGAACAATCAAGTATTAGTGGCAAGGCACCGTCAAAAGATCTAAAGCAGGGGTCCCCAACCTTTTTATCACCACGGACCAGTCAACGCTTGACAATTTTAACATGGACCTGTAAATATAATTTATTTATATAAATAATAATAATAATAATAATAATAATAATGATAATAATAATAATAAACACTTCATTAATGTTATTTTTCAACAGTTGAAATAAAGTTGGTTGGGAAGAAGAGCATGAACTTTTCTCAAAAAAAAAGAAAAAAAAAAAAGAAAAAAGAAAAAATACAAACGGGTGATGGTGCACCAGCAGGGAGAATGAAGGCTCAGGCTCAGTCTCACCCAAAATCCCTGCAATTGTTTGAAACATGTCCAACTCGCCTCTGCTCATGTGCCGTCCCCTTGTGGGTTACATTTTAGCGCTCAAATGACCGACATGTAACCGAGACAATCCAGTCATTTTTTCAAAATTCAAGATTTTTCAAAACTAAAGATCGTTCAGACTCAGATAATAAATAAAACGGAAATAATTAAATATTTCTTCTGCGGACCGGTCCGCGGACCAGTGGTTGGGAACCCCTGATCTAACGGATAAAATTGTGGGCAAGTGCAAGTCAGGAGCTGGAGGTGTGCAACAGTATGGGTTGTTGTCACGGTTTTCATTTCAAATTTTGCCACATGTTCTCAAAGGTCACAGATCAGGACGGAAGGCAGGCCAGTCCGGATTCAATACACACACCCTTTTCATCCTCAG